>CAMAPF010000210.1:70000-670000 GCA_945859915.1 Cuscuta epithymum | reverse complement strand
CTAGAAAGTCAAGTTGCCGGCTTGACTTCTTTGGTAAAAGAACTCCTTCTAAAACCAAAAACTCAGGAGATCAAAGCTTGTGGCATATGCACATCAACCGGGCACCCCACCGATTCATGTCCATCACTCCAAGAAGAGCAAGTCAACGCCCTCGGTTTCCAAGGACATCAACAAAGAAGGTATGATCCTTTCTCAAATTCTTATAAT
The DNA here is from genome assembly GCA_945859915.1 of Cuscuta epithymum. Lineage (NCBI taxonomy): Eukaryota > Viridiplantae > Streptophyta > Magnoliopsida > Solanales > Convolvulaceae > Cuscuta > Cuscuta epithymum. The sequence continues at coordinate 669,793 of CAMAPF010000210.1, read as the reverse complement.
CCGGGATTGAGGGATCATCCAAATTTGAGATATGGGAACCCGCAACAAGCCAACTCATCTTCTCAACCACCCTTCAACACTCAAGGTTCTAATTCTCAATCTAATATGTCAACTGATGACATGATCCGAACTTTGACCTCAAACATGGTTGCCATGCAACAAAACATGGGAGAATTTCAACAAACCATGATTCAATTTCAACATGAGACAAAGTCAAGCATTCATAATTTGGAAACTCAAGTCAGCCAAATTTCAAATGCTGTGAGCCGACTGGAAGCAAAGGACTCGGGTAAACTCCCATCTCAAACGGAGCAAAACCCGAGACAACATGTGAATGCAATCATGTTGAAGGAGGTGGAAAATAACGATCAAGAGATTGAGGAGGTTGATCATGAAGAGGAAACTCACTCTGAGAAGGGAATCACAAAGGCAAAACTTCCTCCACCTTCATCATATGAACTAGTGGCCCCATTCCCCGAGGCATTGAGGGAGACAAGGAATCTTGACAAAGATGCTGACATCTATGAGACTTTCGCCAAGTGTGAGGTAAACATTCCACTCCTTATTACACAAATTTAAAAAAAAAACATCGAGTTTGGGGGTACTCGATCAGGTATTTTGCTTCGAAGTAATTCTTTAATTTTTTTTTTATTTATACCCGACCGGGCCTTAGATGTACCCGATCGGGTACGCTCTTGATTTTTCTCTTATGCCTCGATCGGGCATGGGTTTTCCGCCCCCAACCTTGCCTTCTTCATTGGTACCCGATCGGGTAGAGTGATGGGGCCCGATCGGGTACACTACCCTGGGGTGTGTTTTTATCCATTTTCATCCTCTTTTTGGTGTGGATCCGACCGGGTAAGTGATGATGACCGATCGGAGGTTTTTTCAGGCTTTGAAAACATGATTTTCCCTTATTTTCTTTTGAGAATTTCCTCCCATTTCTCTCAAAGTTGACATTCAAAAACAAGAATTTGAGAAGAAAAATTAAAAAATGCGTACCTTGGCTTGGGTTGCCTCCCAAGAAGCGCCTTAGTTAATGTCGCGGCACGACGTTATTATTTATTTTTATTTTCCATTTTAAGTGGGATCATGAACATCCCTTTTCTTCTGCTTCAAGGCCCTGTTTGGCCGTGTTTCAATTTTATTTTTCGACCTTTTCCAGTAAGGCCGAACTTTCGCTCTCATTACCATCTCAACCGCAGGTGGTTTTGGTTGATAAGTTAACAACTCCCTTTCAACCGCAGATGATTCCCCATGCTTAGTTTCCTCTTCTTCTTGAAAAATTGGGATTTTAATAGACTCCTTCAAAAACTTTGGTTCTTGTGATTCAAAAATATTTAAAGAGCAAAGAGATTGATCTTTAATTTGTTTTTTCGTAGAGTCAAAGATATTGAACTCTACTTTTTGGTCATCGAACTCTAAAGTTAATGAACCACTAGACACGTCAATTTTAGTTTTTACGATTTTTAAGAAGGGTCTACCCAAAAGGATGGGTGTTGCTTGATCAGTATCGCCCATTTCAAGGACATAGAAGTCGACAGGGAAAACCATATTTTCTACTTCTACTAGCACATCTTCTATTACACCCTTCGGGTAAGTAGTAGAACGATCCGCTAGTTGAATCACTACATTGGTTTGATGTAGTGGACCGAGTTGTAGGGACTTATAAACAGAGTAAGGAATGACATTTATAGATGCAACAAGGCTTTAGAAAATGTGGTGCTTCCTATCTTGCAAGGGATAGTGAACATGCCCGGGTCGCTACATTTTTCGGGAAGTTTCTTTTGACATAGAGCCGATACATGTTCACTAACCTTGACTTCTTGTTTTTCTTTCAATTTATTTTTTGTTTTTGTTTTGCATAATTCTTTCATCCTCTTTGATTATTGACATGATGAAAGAGTTGCTTCATCAATTGCCTTGTGTCATCAATGATGAAGTGGTGACATCAACTCTCGGAGATTCTTGTTAGGGGATATGATCCAACTGGATTATTCTTCTGTTCTGCATGTGTTTGTTTTGTTCTGTGGTAGTTTTTTCCTGACACTAGTGCTCCAGACTGTTTTGTCTCTCTCGGTTTAGGCCTTTTGGGAGGCCATCTTTACCTGATCAGGGATTTCTGTTAGCTTTCTTATGAGATGTATAGATATTGATAAAGCTCATCCTCCTTTAGAATTACCTCCGTACGAGGAAAAGTTTTGTGAAAATGCTCTATTTCAATTTTATTTTTCCTTTAGTAATAATTATTTTTATTTTACTTTGAGTAGGTTTGATTTGGACTTTTGATTTTTTGGAGTAGGTTTGATAGGCAGTGTTTCGATTTGATTGTTATAGGCTTTAAATTACTCGTTTTGTCTCTAGTGAACCAGGTTGCTTTGTATGAGATAATTGATTCTATTTCTATTCCTAGACCTGACAATCAGATTTATTATATTAAAAAGCCGCTCTTTTGTATTAAAAATAGCTTTTAAAAATCAAGGTCGGGAACCTCCAATTAATTTAGAGGAACCAAAAATGTACCCGAGTTCGACCAATACTTAGGGAGTGTTTGCAATTGCTTCAACTTTAAAGAAGTGATTTTTTAAAGTGATTTTGGGAAAAGTGATTAATAGTAAAAGTTGGTAGTGTTTGAAGAAAAAGTGATTCTGAAAAAGTAAAAGTTGGTAGTGTTTGGTAAAAGAAGTACTTTTTGTGTAATAGAAAAAGTGAAAAGCAGTTTAAAGCACTCTTACACCTGCTTCCAGCTTTTAGCTTTTAAGTGATTAATTTAAGCAGAAGTTGTCATTTGAAAACACTCTTTTTAACTTTTTTTAAGCCAAAAGCTGAAAAGCACTTTTTTTAATCAAATGCAAACACTCCCTTATCCGGTCCCTATATTCGGATTGCTATTGGGGTGTTAGTGTGTTACCCGCAAAGTTATGGTCGAGATCCTGAACCCAATCCGTAGTATTGAATATGAAAGATGAAGCAAGTATATGCACTACCTCCACAGCATTCCGATCACCCAGGTTGGATATGATCAAATGGATGAAGTCAAACTAACAAAGAGTTGTCAAGCAAAATTAACAACAGATCTTTCACAAAACAAACACATATATACTGTATTCGATTTATTAGTACATACACAAACAACAGATTACAACGATTCATCTTTGCTCTTGATGTAACTGGAACTTCCTTTTATTCTCAGTATTTACAAGATTTTCATTTTTTTGGTTGGTTTTCTCCATAATTTCCTAGCCTGCAAGATAAGATGCAATGGAGCCACGAGATAAGTTTAGTAGCTAATGGGCATATGAAAAAAAAAAAAAGGTAAAAACCCTATGAAAAACAAGTAATAATCTAACAGTTTGTTTGGTATGAGTTATTTGGCTGAAAGAAAAAGACTGAATCTGAACTATTTTCTGAAAGAAAGTGTGTTTGGTAAAATCCATTTCAGCCAAAAACATTAGAGCTAAATAGAGTGTTTGGTAAAATCCATTTCAGCCAAAAACATTAGAGCTAAATAGGTAACTCAAAAGCTACTTTGTGTTCTAGCTGCTATTTTAGGGAGCAAATACAATTCATTAATTTGGTAAAATCTTGCTCTGCTTTACATGAAGACCGAGAGCCTATATATATACATGTACAATGATCTAAACTAGCTAGTAACTTGAGCCCTTGGCCCGTATACATATTAACAAATAATAATTGAATTAGTCCCCTCAAGTTGGAGCATGAGGATCAAACATGCCCAACTTGCGTAGAAGATGTTCAAATTGGCGCTTGCCTAGAGCCTTTGTAAAGATGTCAACTAGCTGGTCGTTGGTAGAGACATGCTTAGTCGAAATCAGACCCTCTTGCAACGCATCACGAACATAATGGCAATCCACTTCAATATGCTTATTGTGTTCATGAAAAACGGGATTATGAGCAATATGCAGTGCAGAACGACTATCACAATGTAGGGGCATAGGGTGCGAATGAACAACGCCAAGGTTAAGAAGCAAACTCTTCAACCACTTAAGTTCCGTAGTAACAGCTGCCATGGAACGGTACTCGGCCTCAGTGGAGGACCGAGAAACGGTGTGTTGTTTCTTGGTCTTCCAAGAGACAGGAGAACCACCAAGGAACACCACCCAACCAGAAAGAGAGCGTCGTGTGAGCGGGCAGCTAGCCCAATCAGAATCACACCAATCTGTAAGAGTCAAATCACCTGAAGACCTCAGGAGGATTCCCTGACCAGGGGAACCTTTGAGGTAACGAACGACCCGAAGAGCCGCACTCCAGTGGTCTTGCCTCGGGGCCTGCATGAACTGAGATAAGGCATGAGCCGCATATGCCAAATCCGGACGGGCAAAGGACAAGTAAATGAGACGGCCTACGAGCCGACAGTAAGGTTCAGGATCGGCCAAGAGATCCCCCGTAGCAAGACCCAAGGAATGGTTTTGTTCCATGGGAAAAGAAGAGGGTTTTGCCCCAAGGAGACCCACTTTAGAGATAATGTCCAAGATATACTTGCGTTGACAAAGAAATACGCCTTTCGTGCTTCGGGCAACCTCTATACTGAGAAAATACTTCAGAACACCGAGATCTTTCATGTGGAAGCAAGTATGTAAGTAGGATTTAAAACGAGACAAGGCCACAGAATTATTTCCTGCAATAATTAAGTCATCCACATAAACAAGTACATGCAGCTGAACCTCTCCCTGACGCAAGGAGAATAAGGAATAATCCGCGTAGGATTGTAGGAAACCATAATGTTTGAGGGAGGAAGCTAGCTTAGCAAACCAACACCTCGGAGCCTGACGAAGACCTGGTTGTGACGATGAGAATCCAGGAGGAGGCCGCATGTAAACCTCTTCGGCTAGATCACCATGAAGAAAAGCGTTATGTACATCCATTTGATGTAGTTCCCAGTTCTGGATAGCAGCCATAGCCAATAGAATGCGTACGGTAACCATTTTGGCCACAAGTGCAAAAGTCTCAGTGTAATCAATGCCTGCCTCCTGGTGATTCCCGAACACCACCAACCGTGCTTTTAGGTGCTCAACGGTGCCATCAGATTTATATTTAATCTTGTAAACCCATTTACACCCGAGGGCCTTTTTGCCGAGAGGTAGCGGCACCATATCCCACGTATGATTATTTTCAAGTGCCTGGATTTCATCATGCATAACAGAATGCCACCAGGGATCAGTCATAGCCTCCCTGAATGAACGAGGTTCATTTCCTGCAAGAATAGCTCCAAGAAACATGCGGTGACGTATAGAGTACTTATCACAAGACACATAATGAGCAATAGGATACCGCGTACCAGAAGAGCTATCGGAGGGTGGCGACGGAGATGGGGCAAAGTTCTGTACGTGATTAGCAACATAATCACGCAATAGGACCGATGGTCGTTTAGACCGCATACCATGGCCAAGTGTAGAACTCTCGGGAATAGTAGCAGCCGAGGGGGGTACCATATCATGAGTTGATTCATCCACAGGTGCGGAAGATACCGGTTCGTCGATGTCAAAAACAGCAGGAGCATCGGGTTCTATAGCTCATGTATCCGCAGAGGAGGTTAAAGCAGATTCCAAGAACGGAAATATGTCTTCATGAAATTTCACATCTTGTGAGACAAAAATTTCCCTCGTAACGCAGTCAAACATTTTCCACCCTTTCTTGCTGGTGGGGTATCCAATAAAGACACATCTCCGGCTGCGTGGGGCGAATTTATCCACACCCGTCTTCAGATTATGAGCAAAACTCAAACATCCAAACACTCGCAGCTGGTGAAATGCCGGTGTCCTCCCAGTAAGCACCTCGTATGGGTCCCCCCCCCCCAAAAAAAAGTCAAAGGGAGTGCGGTTAATAAGATACACTGTCGTGAGTACACATTCACCCCATAAAAAAATCGGAACATTGACCTGAAACATTAATGCACGAGCAACATTCAAAATATGCCTATGCTTACGCTCCACCCGACCATTCTGTTGGGGTGTGTGTATGCACGATGTTTGAAAAACAATTCCATGTTGGTCAAAATAAGGCAGCATACATTTGAATTCAGTTCCATTATCACTTCGTAAAATCTTGATGGGAACCTCAAACTGTTTCTCAACCATGGCAATAAAAGACAGAAATGAATGATACACCTCCTTCTTACCACGAAGCAAATATACCCACACAGGCACACAGTTCTGGAATAATCATTAACTAGAGTCATGAAGTAAATAGCATCACAAGTAGAAGGGGTTTTGTAAGGACCCCACACATCACAGTGAATTAATTCCAAAATTCTACTTACTTTATTACTGCTAACGGGAAAAGAATCACGGACTTGTTTGGCTTGTGGACAGACCTCACAAGGTTTATTCAAACGTTTGACAAAAGAACTAGATCTAATATCAGGTAATAATTTAATGACTCGGTCTGAAGGATGCCCCAAGCGACGGTGCCATAATTCGAATATTGATGCTTCGGACGTCTGGACAGCATGCAGCACATGTACCACCCGGAAGAAATAGAGCCCATCTCCTCGCTCCCCTGCTCCAATCAGGCTCCTCGAGTGACGGTCCTGTATAGCACAAAATGATTTAGTGAAAGTAACCAAACACGCAAACTGGTTAATTAATTGGGATACCGAAATAAGTTAACACTGCAATCCAGGTACAAAAAGAACATGATCCAGAATAAAATTTTTAGAGAGGTGAACACGGCCCTCTAAAATGGAAGCAACAGTACGCCCATCTGCCAAAATACGGGTCTGATCTGTCAAGCAAGAGATATCACCCGTGACGTGGTGAGATGCTCCTGTATCGATAATCCAATCAAGTGAGATGTTCTTACCCGACATACGGTCACATGAACGGGTTTCAGCATTAATTAAATTTAGCAAAGCCTTAACTTGCTCCTTACTCAACTCGGGCAGTCCCTTTATCTCGGCCGAAGATGAAGACCCTGCACCTGAAGCAGTCACGACGTGGGTCTTCACCCCCCCTCATCTGCCAGTCGTCCCGTTGCTTGGCCGGTTCCGCTCTTCCCACCATTCCGGGTAGCCCAGCAATTTGAAACATGAAGCAATGTCGTGGCCTTTCTTCTTGCAGTGTGTACAAATAAGCTTGGTCCGATCTGTTTTTTCCTGCCTTCCTTTATTCTGCCGTTCAGCCTGGAGTGCAAAGGCATGAGCATCAACGTTCATATTTTCCCCCGTGCAATAGCTCTAGAATTTTCTTCCTGGAGAAAAGCTTGGTAAGCCCTATTCAAACTTGGCAGCGGGGTGTGGGAGAGAAGGTTGGACCGCACGGTTCCGTACACCTCATCGTCAATTCCGATTAGGAATTGATGTAATTGTTCTTCGTCACGATCGGCGGCGAACATGGCAGCAAGTCCGCAGGTACACAGGCCACACGTGCACACGTGTAATGGTTTCAAACGATTCAATTCGTCGTAATAACCCATAAGGGTCGTGTAATAGGAGTCCACAATCATCGTTTTCGACTGCCGGCAGTCCGTGATGGAGGCACGGAGCTACTGCAGCCTTGGTCCATTGGCCACGCTGAAACGACCTTCCAAGTACACCCACAACGCACGGGCCTCGTCGTGGAAGGGAATCGAAGCCGTCACCATCGGGTCAATACATCTCAGCAGCCAAGAAACGACCATGGAGTTTACAGTCTCCCAGTCGGATTCCTTCGGAGCATCAGTCTTCTTTATGGTTCCATCAACAAATCCATGTTTCCGGCGAGCTTTCAAGACCAAAGAGATAGCCCGTGACCAGGCCACAAAGTTATCTCCTTTGAACACCACATGGGTAATTACATTGCCCGATTGGTCACCAGGTCCCAAGTAAAATGGAGAGGATGGGTCGCTCATGTTTTCGACGAAGCTCTGAGCACACTGGTGTGAAGATCGTCGATACAAAGCTGCGGCACCGAACCCTCCTTACTGCTCTGATACCATGCTATTTTAGGGAGCAAATACAATTCATTAATTTGGTAAAATCTTGCTCTGCTTTACATGAAGACCGAGAGCCTATATATATATACATGTACAATGATCTAAACTAGCTAGTAACTTGAGCCCTTGGCCCGTATACATATTAACAAATAATAATTAAATTAGTAAGGCCCACATGGGTCGAATACTAGCACAACCACACAGTTGTAGTTGTTGTCTACTGGGGTAGCCAAAGTGGAGGCGTGTATTTCTTTCTGTTATGAACATTAACGCAATCATAACCATCATGCATACTAAAGATGTTTTTACTTGGACTGGAATTTTCTGGACTGGTCTGGACTGGTCTGGTAATTGTGTGGTCTCTGTGTATTTTATAATTGTCCAAGTCTGGTATGGGACTCAAAACAGTCCAAGTAAAAACATCCTAAAACATTTGGCCTAGTAGGCTAAGCTCAAGCTGTTTAATCTCAACAGTATTCCCTTGTTTGATTGAAGGACGTTGGAGAGAACAGGAGGAAGTAGCGAGAAACTATACACTTCTCCAAAGTTTTCGTATCCCATCCCTAATTTGGGGTGCTTTTCCCTGAATTAGTCAATAAGTATATTTTTATACTATTTATCAAACTTGATCTACATTATTATTGAAACACAAAATAATTAGTATTAATTTATGAATGTGAACAAAACTTCTACCAAATATTATTTCTTTACATATTTTTCTAAATTTCTATTGAAGCAAACATAACATTTTACATAATACTTCACTCTATTGAAGCAAACATAATAAGGAGTATTTTTTAACTTGTCCATTTCACCCCTCCCCCCTTTCCATCCCCCATCTCCCGCTTTGAAAGCATTTTCTCTCTAAGCTCATTAATCTCTAAAAATCATATACTCCTTTACCCGATCCAATACAAGGTACGGTTAGGCTTGGTCACTGTCTCAATACTCAACCGGGGATCCGGGACCAAACCCATTACTTTGCCCAAAACTAATGCACATTTTCGGGACCAAGTAACGGTTGAAGGTCCTGTCCAGCTGAGGATCCAAGGAAAACATCAAAAAAAAGAGGGTAAAACTCCTAATCAACCTGATATATTTGTCAGTCAAACTTCAGGAATATATCAACAAAGAGAAATTGTAAAAGAAGTAGAGCAATACCTCACACTTTACAGAGAATTACACGAATCATACAAAAAAAGAAGGGGTTATTTACATTTGCCTCCCATAGGATAGGAAAGAATTACAAATGCATCAATTAGTCAAGTCAAGTTTTCCATAAATGACGGTAGAGGATAGAGTTAAACAATACGGAGTATTTTTATAGAAAACCATAAACTTATTAATCCACACATGCCCTAAGAATAAAAACATTCAGTCCAAAACACATACTCAATTCCTGTTAATATCAGTGAATTCTTGTCAAAACTGACTAAACAAATCGGTATCTATATATAACAATTATCAGATACCTATTAGGAATTAGACTTAGGGGAAGAAAATAGAGAAAACCGAAGCAAAATCGTCATCCAGTACCAAATTTTTCAAGAAAACTGTAAGAAGCAGAAGAATCTATGCCGAGAAAGTCACAAAGACAGCAAAACGAATCACATGAATTGACCTAGGAAAGAAATAATAAGAGAAAGAGAATGAGAGTGATACCTAGCTGAAATCCATATTGCGGGTAAAGAGGAACTGAAGAAGAATCAAGAGTGATGCTTAGCATTTTGGAAGAAAGCGGCCGAGCAGAGAATAGAAGCAATGAAGGCGAAGATTCCCAATCCAATCATGAGAGAGAACCCGGCAATCATGAAATCCATCAAACATTGCACGCTTATCCCCATCACCATCTTCCACGGGCTCGTATGTTTTTCTGTCTCGATTGAAAGCTCTGTCTGAAAATGGGGACTTCCCTCTCTATCGTTTTGTGTTAGTCCGTATTATTTTGCATACAGAAGAGCCTAGAAAGGAGACAGGCAGATAGTGATGGCAACTGGGCAGATCGGGACGGGTACAGGAACCGCCCAGTTGTATAAATGTTTGCCCCAAATCGCCCATTACCCGTTCGGGTAATTTTTATTTGAATCGTACCTGCTCCAACGGGGATCGGTTTATCCACGGGTAACCGTTTCCCCAAATGATACCAAATAACCAGTTTTTTGGGGGAAAACAAATAACCAATTTTTAATCCTACTTGTTATTTATATATTCAAAGCACCCTAAAATATGCAAAAGTAAACATTTAAGCAATCAAGCAGACTGACCTAAATTCACTAGTATGACATGCACCCAATATCTCTTGTAACATAATAAAAAAGTAGTAATCATCCCAGAATCCAAATTTCAAAAACAGGTTTAGGCCTATATTTAGTTTTAGGCCTAAAAAGTAGTATACTTTTTAGCATTATTTATATGATATATATACTGTTTAGTATACACAATTTAGCATATATAATTATTATTCTTATATATAAAAAGTTATAATTTATTAATAATGTTATGGATCGGGTAACGGTGCGGGTACCCGCACCACTAGTGAACGGGGCGGTTTCGGGGCGGATAACGGGGTGGATTAGTATAGAACCATAACCGCACCATTAACCATTTAAAAAATTCGGGTATTCCCCACTCCGTGCCCATTCCCCAGTCAAACCGATTTTCCCCAGTTTGACCAAATCGGTTCGGTACGGGTATCCAACGGGTCGGCCGAAATTGCCATCTCTACAGGCAGATCCGTGAAGAGAAGTGCACACATAGGCCTTTGTTTGGGGATGATCGGCCGATTACACAATAGTGGGTTGTGTAGCCGTTTTTGTTTGCCTATTATGGGTACGTTTGCAATAGCTTCTGTTTTTAAAAAAAGTGCTTTATAAAATGAAATGGGGAGAAATGATTAAATAAAAATTGATAGGGTTTGAGAAAAAAGTGATTTTGAAAAGTAAAAGTGGGTAGTGTTTGGTAAAATAAGTGCTTTTTGTGTAATAGAAAAAGTAAAAGCACTTTTGACACAGAAGCCGAGAAAAATAAAAGTTGTAGTGTTTGGGAAAATAAATACTTTTTTTAAAACCAAAAGCTGAGAAATACTTTTTTAAAAGCAGTTGCAAACCAACCCTATGTTAGCTAGCTTGTTGTCTGATGCATTAGTTGTTTAAAAATAGTTGTTCACATGTGAAAAGACATATAACGACATCAATATTTTATTTATTTTTGTGATTATTATAAAAATAATATTACCTACATTTATTTACAGTGTATAAATCATTCAAATATTTAAAAATTGACAAATAAAACTGCATGAAAAATAAATTAAATCAAAATAAACAATTTAATTTAATTTGAATAATGTGAATTTAAAAATAAGGTTTATTTGTAATTTTAAAAAATGGTTGGGTGACTTTACTAAAGAAGGCGCACACCTAGTGTTGGACCCGGGCCGGGTCGGGCCCGGGCCGGGTCAAGGCCCGGTCGGGCCTCGGGTCCTATAATGGTAGGCCCGGGACCGGCCCGGTCAATGACTGGTTCCGGTTCGGGCGGGGCCACCCGCCCGGGTCACGGGTCGGGCCACCCGCCGGGCCGGGCCATTATATATATATATATATATATATATATATATATATATATATATATATATTATACAAATTGCTATTAAAAACAAAGTTCAAGTGCATTTATTTGAAATAAGAACTACATTTGAGAATTGAGAAAAAAATAACAATACGAAATACATTTTGTAATGAATATCAATTGGGATTTCCGCTACCGTTGGTTGTTGTTTTCCCTTTGTCACAAGACTTCATATGTTTTATTGGCATCCCGTATCCGTATGAACCTCCCAAGCAACACTCTTTCTTGCACCACCTGCAAGTTGCCCACCACAGACCGGTCTTCGGGTCCTTCCACTTGTCAAAATTGTTTTGCATAAGGGAAGATGTACTTTCCATATTTAAAATGCTATATGTATAAGTAGGAATGTAGGATAATAAGAGAAGATGAAGATGGAGAAGAGTTTGAGAAGAATTGGAGAATATATGTAAAAAAATGTTAGAAAATAGATGTATTTATAGATGCTTTTGAACCCCACTCCCCACACCACCACCCCGGGACCCCCCCTGCCCCCCACCCATAGCCCCAACGGCTATATAGCCGTTTGGGAGGTTTGAATTAATTTTTTTTTTAAGTTATACACATATTGTAAAATAAATTAATTAATTTAATGAATTAAGTAAAACTAAACTATTTGTACTTAGAAAAGTGGTTTGATTTATAGTTTACAAATGTTACAAAATAGGTGTATAAGTATTTAAACAAATTACATATTCTAAATGTATTTTTAATTTAAAAACCAGCTTTATATTTTAGAAAAATAATTTTAAGTTGTTAGATTGTAACCAATTAATTAATTTGAGAAGTGCTACATATGAAAAAGTGAACACATATTTATTTGAAATATGAAGTACAAGTTTACAAATTAATTTGAACTACAACTACAAATTTACAATTTTGAAATATGAAGTACAAGTTTACAATTTTGAAATATGAAGTACAAGTATAAATAAATTTGACAAGTGCTATAAAATACATTTTATAATAAATTCTAAAATACTAATCAATCGGAATCTCCGGCATAGGTAGAGCCACCATCGGTTGTTGAGTCATCCATAAAATCTTGGGAGGGGGTGATGTTCAATTCTTGAGTTCTACGTGCGCCCTTCAACCAATCGTGGTAGCATATAAGCGTCTCAAGAGACTCCGCGCTCAATCTCGATCTAGATGCCGTTAGGACGCTGCCGGCCGAACTAAATTCTTGTTCCACAGCAACTGTTGAAACCGGCATTGATAGTACTTGCTTAGCCATCCGTGCTAAAATCGGGAACGTTCTTTCTTTTGACTTCCACCAGTCTAGAACGTCAAAGTCATCATTTTCTTCAAAATCAACTTCATATGTTAAATACAAAGTAATCTCATTCAATGCGCTTTGTTCAGTGACGTGAGTTGTTTTAGTTTTTTTCATAAGATTGCCAAATGCAGATTTAAAAATCGATTTTCCTTTAGATGAAGATGTTCGTGACGGGGGAGGGGGAGCGTTGCTATATTGTGCACGAAATTCATTAAATAAGGCATAAAATAAAGTACTAACCTCGTTGTATTCCGTTTTCGGATCTATGGGGTTATCGTCATACATTGGAAATTCACCGAAAAACGCAAGAAAATAGAAGTTGAAACAATCTTCCAAATTAGCAAGTCTATAACGAGGATCGAGAATAAATGCAATACCATAAATATGGGGAATATGCGCATAATATTTTAAAAACTTTTCCTTCATATGATCACAAAAATAATGAACGAAAACGGCATTTTGAAATTCTTTAAAAGCATCGGCGAGATTAACAGCTTGTGGAATAAATTGGTTTGCGGTAGGTTTATAAACATGACTAAAAGTTTCAGTAGCATTAAAAAAAATATATCAAAACATTACAAATTTTTTCGCAAGTGTCGATCTCAGCCGCGTTTATAATATAGTTATCATGTTCTTTTAAAAAAGCCGGAAAATGTTCTTTATATCTAAGAATAACTTTAAGTAATTTATAAGTACTATTCCAACGAATACTCAAATCTTTAGGAAAAGCAACATATCTCACACCTCTTTCAGTCAAATAACTTTGCCATTTTAATCTAAGTTGACCATTACCCCAAATACGTCTAATCCCCCCCCCCTTTATTACCTCCATGGAATCTCCTAACGCTTTTAAACCGTCTTGCACACATAAATTTATAACATGACATGCACAGCGTTGATGAAAAAATCTACCCTTCAAAGAATTGGCACCACACAACTCACGCAATCTAGGTATAGCAGCAGTATTATTAGTAGCATTATCGAAACCAATAGCAAACACCTTATCAATCAAATTATACTCAATTAAAATACGCTCAATCAAAATATAAATATGTTCAGCGGTGTGACGATCATTAAATTCACGAAAAGCAAGAACACGTTTATGCATATTCCAATCCTCATCAATATAATGTGCAGTCAGACCCAAATAATATAAATGATGAAAATCATCCTCCCATATGTCAGAACAAATAGTAACACGCCCATCAAAGTTTGCAAAAAAATTTTGTAACCTTACCTTTTCCGCATTATAAAGCCTTATTATTTCTTTCTTAACAGTTTTGCGACTATAATTTCTAAATTGAGGATTTAAACTACCTTGTGCATAATCTTTTAAAGCAAGACTTTCAGAAAACAAATAAGACAAATTTTCTTCACAAATTAAGTTAGCCATACCAGTCAAATTTTGTGCATCATTGTAGGAGAAATTACCAAAAGGTTGAGAATTCGCAAACCTCGATATTTGAGTTTGCTTCCCCATTCCGTCGCCTAATTTTGCATACTCCACGGGGTGCTTTGCCTTAAGATGCCTTGCGGCGGATCCGTATCCGCCGGAGGTTCCCAAACTATAATTGTTGTTGCACCACTTGCAAGTTGCGTGCCAATAGCCGGTTTGTGGGTCCTTCCATTTATCAAAATTATTTTTCATTAGTTCAGACTTACTTTTTTTATTACCGGTGGCGGTTTGGGATGAGGTAGGCGCGTCGGCGTCGTGGCTGCCGGCACCCTCCTCCTCGGCCGTCTCCGGTTCCAATTCCTCCGCATCTTCATCCTCAAGCTCCTCTTCGTCAATGGTCGTCGGCATTTGTTGTTGTTGTAGAAAGCGGTTATTATGTCGGGCCAATTCTTGTTGGAGTTGTTCTTCGGACATCGCATCTCCATCTCGCCTTTGGTAACCCGTTTCAAAATCATCTCGGCTTTGAGATGAAGACCCGACAAGTTTTTTACCTTTGCAGGATTTCTTCCTCCCAATCTCGTTTCTTCGATTGCGTTGGAGGTTACCCAAATCAACCGAATATCTACCACCTTCCATCTAAAAAATGTAACAAATATTAATTCACAACAAATATAATAATGGATACAAAACTAATGCAACTAATTAAAACTACTTTAATTAATACTTCAAACTAATTTTGTGCAAAGTAGAATTAATGTGTGTCTCTACAATTAAAATTATAGCAACTTTTGAAGTAAATAACTAGTACAAGTAAAAATGTAACAACAATGCTAATTAAGTAGTTAACTAGTATAGTGACAAATGTAACAAACTAATATCTACTTAAATAAAATGTGAAGTATTTTAATTAGTATAATGAAAAATGTAACAAGAATGGTAATGAACTAATTGACTAGTATAATGAAAAATGTAACAAGAATGCTAATTAACTAATTAACTAGTATAATGAAAAATGTTACAATAATGGTAATGAACTAATTAACTAGTATAATGAAAAATGTAACAAGAATGCTAATTAACTAATTAACTAGTATAATACTAGTTATAGTAAGTAATATATAATATAATGTTTATATTATGTAATATATAAGTATACTACTATAAGATGAGTAATACACTTATATTTTATACTTTAATATATAAAATATATATTAAGTAGATGTAGAATGTATGTATTAAGTGGATATAATAATTGTATAAGAATTAAATATTAGAATATAATGGAGAATTGGAGATTGGAAAATAAGTATATATAAAATATAAGTAGAGAAGTAGATATTATTTTGTATTAAGTATATAGTAATAGTTTATAAAGTATATTTAATACTTTATTATATAAAGTATATATTATGTAGATATAGTATGTATGTATGTATTAAGAGATATAAGTAGAGATTAAGTAGATAAGAAATATAAGTAATATAGTATATGTAGATAATAATATATAAGTAGATAATTAATATATTAGTAGATATAATAATTGTATAAGTATTAAATAGTAAAATAAAATATAAAGGAGAATAAGAGAATTTGAGAAGATGAATATGGAGAATTGGAGATGAGTAGAGAGTAGGATTTAGGTAGAGTTGGAGAAGAGGTGTGAAAAAATGTTTAAAATTAGGAGTATTTATAGGTTTTTTTTAACCCCCACTCCCCACCCCCACCCCACCCCCCCATCCAAAGCCCCCTGACCCCCCTGGTACCACCCAACGGCTATATAGACGTTTGGGGTGGCCGTTGAGCCAAAAGAAGCAAAAAAATAAAATAAAAATAAATTTTGGACCGTTAGGCCCGGGCCCGGGCTCGACCCGGCCGGGCCGGGCCTCCAAAACCAGGACCCGAGCCCGGTCCCGCTAACCCGACCGGGTCTGTGCCCGAACCGGACCCGGACCCGAGAACTGGGCCGGTTCCGGGCCCGCACAGTGGCGGGCCGGACGGCCCGAACCGGGTCCACGCCTACGCACACCATGTGTGCGGCCATGCGTTGATGCTTTTTTGGCTGCCGTGTGAACTATGAAGCATAAGGATTACGGAGTAATTAGGTATAAAATAATTAGCTAGCAACCAGCCAAACACAAATGCTAGGTTTGCTAGCGTTTTGAAGATCAGCTTTTGGGGGAGCAATCAGCTAATCTCACCACCTATTTACCAAACATAAATTTTAACAATTCAACTGGTCAACCATTTTAAAAGTGATCAAATTAAATAAGCTGAAAAATAGTTGATCAGTCATTTACCAAACATGTCCATAATCGCCGACTGAATCCAGCGGTCCAAGCAATATGCATTTCATGCCCTCCAAATGAGGATTTTTTTATTGAATTGGCCGATTTAGAAAAGGGTGAAATTACTTAAAACCCCTTGGAAACAATAGCGTATAAGTGAAAATGAAAATCATTTTCGAAAAACGACTTCCCAAATTCCAAGGGGGTCTCATGCCTTGGCTCGAAGCCTCAAACGTCCCGCAATTCCTTAACACTCCCTCTTCAATTTCCTCGTTTCCACTCACGTAGCTCGGTTTCGATTTCTTTTTCGGCCAGAACCATACATCATTCTTTCGGTTTCTTCTTGGGCTTCAACCACGAACATTCTTCCATCTCTTTTGGCTACCATAAAGTGCAAAACTGTTATTATTATTCCTTTGGAGAAACGCCAAACAAGAGGTAGAGTTGTATAAGCATCTAAAGTTGAATATGATATTCAGGTAAATGTTAATGTTATGTTTGATTAATTTGAAAATTCATATATAGAAGATGCTTGGTTCATTCGAAATCAACCTAAACTTAAGCGACCTAATTATGTTTGACTATTTTGAAAATGAGGAACATGCTTAGGGTCATTCTAAATCGTTTTTATACCTACACATACTTTGTGTATCAAATTCATTGGTTAATCCGGTGCAAATTTAATTTCACTTTTGTAATCTGTTTTTAAATCCTTGGGTCGATCAAATTTAGTTGACCCATTTTAGTCAATCAGTGGTGTGAATTTCACTTTGGATTGATCAAGTTTATTCGACCATTGTTAGTCGACCAGTACAGTCACCCTATTTTTAATCAATCAGTTGTTTGTTTATTCTTTATTGTGTGTTTCTTCCTTATCTCCACTAGATTCTCACTCGTGCGATGCACGGATGAAAATTTATCAATATGTGATTAAGAACTCTATTATTAAAGCACATAAATGATTGAACTTAGAATAAAGTGGTAAGTAATACGTAGTATAATAAGTGTCCGTGGTTAAAGAGAGATGAAAGCATCTTCAAAGATGGAAAAATTTAAAGATTACAAAGAGTTTTAACATTTAAAAGTATAAAGTGGTAAGTAAAATAATAAGTGTTCATAGTGAAACTACAAATTCTGAAAGACTTCCTTGCATACTACTAAAACAAAATTAATTGTTCAAACAATCTTTTGGCATTTTTATAGTCCATTTAAACCTAACCACCCCATTTAAAATGTATATAATTAAAATTTATCCACATTTTAAAAAATTGAGTCAATTCCATTAAATTTCAGACGAATTCACCCTTTTTTTTTATCCAACCAAGCCCATTCAGGATTATTACCCAGCCCAGCCAGAATAATGAACTGATTCATAATAATTCTTCAGGAATAATCCTTCAAGAATAAAGCCCAGCCCAAACCCTAGCAATGTATACCCCATTTCCTACAACCCATCCCTTTAACCTTTGGATTTCCATAGGCATCCATCGGCTCTTCAGATTCATTCTCCCTGTTGTTTCTATCTTTATCTTTAACTTATAAAAGACCGATTATCGTACATAAGATGTTTTCTTTTGGACTGTTTTCTGTCCCAGACCAGACTTAAACAGACCAGACCAGACCAGACCAGACTTAAACAGACCAGACCAGACCAGACTTAAACAAACCAGACCAGACCAGACTTCCGTGGTTATAAAATACACAGAGACCAGATGTTTATCAGACCAGACCAGACTTAAACAGACCAGACCAGACCAGCAAATTTCAAGTCCAAAAGAAAACATCCATAGTCTCAGCCTTGATGGCAACCTGCGTGTGTGCTGCAGTGGTAGACCGACCGTTGGAACGGCTATTGGTATATTTTACACCCTATATTCCGTGTATTTATATAAAAAAATCTTCATACTCCCGCCTCCCTAATTGTAGTATATATCTGATCATAATGTTGATATGAACTGCACGATTTGAAACTTTCAATTTGCTTGGTTCTTAAGTCGAGTGGTTTATGTATGAAACTGATTACTTTTTGAAAAAAAAAACAATAAATTGGTGGTGCAATCACAAATCTGTGTAGATCTATCATTTTGTGATTACTTGTACTACTGCATAATTTTCTATTTATAAATTTATATCCAATTTATTAGATATTTTCTTTATGTTTACATATACTTAATTTTCTTTTGATACGATATATATTCGTATTTATATATTAATATTTTCCAATATTTTCTTTTTGATATGTCCAATATCTATTCATATTTATATATAATTGATTAACATATGTACATATTTCCCGAGATTAATCTGTAGAGATATAGATAGTATCATTTTGTGGTTCAAGCCTGGCTTAACGGATTTTGTTTTTTAAACCTATTTGATTATGACACTTGTTTTACTGCTAGTTATTGAACTCTAATCTAATAGCTACCCAACTTTTTACACTGAAGCAATTAAGTTGTATTTTATATATAAACTGTTTTCTATAGCAGTTTAAATTAAAACCTTTTATTTAACAAATTTTGGTTTTAAAACTCTCTTTCATTCTGAGACACATTCTCCTTTTTACTTAGATGAAGTCAAGTTTATTAAATTAGATTATGATTCATCACACACACATACCTATTTCAAGCTTTAGTTTATAGTTTTAAACTGTAACTGTATATTATTATATTTATAAACTAATAAACTTAAGTTTCTAATAACAATAAGAACTGTATGTTGGGTTTTAAAAATATTATGTTTTTAAAACTACTCCGTTATTAACATAGTTGTTTCTCCATCTACTTAAAAAAATGTGTTTATTTAACTTTTTTTTGTTAAATAGATTATGTTTAAATAATACATTATATTTAACTGTTTTTGCATTCGTATGTGATCTCATGTATACCTAAGGTTATAAACTGAACTTGTTGAATTGTTTTTTCAGAGAGTTTGCTACTTTACATAATAATCATCAATTGAACTGATTTTGTTTATGTAAGTTATAACTAATAACTAATTTGTCATGCTTGTTTTACTGAAATAGACCAAAAACTAATCTTTATGCAAGTGTCTTTCACTATATATAATAACTAATCTGTCATAATTCTTTTACTGAAATAGATTGATGAAAATTATAGATGCAAATTGGTAAGTTGCCTCCTGGGATTTCCCTGTTGTGTCCACATGAACTCGAGAATGTAGGGGTGTGATGTGATTTGCAAGTATGGTAGTTGTCCATCACATGCGGCCTTTTTATGACTGCGATTCAGTATCTGTGTACACGAGCATGTTATTACTAACATGCCAAAAACTTGTAGTAACCCATGTATGGTTAATGAAACGATTATATAGAAAATACATATGATCTTGAGTAAAAGTTTTACCTCTACCTCATGAAACCACTTCCAGATGGTGTCCAACTTGATTTGTTGGTGTGCTGAGGCGTTCCATTTGTATTTGCTGCCATTTTTTTTGACAGTTGTGGTGAAGAGCCGAGTGGAAGTGGGTATTTATAATGGATGGCCTTCCTCTTGTTTTCAATGACCATGTAGTTATCCAGCAAATAAGAGCCTGAATTCATAAATTGTTACAGTTGTTACAGTTGAGGGGATCTTGGCATTTAATGCCTTTGACCTCAAAAGAAAATAAGTACTACATATATCGTTATCTGCATACGGAGTATTCAACAAAGTACGAACTTAAAAGTTATTTGACAATACGACGTAGATGTGACAATACATAAATTATTTTTAAATTTAGTTATTAACACGTTTCTCGGCTGTTTTAACATGCATTACATTTAATGCTTCCCACATACGGAGTATTTTTTAAAACTTGTATAAAGGAATAAGATTTCTTACCTTTTGTGTAAGTTGTATGTTAAACGAACAATTAATCCTCCCGGGTTTGACAGATGCATACACTGACGTTTCTTTTACAGTTTTACTTAATTGGCATTTTCAGTTGACAACTTTACAGCAATTTGTGAGCAATCGATGCACTCAAGATACAATACCCAATAATACCCAATGTACATCTCCATCACCGTTCATATGACCCGACCCGTTTTTAATATAGAACTTTGAGCGTGAAACCCACCATTTTTCCACCTCTTTTTATATAGAGGTAGATTTTTATATAGAGGTAGATTGGTTGACATGTTACTTTTTTCACCTATGAAGCTCATAATAAGGAACACATTGGGTGCATTTCAACAACACGAACACTTTGTCGTGATGTGCACTCAAAATAAATATCAATACAACGATTATACGTAGTATAACAGAATAGAATTTGTATCCACAGAGAAAATAATACTTTTCTTTCTAATTAAATAGTAACAAGAGGTTATATCTTTAACTATATTCCTTTCGAATACTCAATCGAAGAGTATATCTAATTCATCGAGGGTGGTTATTAATAATGAGACACGTTCATTAATAAAACTTACTACCGAGTGAATATAGAACATGCGGCGTATATTAACCCAATAGTAAGTGGTGGAACTAGGGGGCGAGCCGGTGCTGGCGCTCCCCCTTCGCCGAAATAGCTAAAGTAGGTATGTGTTATTTGCATTGCGCCCCTGGAGCTTGGACGTCGTCGTCTTCTTCTGTTGATTGCCGACTGCGTCTGTTTCTTTTGCCCTAGCCGCCGAACAGAGTATAAAGTGATTGTTCGTATGTTTTTTTCATTTAATGGAACGACGTCATTTTTTGCTGAGTCATAAAATTATAGAACATTAGTGCATTTCAGCCGGCCCAATTCGTTCAGCAAAAAGCCGTAGTAAATGGCTCTTTGCTTTGACTTTTCTATTAGTCACTCACGGCCCAATTCTAAACTTTTACTCCGTAATGATTTTGTTTTTAACTTTGTTTTTGATTTTGTTTTGTTTTTAACTTTTACAAACTAGAGTTTGATTTGTGTGCCTATTGACCTATTGTCTATTATTAATTTACTAACTAGACAAATAACCCGTGCGATGTACGGGATATATCTAGTCAAATAATAACTTTATTAAAATTATATTTTATTGTTATGCTATACATTTTAAGTTTTGTTTGGTAGAAGAAATATTAAAATAACCCATATGTCCTAACTTAGATGATGTAATGCTACTCTGTCAAAAAAAGGATTATGTAATGCTATTCTCTTAGAAAAATAAAAATGGATGGTCACAAATCTTTCAAATAAAAGAAAACGAAGCATATATATACTTTCTCCGTTCTTTTTTAGTTGCAACAGTTAGCATTTGCACATTTGTCAACACACACATTTGACCGTAAATAGATCAATCTCTATTAATAAATATTAAAAATCAGATTTTGAAAATTTGTAATGAGATGAATTGAAAAGTATTTTGTAGAAAAATAATTTCTATAAAATATTAGTGTAAAATGTAGTTAAAGTAGATCATGTGAACAATGCAAAAAGTCAACATGTTGCGATTAAAAAAACGAAGGATAGTATGATGTAAGAATATATTCAATACTTCGTATGTGATAGTGCAGATTGTAGTATTCCCTTTATTATTCATGTGTAATTTCTATAAAAAAAAAAACATTTTTAAAGGTGTAAAAGTGTTATTAAAGTTTTCAGATGCATCTTTGTAATAACACTTTTCGTGGTGACACCTTATTTGCATCTCTGCATCTCTGCATCTCTGCGTTGCATACACTTGGGTTGAAACTATGAATTATTTTCAAATTAATTCTAAAAATCATTCTGGAATTATATTATTGTGTTGAAAGACTATTATATACGGGAGTGTTTGCGATTACTTCAACTTTAAAAAAGTGATTTTTTAAAGTGATTTTGGGAAAAGTGATTAATAGTAAAAGTTGGTAGTGTTTGAGAAAAAAAGTGATTCTGAAAAAGTAAAAGTTGGTTGTGTTTGGTAAAATAAGCACTTTTTGTGTAATAGAAAAAGTGAGAAGCAGTTTAAAGCACCTTTCTACCTGCTTCCAGCTTTTAGCTTTTAAGTGATTAATTTAAGCAGAAGATGTCATTTGAAAACGCTTTTTTCAACGTGTGTTGCACTTCTATCTACATATATTATCAACTCATTATATCGCCGTGTTTCATTGGTCCGATATTTAGTACGGAATATGTATTTTCACTAATTTATAAAAAGTGTGTGATTTTAAAATCTTGAAATGAATTTTCAATCCCAAAAAGTGGAGTTTAGATTTGTTTAAAGCAGTACATGCTGAAATTAATATTTTGGACCAAATTCAGTAGAAGGTTAATAAGTTTATTATGCAATTTGTGTTATTGCCGTTTTTTAAATTGTTCAATGCAATTCTGAAATTGTTCAATGCAACAAGTTTAGTCACTCCATTTCCAGGTTATTGGTTTTATTAACCAACTTTTTCATCAAATACATGATTTTTTATTTTACACGCTGAATTGTGAATAATCTTGAAATTACTTTTCTAGCTAAAATGGTTAACTACCTCCGTTCCAAAAAGGTTCGTGATGTTGACTTTTCTTGATCAATGATGACAAACGTTGGACAATAATTTTAATTATTATATTTGTACATAATTTGTACTCCGTGAATTTATACGTTTATGATTTTGTTGAATAAGAAACATTTTGATATAATTTCCGATGTTCAAAATAATTTTGTATTAAAAAATATAATTGATCAAAATTGATTGTCATTCACCAAGAAAAGTAGTGAACTTTTTCGGAATGGATCGGAGAAAGTTTTCAGTTAAACTGGAATTATTTGGCACAAAATTATCCATCAATTTGTACCATATTTGTGTCAATCTCGTAATCGTTTGGTAGAGGTATGTAGCGCAAATAATTACGTTATGTAAGCATTATGTGCACATTATTTCATAAGATAACAAATTAATAGTTGTACATATTATTTTAGCAAAAGTTTTCTAATAGAATTATTTATAACCTAATGTAAATGATTAAGCTGGTACGACGGTACGTATATTCATTTAAAGTTGTTTAGTAATACTCAATTTGGCTTAATCGGCTGATTCTGATGAAATTTATGAAAATATGATCGAAGTGGTTGGATTGGCTAATTCTGTTGATTAATAAGAAAATTATATTTAAAATATTTTGTATTAATAAAATGAAATAAATATATGAAAAAATAGTTAAAATGATCCTCTTCAGTAACTTCAGTCAATACAACCAACTGTATAAGTAACTCCAACTTTATTTTTTCCAATGATACACAATGTAGCGCACCAAATAAAAAAGGGAAATTATCATTAACCTCCCTTGAGGTTTGATGTATTATCAATCACACCCCTATACTATCAAAAATATAATCTTACCCCCCTCCCTATCCATTAATGATGGTTAAATAACTCTTAATCTATATTTAGAGCAAAATTATAGATATAATTTCATAACCTTTCATTATGTCGCTTTTAATAATGTAATTTTATTCAATCACAAATTTGGTCGGGTAATTAATAAATTTGTCCATACTAAATACATTTTTATCAAAAGTTGAACAAAATAAAATAAAAAAAAAAACAAAACTGACCTCACTTTAGGTAGTTCATTTTATGCTTTGAATTTGTAAAGTTAGTAAATTTACTCAATTGAAAATGATCAAAATACGCTAAATTTATCAAAAATTGAAACAAATCAACTTAAATGAACCAAACCCACTCAAAAATGAAGTTTACTACTCAATTTTACCATTAAAAATTAAATGCAAGAAAATTTCCAATTTGCACTCTTTGTTATCACTGGAAATGAGATCATTATAGGTATAATAACAGCTTGTAAATTAATATTTGACAAAATATGAACATGTTTACATGTAAAAATACTGCTAAAGCAATTTTAGTTTAGGACGGGTTGCACACCCAAACTGGTTAGTGCTAAATAATTAGGGCGACCCATGACCTTATATTCGGTTCCAATCTCCTAATTGGTCTAGATTCGCTCCCAATAATTCAAATATTTTAACTACCTATTTTTCAACTTGTAAATGGGCTATAACCCATCTTATAATATTCTCAATGGTAGGTTTTAATGAAAAGAATGAATGAGGTCAAAACAAGGGCTCCAATCCCGATCCCAAAAAGTGAGGCACGGGGTCTCTTTTTCACCGGTCTAGTATCGGTCCCGATCTGAATTCTTAATTTAAAATTCGGTCATTCTCAAGACCGGACCTTGTCCTCCCCGAATATGAATCACAAAAGTAGGTATTTTGACCACTTTCCATACGAATCAACAATAGGTAACAATAGTCTCCTAAAAGTTCTTCACCAACATCTATTTTAGGTATAAAATAATATTCCTCGTTATCGGGCATCTTTCCCTCATTATAAAAGTTTCACCAAGATTTCTACAATCTCAGATATATTTTCGAACTTTTAAAAGTAATATATATATATATATATATATATATATATATATATATATATATATATATATTGTTTTAAGTTTGTACCTTTCGATTGTGTCTGCTACTAGTTCTATAATTTTACTCACATGTAGATGTAGTTAAGTACCTAATAAATTTGTCAATAGTAAGGACTATTTCAATGGAAAGTATGTGTTCCTGCAAAAAAAAAGTACTTTCTGGTAGAAAGATTCTTCATACAAGTAAATTTATTAAGTATCAGATTGAATCTGCAAGTGAGAAAATTTATAAAACTAAATTTATACTTTTGCTAAACGTAATTATGAGTTATTAAATTTTCATTAAAGGATAGGGAGGGGGGTAAACACATATTTTCAAAAGTGTGGGGGTCTAAGTGATAATACATGAAACCTCGAGGGAGGTCAATGATAATTTCCCAATAAAAAATGACGTGTTTGGCTAAACACTTGGCTGATAAGCGTGATAAGCTAAAAATAGGATGATCAAACGGGCTTTTAATTTCAGCAAAAATTCCTAATGCAATATTTGTTTTAATTATGACCGAACCGAATTAGGATGTTTTCTTTTGGACTGTTTTCAGTCCCAGACCAGACCAGGCCAGACTTAAACAGACCAGACCAGGGGTGATTTACCAAAAAGCGGGGATATGCCATATTGAATTCCAAAAAGCGGGGAAATAACTAGGTTTTACCAAATAGCGCAGGTCGGATTACCCAATTCCGACAAGGAATTAGGGTTTCAAAAAAACCCACACTCCCCGTCGGAACACCCCATTCCGACCCCATTTAATTTATTTTTTTTTAGTTGTCGGATTAGGTGATTCCGACCCCCTTTTTTTTAAAAAAATTGTTGTCTTTTTTTTTTAGTTGTCGGATTAGGTGATTCCGACCCACTTTTTTTATTTGTAGTTATAAAAATGTTAAAGTTTGAAATTGTAGGGTTAAATGAAAACTTTTTGGTATAATTTTTTTGAGTTTTATCCATTCCAAGTTTAAAAGTTTAATTATATTAATCACATGTTTTTTTAAAATCTAAACATTTTGTATGTGTAGTATAAAACATTTGATTGCTTTATATTGTTTTGTAATGCATTTGTATTGTGAATTTTTTTTTAATTGCAATTTTTGTAATTTGAAGTGTAATTTTGATTTAATTTATTTGTCAAATTAGGTACAACTATGATGGTGTTTTGAGGGCAATTTTAGTAATTTTAAAGGAAGTGAACAAAAAGAATGTACTTTTCAATGTAATTCATTAATGAATAGAGAGTACATATAACATTAAATTTAATACTACAGCTAATGTTGTGTGCTCGGCCCTGCTCCGTCTCCACCGCCACTGTTCCAAGGCACCGTTGGGTCTCCATAGAAATATGATGAACTCAGAAATGAGTCAACAAAATCATCGGGTTGCCTAGTGAACTGATAAGATTCATAATACGGCGGTGGTTGATCAAATGTGACGGATTGATGCGTTGAGAATTGAGGTGGTGGTTGATCAAATGACACACCTTACATAATTAAATGATACTCTCAAAGTCTAATTTTACAATCTAAATTAAAAATTCACAAATTACAAAATTAACTACTTCTATACTCATATAATTGAAAATTAACTAACCTGAAAAGAGGCTAATCTCAAAGGTTCGAGAGGAATAGCTTGATAGATTGAAGAATAATATTGTAATTATTATGTATTGAGATGTGAAAATATGAGGTGAGGTGTAAACAAATCTATTTATAATGGTCGAGTAAATAATATAAAAACAAAAAAAAACCTCCTGTCAGAAGTCAGTGTTCCGACCAGAAAAAAAAAATTAAAAATGTAGTCGGATTAGGGTGTTCCGACTGGAAGGGATGATCCGGATGGTTAGATGGTGATCCGCGTAGGTGTGAAGAACGGTGAGGATTAGGATTCCAATAAAATGTTTTTCTTTAGTAGATCCGCGTAGCTCGAACGAACGGATAGGATTAGGATTGAAAAAATTTGTTTCTTTACTCGGATAAGTTGGAGTGTATTGAATATTTTAGGTTGATGACACTTAAATTTTATCGGATAAAATTTATCTCATTATATTTATGTGATGAAATTTGATCTTATTCAGTTATCTTATTAAACTTTATGTGATAAAATTTTTCTGATTATATTTATGATTACATTTGATCTTATTGAAATTATCTTATTAAATTTTATGTCATTATATTTATGTGATTAAATTTTATGTTATTGCAATTATCTTATTAAATTTTATCTACTTAATTTCATCAGATAAATTTTATCTGATAAAATTTACATCATTATCTTTATGTGAATTTAATCTGAACAAAAACGTCACATACAATGAAACAGATCCGAAAAGGGAAACAAATATTTCATTACAAATTGGATGCAAAACTTAAATTTCATTACAAATATACAATACAATATTACCCATTCTCTCTACGCGTAGCACGCAAATCCATTTCGTTGGGAAATCGAGTTCTTTGTGGCTTACCGGCTCGAGCAAATCTGTTGTTTGTGGGCGGGAGAAGTGTATGTTGTGTTTCTCGCACGTAATTATTAATAGGCATAATATCAGAAGCGTACGTCCAGATGTACGCATTTAACGAATACACAGCTGGGATGAGGCCGTCTATGGATATTTTTAAAAACCGACAAACCGCATATGCGTGAACGCATGGCAGCCCATTCTGCTTCCAATACCCGCAACCACATTCCTGCCTTGTCAGATCGATTGTCACCGGATCATGCGAACTAATGGCTACAGAGTAAATCCCGGTTGTGAAATTATGCGGGACAATAGTTGTCTGATACCTACGCTGGGATCGCTCAAGAACAGCATTCCATATGTTCTTTGGATATAAGAATCCAGCTTGGTGCCACATTATTCCCGCATTTCGTCGATCGGCAAACAGTTGGACGACTTTATCGAATGTGGCCTGTACTAGTGCGGTGATAGGCAATGTGCGACATCCCTTTAAGACATTGTTAAAACTTTCTGAAAGGTTTGTCGTCAAAATGCCATATCTCTTGCCATCGTCATAGCTCAGGGCCCACATCTCATAAGGAATCTCATTCAAATATAAAAAGGCACTCTCATTTATGCCTCGTATTTGTTGCATACATTCGTGAAATTCATGTTCTGTGGGAGTGCTACCAGCTTGCCAACACAATTTTTTCAGATCCGCGTTTCTGAACTTGGTCATGAAATTACTCCGTATGTGACAGAGGCAATAACGCTTTGAAACTTGTGGCGATCTCAACTCTGGCAAGGATCTAAATGCACTTTCAATTCCTGCATGACGATCGGAGATAATGCACACACTACGATGACTTCCAACCACATCACGCATAACCCAGCTAAAGAACCACGACCAACTGTCAGCATTCTCACTCTCAACAACAGCATATGCAAGAGGAAATATCTCACGGTTAGCGTTCATGGCTACCGCTACTAGAAGAACCCCCTTGTATTTGTCATACAAGTGAGTCCCATCAACCGAGACTACAGGTAAGCAATAGCTAAATTTCTAACCCTAAAATTTAGCTATTTATAGGGTTTCAAGTATTTTATAGCTAAATTTCAAGTATTTTATAGCTAAATTTAACCCTAAAATTCAAATTTAACAAATAAATTTCAAAAAATTTACAAATTACTAAATCTACTACTTCTATGTTCCTAAAAAAAATTAAGGCAAATTAAGTTAAAGATATATATATATATATGGAATATTTGGGTGTATATACCACTTTGAATATGTGCAATTAAGTATATGTCATATATTTGTCCTATCATATTTAATTAAGTATATGTTATTAATTTGTCCTATCATATTTATTTAAGCTATATAATTATTTTACTCTAATGATGGCGGTTGTTCCTCCGACTTGATGATGGGCCTTCCACTCCATGAGTTTCGTGGAACGTCGAATTTTGTGGCGGGGTCGCTGAAGCTTCCACGTAAATGTGCAACTCCTCATACTCATTTGTGGCGATCCGGAAAAAATGACGCCATGTTCGCTCATCATGAATGGGCCATATTTCTTGGGGATCCCTTATATGACTTGGGGATGATCCACCTACATTTATTGATTACCGATATGAAGTTAAAAAATGTAACGTCATATAAAGTGTACATTTGACCCCGAAAGCTGTATTTCAATTCTCAAACTGTTTTTAGAGGTCATCCCAATATATCCCAAAAGTCCAATGTCGCAATTAAAAGAGAACAGAAGTAGTATTTTATTTTATCGGGTCAAATAAAATATAACACATGTTCTCAATCATTATTGAACCTTTATATTGTGGAATCCGACTCTCATATATTGGTAACCTAATTCCATTTATCGTATTTTGGCTTGTATCGTAGTATATATAATTTAGCACATTCACCCACAATGTTAAGGCACCGGTTAATATGTTGGACCGATATGATTGGTGTGATGATCATTACTCTGCTTTGGGTTTTTTGGAATATCTTGCAAAATATTGAACTACCGAAGAAATCAATTGCGGTAATGCCTTTCAACATATTGCAAATTATGAGCATCACATCAGCCGACCAAAGCACCATGTCATCAAGGCATTCAGTCTGGGTCGTCCGACTCTTCACCCGAGTTTATGACTGTACAAAATAGATACATTCATAAATTTCAATAATATTATATACTACAAAAAATAAATATATAAAATGTGAGCTTATGTAATTGAATGAGTTAAAAATTACTTAAACGTGTCATATTATAAAATGTGAACTTCTCTAATTAAATGACTTAAAAATTAGTAAAATAAATACTTCTAGATAACAATTTAATTTATAAAATATTTAATTTATAAAATTTCTTAAAAGAAAACAAAATATAGCTTAATTTATAAAATTTCATAAAAATTCTTAAAAAAACAAAAATTCTAAAACATATTCCTTGGTCGGATTTCTCATTTCCGACAAGGATAAAAAGCAAATTTTTAAAAAAATCGAACACCCCTAGTCGGATTACACAATTCCGACTAGGTAATTTATTTTATTATTATTACTGTTTTTTAATTCCTTCGGGTTAGACAAATAAATTAATGGAACATTAGAAAATTTCAAACACTCCCCTGGTCGGAAGTGCCTAATCCGACTGGAGGAGGGTGTTTTTTTAAAAAACCTAAATTCCTGTCGGAATTGGAGATTCCGACTAACGTGTTTTGGTAACCTAATGGCAACTCCCGTTTTTGGGAATGTCAGAACGAAAAGTTTCGTTATTTGGTAATTATTTCAATTCTAACCACTCAAATGTTACCAAATATGGTATGAGACAAACTTAGTGGGACGGACGAAAAAGGTAAAACGGGACAAACTTAAGGGGACGGAGGGAGTAGGTCGTACTAGCGACATAGGTTGGTTTATTTCAGGATATTTTTAATTTTTTCGTGGCACTTAAATGACTAAATTAGACATACTTAAATATTGGTAAAGTACACAATAAAAGATATTTATCAGATTAGACTAGTTTAGACCAGATTAACAAATTTCAGTTCAAGTAAAATCATCCTTCATCATATTCAGCCGGATTTAGACCACTAGGTTTGGTAAAATTAGGTTTGATAAAATTTAAATTTAAGGTTCATCTAAATTTTTGTGATATGATTTGAATAAATTTGATTTTTTCTAATCCGATATGATTTTATATGAATCTTTCTAATTTGATTGAAATATTTAATAATGTAATACAACGTATATTTTAATTAATCAAAATAGAAATTTGTACTTTGTAGCATAGTTAATATGATCACCGTGAATAGACATCTTTATCTTTATATAATGGGAAATGGGACAAATAAGCCCTCGAACTAATCAAAAAAATGCAAATAAGCCCTTTTGTAGGAGGTTCCGTCCGGTCATCGTCATTTGGGGAGGTTCACGGTGGAATTTTTTGATGAAATTTTTTGAGCATCTTATTCATTAAGTCTAGTTTAGTCCTACTGAATTTCAGCTAAAAATTCAACCGGGAAGACAGTCCAATGAATTTTTGAAGATAACTGCGCAGTTAAACAACGCAGTATATTTCCGAAAATCATTTGAGTGCCTTCCCGGTTGAATTTTTAGCTGAAATTCGATATGGCTAAACTAGACTTAATGAAGAAGATGCTCAAAAAATTCTACCGAGAACCTCCCCAAATGACGATGATAGGACAGAACCTCCTACAAAAGGGCTTATTTGCACTTTTTTGATTAGTTCGAGGGTCTATTTGCCCATTTTCCCTTATATAATACGTAGTATAAAGTAACATAGTGCTTACAAATTTTGGAGGCAAAATTGGCGCTCAAATGAAGGGTAAAAATGTAAATTAGTTTCCGGTAGAATCTATACTCTCCGCCTGTAATGGGTATGTGCGTTATGAATTTTTTCCCCATTAATGAAGCATTTAATGCCTCTAATGTGCCCTAAATAATACGTTTATATTGATCAAAATACATAGAGCAACGTGTATAAAAATCCAATCATTCATTGGTTTGTAGAATGTGGAATATCTGATTGATTCCTTCCATTTGTAATCCATAAAAATGGAGTAGAAAGCGGTAAGACTTGGGACTAGAATTTTCCATATGGAAGGCCGACCGTAGTACAGATCCAGGGGCTACCGCCCTCCAACAAAAATTATTTTTACGACCTGTTTGGATGGAGTGTTGAAGAGGGTTAGTAATGGAAGTGTTGAAAGGTGTTGGACTTGACACTTGTTTGGGAGAAAATTTTTAAAAAAATTGCAGTGTTAGTAAGTGTTTGTAAGTGTTAAAGGAAACCTTCCTAACACCTGAATAAGTGACTTTTTTAACACTCCAAATTGGAGTGTTTTGAAGTGCTTGACAGATTTTGCCCCTTTCATGTTGCCGTATACGTTCACCTCGTCTTCCTATTTTTACAATCTCACCAGGGGCGGACCTATAGTATTACTAGGGTAAGCATTGGCTTCACCTCAAAAAGTCTTGTTAACCTATGTGGTAGTAGCTACACCTGAATTATTATTTTTTGGAACACTTCCCAGAAACTCAGCTTGATACTTAAAGCATTTAGGCCGGGCAGATGGACCTTTTAATTCTTATTTTCTACTCTTTGTTGCCTTGTGGACTGGACCGTTGACTTCTTTTTTAAAATATTGGACAGTAGGTACTAGGTAGTGTATGGATTTTAATGCTTTACAATAAAAAATTTAATTAAACCCATTTCAAAAATCAAAATCCCTATCCTCTTTTCTTTAGAAAACAGCAACGACGAAACATACCCTAAAATCACTGGTCCGCCAAATTCTGCTTCTTCAGTGCGCAAAATGCCAAAATCCCTAGTCTTCTCGTTCAAAATCCGTAAGTAGCATCTTCTCTCTCACAAACTAGCGATTACTCCTAAGCTTTATTTCAAACTTTTTGTTTCTCTAATATTAAATCTTTATTAGTTAATAATTATTGTTATCATTGTTCAAATTATTATTGTTAACTATCAATATGTATATCTATTGTCTATGTATGAAATTGAAGAGTAGTAGCAAAATAACAGTAGAGGGTCGAAGTTGCAATATGCATTCACTCTAGTTCCCAAGGTTTTATTCATTTCTCTAGCCCTAAATTGTTAAAATCTTATTAATATTGTATTCTTTAATATCTAATACTTCAATGCATTTAACATTTAATGAATTAATTATTTAAACAGTTAGTGTAGTTTTACTTTTCTATGTTATGAATCCTATATTTGTAACTGAGAAAATTACAATAAGTAATTTTGAATTTATAAATTACTTTTTTTATTTTTCAGTTAGTTTATTAATATTTTTCAGTTAGTTTATTTTTCAGAAAATTACAATAAGTACTATTTTTATAAATTACAATAAGCATTGCAAAGAAAGGATCAAGATATCCTTAATGCGATGCAATTGGTATCTATTGCGAAGGGACGCTTGCAAGATATGAGAGATGATGGATGGGATCCATTATTGGAGGAAGTGTCTGCTTTTTGCAAAGTTCATGATCTTGACATTCCTAATATGGAAGACAAATTTATACCATAAGGCAGGTCACGGCGCAAAGCTAAGGATATAAAATATTGGGAGCATTATCGGTATGACTTGTTTTATACAATTGTGGATATGCAACTTCAAGAACTTAATTACCATTTTAGTGAGTCCAACACTAAGTTGCTTCTTTATTTAAGGTGGTTGAGTCTAGACAAGTCCTTTGAAGCTTTTGACAAGCTCAAGTTGATTGAGTTTGCTACATTTTATCCAAGTGATTTCTCAAGTATGGAGCTAGTAGTTCTTGAAAACCAGTTGGAGACTTATATTATTGATATGCAAAGTAATGATGAATTTTCAGAGTTGAAAGGAATTGCTTGCCTTACAGAGATGTTGGTGAAGACGGGGAAACATCGTGTTTATCAGTTAGTTTATTTACTTCTGAAGTTAGCACTGACATTACCTGTTGCTACCGCCAAGGTTGAAAGAGCTTTTTCAGCCATGAAAATTGTGAAGACCGAGTTGCGAAATCGGATGGAAGATGATTGGATGAATGACTGTCTAGTTCCTTATATAGAAAGTGATGTGTTTGATAGCATTGATGATGAGTTAATTATTCAACACTTTCAAAATATGCAAGCACACCGAGGACAACTATAAAAGGTACTTTTTCTTTTACTATACCTATATATTTTATTTAGCCTTTTTTTAAATGTAGTGTATATATTATTAGTGTTATATATGTGCATACACTGGGTCCCGATGCCTAGGTCCGCCACTGAATCTCACCCACTGAGATTTTCTTCCTCCGACTCAACTGGACTGCTCAAAGCTTTGTCAAAGCAGCTGTGACTGATGTGGTTCAAGAAGCGTACTTCACATTCGTTGATGATGCCAAGAAGCAGCATCCGTTTTCAAGCATTAGAGTAGTGCTGGACTCGGACCGGGCGGCCCGAACCGGAACCGGCCCGGCCCGGTTACTGTGTGAACCGGCCCGGCCCGGTGGCCCGGTCCACCGGCGGTTCGGGTCGAACCTGTCACGCCCCAGACCTACCGGACACGTCAACAACCCGTCATACAGTACGAATAGTCAACCGCAGTCCAACTCATCCATACTATATTAGGCGTCTTGAATACCATACACAATAGTACATCCATAAACAATCATAATGTAAAATATTTAATTAAGCAGCGGAAATATTTAATAAAGTATTTATGCCACACTTTGGCAACACGTGTAACACCGCCCCCAAGTATTTGTACTTTATCAAATTAAGTATTGAACCCGAGAAATGAATAAATGCATTTTACGTGATTGTGAATTTTTATCATTTCTTTTACGTGAATAGTAAAATTCACGTGGGGCCCACACCAGGGGTGGGGACCGTCCGATATTATCGGGACCACATATTATATTCATCTCAGTCTAGATAATATGTATATGATGGTGGATGTCCATGTTGGGCCATATAAAGTTATAAACCATGTGTGTTGGCCAGTTGTGCATATAAAGCCCATTTATCGGTACCAGATGTACTGACAGATAAACGTCATAATAAATTATGGAGACCGCTAAAATAAAAGTTGGGGAGTATATATTCATTCTAAAATCCAATAATGATTGGAAGAATGATACATATTTCATTTGACTCGATAAAATGAAATATAGTTCAAACAGTCCGGAAAATACAACTTTCGGGACCAAGTGTACACTTGGGGACACAAAGGGATGACCCTCCACATATGTGGGGGCCACCCCACGACCTTAGTCTCCCAAAGAGCCAGGAGAGCCGCACAAATAGATAAGAGAGGGGGCATGAACTGATTGGGATCAAAATGATGAAAATAAATGGGACCCCTCCCATGTTATTATTGAGAGAAATGCCAAAAAGGCACTCTCAATCATCCCAAATCATTGCAGCTCGGCTATACCATCTTCTTTGGGAGGAGAAGCTCTGAAAATACTCCATAGCACCCACCATTTTCGCACAAACCAAGAGGAAGAAGAAGGAGGAGAGAAGAGAAGAGAAAAGAGGAGTTTCGGGTGGGAAAACTTGTTGTTAACAAGGTAAGGACTTCATTAATCCCATTTCTTCTCTTTAATCATATTTCATACTCCTAGGAGAGTTCTACACATGTAAAAGTGTAGAATGGGAGTTGGAGGGTTGGTTTATACCCAAAACGGATTTAGAGAACAAAGTTGACCGTTTCGCCGGAAAATAACCTTTTAGAGGTTATTTGTATTGATATGGGAGTTATGATGATAAAACCTTGTTATTAACTTGCATAAGGTATCCCAAGAACTTTCACGGGGTTGAAAGGGTTGCCGGAGTTGTCGCCGGAGTTAGTTGAAGTTCACCGGAGTTTCACCGGGGCCAAATCGGGGAGGCTAGAACTTCATAAGCTTCATTAAGGTGAGAAGACGACTATATGCTTTATAACCTTTGATTGAGGCATGAGATTACCTAAAGTAATCAAGGATATGTTTTACGGAATGATTAAAGTTAATCAAGTATGGGCTTATGCCATGATTATATATAAAACAAAGTTGAAAGGCATGTTTTGTATGTTTGGTGATTAAAAATGTGATAACTTATTATGTACAATGATCCAGGGGTCAAAAATGGTATTTTTGGATCAAGGACTTCAAGTAGAATATGCATATAAAATTTCACGTTAATCGGACTTCGTTTGGGCGGTCAAACGGGCGTTGACCGCCGAGACAAGAGTGATACCCGACCGGGTATGGGTAAATACCCGACCGGGTATTGATTAAAAATGGCTCCAGAAGCCACTGCCACACTAGACCCGACCGGGTAAGGTCATGGACCCGACCGGGTCTCAAGTAAAGTTAATTCCAGGGGCTTCTGCCCCGTCCTACCCGCCCGGGTAAGGTTGGATACCCGACCGGGTATTGGACTATGCCCAAAACAGGCAGTTTTGAGCAGGTTAACGTGGGTCGTTCAAGTGGGACCCGCCCACGTTGGTTACTAGGGATTATTATATGACTATAGGACTAGGTATTGTCCATAGTTAAGTGAATGAAAGGTTAGCCATATCCAGGTTAGGGTTTGGTTAGAAATAAGGTTGAGGTTGAGCATCCTCGGGACGGTAAATGACCCCAAAACTCGGTGAGGTTGAGTATCCTCGGGACGGTAAACAATCCCAGAAACTCGGTGAGGTTGAGTATCCTCGGGACGGTAAACAATCCCAGAAACTCGGTGAGGTTGAGTATCCTCGGGACGGTAAACAATCCCAGAAACTCGGTGAGGTTGAGTATCCTCGGGACGGTAAACAATCCCAGAAACTCGGTGAGGTTGAGTATCCTCAGGACGGTAAACAATCCTAAAACTCGGTGGGGTTGAGCATCCCCGGGACGGTAAACGCTCCCGAAACTCGGTAGGATATTATGAAGGTAGAATGTAGCTCGTGAGCTAGACATTCAGGATGAAAGGGGAAAGGTTGGGTAAGTACCTTATCTCTAAAAGACTTTTTGTGAGGAAACGACCTATGGGTCAAGTATTTTACAAGTATATACAGTATGTATTATCTTGGGAATGGGGTAACAATGGTTACACCTATATATATGTATCATCCTATTTTTGGGTCTCGTGTCTGAAACATTAGTTATTCCTCATATAGCCTGCTTGTCACTAGTACTTCTATGGAGTACTGACCCCTTCGGGGGCCCTCACATTTTTCAGGTTGAGGCTAGAGTCCTACTACCTGCACCTTCGTCTAGGGTGATTGATCAAGGAGGAAGACGTGGTTCGTGCTTCCATTCTTATTCAAAAATTGATGAACTGCTCATGGATATTTTTAACAACGTTTTCTATTAAAACATTTGGGGGCCTGCGTGCCCGTATTTGCCACGTGTGGCTCAGTATCAAATATATCTTATTTTCCGCATTTGTTTGACTAATATATATTGATGTTGATTGTATGAGTTTACTAATCGGTTTGGCAAAAGAATCTAACGGACTCCTTGTATGATCTAATAAGAATGAACTACGTTGTTCTTATTGGGTTGTACTGCGGTTGTCTACGTGGCGCGGACGCGGTCCGGGGCGTGACAACACGGGCATACAAGCCCCCAAATAATTATTCAAAATAATATCCATGAGCAATTAACACATTTGTTTTGAAAACGGAAATAGAGGAAGCACGAACCACGTCTCCTCTCTTAGAATTCCCTGATGCAAAAGCGATGGTAGCAAGCTTCAACTCCTACCTAAAACTGTGAGGTGGCCTCCCCCGTGAAGGGGAGGTCAGTACTTGGAAGCATTTGACAAGTACAATGACAACTATACTAAGTATAATCAACGTTTTAATTTCTAAGACCCTCAAAATAGGGTGATATCATAATATAAGTAATGATTTATATTTCCCACTTATTATCTCTATAATAAGTAAATTCATTTATTTATCGGCACACGGCCCATCTTGCATATCCCTTTTCAGTTATCATTTGCACAACCTAACCCATGGGTCTTATTATTTCTACGGGACTAGCTACCGCTGTCCGAGACCACATGAGGCTCTCGGTTCGGACTCCAACATCCCGCCCCTGGACTCATACCCATCATCCCGTGGGAAGGTAAGGCCCTTCGGGGTCCTATCTTATGTGTTACCGCTACCGGAGCCTAGTTAGGTCTCCGATTCGGATTCCACCCTAACCCATGATCATGATGCAAGTCCATGCTATCCAACCCCGCTCTCTAGAGTCGGGAAGGGCCATGGTCCTTACTTATTCCCATAATTCAACCGACTATCCTCAAGGACTACCGAACACACCCGTAGGTCAATCCTATATCTAGGATCAATTCATTATTTACTTTATCTTGGGTATCCTTAAGGCCTACCCCTAGTATAACTTAAAGTTCATACTTTCCTACCTTAAAGCATCTCTTAAGACTACTTAAGGCATAGTATTTCACAATCCAACCTTAGGATCAATTTTAGCAACATTCCACTATAATGCCCAACTAGTATATTAATACTAGTCAAGTTAATTCCAACCAAACCAAGTTCTCCATTCATGGTTATTTACAATTGCCCAACTGATTTTCCATTGAAAATATCATCTTTGTATCAATATACAAAATATCACTTTCAATCATTCATACATTCTTATATGAAGTAAAAAGTTTATTTCAACATAATTTCATGGTTAATCCCATTATCAAATCATCATACGCATAACACATGATCATACATAATTTATTCTTAAATTTGTATATCATGCTCCTTTTTCTTATAGACAATAGTCGTCTCATTCTTAGGCATTGTTAATCATTAATAATCCTTAAAAACATATCTAATTACCTTAGGTAATCTCATGAAATTAACCCAAAGATTATAAGCAATATAGTCAGCCATCCTCACCTTATGATGTGCTCAACTAGCTGCCTCAGCGAAACCTCTCGATCCGTCCCCGTTCTAGGCCGTTCAAGAGTGAAAAATCTGGACAGAAGGTGAAAGCCGGGCGGCTTTCGTGAAAGCCGGGCGATGTTCGTGGTCTGCTACCGCGAACAGCTTCCTTCCTTTGGCGGTTTCCGGTGATTTCAACTCCTATCGATTCACCAACTCTCCTAAGTTAAATACCACCACTTCATAATATTATTCTACACTTTGAAACGTGTAAAACTTCATGTTTAACCCACTATATGATTTCTTACAAAATCATACAATACAAAACTAGTTAAAAAGTGTTTATTAAGTTCTTACCTCAAACCCACCTCCTTTCCTCTTGGGTTTTCTTTGTTGATGTTTCCTTCAACCTGGAGCTTTGTGAGAGTTTTTCCTGATCTCTCCCTTCTCTTGGAGGTGCGGATGGTGTAGAGGGAGTATAACGATAGAGCTCCTAAGTCAACAATTACATCCAAGGAGGTAGGGTATTGGTGCATGAGAGTTTGTCTCAATGAACCTCCCCCTCCCCTTTCATCCGTAGCACTCCACTCCCCCATGTCTCACTCCCAATTATTTGGGAGTTATATGACTGGTGGGATACCTCAATGGGGTGTAGGAAGTTCCTCCCAATTATTCCGGCTATCCTTGGCAGGTTGGGTCAAAATAGTACTCGGGTTGTCCAAACATTTCTATCAACTTTAGTTGACATTTTATTGGGCTTCTATAATTATTACAATAACTCAACTAAATATTTGGTAGCCCACTCTCAAATACTGGACCGATAAATAACTTAATTAATCATGCATTAATTAAATGTACCAATTCTGTCACACGAATTATTTGCTAGGAAAAATTCAATTACATGTCGAATTTCAAATTCAATTATATCCGGGTGCGGTGTCACAAGTTCACCCCCCCTTAACGGGAATTTCGTCCCCGAAATTCACCAATGCCTATTCAAAAAGAAATGCATATTGTTCCTTCATCAAGGCTTCCGTTTCCCAAGTTTCTTCTTCCACTCAGTCACTTTTCCAAAGGATTTTAACCATTGGGACCTTCTTGCTTCTTAGTTTCTTTACTTGCCTATCAAGTATCCTCACCGGTCGTACGGCATAGTTCAAATCCGCACGTATTTCCACAGGTGGTTTCTCTAATACGTGAGACGGATCCGGTACATATTTCTTTAGTATAGACACGTGGAACACGTTATGTATCTTCTCCAATTCTGGAGTCAACTGCAATCGGTACGCTACGGCTCCAATTCTTTCAAGAATCACAAATGGCCCTATATATCGTGGGTTAAGTTTCCCTCGGCTCTGAAATCGGATGATTCCCTTCCAAGGTGAAACTTTCAAGAATACCTCATCTCCCACCTTAAACTCCAAGGCCCTCCGGCGTTTATCGGCATAGCTTTTCTGTCTATCCTGGGCCGCCTTAAGTCTTTCACGAATCATCTTCACCTTTGACTTGGTGATCTCCACCAATTTTGTGCTCTCAAGCTTGGCCATGCCAACCTCGTCCCAACACAATGGTGTACGACATCGCCTCCCATACAATGCCTCGTATGGAGGCGTGCCAATACTTGCCTGATAACTATTGTTATAGGCAAACTCTACAAGTGCTAAATGGTTGTCCCAACTTCCTTGGAACTCCAATGCACAAGCACTCAACATATCCTCTAAAATCTGTATGACCCTCTCAGATTGTCCATCCGTTTGTGGATGAAAAGCAGTGCTAAACTTCAGTCTCGTTCCCATAGACTCTTGGAACTTCGGCCAAAATCGTGATGTGAATCGTGGATCCCTGTCGGATACAATGGTTATAGGAACCCCATGTAGCCTCACGACCTCATCCATATACAACTTGGCTAACCTCTCCAGTGCATAGGTGGTGTTGATAGGTAGAAAATGTGCACTCTTCGTGAGCCTATCAACCACAACCCATGCAGCATCATAATTCTTCACCGTCCGTGGTAAACCCACCACGAAGTCCATAGTCACGTGCTCCCATTTCCATTCAGGAATGGAAAGTGGCTGCAATAACCTAGCGAGATGCTGATGTTCTGCCTTAACTTGCTGACAAGTAAGACATCTATTGATGTACTCGGCTATTTCTCTCTTCATACCGGACCACCAGTAACTTTCTTTCATCACGGTACATCTTCGTGCCCCCGGGTGCATGGCATAGGCCAATGAATGAGCTTCCTCTAAGATGGACTTTCGGAGCTCATCATTCGACGGTACACACACTCGGTCACGAAATAATAAGAGACCATCGTCTCTTTCCCTGAAGTCCTCAACCGGTCCCGCTAGCATGCGTTCACGGACCTTCATAAGCTCTCCGTCAGTTTCTTGACCCTTCTTGATCTCATCAAGTAATGTAGGTCTCACCTCGAATCTAGCTAACAAGGCACCATCGCTAGATACCTCCAATTGGGCTCTCAATGCCCTCAAACTAGTCAACAATGCCCCAGACGAACTCTTTCGGCTCAAGGCATCCGCCACCACGTTGGCTTTACCGGGGTGGTACTCAATAATTAAATGGTAGTCTTTTATCAACTCCATCCATCGCCTCTGCCTCATGTTCAACTCTTTCTGAGTAAACATGTATTTCAAGCTCTTATGGTCAGTGTATATATGACATGTCTCCCCGTAGAGATAATGTCTCCAAATCTTCAGTGCAAATACCACTGCCCCCAGCTCTAAATCATGAGTAGGATAGTTTACCTCATGCTTCTTCAACTGTCGTGAAGCATAGGCAATTACCCTCCTATTCTGCATCAACACACATCTTCTCTTTGGGCATAGGCAAGTACCCCATGCCCTGTTTGGGTAATGCAAGTACCGGTGCCTCGGTCAATCTTCTCTTTAGTTCCATGAACCCTTCCTCACATTTGTCATCCCATACAAACTTGGCTCCCTTGCGAGTGAGCTTCGTCAATGGTGATGCCAAAACAGAGAACTTCTCCATGAACTTTCTATAGTAGCCTGCCAATCCAAGGAAACTACGAATTTCCTTGACGTTCTTTGGCCTCTCCCATTCGGTGATGGCTTCTATTTTCTTGTCATCAACAGCAATTCTCCATCCCGAAACCACATGTCCGAGAAAGCCAATCTCCTTTAGCCAAAATTCACATTTAGAAAATTTGGCATAGAGTTGCTTCTCCCGTAGTGTCTCAAGAACGAGTATCAAGTGCTCCTCATGCTCTTCTTCACTCCTAGAGTAAATCAAGATGTCATCTATGAACACAATCACGAATCGGTCCAAGTATTTATGAAATACTCGGTTCATCAAGTCCATGAACACCGTCGGGGCGTTTGTTAACCCAAACGACATAACAAGGAACTCAAAATGCCCATACCTTGTGCGGAAGGCACTCTTTGGTATGTCATCTTCCTTTATCTTCAATTGATGATACCCCGACCTCAGGTCAATCTTTGAAAACACAGTTGCCCCTTGGAGTTGATCAAACAAGTCATCAATCCTAGATAAAGGATACCTATTCTTGATTGTGACCTTGTTCAATTGACGATAGTCGATACACACACTACAATAAAATTAGTTTGTAGAGGCATGGCATAATTGCCTCCAAAAATAGAAAACTAGCCTCTAATGCTCTTTTGAGGCAATTTAGTGGTTGCCAACAAAAAGTCGGTCGCTAAATGTTGTTTGCCTCTAAAACTCCCTTTAGAGGCAACCAAAGTTATGCTTCTAAAACAACACATTTAGAAGCAACCATATCCCTTTGCCTCAAAAAGGCATTAGAGGCAACAATATGATGTTGTCTCATAATACAATTAGAGTCAATCATATTGAATGACTCAAGAAGTTTTTAGAGTCAAGTCAGTCAACCGTGTGCAAATTTTAGTATTGATGTTGAAGCCTTTTAGTGACAACCATATGCTCCTGTTAAACAACGTATATGTAGTTACATTCATGTCATTTTGTCTCAATAGAAGTAGTATTACATATTATATTTT
Organism: Cuscuta epithymum; assembly: GCA_945859915.1. Taxonomy (NCBI): domain Eukaryota; kingdom Viridiplantae; phylum Streptophyta; class Magnoliopsida; order Solanales; family Convolvulaceae; genus Cuscuta; species Cuscuta epithymum. Next base: position 627,554 of record CAMAPF010000210.1, on the reverse strand, counting down.
AGACATACAATAGGAATACTACGTAAAAGACATCACTCAAATAAATTACTCTTTATAGAATAAGGAAGAAAATCAACAAAGGAGTGTATTGAGTAGCTAAATAAATTTACAATGCAGTCAAACTAAATTACTAATATACTACACCTCAATAATCTCTATACAGAACTGACTAGAGTTAATTTAGCAACTACACCCAAGCATACTAAAATATTAAGGTGGACCAGAATAGATCTAAACGCTAAAATGGTGCTCTGGAGGGTTACTTCATCATGATCATCATCACCATCACCATCACCATCACCATTGACATCGTCACTGTCATTGCTGCCACCATTTTTAGAAATATCTGCATATATTAATATAGTAAGATATTTGCAGCTATCTGATAAACAATCTAATACAACCTTCGTACTTCAACAAACAAGCTAATACACAATTTTCAACTAGTTATCTTAGATAGTCTGCAGCTAGAATATTTGCATTATTACAACAGAGAACTTGGTAAATGTTTGCTTGTAGCATATTCATCTGCATGTATAAAAAATTGTGCTATTGGCAATAACCTCTAGTATATATAACAACAAAAACTATATAGTTTACAACCACATGATAACAACATGCATGAATAAGCATATGCTGCGTATGCAACTAGAATATTAAAATATAGCCTAATAAATGAGAGGTTAAACATGATATGTACTAATCAATCCATAAATTATTAATTGAGATTTTTTGCTTTAGATAAAAAAAAAAGTATTCAAATGCTCAAATAGTCAAATGATGTCCATATAAGGAAAACCCTCAGAACACCTCACAAACAAAAGGCAAGAATCTAATATACAAAAAATATCCTTGTGAATGTTTTATACATAGACGATAGATTCAAAGAAGCTATAAGATGTACCTCTTCTACATTGAGTCACAACCTGCTCTATAAGTCACTTCACATTCTGTTTAGCCAGACTGCAAAACATAAAACCATTGATTAATTGTATTAGGACGAGAAAATATAGATGCAAAAGTAATGCTTAGTCGTATTAAACAAACATCAATGCAAAAGTAACGTTTACTTGAAAATGCATTTTACAATTGTGTATATATCTAGTTTTAATCACTGCTACTAGTTGGTTGCCTCTTAAAACAAACTAAATCATGTGAGAGAAATATCTAAAATCACAAATTATTTAAAAAAAAGGTTTTCACCCAAACAAGATATCATTACCCTAAGTTAATATTGTAAAAAGTTACAGAAACATTTTTTCATAATGAAAATACAAAAGTACGAATACACATCACCTTATAATGTTTAGTTTTGCTTCTACAAGTAATACTTGAAAATGCACTTTCTAATCTTTATATCACTAATTGAAATCACTACTAGTTGGCTGCTTCAATGAGCAAGCTAAATTGAGTGAGAGAAATATCTAAATCTAAAAAAAAAAGTTTTCACACAAATATGATATCAGTCATATTCCCATCCTAAGTTAATGATGTTAACTTACACAAGCAACGTTTCATAATGACAGCATAAAAGTAAGATAACAGATCACTGCTTGTTAAAGTTGCAAATAAAACTTTAACCTTTCAATTATACAAATTTAAGGATTGATTAACTTGAGGTTACAATAATTATATCAATAACTCCAATAAAAATAGGAAACATGAGAAACATGAGAAACTGTTGCGTTTAATTTAAACACTCACCAAGATGTAAAAGGGCTTTAAGCATATATACAGAAGAAATGGATGCACTCATATAAATGAATTTTCTGAGCCTAAGCGAATCAGAATATTCATAATGTATTCGTTAATAACCAATCTGGAAAATGGTTGTCCAGACCGAAGCTTTGACAAGATTTTGCTCAATCAAATGGCATAATCAAAATCAAAATCAATAACAGAAACTAATCCATGTTTACTCTCTCTAATGCCGATTAAAGAGGAAGATGTATTGAAGGAGAAATGCTTGCTTTCAATGACAATACTTCTCTAGGTATCCGTATCACAGAAAGATCTAGAATTAGTAGTAAAGAAATAAAACCCCAACCTGGTCTGATATTATTCAAAGCAAGAGCTCCCCTACATCATATATGGTTGATTACGCTTGTACGACCACTGGTCACAGTCGTGTGGAGAGTAGGCTACGCGCCCCATCACCCGTCGGCGCACCCCATCGCGATATGCTGCCCTGCGTCGCTCACGAACAACAAGCATCGTCATTGAGGTCGTACTCCAATTACGTGGTAGTAAATTGCAGTTTCCAATCGGCGGCCAGAGATTCTGCCATCGCCAAGGTGGAGCCGCACATGGTTGGAGTCTACAGGACGATGGCGACGGAGATTCCGCTCCATATTAGCCGCTCTTAGTAAGATTACTTGCTTTTGTCAAGGTCGATGGTGTTTGCGGCGATTCAGCTAATCTGGCGTGCTTCCGTAGTTCGGTGGTCCTTCAAAGGTAAAAACGAGATCTGGGTTTTGGATGCCATGGAGAATGAACGGCCGAAGCGTAGGAAGTAGGTCTAGTGGTCTACTGTGTCGAACAACACTGTGTCGCTCGTTGTTCGCTAATACGGAGCATTTTTAAATTAACTCCAAAATAGTCCGTAGGTTATACCGAGTAATTAAGGTTATACGGAGTATTTTTAAATTAATTGCTTGGAAACTCTTCTCTTCCAAAAGAAAAAAAAACTTAGAAACTGTGTTCCGTTCTCCTAATTTAAAATTTTCTGATTTGAAATTTTTAATATGTGATTTTTTTGATATAAATCTTTTTCATCTGATCTAATTTGGTTCTTTTTGAACTGATCAGAGTCTTTCTGATCCTATATGATCTGATTTAAATATTTTTGATCTGTGTTGGTCTGAATCTTCCTAATCTGATCTAATCTAATCTGAATCTTCTTAATCTGATTAAAATCTTTCTGATCAGAATTTTTCTGATCAGATTTGAATATTTTTTATCTCGTATGATCTAATCCGAATGATTATGATATGATCTGAATCATACTATTTTGATTTAATATTTCTGACATGATTGAGTTTAATGTTGTTGTTGTTGTTGTTTTCAAAACTCTAATTATAACTATAATAATAATTTATAAAAACAATTACAATTGTAACTGTAATTATAAAAATAATTACCATCGTGTTAAATACTTGGTATAAATTTTGCTTTTAAACATGTTGACCTTTATGAGAATATGCTTTAGAAACAATTATAATAGTATAAATGTTTTTACAGGCAATCATAAATGTGTGCATCCAAATAGCACCTTTTAGAGGCAATCATAAAAGTGTGCCTCCAAATAGTTCTTTTTAGAGGCAACCATAAAAGTGTCTCCAAATAGCTCCTTTTAGAGACAACCATAAAAATGTGTCTCCAAATAGAACTTTTTAGAGGCAACCATAAGTGTGCGCCTCTAAATAGCACCTTTTAGAAGCAAATATATTAAGGTTGCCTCAAATATTCTAAATTAGAGGCAACCATGATCCATTTGATGCAAAAGTATATTTTTAGAGGCAATAATATATAATTTGCCTCAATGAGTTGCCTCTATAAATGAATTTTATTGTAGTGACATTCGAAGTGTCCCATCTTTCTTTTTCACAAAAAGAACCGGTGCTCCCCACGGGGAGTGGCTTGGTCTAATGAAACCGTTATCCAAAAGCTCTTGCAATTGGGTTTTCAACTCGTTAAGTTCAGCGGGTGCCATACGGTATGGCGGTATAGAGATTGGTTTGGTGCCGGGCTCGACCTCGATCACAAATTCAATCTCTCTATCGGGTGGAAGTCCCGGTAAGTCTTTTGGAAAGACATCCGGATACTTGCATACTACTTTCACATCGTCGATGCTTGCCTCCTCCCTGGTTTTGTCCACCACATATGCTAGATATGCGTGGCATCCCTTCCTCATCATACTCCTAGCTCTCACGGCGGATATGATACAACTATTGGATTTGGCCCGATCCCCCTCGAAGCGTAAGGTCAACCCTTTATCGCCTTCGAGTTCAAGTATCTTCGTGTAGCAATCGACCCTAGCATGATGCTTCTCAAGCCAATCCATCCCCAGGATCGCATCGAATTCAATCATACTCAGCGGTACGAAATCACACGTCAAGCTTTGGCCCTCCACTTCCACCTCACACGATGGATAGTTGCTATCTCTCTCGATGTCTTCCCCTAGAGGTGTGGATACCAATAGGGCTTGAGCCATCGGTACAGGTGGTTTATCAAATCCTCCGGCAAACGCTTCACTCACGAATGATCGTTGCGCCCCGGTGTCAATAAGGATCCTTGCATCTCTCCCATTAATCTTTAGTGTTCCTACATTCACGAGTCATGTAAGACACACTTCACACCTAATAGATTCATTACTTGGGTTATAGAGTACACCGGGTACGGTTTGGATGATCGTCGTTTAACGCCTCACCTCAAATCCATCCCGGTTCCCATCTTAAAACTGGTTTTATGCACTCAAGGGTGAAAGCCGGCCGCTTTTTGCGAAAGCCGGCCGCTTTTCGTTCAGCTCGGAACCAACCAGCACGTAAGCCGACCGGGCTTTGCCAAAGTCGGCCGGTTTTCATTGCTGTAGCTTAATTCGGAGAAAAATTCCCAGAACCCGGTCGAGCTTTGCCAAAGCCGGCCGGTTTTCATTGCCGTAGCTTAATTCGGAGAAAAATTCCCAGAACCCGGTCGGGCTTTGCCAAAGCCGGCCGGTTTTCATTGTCGTAGCTTAATTCGGAGAAAAATTCCCAGAACCCGGTCGGGCTTTGCCAAAGCCGGCCGGTGTTCGGCTATGAAGTGTTTTCTTATCTCGGATGAACGCCGGCCGGTTTCTACGAAAGGCGGGCGGCTCTCGGCGCTGTAGCATTTTTCGATTTAATCCCCTGAACAAACGCCGGCCGGGTTTCACATACGCCGGGCGACGTTCGTCGCCGTAGGATATTCCGGATAAATCCCCAAAATTCAAATTACGAAAGCCGGCCGTGTTTTGCCCTTGCCGGGCGACATTCGCCAACGAAGTTTTAACGCCGGAAACACCTGAACAAAAGCCGGCCGACGTTTAATGAGAGTCGGGCGACTTCTGTCACCGTGGGATATTAGTAATTAATTCGAATACGAAAGCCGGGTGGCTTCCGTCAATGCCGGGCGGCCGTCGTCGCCGCAGAATTTTGGTAATTAAATCGGAGCCAACGTCGGGCGGCTTGGGCACACGCCGGGCGGCTTTCGCCCGGAACTAATTTGATTACTTTGTTTTTAAGTCAAACTTCGACCAAGTTTAACAGGGGGTCGTAGGACTCGTACTCACGATATTTAGCACATAAAACTTAACTCCAAGCACATACAATAACGTCAATATAATGAGTTCCAAGAGTTTTACCCGCAACCGAGTCCGGGTTAGCATGAGCGTCGGCCTCCGTCATTGCATAGATCCCAGCTTGGGCCTTCCCTTGGTTCACGGAGGGTGCGTTGCTTGTGCTAGCTCAGCCGTGCCCCATGCTTGCATTGGGCTTCCCCGTTCGATTCCTGCTCATTGTTGTTCCACTACTAGGTCCTGCACCCATCGTTCTCTCGAGTTGTGGACAACTCATCTTCAAATGCCCGACCTCCCCGCATTGGTAACACCTCTGGGGATCGCGGCACTTGCCTAGGTGGTTCTTCTTACAGTTGCTACACCTTTTCATGCCCGAGCCTTGTGACATTGAGCTTTGCCCGCTTGGGTTTCCCCTCGCCGGTGGTGCAGGGGTTCTAAAAGATCCGCCTCCCCCGTGGTTCCCTTTCTTGTTAGAGCCTTGGGGGCCATGGTGCTCCCACTTTCTTTTTTTTGCCTCCTCGGCATTCCTTCGCTTTCTTTCCTCCCACTCTTTTTCTCCCTTCAAACCTTGTTCAACAACTTGACTAAACGTCATATTAGGCAATTGTGGTTCCCTCTCGCGTATGTCAAGGTCCAAGGCATCCCAGAAGTGGTTCACCATCCGGTTCTCATCACATATGTTCTCCGGTATGAACTCAGCAAGTTTTCTGAACTTATGTTCAAGTTCCTTCACCGTGCATTCCCCTCCTTGGGTCAAATTTGTGTACTCCCTCCTCTTCAAGTTCACCTCGAAGAATTCTTGCCTGAAATTCTCCCAAGTGACGGCCTCACCGTACTTCCCTTTAACTCCGTCCCACCATGTGGACGCCATGCCTTCTAACAATCTTGTTGCCACTCTCATCTTCATGTTGGGTGGCAACTGCATATCAAGGGCCGCTTCGTTGAATCTTTTGATCCATTCGGCCGCAACGGAGATGTTTCCCGTTCCGTCAAATGGTTTACATCCCAAATCCCTTGCCTCTTTGAGGCACTTCGAGATCCTTATTATAGGAACCTCGGCACCTCGGCCTCCTTGGGGTTCAATGCTCCCCCTAGGTGTCACGCGGCTCCCTCTCCTTGAAGCCCCTTCCAAAGCACGCCTTGCCCGGCGCCTTTGGCGATCTTGTTGGTATTGCCGGAGCAATTCCTCAATTCTCTCTAGAGCGTCATTGTCGTCGCTCTCTTCGCTAACATTATCATCTTCCCCATCATACGGGGTCTCAACCGGTTCAGTTCCCGGCTGGTAAGTTGAATCCTCCTCGGATTCATATTGCTCATCAATCGTCTCCACATGACCGTCACTCACCGTCAGTGAGTGGCCTGCACGGCCCTGCCCCCGAGACACCCTCGACGCCCCTCGACTGCCATGTTAGGACCTCCCCGGTGCCTGGCCAGTCGGGTTCCTTCGAGTAACTTTGCCGGTATGTTTCATTTCTGAAAGAAATTGAGAATGAGTCATTAGACTCGTATCAAATGTCAATTGACGGATAGGTACTTAAAGACATCCTTTGGCTCAAATCGCCGCCATGCCAATTGTTAAGGGTGTGCTCTTAACAATTAGAGTCATTGCAACTCAAGTACCAAAAGTTCTATAAGTACAAAACTTTATGCTCATGGTTTGCAAAATCATTTTCAAAAAGTAATTTTGAAGCTTCAGTATGAAGTTTACGGACTAAGGCTCTGATACCAATTAAATTGTCACGCCCCGGACCTACCGGACACATCAACAACCCGCCGTACAGTATGAATAGTCAACCGCAGTCCAACTCATCCATACTATACTAGGCGTCTTGAATACCATACACAATAATACATCCATAAACAATCATAATGTAAAATATTTAATTAAGCAGCAGAAATATTTAATAAAGTATTTATGCCACACTTTGGAAACATGGGCATACAAGCCCCCAAATAATTATTCAAAATAATATCCATGAGCAATTAACACATTTGTTTTGAAAACGGAAATAGAGGAAGCACGAACCACGTCTCCTCTCTTAGAATTCCCCGATGCAAAAGCGATGGTAGCAAGCTTCAACTCCTACCTAAAACTGTGAGGTGGCCTCCCCCGTGAAGGGGAGGTCAGTACTTGGAAGCATTTGACAAGTACAATGACAACTATACTAAGTATAATCAACGTTTTAATTTCTAAGACCCTCAAAATAGGGTGATATCATAATATAAGTAATGATTTATATTTCCCACTTATTTTCTCTAAAATAAGTAAATTCATTTATTTATCGGCACACGGCCCATCTTGCATATCCCTTTTCAGTTATCATTTGCACAACCTAACCCGTGGGTCTTATTATTTCTACGGAACTTGCTACCGCTGTCCGAGACCTCGTGAGGCTCTCAGTTCGGACTCCAACATCCCGCCCCTGGACTCATACCCATCATCACGTGGGAAGGTAAGGCCCTTTGGGGTCCTATCTTATGTGTTACCGCTACTGGAGCCTAGTTAGGTCTCCGATTTGGATTCCACCCTAACCCGTGATCACGATGCAAGTCCATGCTATCCAACCCCGCTCTTTAGAGTCGGGAAGGGCCATGGTCCTTACTTATTCCCATAATTCAACCGGCTATCCTCAAGGACTACCGAACACACCCGTAGGTCAATCCTATATCTAGGATCAATTCATTATTTACTTTATCTTGGGTATCCCTTAAGGCCTACCCCTAGTATAACTTAAAGTTCATACTTTCCTACCTTAAAGCATCTCTTAAGACTACTTAAGGCATAGTATTTCACAATCCAACCTTAGGATCAATTTTAGCAACATTCCACTATAATGCCCAACTAGTATATTAATACTAGTCAAGTTAATTCCAACGAAACCAAGTTCTCCATTCATGGTCATTTACAATTGCCCAACTGATTTCCCATTGAAAATATCATCTTTGTATCAATATACAAAATATCACTTTCAATCATTCATACATTCTTATACGAAGTAAAAAGTATATTTCAACATAATTTCGTGGTTAATCCCATTATCAAATCATCATACACATAACACATGAACATACATAATTTATTCTTAAATTTGTATATCATGCTCCTTTTCCTTATAGACAATAGTCGTCTCATTCTTAGGCATTGTTAATCATTAATAATCCTTAAAAACATATCTAATTATCTTAGGTAATCTCATGAAATTAACCCAAAGATTATAAGCAATATAGTCAGTCATCCTCACCTTATGATGTGCTCAACTAGCTGCCTTAGCGAAACCTCTCGATCGTCCCCGTTCTAGGCCGTTTAAGAGTGAAAAATCTGGACAGAAGGTGAAAGTCGGGCGGCTTTCGTGAAAGTCGAGCGATGTTCGTGGTCTGCTACCGCGAACAGCTTCCTTCCTTTGGCGGTTTCCGGTGATTTCAACTCCTATCGATTCACCAACTCTCCTAAGTTAAATACCACCACTATTATTCTACACTTTTAAACGTGTAGAACTTCATGTTTAACCCACCATATGATTTCTTAAAAAATCATACAATACAAAACTAGTTAAAAAGTGTTTGTTGAGTTCTTACCTCAAACCCACCTCCTTTCCTCTTGAGTTTTCTTTGTTGATGTTTCCTTCAACCTGGAGCTTTGTGAGAGTTTTTCCTGAGCTCTCCCTTCTCTTGGAGGTGCGGATGGTGTAGAGGGAGTATAATGATAGAGCTCCTAAGTCAACCAATACATCCAAGGAGGTAGGGTATTGGTGCATGAGAGTTTGTCTCAATGAACCTCCCCCTCCCCTTTCATCCGTAGCACTCCACTCCCCCATGTCTCACTCCCAATTATTTGGGAGTTATTTGACTGGTGGGATACCCCAATGGGGTGTATGAAGTTCCTTCCAATTATTCCGGCTATCCTTGGCGGGTTGGGTCAAAATAGTACTCGGGTTGTCCAAACATTTCTATCAACTTTAGTTGGCATTTTATTGTGCTTCTATAATTATTACAATAACTCAACTAAATATTTGGTAGCCCATCTCAAATACTGGACCGATAAATAACTTAATTAATCACGCATTAATTAAATGTACCAATTCTGTCACACGAATTATTTGCTAGGAAAAATTCAATTACATGTCGAATTTCAAATTCAAGTATATCCGGGTGCGGTGTCACGGAACCGGCCCTGTGGATACCGGTTCCGGCCTCCGGGCCCGGGCCCTCCATTTGGTGAACCGGCCCGGCCGGTTCGGGCCCGGTCCGGGCCGGAATAATTTTATTATTTATTTATTTATTTATTTATTTTGAATTTTTTTTAATTTTTGGGTTGGATTAGGTATTTTGGGCCATTTGAGATGGTTTGGGGTGGTTTGGGGTTGAGGGGGAGGGGGTTAAATAAGAGAAGCCAAAAAATAAAAAAAATATTTTAAACCCCCCAACATAAATTTTCTGGGTCCGCCCGTGTCCATATGTACAATCGTATAGTATATGTGTTAATAATTAATATGTAATGGCGGGTATCATATATTCATATATGAGCTATAAAATACTCGAATGTGGTCAAAAATATGGAATGCATAATATAAAGATCACGATTTTCATGTATAAGGTTCCATAATATCTCACAAGTATGAAGTTAATTTAAGGTTCCTTGAATTTCACAACTATGAAATCACACTTAATAAAACTATGAAATCACACGTAATCACACAAAACTGTATAAGGATGTTTTCTTTTGGACTGAAATTTGCTGGTCTTGTCTGGTCTGGTCTGTTTAAGTCTGGTCTGGTCTGGTCTGGTCTGTTTAAGTCTGGTCTGGTCTGGTCTGGTCTGAACTGGTCTGGTCTGGTCTGGTAAACGTCTGGTCTCTGTGTATTTTATAACTACGGAAGTCTGGTCTGGTCTGGTCTGTTTAAGTCTGGTCTGGTCTGGTCTGGTCTGTTTAAGTCTGGTCTGGTCTGGTCTGGGAAATAATTACCAAATAACGAAACTTTTCGTTCTGACATTCCCAAAAACGGGAGTTGCCATTAGGTTACCAAAACACGTTAGTCGGAATCTCCAATTCCGACAGGAATTTAGGTTTTTTAAAAAAACACCCTCCTCCAGTCGGATTAGGCACTTCCGACCAGGGGAGTGTTTGAAATTTTCTAATGTTCCATTAATTTATTTGTCTAACCCGAAGGAATTAAAAAACAGTAATAATAATAAAATAAATTACCTAGTCGGAATTGTGTAATCCGACTAGGGGTGTTCGATTTTTTTAAAAATTTGCTTTTTATCCTTGTCGGAAATGAGAAATCCGACCAAGGAATATGTTTTAGAATTTTTGTTTTTTTAAGAATTTTTATGAAATTTTATAAATTAAGCTATATTTTGTTTTCTTTTAAGAAATTTTATAAATTAAATATTTTATAAATTAAATTTTTATCTAGAAGTATTTATTTTACTAATTTTTAAGTCATTTAATTAGAGAAGTTCACATTTTATAATATGACACGTTTAAGTAATTTTTAACTCATTCAATTACATAAGCTCACATTTTATATATTTATTTTTTGTAGTATATAATATTATTGAAATTTATGAATGTATCTATTTTGTACAGTCATAAACTCGGGTGAAGAGTCGGACGACCCAGACTGAATGCCTTGATGACATGGTGCTTTGGTCGGCTGATGTGATGCTCATAATTTGCAATATGTTGAAAGGCATTACCGCAATTGATTTCTTCGGTAGTTCAATATTTTGCAAGATATTCCAAAAAACCCAAAGCAGAGTAATGATCATCACACCAATCATATCGGTCCAACATATTAACTGGTGCCTTAACATTGTGGGTGAATGTGCTAAATTATATATACTACGATACAAGCCAAAATACGATAAATGGAATTAGGTTACCAATATATGAGAGTCGGATTCCACAATATAAAGGTTCAATAATGATTGAGAACATGTGTTATATTTTATTTGACCCGATAAAATAAAATACTACCTCTGTTCTCTTTTAATTGCGACATTGGACTTTTGGGATATATTGGGATGACCTCTAAAAACAGTTTGAGAATTGAAATACAGCTTTCGGGGTCAAATGTACACTTTATATGACGTTACATTTTTTAACTTCATATCGGTAATCAATAAATGTAGGTGGATCATCCCCAAGTCATATAAGGGATCCCCAAGAAATATGGCCCATTCATGATGAGCGAACATGGCGTCATTTTTTCCGGATCGCCACAAATGAGTATGAGGAGTTGCACATTTACGTGGAAGCTTCAGCGACCCCGCCACAAAATTCGACGTTCCACGAAACTCATGGAGTGGAAGGCCCATCATCAAGTCGGAGGAACAACCGCCATCATTAGAGTAAAATAATTATATAGCTTAAATAAATATGATAGGACAAATATATGACATATACTTAATTGCACATATTCAAAGTGGTATATACACCCAAATATTCCATATATATATACATATATATAGAGTAGAGATCATATGAGAATACCATCTTAGGAGAGAATTGAGAATGAATTATAGCCATTAGATCTTGGTGTTTATTAATAATTCGGAACTCTCTCATTAAGGGCAATTAGGAAACTTCCGCATCATTATAAAGATAACGGATGGCTTCATTAACCGCACGTCCGCACTACATATTGTTAAATCAATTCTTTTCTCCACTTCCGTTTTTTTTTTTTTGAAAAAATATGCTCTTTAATCTCCAATTCGGTTCATTGAGGGTTTGTTTACTTTTTCTTTTTCATTTCATTATTTTATGTTTTACACACTATAATATTTTCTTATATGTTTTACACACTAAAATATGTTTTCTTATATTTTACTTTTTCATAATATTTTTCTTTGTACTTTTCTTTACATATATCTTCTCTTTAGTTTTTGTATTTATCATTCTATCTATTTTGATTTATCTATTTTGGGAATTTCTTTATGTGCAATAAAGATGTAAGTCACGTTTATAAGAATTCATTTCATGTTAATTGAAAAGTGCACAACAACTCATATGTAAGTGCACAACATAACTAAGATTACTTTGATGCACTTATCATATCTTATTCATGCACTTTCCATTATTTTTAGTTTTCTTTTTTTACAAACACATGTGACACCAAAAGACAATGTCTTAATTAGATAATTGTCATTAAAAGGGCCTTAATTTGTGCGATATAATAGTGCACTTTTGTATATATTTAAAACACACACGATAAAAATACATTTAACTTTGTAACAAAGTGCAAACATAAAATTTAATAAAGTACTACGTATAATATAATGGTCCACTTTTTATTTATATTAGAAATGCACATGATAGCTGTTTGTTTACAAACCCTCTGATGTTTACTTTCATTTTTATTTAGAAATATATAGAAGTGCACAACTACAAAGGCTAAAGTGCATATTAATGACTTGATTGTAAAGGTTAATTGAATAAAAATATTAATTTTGTCCTTAACAAAATCGATAATAAGATAATAGCCATCTATTAACTTCTAATATGATAATAATAATAAATTTTGTGTTAAACTTTTGATGCACTTTTCAATAGTTTTTCGTTTTACACTTTTTTGCCGATAAAAGTGACACTAGGAGATGGAATCATAATGGAATTCGTGATGTTTTCTAAAGAAAAGTGCATCTCATGTAAAATTTTAGAAAAATGTGATACTAGTGCACTTTTATATAGATTTAAATGCACACTAAAAGTGCATTTTACTCTGTAAGAGAGTATCAATGTAGAAATTTAGAAAACATTATAGTTGATAGTTTACACCCTTATATATTTAGTTAAAACTATGTTGCATAAATTTTTAATAAAAGTGCAGCTACTATATACTGGAGTGCAAATCGTGTGAATAACCTTGTTCACTGTTGAATAAAAGTGAATTTGTAAAAAATCATAATGCAAAACTTTGACATATTATAGTTTAATATTTATGAGGAAGTATTTATTTTTGAAAAAAATTATTTGATTAATGCAAAAAAAAATAAACATGAATTTTTAAAAGGTAATTTAATTATCCAGACCAGAAAAAACATGTGAAAAACAAAATATTAGGAAAGATCCAATTGCTATAATTTAAGACTATAAGTTCACGTGTGCAAGTGATAAATAAAAAATTCAATGCCTATTAATTGGATGTCCAAGATTTTAGCAAAAGTTGAGAAACATAAGAGATTTTTATGGAAAGAATTGTAGTGGTCGGTTATAGAGATAAATGCCACCTTACCTCTTTACGTAAATATCCTTCAATTATTAAACCCATTCCTGCTTTCCTATTTTTCCTCTAACAGCACGTCTCGTAACATCCGAGTTTTGAATTCCAAATCTCATGTTTCGGCCGCATGATTCAATTAATGTGTGGTTGGATTGAATTCTCATTTCTCTCCTAAGAGAGTGTTCTCACTTGAACCTTCCCCTATATATATATATATATCTTTAACTTAATTTGCCTTAATTTTTTTTAGGAACATAGAAGTAGTAGATTTAGTAATTTGTAAATTTTTTGAAATTTATTTGTTAAATTTGAATTTTAGGGTTAAATTTAGCTATAAAATACTTGAAATTTAGCTATAAAATACTTGAAACCCTATAAATAGCTAAATTTTAGGGTTAGAAATTTAGCTATTGCTTACCTGTAGTCTCGGTTGATGGGACTCACTTGTATGACAAATACAAGGGGGTTCTTCTAGTAGCGGTAGCCATGAACGCTAACCGTGAGATATTTCCTCTTGCATATGCTGTTGTTGAGAGTGAGAATGCTGACAGTTGGTCGTGGTTCTTTAGCTGGGTTATGCGTGATGTGGTTGGAAGTCATCGTAGTGTGTGCATTATCTCCGATCGTCATGCAGGAATTGAAAGTGCATTTAGATCCTTGCCAGAGTTGAGATCGCCACAAGTTTCAAAGCGTTATTGCCTCTGTCACATACGGAGTAATTTCAAGACCAAGTTCAGAAACGCGGATCTGAAAAAATTGTGTTGGCAAGCTGGTAGCACTCCCACAGAACATGAATTTCACGAATGTATGCAACAAATACGAGGCATAAATGAGAGTGCCTTTTTATATTTGAATGAGATTCCTTATGAGATGTGGGCCCTGAGCTATGACGATGGCAAGAGATATGGCATTTTGACGACAAACCTTTCAGAAAGTTTTAACAATGTCTTAAAGGGATGTCGCACATTGCCTATCACCGCACTAGTACAGGCCACATTCGATAAAGTCGTCCAACTGTTTGCCGATCGACGAAATGCGGGAATAATGTGGCACCAAGCTGGATTCTTATATCCAAAGAACATATGGAATGCTGTTCTTGAGCGATCCCAGCGTAGGTATCAGACAACTATTGTCCCGCATAATTTCACAACCGGGATTTACTCTGTAGCCATTAGTTCGCATGATCCGGTGACAATCGATCTGACAAGGCAGGAATGTGGTTGCGGGTATTGGAAGCAGAATGGGCTGCCATGTGTTCACGCATATGCGGTTTGTCGGTTTTTAAAAATATCCATAGACGGCCTCATCCCAGCTGTGTATTCGTTAAATGCGTACATCTGGACGTACGCTTCTGATATTATGCCTATTAATAATTACGTGCGAGAAACACAACATACACTTCTCCCGCCCACAAACAACAGATTTGCTCGAGCCGGTAGGCCACAAAGAACTCGATTTCCCAACGAAATGGATTTGCGTGCTACGCGTAGAGAGAATGAGTAATATTGTATTGTATATTTGTAATGAAATTTAAGTTTTGCATCCAATTTGTAATGAAATATTTGTTTCCCTTTTCGGATCTGTTTCATTGTATGTGACGTTTTTGTTCAGATTAAATTCACATAAAGATAATGATGTAAATTTTATCAGATAAAATTTATCTGATGAAATTAAGTAGATAAAATTTAATAAGATAATTGCAATAACATAAAATTTAATCACATAAATATAATGACATAAAATTTAATAAGATAATTTCAATAAGATCAAATGTAATCATAAATATAATCAGAAAAATTTTATCACATAAAGTTTAATAAGATAACTGAATAAGATCAAATTTCATCACATAAATATAATGAGATAAATTTTATCCGATAAAATTTAAGTGTCATCAACCTAAAATATTCAATACACTCCAACTTATCCGAGTAAAGAAACAAATTTTTTCAATCCTAATCCTATCCGTTCGTTCGAGCTACGCGGATCTACTAAAGAAAAACATTTTATTGGAATCCTAATCCTCACCGTTCTTCACACCTACGCGGATCACCATCTAACCATCCGGATCATCCCTTCCAGTCGGAACACCCTAATCCGACTACATTTTTAATTTTTTTTTTCTGGTCGGAACACTGACTTCTGACAGGAGGTTTTTTTTGTTTTTATATTATTTACTCGACCATTATAAATAGATTTGTTTACACCTCACCTCATATTTTCACATCTCAATACATAATAATTACAATATTATTCTTCAATCTATCAAGCTATTCCTCTCGAACCTTTGAGATTAGCCTCTTTTCAGGTTAGTTAATTTTCAATTATATGAGTATAGAAGTAGTTAATTTTGTAATTTGTGAATTTTTAATTTAGATTGTAAAATTAGACTTTGAGAGTATCATTTAATTATGTAAGGTGTGTCATTTGATCAACCACCACCTCAATTCTCAACGCATCAATCCGTCACATTTGATCAACCACCGCCGTATTATGAATCTTATCAGTTCACTAGGCAACCCGATGATTTTGTTGACTCATTTCTGAGTTCATCATATTTCTATGGAGACCCAACGGTGCCTTGGAACAGTGGCGGTGGAGACGGAGCAGGGCCGAGCACACAACATTAGCTGTAGTATTAAATTTAATGTTATATGTACTCTCTATTCATTAATGAATTACA
Organism: Cuscuta epithymum; assembly: GCA_945859915.1. Lineage (NCBI taxonomy): Eukaryota > Viridiplantae > Streptophyta > Magnoliopsida > Solanales > Convolvulaceae > Cuscuta > Cuscuta epithymum. The sequence continues at coordinate 611,332 of CAMAPF010000210.1, read as the reverse complement.
TTGAAAAGTACATTCTTTTTGTTCACTTCCTTTAAAATTACTAAAATTGCCCTCAAAACACCATCATAGTTGTACCTAATTTGACAAATAAATTAAATCAAAATTACACTTCAAATTACAAAAATTGCAATTAAAAAAAAATTCACAATACAAATGCATTACAAAACAATATAAAGCAATCAAATGTTTTATACTACACATACAAAATGTTTAGATTTTAAAAAAACATGTGATTAATATAATTAAACTTTTAAACTTGGAATGGATAAAACTCAAAAAAATTATACCAAAAAGTTTTCATTTAACCCTACAATTTCAAACTTTAACATTTTTATAACTACAAATAAAAAAAAGTGGGTCGGAATCACCTAATCCGACAACTAAAAAAAAAGACAACAATTTTTTTTAAAAAAAGGGGGTCGGAATCACCTAATCCGACAACTAAAAAAAAATAAATTAAATGGGGTCGGAATGGGGTGTTCCGACGGGGAGTGTGGGTTTTTTTTGAAACCCTAATTCCTTGTCGGAATTGGGTAATCCGACCTGCGCTATTTGGTAAAACCTAGTTATTTCCCGCATATCCCCGCTTTTTGGTAAATCACCCATTAGAATTCATTCTTACTTTATTTACACTTTATCAATTCAATACCAACCACACAATTCCACTTTTTCTTAAAAACCACACCACCCCTCCGTCTCAAACCCCTCCGTCCGTCCCAATAATCAAACCACGGCTACTATACATCTGCCGTTTGCGTATTAATATGGAGCGTCTATTCCAACAAGACGATCATGCCAGGCAGAGAGTTCGTTTTCCCAATCCAAATCTCTTCTTCCAGCTTTCTCTTCTTCCCCAAGATATCCTTTTCGAAATTCTTATTCGACTTGGTGCCAAATCTCGAGGGAAGCTATGCTGCGTTTCCAAATCCTTCCGTTCCATAATCACTGGTCCAAGTTTCGTCGAGTTTCACCGGAATTGGTCCACGGCGGCTGACCGCGGCACAACCATACTCTTCTCTATTTCAGCTCCGGTTGATACTCCTAAATCTGATGACTTCACGGACAAATCCGTGTGGTTCAAGTACTGTTCCCCGCCGGAGGAGTTTTACACCATAAATTACAAATCTCTCGAAGGAAATCAGCCCCTTGAAGCAAAACGTGTTAGGCACATGGACAAAGTTGGCAACTTCAGCGAATTCCGATACGGGTCTTCCGCGGGAGATCTGATATGTCTCTCCGACTGCCTTGATGGAGGAAAAGGGGTGATTTGCAACCTCAGATCCGGACAACAGACTGCCCTCCTGACAACAACTCCGGATTGGGCCGTTTATCAGACCAATGCTTTCGTGCTCTTGGGATTCGACAGCTCCTCGGCAACATACAAAGTTTTGAAATCGGAATTTGGTGACCCTACCGTCAAGCACTGGGTGTTGACACTGGGCGTGGATGCAACCTGGCGGGAGATCAACTCCTCTGCACAATTTTACCCTGGTTGCCATTACAACACTAGTGTTTGCATAAATGGTGTTCTCTATTTCTACAATGGGAGGCGGACGAAAGCAGCAGTCCGTGACTTTCCCATTGTGGCATTCGATCTCAGATCGGAGACTTTCCGCCTGATTGCTCTCCCTCAGGCCAAAAGTGTAATGGAAGCTATGGAACAAGGTGATATGGCGAAATCCTCTTTTGTAGAATTGGACGGACGGTTTACTGTCATTCGTATCTTTCAAAACATGCTTATTACCTGGAGTTTGGATATGGTGGCGAACTCGGCCTCATGCTGGAAGAAACACCATTTCCTTCTTCCATTTGAGCTGCATGGGCCGTTTCAGGTGGCCGGAAGTAAAACTTTTTGCACTCTTACAACAATTCCCACCGGGGAAATAGTGGTTTTAACCCGCACGGGTGAGACATGTTCTGTTTGGGTACTGTTTGATAAGTTTGGACCAGAAGGCCTGATTTGGAAGAAATTTGGAATCAACGGACTCGGAGACTTTTCTAATTATGGTGTCCAGGCATTCAAAGCTGTAATGGTGCAAAATCTTGCTGAAAATGTCTTGCACCCTGAATAGGCCGGACATAATGGTCAGTTAGATGAGTAAATATAGTTATTATATAAGCATTTGTTATATACAATTGATCACAATAATGTTCTTAAAAATGTATTCCATTGCACAAACTTCGGTTACATGTAGTTATTTATTCATGTCTTAATTACAAGCGTAGTTTTATCTTGTTTAGATTAGATAGTCAAGAACGCATGCGTCTAGGTGCAAGGAAAATGAGTTCACTATTCGTTGTCGAGACCTAAATTTTAACAGGCGATACAAATTTGTAGTTCTGGTGCAAAAGAAAAAGAGACCTATTAAATCTTCATAAGAAAAAAATCAGAATTTGAAAGATGAGAATTGTTATTTTTGTAATTTGGGATGAATGTATTTTTCTAGGTGTACGTTGTAGCAATAAAAGAAATGAACTAAACCACATGTTTCCATCTTTATGACCTATTCTCCCATATTTTTGTCATCTTGAAGTATTACAGTTGTTAGAAGGGAGTAGAACAAATTCCAAACAAGAATAGAACATAAATAAATTATACTGTTAGTTTCGATAATGAGTTATTTTCAGTCACATACTCACATGGTCATTTTGAAAATTTTATTCAAAAGTTGGGTTTGTTTGGGATAACGGATAGTTTGAATTATTTAAAGAAAAATCTATAATCTATAAATACATAAAAGCAATACTACTTTTTACTGTTGTCTCAATCTCCTGCCTAACATTATTCTGCATCTCAACCGTCCATCTCAACATCCCGTCCATTAAACCACATCTCGTCGTCCTGGTCTCCTGGATTCACTTCAACCTCCATGAGAAATCATTGTCCATCTATCCCTAATCAAACATTCCGCTTCATCTAAACCCTTATCCACCCTCACCTTCATCCGAATCATCCCAACCGTGCGAAGCAGAAACTTACACCATTGATCAGAATCATTTCCAATCCTTATCAAACATTTTTATTTGATTGTTCAAGAAAAACAACGATGGAGAACATCGTGTGAAGCAGAAATTCATCATTGAAGACCATATAACGAAGAAGAAGAATAAGGTTTCAAAGACTTTCAAAGAAGCAGAGATGCCTCCTTGCTCTCGCAGCAAGCGAAGGTCAGTAAAACAACAGTCATAAATCATTTGATTTGAGCTGATTATCGGGATTATCATTTTCCAATTGCTGAAGCGCTTTTTCTCCGTTGGAGACGATCTGGATGTCTGGACTTACCATGCCAACGCCCTTTTCTCAGTTGCGAAATGCTATCGTAAAAGCATTCATTTCATGCTTTTAAATTCTGCATTTTTTCAACAATGTATTTTCATTCACATTCTCATCTCTTTCCTTTCAACTTTTTATGTAAATTAGTTCTATTTTTATGATGATGATATAGGTGGATCACCCTGTAACAGAGTGGTGTTCAACGAGCTATTCACTAGGCAAGAAATGGTGTTCCACAGATTGCGACTATAAGGCGTTTGAATGCTCTTCTGTTTATACTTCATATCAGGTTATAACTTCGTTCCAACTCTTATTAATTCTTTCCTTTAACTTACATAATTAATATATTTTTTATTAGTTTTCTTTTCACTTTTCTTTAGTTGTATGCTATTCACGCTAGTGGAATGCCATTTCCCTGAATCCGGTTAAATCTCTTTTCTTCCAAGAATGGTGTTCACTGTTTCCGCTTCTCTGAAGTAAGTACCTGCAATTTACTTATATAAATTAGTAAACTCTGCTAATACACGTTTTCTATTTGAGAATGATTTAATTTGAATGTCTTATTATATACTCTCTAGAGTTTAAAGAAGTGTTTGTTGGTTGCTAACTTGCTATACATAGCATAGGACAACTGTACATGCATTCAAGTTTTAAAACAAGAATAGCAGGCAGAGATGAAGAGACACTTCCATGTGCACGCATGCAAGTTTTAAGAGGCACAGTTGGGTTAAATTCCCGTGAAATAATTAATCAAAAGGGTTGACCTTTTTCTGTATGGGGTCTTTCCAAATGGGGGCGATCATTGTGAATTATAGAATGCTCATTTCGACTTTTGTTAAATGCCTTTTTTTAGAATAATGGGTTTTTTCCTCATGTGCTTGAAAAGTTATCAACTCATTTTCATATAGGATGTCAGGATAGTGCTTTATTAGGCATATTGAGTTCAGGTTAGAGGGTTAAAAGTTGTATGCATTCAACACTTTTCAATCCCGTGCCATATATACTCAAAAGATATTTCCCGAATCCCTGTGAAACAAGGATAGGTCTCTAAGTACTAAAATAACACAGCCAGAATAAAACATATGTTTAAGTTGGTGATCTGTTTTTTATTAGAATTAGAATAAGGAGATCATTGTGAATAAGAGAATGCTCATTTTGACATGTGACAAGTGCTTTTCTATTTGAATAGTGACCGCGAGAAATTTGATACTGTGATAATCTGGAGCAATTTGAATGAGAGAAAAAACATGTTTGATTTCAATTTATTATTTTTTTATTCTTTGATATTCTGGGCAATGACCAACAACACCAGCAAAACCAGATTAATAAAGAAATAAGGAGAATAATGCCTTTTCACCATCTGGATACAAAAGTTCATGATATATAAGGAAATTTATCAGATTAGAGATCTCTAATATTAGCACTAATATATTTCTGTTATCCGAAATATGTTCTTTTAAGTATAAGAGCTTTTGTTTTTAATATTTCATTTCCATTGTGTTCATCCTTCATCCTTTGAGTTCAATTTCTTATCTGCAAGGAGTTTTTTTGTTGTTGTATACTCTAAGACTTCTAATCTTCCCATATATGTTTCTACTAGAGGCTTCTTTTACATTTGGACATGTGTAAAAGGATTTACATATTGAAATCGTGTATAGATTTCAAAAGAAGCTTGACACGCCTCCTCAAAAGCGAACAACAGCTCTGAAACCACTCATGTAATTCAGTTTATTTCTTTATAATGGATTCTTCTTGATTTTGATGAAGTTAATTTTTTCCCCTGTCATTGTCTTAGTAACTCATAAATTTGCCATGTATTTGCCTTAAGATCTTATGATCAAGGAGTATTATTTTTAATTGTATACTACTGTAATCTTTCTAATCACCCTATCTACTCGAGGTTTCCTTTTACAATTGAACACTTGATGTTACAAGCAGTGTTATAAGCTTTTAGCATGTCGTTGGAGCTGCTCAAATATAGTCTCAGAGTTATTGTTTTAGTTTGCAGGTTAAATAAATATATAGTTTTATCTCTATAAGGTGTGTGTGCAGATATGTTTGAAGTAGTCTTGAATCAGTAGGTGATTTTATCCTAAGAGTAATTTTTTTTTTGGATGAAATGTAAATATATATTAACACCCAGAAAAACTATACATCACATATCCTAGATCTCCTAAATCCTCCCCCATTCCCACGTAATGTGAGGGTGAAAGGAGGTTTTTATTTGATCTAATCTATGCCACAAAATACCAAGTATAGTACTTGGCTCATCAAGAGGTTCAAAAATACATCATATCTGTCCATGCAAAGGCTAAATTCTAAACAAAGTACAACACTACCAAAGGTGTTGTTACATCAAACACCATACAGTCCAAGACCATGCTTGATGCCGCGGCATCCATGATGTCCATGCCGCGGTGTGTGAGGTACCCAAGCCGCAGCATCCATAATATCCATGCCTCGGCGCCCCCAACCAACATGTATCGGTCTATCCAAAAACCCCGACATCCATAATATCCATGCCGCAAGTCCTTCTACTCAGAAAGTAATCAAGTCATGCGGGTATAAACTGAAAAGTATTTTATACACCACATGCTTAATTTTTGCAATCACTTCCTCTTCCTGTATGTCCCCCTCATCAAATCGGTTAGTGTTCCTAGCGTGCCAAAGATAGTAAACCACAGCTCCAAACGCAATCCGAATAGCTTTCCCTTTGATCTTTGATCCTTTATGATCCTTCAAGATCCATTTGATGGAGCTAGACATCGTGGTCATCTCTCGAGTCATGCCTAACCATTCCTTGATTTTTTCCCAGACCCTAAAAGTAAAATGACAACGAAAAAATAGGTGTGGCATTGTTTCCAATCCACCCTTGCATAGGTCACAACGATTAACCAAATGTAGGTAACCAAGGTTATCCTGTGTAGGTAACCGGTTCCTCATAGCAAGCCACACATTAAATGAGAACTTCGGAGGGATATAAGACTTCCAAATGAAGCTCATCCACACTCTCGATGTTCCTTTAATTCTCAACAAGTCATAGATCTTTCCGGAAAGAAGTTTACCATTAATGGATCTACTATTTAGGCCCATAATGGTATCATTCAAATTGTTAAAGCATCCCAAAATTCGGTCTCGGATGTGACTCAATTTCTTCATGAACATTGAGTCACGAGTGTGTGGGATAAAATCCCACACGCTCCTACCCTTAAGGTACACCCCATTTACCCACCTCACCCAAAGAGTGTCTTTTTTCCTATGGACATCCCAAAGTGTCCGAGACAGGAGAGCATGGTTCCAGATCTTGGCATTAAGAATGCCAAGGCCCCCCTCCTCTTTTGGAAGACAAATGTCGTCCCAAGCCACTTTAGAATATTTCCCACCCCATAGAAAAATTCGGCAAATAGAGACTATCCTATCTAGGATTGTTTGGGGGACCGGGAAAACCTGGAGCCAAAAAGATTGGACCCCTTGGATCACAGATCTTATCAGCTCTAGTTTTCCGGCATAGGATAAAGTCTTTGTGTTCCATGCTTTTAAAAAATCCGATATAGTGTCTAGCAGCGGTGAGTATTGCGCCACAGAAACCTTTAGGGGGGCAAGTGGAATTCCGAGGTATTTTACCGGGAATGTGCCACGCCCAAAGTCCACAAGGGCCATAATCTCCTGAAGATCATTCTCATTAACTCCACCAACAAAAATGTTTGACTTATCATGATTCACTTTAAGGCCCGATGCATCCCCAAACTCTTCAAGGGCTTTGACAAGTATTTCAATTGAGTAAGTGTCGCCCCGAGAGAAGAGTATTAAGTCATCTGCGTAAGCCAAGTGTGTCAATCCTAGTTTAGCACATTGGGGATGAAAATTAAAATTTGGCCCTTTGGTTTTCAAGTTAATAAGTCGAGAAAAATATTCTAAGCAAAGGACAAATAGTAGTGGAGACATTGGATCTCCCTGCCTAATGCCCCTCTTACCCTGAAAGAAACCATACAATGTACCATTCAAGGAGACGGAGAATGAAGCCGTGGTTACGCACTCCATAATCCATCCAATAAATCTCGCCGGGAAGCCCAAGCCCCTCAAGACCTTTTGAAGAAAGCTCCAAGAAATAGTATCATAGGCCTTGCGCAAATCCACCTTGATCATGCATCTAGGTGATATCCGCTTCCTCATGTATCCTCTAACAAGTTCTTGGGCAAGGAAAATGTTATCAAACATGAGGCGCCCATCAACAAAAGCACCTTGGGCTAGGTCAATCAGGCCAGGTAGGCACGGAGTGAGTCTAGCCGCAATTATCTTAGTAATAATTTTATACATCACATTCGTGCATGAGATTGGTCTATAGTCCGAGACCTTCGGTGAGTGATTCGTTTTGGGGATAAGCGCAATAACCGTGTGATTAATTTGCTTTAATAATTTCCCCGAGCGAAAAAACTCTTTGACGGCCTGGACTATATCATGCCCAATAATTTCCCAATTGGACTTAAAAAATGCAGATGAATAACCATCTGGTCCCGGTGCCTTGTCATTGCCGATGTCAAATAGAGCATTTTTAATCTCTATTGTCTCAATCGATGCAAGGAGGCTGTCGTGGATACTAGGTTCCACCAGGGGACCGGATCCCAACACCGTGGGATCAAAATGATGGCATTCGGTACTTGTACCAAACAAATCAATAAAAAACTTCACAAACTCATCACCAACTTGCTCTAAAGATGTAGTAAGCCTACCATCTTCAAGAGTGATAGAAGATATTGAGTTCCGCGCGGCCTTCCTCTTCACGATTGCATGGAAATACCTAGTACCCTTATCCGCCTCCAGGATATGCACAGCCTTAGCCTTCTGTTGATAGAAGCTGGTTTCCGCTTCACCAAGGAATGTGGCTCGGCCTCTTGCTTCCTTCAACTGGCTTTGGAGTTCTTCATCCATCGGAAATTGGAGCACTAGGTTTTGAATTCTCTTGAAATCTTCTTTGGCAGCTTTGGCTTTGGAAGAGATGTGCCCAAATTCTTTTTCATTTAGCTTCTTGAGCGGTCCTTTTAGCATCTTCAACTTCCTTACCATAGAGTATTGGGCCGAGCCCTCCACTGTTTGGTGCCAAATCTGCGCAACTAGGTTAGCAAAATCATGATGTTTAATCCACATGTTGAAGAATCTAAATGGCTTAGGCTTAGGTGTGGAGTTGTGTGTTAGAGAAATAACGGACGCAGAATGGTCAAACTCCACTTCAATTTCAAAGAAATGTGCCTTACACTCAAAGCCATTTTGTCCCCAAGCATCATTAAGTAATACCCGGTCCAGCTTAGCCCAAAGATTGCCTTTATTCCAAGTGTAAAAAACACCCGTAGATGGGGCATCTTGGAGGTTAGCCGAGACCATAAGCAAAAATTCTGTGGAACACCATTTCTTGCCTAGTGAATAGCTCGTTGAACACCACTCTGTTACAGGGTGATCCACCTATATCATCATCATAAAAATAGAACTAATTTACATAAAAAGTTGAAAGGAAAGAGATGAGAATGTGAATGAAAATACATTGTTGAAAAAATGCAGAATTTAAAAGCATGAAATGAATGCTTTTACGATAGCATTTCGCAACTGAGAAAAGGGCGTTGGCATGGTAAGTCCAGACATCCAGATCATCTCCAACGGAGAAAAAGCGCTTCAGCAATTGGAAAATGATAATCCCGATAATCAGCTCAAATCAAATGATTTATGACTGTTGTTTTACTGACCTTCGCTTGCTGCGAGAGCAAGGAGGCATCTCTGCTTCTTTGAAAGTCTTTGAAACCTTATTCTTCTTCTTCGTTATATGGTCTTCAATGATGAATTTCTGCTTCACACGATGTTCTCCATCGTTGTTTTTCTTGAACAATCAAATAAAAATGTTTGATAAGGATTGGAAATGATTCTGATCAATGGTGTAAGTTTCTGCTTCGCACGGTTGGGATGATTCGGATGAAGGTGAGGGTGGATAAGGGTTTAGATGAAGCGGAATGTTTGATTAGGGATAGATGGACAATGATTTCTCATGGAGGTTGAAGTGAATCCAGGAGACCAGGACGACGAGATGTGGTTTAATGGACGGGATGTTGAGATGGACGGTTGAGATGCAGAATAATGTTAGGCAGGAGATTGAGACAACAGTAAAAAGTAGTATTGCTTTTATGTATTTATAGATTATAGATTTTTCTTTAAATAATTCAAACTATCCGTTATCCCAAACAAACCCAACTTTTGAATAAAATTTTCAAAATGACCATGTGAGTATGTGACTGAAAATAACTCATTATCGAAACTAACAGTATAATTTATTTATGTTCTATTCTTGTTTGGAATTTGTTCTACTCCCTTCTAACAACTGTAATACTTCAAGATGACAAAAATATGGGAGAATAGGTCATAAAGATGGAAACATGTGGTTTGGTTCATTTCTTTTATTGCTACAACGTACACCTAGAAAAATACATTCATCCCAAATTACAAAAATAACAATTCTCATCTTTCAAATTCTGATTTTTTTCTTATGAAGATTTAATAGGTCTCTTTTTCTTTTGCACCAGAACTACAAATTTGTATCGCCTGTTAAAATTTAGGTCTCGACAACGAATAGTGAACTCATTTTCCTTGCACCTAGACGCATGCGTTCTTGACTATCTAATCTAAACAAGATAAAACTACGCTTGTAATTAAGACATGAATAAATAACTACATGTAACCGAAGTTTGTGCAATGGAATACATTTTTAAGAACATTATTGTGATCAATTGTATATAACAAAAATTGTATCTATTAAATCTTCATAAGCAAAAATTCAGAATTTGAAAGATGAGATTTGTTTTTTTTTTTAATTTGGGATGAATGTATATTCCTAGGTGTACGTTGTAGCAATAAAAAAATGAACAACCAAAGCACATGTTTCCTTCTCTGTGACCAAATCTTCCATACTGTTGTCATCTTGAAGTTGCAGTTGTTAGAAGGGAGTAGAACAAATTCCAAACAAGAATAGAACATACGGAGTAAATGAGTAAAGGGTCAATTTGGTCCGTGAAGTTGCATGAAAGGGGTCAAATAAGTCCTTATATAGAAGGTTCTATCCGTCCGTCGCCATTTGGGCGGTTCCCGGTGGAATTTTTTGATGAAATTTTTTGAGCATCTTATTCAGTAAGTCTAGTTCACTCATACCAAAGTTCAGATAAAAATTCAAATGAATTCTTGAAGATAACTGTGCAGTTAAAGACGCAGTTATCATCAAAAATTCATTTGAATGCCTTCCCGATTGAATGTTTAGCTGAGATTTGGTATGAGTAAACTACACTTAATGAATAAGATGTTCAAAAAAATTTATCAAAAAATTCCACCGGGAACCGACTCAAATGGCACACACGGACATAATCTTCTATATAAGGACTTATTGACCCCTTTTATGCAACTTCGAGGACCAAACTGACCCTTTACTCGAACAAAATAAATTCTACTGTTACTTTCGACCATGGGTTATTTTCAGTCACATACTCACATGGTCATTTTGAAAATTTTATTCAGAAGTTGGGTTTGTTTGGGATAACAGATAGTTTGAATTATTTAAATAAAAATCTATAATCTATAAATACATAAAAGCAATCCTACTTTTTACTGTTGTCTCAATCTCTTGCCTAACATTATTCTGCATCTCAACCGTCCATCTCAACAGCATGTCCATTAAACAACATCTCATCGTCCTGGTCTCTTGGATTCACTTCAACCTCCATGAGAAATCATTGTTTTTCTATCCCTAATCAAACATTCCGCTTCAACTAAACCCTTATCTACCCTCACCTTCATCGGAATCATCCCAACCGTGTGAAGCAGAAACTTACACAATTGTTCAGAATCATTTCCAATCCTTATCAAACATTTTTTATTTGATTGTTCAAGAAAAACAATGATGGAGAACATCGTGCGAAGCAGAAATTCATCATTGAACACCATAAAACGAAGAAGAAGAAGAATAAGGTTTCAAAGACTTTCAAAGAAGCAGAGATGCCTCCTTGCTCTCGCAGCAAGCGAAGGTCAGTAAAACAACAGTCATAAATCATTTGATTTGAGCTGATTATCGGGATTATCATTTTCCAATTGCTGAAGCGCTTTTTCTCCGTTGGAGACGATCTCGATGTCTGGACTTACCATGCCAACGCCCTTTTCTCAGTTGCGAAATGCTATCGTAAAAGCATTCATTTCATGCTTTTAAATTCTGTATTTTTTCAACAATGTATTTTCATTTACATTCTCATCTCTTTCCTTTCAACTTTTTCTGTAAATTAGTTCTATTTTTATGATGATGATATAGGTGGATCACCCTGTAACAGAGTGGTGTTCAACGAGCTATTCACTAGGCAAGAAATGGTGTTCCACAGATTGCGATTATAAGGCGTTTGAATGCTCTTCTGTTTATACTTCATATCAGGTTATAACTTCGTTCCAACTCTTATTAATTCTTTCCTTTAACTTACATAATTAATATATTTTTGATTAGTTTTCTGTTAACTTTTCTTTAGTTGTATGCTATTCACGCCAGTGGAACGCCATTTCCCTGAATCCGGTTAAATCTCTTTTCTTCCAAGAATGGTGTTCACTGTTTCCGAGTCTCTGAAGTAAGTACCTGCAATTTACTTTTATAAATTAGTAAACTCTGCTAATACACGTTTTCTATTTGAGAATGATTTAATTTGAATGTCTTATTATATACTCTCTAGAGTTTAAAGAGGTGTTTGTTGGTTGCTAACTTGCTATACATAGCACAGGACAACTGTACATGCATTGAAGTTTTAAAACAAGAATAGCAGGCAGAGATGGAGAGACATGATATGAAGCAAAATCTGGGCTTGGAAGAACAAAGGCAGAAGCCTCCGTGGGTTTACTGAAGGCGGGGACGGGCTTGAGCCCACCTTCGTGGGTTGGTTGCGGGATGCTTAATTAATATTTATTCTTTTTAATTATCCTGATTTGTTTCCTATTAGGAGTTAATTAAGATCTCTATTATTTGTTTCCTATTTAAAGTTGATTAGGATCTCTATTATTCTGTTTCCTAGTTGGAGTTGATTAAGATCTCTAGGATTTTGTTTCCTAGTTTAAGAGTTAGTAGATGGGTATTTAAACCGCTTGTTAGGATTCATTCTGGCTCATTTGGGAATAAAATTGGAGTTTAGCCTTTTGGCTCTGGGCAACGGTATTTTTATCGTTGATTATCTGGGCAACGGTTCATCCCGTTGATTTTATTTTTCTGCTTCACAACAATTGGTCCGACCTGTCGGATCCCGTCCCGCCGGAATGACGAGATCTTTCAGTGAACGTTTGTCAGAGATGGTGACCAAGCAAACTCAAACCCTAGAGGAGCACAACATGCGTCTGGCAGAGATCGCTGCATCCCTGACAGCGCTTACCAAGGCGCTCATTCCATCAGTCACGACGGAAACAAGCTCAGACATGGTTGGCAGCCCCAACGTATCTGCGCACAACGGCGACGGACAGCCGCACAACGTCACTTCCTCATTGGCTGCACTCAAAAAGACTCTCGCACCGCCAGCGGCGGAGCATTCGACGGTGGTGACTTCATTCAACGCGGCAGCAACATCCTCGTTCGGAATTGGACTACGCAGCTCCTTTCTTACGACGTTGCCCTCGTTTAACGAAGTAGAACCGATCAGCCGGGTTTATAAAGCTGAGAAACGGTTCGAATTGAATTGTGCTATGCCGGGAAAGAAGGAGGCAGCCATTGTAGTTGCGATGGAGGGGTCAACCCTATACCGGTTGACCTGGATACGGACACGAAAGTCGGGCATGTCATGGGATGAGCTTACACAGGCATTGGTGGCTCGTTTTGACTCACAGTTTCAGGGCAATTGCTTTGAACGGCTGCCTGGAGCCAAGCAGACAAGGATTGTGGAGGAGTACATCTCAATTTTTTCTGAAGATACAGGGCAGCCCCCGGGAACAAATGTCAGTCGGTTTCCAGATTTCAACCTTGAGGACAAGGTTTTTTCGAAGGAGGATGGAATTGATATGAAGCAAAATCTGGGCTTGGAAGAACAGGGCAGAAGCCTCCGTGGGTTTACTGAAGGCGGGGACGGGCTTGAGCCCACCTTCGTGGGCTGGTTGCGGGATGCTTAATTAATATTTATTTTTTATAATTATCCTGATTTGTTTCCTATTAGGAGTTAATTAGGATCTCTATTATTTGTTTCCTATTTAAAGTTGATTAGGATCTCTATTATTCTATTTCCTAGTTGGAGTTGATTAGGATCTCTAGGATTTTGTTTCCTAGTTTAAGAGTTAGTAGATGGGTATTTAAACCCTTTGTTACGATTCATTCTGGATCATCTGGGAATAAAATTGCAGTTTAGCCTTTTGGCTCTGGTCAACGGTATTTTTATCATTGATTATCTGGGGAACGGTTCACCCCGTTGATTTTATTTTTCTGCTTCACAACAAGACACTTCCTTGTGCACGCATGCAAGTTTTAAGAGGCACAGTTGGGTTGAATTCCCGTGAAATAATCAATCGAAAGGGTTGACCTTTTTCTGTATGGGTCTTTCCAAATGGAGGCGATCATTGTGAATTATAGAATGCTCATTTCGACTTTTGTTAAATGTTTTTTTATTAGAATAACGGGTTTTTTCCTCATGTGCTTGAAAAGTTATCAACTCATTTTCATATAGGATGTCAGGATAGTGCTTTATTAGGCATATTGAGTTCAGGTTAGAGGGTTAAAAGTTGTATGCATTCAACACTTTTCAATCCCGTGCCATATATACTCAAAAGATATTTCCCTAATCCCTGTGAAACAAGGATATGTCTCTAAGTACTAAAATAACACAGCCAGAATAAAACATATGTTTAAGTTGGTGATCTGTTTTTTTATTAGAATTAGAATAAGGAGATCATTGTGAATAAGAGAATGCTCATTTTGACATGTGACAAGTGCTTTTCTATTTGAATAGTGACCACGAGAAATTTGATACTGTGATAATCTGGAGCAATTTGAATGAGAGAAAAAACATGTTTGATTTCAATTTATTAATTTTTTTATTCTTTGATATTCTGGGCAATGACCAACAACACCAGCAAAACCAGATTAATAAAGAAATAAGGTAAATAATGCCTTTTCACCATCTGGATACAAAAGTTCATGATATATAAGGAAATTTATCAGATTAGAGATCTCTAATATTAGCACTAATATATTTCTGTTATCCGAAATATGTTCTTTTAAGTATAAGAGCTTTTGTTTTTAATATTTCATTTCCATTGTGTTCATCCTTCATCCTTTGAGTTAGATTTCTTATCTGCAAGGAGTTCTTTTTGTTGTTGTATACTCTAAGACTTCTAATCTTCCAATATATGTTTCTACTAGAGGCTTCTTTTACATTTGGACACGTGTAAAAGGATTTACATATTGAAATCGTGTATAGATTTCAAAAGAAGCTTGACACGCCTCCTCAAAAGCGAACAACAGCTCTGAAACAACAGTTCATTTCTTCTTGATTTTGATGAAGTTAGTTTCCCCCCCTCTGTCATTGTCTTAGTAACTCATAAATTTGCCATGTATTTGCCTTAAGATCTTATGATCAAGGAGTATTATTTTTAATTGTATACTACTGTAATCTTTCTAATCACCCTATCTACTAGAGGTTTCCTTTTACAATTGAACACTTGATGTTACAAGCAGTGTTATAAGCTTTTAGCATGTCGTTGGAGCTGCTCAAATATAGTGTCAGTGTTATTGTTTTAGTTTGCAGGTTAAATAAATATATAGTTTTATCTCAATAAGGTGTGTGTGCAGATATGTTTGAAGCAGGTGATTTTATCCCAAGAGTAATGTGTACACGCATGAGAGCAGGTTAATCTTTCTCTTCTTGAATTAGTTTCTTCTTGCCATAACATCTCAAAATACAATAATCGGAAAACTGTCAAATAAGTCCTTATACTTTTATTAAAAAGTCAATTGAGTCCTTGTACTTCAAAATGAGTCAATTAAGTACATGAAGTGTTAAAAATAAACCAAATATGCTATTTGGCCGGTAACCCGGTTTCTCGCATACCTGGCTGTCCAACTAGCCCTTTTCTAGTTTTAATTTTTGTTTTCTTTTCTAAATTTCTTTTCTTTTTTCCTTTTCTCGTTTTCCAATCATTTCTTCTCTTTTATTCCAAAAAAAACATTTCTTCTCTTCTTTCTCCGGCAGTCGTGCGAGTCCACATCTCCTCTCCCTGCAACTCTGCAAGTCTGCATCTTTCATTCTTTGTTTCTTTCTTTTTTTTTCTCTTTCTTTTTTATAGTAATATCCACCCTACACCGGCCTTCCATTGTCATCGGGAGACCCAGTATGGAGACTAGCGTTCTCTCATGAAATGGGGTGGAGCTCTGGAGGATGGGCTTGTTAGAGGCGACGGAGGGAGGACGAGGTGTTCTCCGGCGTGTTCTTGCGAAAGGAGGCGGTGGTGAAGAACTGAAGATGCCCTTAATGAAATCGTGAGCGAGACACTTGAAGACTAGTATTAGTGTATTACAGCCTCGTCAAGAACCTGTCTGGTGCCGTCGATGGTCCGCCGCACCGACGGTTTGGCTTGTCGGAGAAGCGCAGCAAGCATCGCCGTCCCAGACTTCAGTTCTGCACACTCACGCCTCGTCTGCAGCTTTTCTGCCAAGTCGCCGTCGGGAGAGGCTTTGTGAGAATCTACTTCAATTTGGCCGCCATGACCAAGCAAGGAGAAAAGTCGACGGGCAATTTGGGAGAAAGAAAGAGAAGAAATGAAAGAAAGTGAGCAGTAGAAAAGGAAGAAAGAATAAAATAGAAAACAGTAAAATAAAGGCCACCTGGACATCCACGTAGACATGTAACCGGGTGTACCTGCCGGTGACCTATGAAGTATAAGAATTTAATTGACTTTTTCATAAAAGTACCTGGATTTGACAGTTTTCCCTACTATAATTGCCTAAGAAAAAGTGCAGCTTTCCCTTCTAATTATCTCTTTCTCGCTCTCTGGCCTCTTGGCCTTAAAACTATATGCACAATGATGGAAAGAGATAAAAATGCATATTTTTCGTCTTCTTGCCTTAAAACTATATGCACAATTGGAAAGTTCACTTAAAATAAGTGACTTTTGTTATGTAGTACGAGTATGATTTAAATTACATACTAATGGCACAATGCACTCTTTAGGCTATGTTTACTATTGCTTAATTTAAGCACTTTTGAGCTTTTGGGATTGGAGAAGCTAAAAATTGTGTTTGCAAATGAAAAATTCTGCTTAATTTAAGCAGTTTGAAGCCAAAAGCTAGGGATGGGGTGCTTTTATCTGCTTTTGTGGTTTTTTTGTAAGGTGATAGGGTGACAACTCCGGTACCTTTTTAAAAAACGGGGTACCGTACCTACTGTTCATTTGATTGGACCACATCACTTTATCATTTTTAATTTAGATTTAAATAATTCAACTGCTACATTCTCATCAAGGGTAATAATATTCTAGTGGGTATTAGCTTATTTCCAAACTGCCATCTCTTATTGCTCCGTCCTTTTTCGATGGTTCCCTCGCCCACCGCCATGGCCATAAAGCACCAGGACTCGAAGAACATTTATCATGTTGTTGAAGGCAAATCCCTCTGCCCGGCTGCCCCATATGTCTTTCGTTCCACAAAGCATTCATCAATTTTAGTTCCCCAGTTTCGTTCCCAATCCATTTCATAATTTATATAGGATATATATGTATATTCAAGAACATCATCCTTTCTCCCATAGTCCCATGCCTGATTTGCTGGATATTATTGCTTCGAGTGAGCAGCTTCATGGTTGTCAAATATGAGAGAAAGAGGAGGCAGTGTGGATTACAATGGATTGGGTTGGCTCTAGATTGGAATTTGCCATCCCCTGTACAATATTAAAAGGGTGCTTTTTTCATTATCAAAATATTATATCACAAATCACTTTTTTTATCAAACACTTCAACTTTTACTTTTTTTTACTAAAATCACTTTTTTTTACAAACACTACCAACTTTTACTATAAATCACTTTACCAATAATCTTTTACAAAATCACTTTTAAAAAGCGCAAGCAAACGCAAACACTACCTTAGTTTGAAACACATTGGAATTTTTTCTTTCTTGATGCATATCATGTACGGAGTAGTTTCTAATCTGTTTGCTTTTGCCTTTCACTTCAATTATTCCATCATTTGTGTATGCTGTGAAAAGTGTACTTTTTATTTGTTTTTTAGGTTATTATGTGAATAAAACAGTTTTTTTTGCAAGAGAAAAACTTAATTCATATTAATAAGATCATTATCGAGAATACAAGATAAAAATCCGGAGGATTAGAAAACCAAGCGTGCAATTCAGACAAAGAACAAGCAGCTTTAGCAAGGGTGTGGGCTGACTTATTCGCTGAACGCTTAACATGAAAAAAAGAAATACTGGAAAAATGTGTTGCAAGATTTCTTATATCATCTGCCACCACCCCTAAACAAGAGGCACTTGAGGAACAATCGGGATGATTTGAGAAGCATTTGAGAATGATTTGATAGCTTTGGAGGTCACCGGAAGATTCACGATGAAGATTTGAAGGAAAAAAGAGCTCTAGGATTGGCTTCAGGATCAAAAGAAGATGAATGAAGCTTGAAAACGACGATCAGGATGACCTTCTGTCAATCGTTCAAGCATATCTATTTGAAGAAACATCCAATGTACACGATTCAAGTTCCATAGGAAATACAACTTCAAGGGATACAAATCATATGAAGACACCTTTGCGAGAATCTGAGAGGAAGAAGGTGAAAACAGACGATGAAGTCAGATGATCTCTGCTGCGATTTCAGAAAGACATGTTCCACCATTTTGATCATATCTCTTGATTAGATGATTCAAATCACATTCGGCAAATTGGGGTAGATAGAGGACTTCATTATCTACAACTTTCATGAAGGAAGCATTGTCAAATTCGGAAGTTAAGTAGGCACGATTGTGCCCTCAAAGTTAGGCGCGATCGTGCCTGAAGAGAAAAGCACCGCGGAGTTACTGCCAGCCAGGCACGATCGTGCCTGGAGGGAGGCACAATCGTGCCTGCCCAAAATGCGCGTTTTTTCTCCGGAGGCACGATCGAAGGCACGATCGTGCCTGGCATCGTGCCTGGCTCCGAAAATCCTAATTCAGCTCAAATTTCACCCGATTTTTCTATTTAAACAGCCTGTAAACCCCCGTTTTGAAGGGGGGGGGGGCTTAGAGAGAGTGCCTAGCACGAATTTTAAAGGGGTTTTCAGCCTTGTTCATCAATCTTTTGGGATTCTTTGTAAGTTCCACCTTTTTAATTATTGACAATTAATTCTTTTTATTCCAATTGTATTGATTCTTCAATTATGAATTGAGAGTAGTTTTAATTAGGGATTTGAGATTGGTGAAGGGGTTAATCATGATGTATGGCTAGATTCTTTTCGGTTTAATTGCATGAATGCCGTTTAATTTGTGTTTGAATAATTTAATTGATATCTTTTGTAACCTAGAATCGCGACTAGAATTACAATTGCATGTGGAATAAATTAAGAGAGATCTAATTTGTTCTAGGACACATTCACACACACTTAATCATTCGCTAAGAGATTAGTTGCGATTAAGGGGCCGTAAGCTCGCTCGTCTTGGCAATAATTTAGGATCCTGTCGCATGAGAGATCAGCCTGGTCCCCTAAATTATTGTACTCTACGCCGCGAGAGCGGTAAGAACTTAGTAATGATTAGCTAGACTCAATTAAATTAATTTCATGTAATTAGGCCTGATCTGCCAGAAATCTGGTTACCCCGGAATCGATCCTTGTTCCCTTCGTCATTAATTAGAAAGAACCCCCTAGTTTAATTGTTCGCATTAGTTTCATTTTCCAAACCAACCAATCTCGCACGACGCTTTTATTTTATTTTCTTTTTAATCGCTGAATTTAATTAATTCTTGATTCCCTTTTGTCCGTCCCTGTGGAGACGATACTCGTACTTACACCACTATATTACGATCTATTTTAAGTGCGAGAAAACTCACATCAGTTTTTGGCGCCGTTGCCGGGGACGGTGTCGGTTTTAAGGGTTAATTAATTTCAGCGAGATTTTTTTAGTTAGTTTTTTTTAGTTCTTCGTAGGATTTTTTCTGTGCTAACCTTTCAGGTATTTTTCAAAGAGGCATGAGATGAACCCATTCAGCCAAATTCCTGGAGGAAATCCTTTTCCCCAAACCTCCATGGAATTTTCACCATATACGCCATACCTTCCTTACACTCCTCCTCCTCAATATTACACACCTCATCAAAATTACTCTCCTACACCACAAAATATTCAGCCTTCTTATCCGTACACTCCAACCACACAACCCTTTCATTCTGATTCTTACTATCCTTCATCACATTACCCTTGGGTAAGCGTAAGACGAGGCTCCATTCTTGAATTTATGCTTCTAAATAAAACGTCTGAGGAAATATTTGAATGTTTTAAGGATAGCATTTGTTCCTTCTGTGGAGGAGATCACCATTTATGTCTTTGCCCCATCAAACCTCTATATGACCATCCTTTCCGGGAAACTGCATACTCCACTTCTTCCTCCCCACAATTTACGAACACAAATGTTTCAGTCACTCCTACGTCTTTGCCGAGCTATGAGCCACAAGATGAAGTGGAAGAGATAATTTCAGAGAAGCTGTCTCACTGGAAGAAACACTCAAGCAATTCATGCAAGCAACTGAGGCGAGCATGGCAATTCAACAGCAAGCAAACACAAGGATGCAGAACATGGAGAATCAAATGGGGCAGATTATAAAGGCTTTATCTGAGGAGTCCGAGAGATCTCATCCTAGCGACACAGACGCCCAACCCGAGGAGACCAATATGGATGATCACGTGAGCAAGTCAGATTATGATAGTGGGAATATGATGGATGATACACTTCTTGATGCCTTTGAAGACCCACCTATGGTTGAAGATGATGAAGAAGATAGTAGTGTCAAGTTGTTTTTCCAAGAATACAGGAAAAAGTTTCAAACGGTACAAGTTGTAACTGATGAAGTCACTGATCACTGTGATTTTCATACTGAAACTCCCCAGCCATTTGATTTACCATTAGTCTCAGCACCTGAGGAGGGCAAGGAGAAGATCAGTCTTGATGATTGTGCTACTGAGGTAGGTTTAGGTTTTAACAAGAGTTGGGATGCCTTCATGGAGAGTGATACAGAGTCCGGAGGAGAGGTTGTGAATGTTCATGATATCTGTGAGGAAGAAGAGGACTTTTCTATGGTGCAGTTTGATTACGGTGTTGCTCCTACTCCTTGCTTTGAGACATCTTTTGAGCTTCCGGTGATACCTAGAGTAATCAAAGTTTTCACTCATGTTTTCTGTCCACCTGAAGAGGATGAGAGTTTCATACTTCACTTCTGCGCTGATGAGGGTTATGAAGACCATATGCTGCCTACGTGGACTGAAGAATTTAAAGATCCGCGACACCTAATGACATTTGTTGAGAAGAAGCTGGAAATATTGATTATTAGTGCACCACTGCAGTCTTTGCTATTTGAGAGCATATGAGGAAGTTGCGTCGGGCAAACGACGTTAAAAATAGCGCTACTTGGGAGGCAACCCAAGCTTATTTCTGCACTTTTGTTTTTGTTTGTTTGTTTGCTTTCAGACCCCCCCCCCAAAAAAAAAAACCGGGGTGTTTTCTGTTTTTGTGTTTGTGTGTTTTGTTTTTGCAGCTCAGGGTCTTGCTTTGGGGATGATGTGCCGAGGATCATTGACTCAATTTAGTTCTGCACCAACCAGCGCTACAGGGAAGTTTCTTTGACTCTTTTACTCGCTTGTTGAAATATTGACTTGAGTTAAGTTGAGCATGTGTGACCCTATCCTCTTTACCCCCTTGTGCATAGTGCATTTTTAGTCATCGAGGACGATGCCAAAGTTTAAGTGTGGGGGAGTGAATTGGGCATTCAGGCAGTAGTTGCTACATATGATTTTTAGAGTTAGCATGCGTAAGTGTTAGTTGGTATTCATAGCAAATTCATGTCAATTTTTGAAATTTTTTCTTTAAACTGTGTCTTTGTGAGCTGGCTAGTGTTTGACTATGCTTTTAAAACATCTTTGAAGTGTTTAGGCTTAAATTGCTTTCACTATAATCTGGTTGTTGAAAGGATGAAGGCATTAGTCACCCATGTAATGAATCAACAATTTTCCCATTGACCTGAATAAGTTCCTTTAGGAGAAACCACTTTGAGCCTGACCGTTTATTAATAGCCGATTAATTGAGCTCCATAGCCAAATGGCCTGTGTTCCTTACCCGTGAATATTTCTGACTTAGTCTTGATGTTTAGGGAACTAGGGGATTAATTTGCTAAGTTTAGGGAATTTGTGTAGGAGCCATTTTTGGCACTGTTCCTATGCCCCCAAATGGGGTAAGAGAAATCACTTTTTGAGAATTTGATACTTTCGAGGATTGCATTGTAGGCATGGATTCACTTTTAAATAAATGAACCTTAATTGCTATTTTTCCTTGGTGAGGCCGAGATTAGAATGGGGTAATGTCTAGTACTCGGGTTGTCCAAACATTTCTATCAACTTTAGTTGGCATTTTATTGTGCTTCTATAATTATTACAATAACTCAACTAAATATTTGGTAGCCCATCTCAAATACTGGACCGATAAATAACTTAATTAATCACGCATTAATTAAATGTACCAATTCTGTCACACGAATTATTTGCTAGGAAAAATTCAATTACATGTCGAATTTCAAATTCAAGTATATCCGGGTGCGGTGTCACGGAACCGGCCCTGTGGATACCGGTTCCGGCCTCCGGGCCCGGGCCCTCCATTTGGTGAACCGGCCCGGCCGGTTCGGGCCCGGTCCGGGCCGGAATAATTTTATTATTTATTTATTTATTTATTTATTTTGAATTTTTTTTAATTTTTGGGTTGGATTAGGTATTTTGAGCCATTTGAGGTGGTTTGGGGTGGTTTGGGGTTGAGGGGGAGGGGGTTAAATAAGAGAAGCCAAAAAATAAAAAAAAAATTTTAAACCCCCCAACATAAATTTTCTGGGTCCGCCCGTGTCCATATGTACAATCGTATAGTATATGTGTTAATAATTAATATGTAATGGCGGGTATCATATATTCATATATGAGCTATAAAATACTCGAATGTGGTCAAAAATATGGAATGCATAATATAAAGATCACGATTTTCATGTATAAGGTTCCATAATATCTCACAAGTATGAAGTTAATTTAAGGTTCCTTGAATTTCACAACTATGAAATCACACTTAATAAAACTATGAAATCACACGTAATCACACAAAACTGTATAAGGATGTTTTCTTTTGGACTGAAATTTGCTGGTCTTGTCTGGTCTGGTCTGTTTAAGTCTGGTCTGGTCTGGTCTGGTCTGGTCTGTTTAAGTCTGGTCTGGTCTGGTCTGGTCTGAACTGGTCTGGTCTGGTAAACGTCTGGTCTCTGTGTATTTTATAACTACGGAAGTCTGGTCTGGTCTGGTCTGGTCTGTTTAAGTCTGGTCTGGTCTGGTCTGTTTAAGTCTGGTCTGGTCTGGTCTGGGAAATAATTACCAAATAACGAAACTTTTCGTTCTGACATTACCAAAACACGTTAGTCGGAATCTCCAATTCCGACAGGAATTTAGGTTTTTTAAAAAAACACCCTCCTCCAGTCGGATTAGGCACTTCCGACCAGGGGAGTGTTTGAAATTTTCTAATGTTCCATTAATTTATTTGTCTAACCCGAAGGAATTAAAAAACAGTAATAATAATAAAATAAATTACCTAGTCGGAATTGTGTAATCCGACTAGGGGTGTTCGATTTTTTTAAAAATTTGCTTTTTATCCTTGTCGGAAATGAGAAATCCGACCAAGGAATATGTTTTAGAATTTTTGTTTTTTTAAGAATTTTTATGAAATTTTATAAATTAAGCTATATTTTGTTTTCTTTTAAGAAATTTTATAAATTAAATATTTTATAAATTAAATTGTTATCTAGAAGTATTTATTTTACTAATTTTTAAGTCATTTAATTAGAGAAGTTCACATTTTATAATATGACACGTTTAAGTAATTTTTAACTCATTCAATTACATAAGCTCACATTTTATATATTTATTTTTTGTAGTATATAATATTATTGAAATTTATGAATGTATCTATTTTGTACAGTCATAAACTCGGGTGAAGAGTCGGACGACCCAGACTGAATGCCTTGATGACATGGTGCTTTGGTCGGCTGATGTGATGCTCATAATTTGCAATATGTTGAAAGGCATTACCGCAATTGATTTCTTCGGTAGTTCAATATTTTGCAAGATATTCCAAAAAACCCAAAGCAGAGTAATGATCATCACACCAA
Source organism: Cuscuta epithymum (assembly GCA_945859915.1). Lineage (NCBI taxonomy): Eukaryota > Viridiplantae > Streptophyta > Magnoliopsida > Solanales > Convolvulaceae > Cuscuta > Cuscuta epithymum. Next base: position 587,653 of record CAMAPF010000210.1, on the reverse strand, counting down.
TCATATCGGTCCAACATATTAACCGGTGCCTTAACATTGTGGGTGAATGTGCTAAATTATATATACTACGATACAAGCCAAAATACGATAAATGGAATTAGGTTACCAATATATGAGAGTCGGATTCCACAATATAAAGGTTCAATAATGATTGAGAACATGTGTTATATTTTATTTGACCCGATAAAATAAAATACTACCTCTGTTCTCTTTTAATTGCGACATTGGACTTTTGGGATATATTGGGATGACCTCTAAAAACAGTTTGAGAATTGAAATACAGCTTTCGGGGTCAAATGTACACTTTATATGACGTTACATTTTTTAACTTCATATCGGTAATCAATAAATGTAGGTGGATCATCCCCAAGTCATATAAGGGATCCCCAAGAAATATGGCCCATTCATGATGAGCGAACATGACGTCATTTTTTCCGGATCGCCACAAATGAGTATGAGGAGTTGCACATTTACGTGGAAGCTTCAGCGACCCCGCCACAAAATTCGACGTTCCACGAAACTCATGGAGTGGAAGGCCCATCATCAAGTCGGAGGAACAACCGCCATCATTAGAGTAAAATAATTATATAGCTTAAATAAATATGATAGGACAAATATATGACATATACTTAATTGCACATATTCAAAGTGGTATATACACCCAAATATTCCATATATATATATATATATATATATATATATATATATATATATATATATATATATATATATATATATATATATATATATATATAGAGTAGAGATCATATGAGAATACCATCTTAGGAGAGAATTGAGAATGAATTATAGCCATTAGATCTTGGTGTTTATTAATAATTCGGAACTCTCTCATTAAGGGCAATTAGGAAACTTCCGCATCATTATAAAGATAACGGATGGCTTCATTAACCGCACGTCCGCACTACATTTTTTTTTTTTGAATGAAGGGGGCTTATATTAGAATTAAAGCATTCAGAAAGGGTCTAAAACAACAAAAGCACCACCGGTAACCACCCGCCCTTGAGCCAGACTCTGAGTTAACCACCTGTGACAAAGCAGTATAACTCGCTGATCCTAAATTGGGCATAATTGAGCCAACAATGGTTACTGCAGAACTCTCATCACCCAATCCTAATGCAAGAATCTTACAAATCCAAACAAAACAAAAACCAAAAGAAACAATCTTAACGTAGACACGAGACCAGATGACAATAAAATAATAACTAAATGGAAAACTTTCACGAACCCTGCCACTTCGTTCAAACCATGGCGGTGGCTCAGGAGGAGGTCGTAAAATTGTTACCACACCAATTGATTCTCCATTGATGATCAAAATCTGGAATACGCGAACCCCGACCATTCCTCCTCGTCTCGCCCTCATAGCAAGACCGCCGCTAACTGTTTCCTTCTTCGCTACCAAGCCGTGTGAATCCTCCATCTGCCTTCCCGCTTTGCCGAAGAAGATGGCTGCTCACGTCCGAATGCAAGGCTGACTAGGAATCTGCTAAGATCGTCGTCGCACTCTACAATCCAGCGCCGAGCCCAATCCTCCTCTCAGTGCCTTGCGTGAATCTGCCCAGACACCACGAATCCAAACACAAAGAAACCTGCAAAGCAAAAAACTAAATGAAGGGAATTTGCCTAAGCAAATCCCTCTTGCCGAAGACTAGGATCGCAAAATTGCGCAGATACCAAACCCTAAGCTTAGGGAGACGGCCGCAAAACTTCCGCACTACATATTGTTAAATCAATTCTTTTCTCCACTTCCGTTTTTTTTTTTTTTGAAAAAATATGCTCTTTAATCTCCAATTCGGTTCATTGAGGGTTTGTTTACTTTTTCTTTTTCATTTCATTATTTTATGTTTTACACACTATAATATTTTCTTATATGTTTTACACACTAAAATATGTTTTCTTATATTTTACTTTTTCATAATATTTTTCTTTGTACTTTTCTTTACATATATCTTCTCTTTAGTTTTTGTATTTATCATTCTATCTATTTTGATTTATCTATTTTGGGAATTTCTTTATGTGCAATAAAGATGTAAGTCACGTTTATAAGAATTCATTTCATGTTAATTGAAAAGTGCACAACAACTCATATGTAAGTGCACAACATAACTAAGATTACTTTGATGCACTTATCATATCTTATTCATGCACTTTCCATTATTTTTAGTTTTCTTTTTTTACAAACACATGTGACACCAAAAGACAATGTCTTAATTAGATAATTGTCATTAAAAGGGCCTTAATTTGTGCGATATAATAGTGCACTTTTGTATATATTTAAAACACACACGATAAAAATACATTTAACTTTGTAACAAAGTGCAAACATAAAATTTAATAAAGTACTACGTATAATATAATGGTCCACTTTTTATTTATATTAGAAATGCACATGATAGCTGTTTGTTTACAAACCCTCTGATGTTTACTTTCATTTTTATTTAGAAATATATAGAAGTGCACAACTACAAAGGCTAAAGTGCATATTAATGACTTGATTGTAAAGGTTAATTGAATAAAAATATTAATTTTGTCCTTAACAAAATCGATAATAAGATAATAGCCATCTATTAACTTCTAATATGATAATAATAATAAATTTTGTGTTAAACTTTTGATGCACTTTTCAATAGTTTTTCGTTTTACACTTTTTTGCCGATAAAAGTGACACTAGGAGATGGAATCATAATGGAATTCGTGATGTTTTCTAAAGAAAAGTGCATCTCATGTAAAATTTTAGAAAAATGTGATACTAGTGCACTTTTATATAGATTTAAATGCACACTAAAAGTGCATTTTACTCTGTAAGAGAGTATCAATGTAGAAATTTAGAAAACATTATAGTTGATAGTTTACACCCTTATATATTTAGTTAAAACTATGTTGCATAAATTTTTAATAAAAGTGCAGCTACTATATACTGGAGTGCAAATCGTGTGAATAAAAGTGAATTTGTAAAAAATCATAATGCAAAACTTTGACATATTATAGTTTAATATTTATGAGGAAGTATTTATTTTTGAAAAAAATTATTTGATTAATGCAAAAAAAAATAAACATGAATTTTTAAAAGGTAATTTAATTATCCAGACCAGAAAAAACATGTGAAAAACAAAATATTAGGAAAGATCCAATTGCTATAATTTAAGACTATAAGTTCACGTGTGCAAGTGATAAATAAAAAATTCAATGCCTATTAATTGGATGTCCAAGATTTTAGCAAAAGTTGAGAAACATAAGAGATTTTTATGGAAAGAATTGTAGTGGTCGGTTATAGAGATAAATGCCACCTTACCTCTTTACGTAAATATCCTTCAATTATTAAACCCATTCATGCTTTCCTATTTTTCCTCTAACAGCACGTCTCGTAACATCCGAGTTTTGAATTCCAAATCTCATGTTTCGGCCGCATGATTCAATTAATGTGTGGTTGGATTGAATTCTCATTTCTCTCCTAAGAGAGTGTTCTCACTTGAACCTTCCCCTATATATATATATATATATATATATATATATATATATATATATATATATATATATATATATATATATATATATATATATATATATATATCTTTAACTTAATTTGCCTTAATTTTTTTTAGGAACATAGAAGTAGTAGATTTAGTAATTTGTAAATTTTTTGAAATTTATTTGTTAAATTTGAATTTTAGGGTTAAATTTAGCTATAAAATACTTGAAATTTAGCTATAAAATACTTGAAACCCTATAAATAGCTAAATTTTAGGGTTAGAAATTTAGCTATTGCTTACCTGTAGTCTCGGTTGATGGGACTCACTTGTATGACAAATACAAGGGGGTTCTTCTAGTAGCGGTAGCCATGAACGCTAACCGTGAGATATTTCCTCTTGCATATGCTGTTGTTGAGAGTGAGAATGCTGACAGTTGGTCGTGGTTCTTTAGCTGGGTTATGCGTGATGTGGTTGGAAGTCATCGTAGTGTGTGCATTATCTCCGATCGTCATGCAGGAATTGAAAGTGCATTTAGATCCTTGCCAGAGTTGAGATCGCCACAAGTTTCAAAGCGTTATTGCCTCTGTCACATACGGAGTAATTTCATGACCAAGTTCAGAAACGCGGATCTGAAAAAATTGTGTTGGCAAGCTGGTAGCACTCCCACAGAACATGAATTTCACGAATGTATGCAACAAATACGAGGCATAAATGAGAGTGCCTTTTTATATTTGAATGAGATTCCTTATGAGATGTGGGCCCTGAGCTATGACGATGGCAAGAGATATGGCATTTTGACGACAAACCTTTCAGAAAGTTTTAACAATGTCTTAAAGGGATGTCGCACATTGCCTATCACCGCACTAGTACAGGCCACATTCGATAAAGTCGTCCAACTGTTTGCCGATCGACGAAATGCGGGAATAATGTGGCACCAAGCTGGATTCTTATATCCAAAGAACATATGGAATGCTGTTCTTGAGCGATCCCAGCGTAGGTATCAGACAACTATTGTCCCGCATAATTTCACAACCGGGATTTACTCTGTAGCCATTAGTTCGCATGATCCGGTGACAATCGATCTGACAAGGCAGGAATGTGGTTGCGGGTATTGGAAGCAGAATGGGCTGCCATGTGTTCACGCATATGCGGTTTGTCGGTTTTTAAAAATATCCATAGACGGCCTCATCCCAGCTGTGTATTCGTTAAATGCGTACATCTGGACGTACGCTTCTGATATTATGCCTATTAATAATTACGTGCGAGAAACACAACATACACTTCTCCCGCCCACAAACAACAGATTTGCTCGAGCCGGTAGGCCACAAAGAACTCGATTTCCCAACGAAATGGATTTGCGTGCTACGCGTAGAGAGAATGAGTAATATTGTATTGTATATTTGTAATGAAATTTAAGTTTTGCATCCAATTTGTAATGAAATATTTGTTTCCCTTTTCGGATCTGTTTCATTGTATGTGACGTTTTTGTTCAGATTAAATTCACATAAAGATAATGATGTAAATTTTATCAGATAAAATTTATCTGATGAAATTAAGTAGATAAAATTTAATAAGATAATTGCAATAACATAAAATTTAATCACATAAATATAATGACATAAAATTTAATAAGATAATTTCAATAAGATCAAATGTAATCATAAATATAATCAGAAAAATTTTATCACATAAAGTTTAATAAGATAACTGAATAAGATCAAATTTCATCACATAAATATAATGAGATAAATTTTATCCGATAAAATTTAAGTGTCATCAACCTAAAATATTCAATACACTCCAACTTATCCGAGTAAAGAAACAAATTTTTTCAATCCTAATCCTATCCGTTCGTTCGAGCTACGCGGATCTACTAAAGAAAAACATTTTATTGGAATCCTAATCCTCACCGTTCTTCACACCTACGCGGATCACCATCTAACCATCCGGATCATCCCTTCCAGTCGGAACACCCTAATCCGACTACATTTTTAATTTTTTTTTCTGGTCGGAACACTGACTTCTGACAGGAGGTTTTTTTTGTTTTTATATTATTTACTCGACCATTATAAATAGATTTGTTTACACCTCACCTCATATTTTCACATCTCAATACATAATAATTACAATATTATTCTTCAATCTATCAAGCTATTCCTCTCGAACCTTTGAGATTAGCCTCTTTTCAGGTTAGTTAATTTTCAATTATATGAGTATAGAAGTAGTTAATTTTGTAATTTGTGAATTTTTAATTTAGATTGTAAAATTAGACTTTGAGAGTATCATTTAATTATGTAAGGTGTGTCATTTGATCAACCACCACCTCAATTCTCAACGCATCAATCCGTCACATTTGATCAACCACCGCCGTATTATGAATCTTATCAGTTCACTAGGCAACCCGATGATTTTGTTGACTCATTTCTGAGTTCATCATATTTCTATGGAGACCCAACGGTGCCTTGGAACAGTGGCGGTGGAGACGGAGCAGGGCCGAGCACACAACATTAGCTGTAGTATTAAATTTAATGTTATATGTACTCTCTATTCATTAATGAATTACATTGAAAAGTACATTCTTTTTGTTCACTTCCTTTAAAATTACTAAAATTGCCCTCAAAACACCATCATAGTTGTACCTAATTTGACAAATAAATTAAATCAAAATTACACTTCAAATTACAAAAATTGCAATTAAAAAAAAAATTCACAATACAAATGCATTACAAAACAATATAAAGCAATCAAATGTTTTATACTACACATACAAAATGTTTAGATTTTAAAAAAACATGTGATTAATATAATTAAACTTTTAAACTTGGAATGGATAAAACTCAAAAAAATTATACCAAAAAGTTTTCATTTAACCCTACAATTTCAAACTTTAACATTTTTATAACTACAAATAAAAAAAAGTGGGTCGGAATCACCTAATCCGACAACTAAAAAAAAAGACAACAATTTTTTTTAAAAAAAGGGGGTCGGAATCACCTAATCCGACAACTAAAAAAAATAAATTAAATGGGGTCGGAATGGGGTGTTCCGACGGGGAGTGTGGGTTTTTTTTGAAACCCTAATTCCTTGTCGGAATTGGGTAATCCGACCTGCGCTATTTGGTAAAACCTAGTTATTTCCCCGCTTTTTGGAATTCAATATGGCATATCCCCGCTTTTTGGTAAATCACCCATTAGAATTCATTCTTACTTTATTTACACTTTATCAATTCAATACCAACCACACAATTCCACTTTTTCTTAAAAACCACACCACCCCCTCCGTCTCAAACCCCTCCGTCCGTCCCAATAATCAAACCACGGCTACTATACATCTGCCGTTTGCGTATTAATATGGAGCGTCTATTCCAACAAGACGATCATGCCAGGCAGAGAGTTCGTTTTCCCAATCCAAATCTCTTCTTCCAGCTTTCTCTTCTTCCCCAAGATATCCTTTTCGAAATTCTTATTCGACTTGGTGCCAAATCTCGAGGGAAGCTATGCTGCGTTTCCAAATCCTTCCGTTCCATAATCACTGGTCCAAGTTTCGTCGAGTTTCACCGGAATTGGTCCACGGCGGCTGACCGCGGCACAACCATACTCTTCTCTATTTCAGCTCCGGTTGATACTCCTAAATCTGATGACTTCACGGACAAATCCGTGTGGTTCAAGTACTGTTCCCCGCCGGAGGAGTTTTACACCATAAATTACAAATCTCTCGAAGGAAATCAGCCCCTTGAAGCAAAACGTGTTAGGCACATGGACAAAGTTGGCAACTTCAGCGAATTCCGATACGGGTCTTCCGCGGGAGATCTGATATGTCTCTCCGACTGCCTTGATGGAGGAAAAGGGGTGATTTGCAACCTCAGATCCGGACAACAGACTGCCCTCCTGACAACAACTCCGGATTGGGCCGTTTATCAGACCAATGCTTTCGTGCTCTTGGGATTCGACAGCTCCTCGGCAACATACAAAGTTTTGAAATCGGAATTTGGTGACCCTACCGTCAAGCACTGGGTGTTGACACTGGGCGTGGATGCAACCTGGCGGGAGATCAACTCCTCTGCACAATTTTACCCTGGTTGCCATTACAACACTAGTGTTTGCATAAATGGTGTTCTCTATTTCTACAATGGGAGGCGGACGAAAGCAGCAGTCCGTGACTTTCCCATTGTGGCATTCGATCTCAGATCGGAGACTTTCCGCCTGATTGCTCTCCCTCAGGCCAAAAGTGTAATGGAAGCTATGGAACAAGGTGATATGGCGAAATCCTCTTTTGTAGAATTGGACGGACGGTTTACTGTCATTCGTATCTTTCAAAACATGCTTATTACCTGGAGTTTGGATATGGTGGCGAACTCGGCCTCATGCTGGAAGAAACACCATTTCCTTCTTCCATTTGAGCTGCATGGGCCGTTTCAGGTGGCCGGAAGTAAAACTTTTTGCACTCTTACAACAATTCCCACCGGGGAAATAGTGGTTTTAACCCGCACGGGTGAGACATGTTCTGTTTGGGTACTGTTTGATAAGTTTGGACCAGAAGGCCTGATTTGGAAGAAATTTGGAATCAACGGACTCGGAGACTTTTCTAATTATGGTGTCCAGGCATTCAAAGCTGTAATGGTGCAAAATCTTGCTGAAAATGTCTTGCACCCTGAATAGGCCGGACATAATGGTCAGTTAGATGAGTAAATATAGTTATTATATAAGCATTTGTTATATACAATTGATCACAATAATGTTCTTAAAAATGTATTCCATTGCACAAACTTCGGTTACATGTAGTTATTTATTCATGTCTTAATTACAAGCGTAGTTTTATCTTGTTTAGATTAGATAGTCAAGAACGCATGCGTCTAGGTGCAAGGAAAATGAGTTCACTATTCGTTGTCGAGACCTAAATTTTAACAGGCGATACAAATTTGTAGTTCTGGTGCAAAAGAAAAAGAGACCTATTAAATCTTCATAAGAAAAAAATCAGAATTTGAAAGATGAGAATTGTTATTTTTGTAATTTGGGATGAATGTATTTTTCTAGGTGTACGTTGTAGCAATAAAAGAAATGAACCAAACCACATGTTTCCATCTTTATGACCTATTCTCCCATATTTTTGTCATCTTGAAGTATTACAGTTGTTAGAAGGGAGTAGAACAAATTCCAAACAAGAATAGAACATAAATAAATTATACTGTTAGTTTCGATAATGAGTTATTTTCAGTCACATACTCACATGGTCATTTTGAAAATTTTATTCAAAAGTTGGGTTTGTTTGGGATAACGGATAGTTTGAATTATTTAAAGAAAAATCTATAATCTATAAATACATAAAAGCAATACTACTTTTTACTGTTGTCTCAATCTCCTGCCTAACATTATTCTGCATCTCAACCGTCCATCTCAACATCCCGTCCATTAAACCACATCTCGTCGTCCTGGTCTCCTGGATTCACTTCAACCTCCATGAGAAATCATTGTCCATCTATCCCTAATCAAACATTCCGCTTCATCTAAACCCTTATCCACCCTCACCTTCATCCGAATCATCCCAACCGTGCGAAGCAGAAACTTACACCATTGATCAGAATCATTTCCAATCCTTATCAAACATTTTTATTTGATTGTTCAAGAAAAACAACGATGGAGAACATCGTGTGAAGCAGAAATTCATCATTGAAGACCATATAACGAAGAAGAAGAATAAGGTTTCAAAGACTTTCAAAGAAGCAGAGATGCCTCCTTGCTCTCGCAGCAAGCGAAGGTCAGTAAAACAACAGTCATAAATCATTTGATTTGAGCTGATTATCGGGATTATCATTTTCCAATTGCTGAAGCGCTTTTTCTCCGTTGGAGACGATCTGGATGTCTGGACTTACCATGCCAACGCCCTTTTCTCAGTTGCGAAATGCTATCGTAAAAGCATTCATTTCATGCTTTTAAATTCTGCATTTTTTCAACAATGTATTTTCATTCACATTCTCATCTCTTTCCTTTCAACTTTTTATGTAAATTAGTTCTATTTTTATGATGATGATATAGGTGGATCACCCTGTAACAGAGTGGTGTTCAACGAGCTACTCACTAGGCAAGAAATGGTGTTCCACAGATTGCGACTATAAGGCGTTTGAATGCTCTTCTGTTTATACTTCATATCAGGTTATAACTTCGTTCCAACTCTTATTAATTCTTTCCTTTAACTTACATAATTAATATATTTTTTATTAGTTTTCTTTTCACTTTTCTTTAGTTGTATGCTATTCACGCTAGTGGAATGCCATTTCCCTGAATCCGGTTAAATCTCTTTTCTTCCAAGAATGGTGTTCACTGTTTCCGCTTCTCTGAAGTAAGTACCTGCAATTTACTTATATAAATTAGTAAACTCTGCTAATACACGTTTTCTATTTGAGAATGATTTAATTTGAATGTCTTATTATATACTCTCTAGAGTTTAAAGAAGTGTTTGTTGGTTGCTAACTTGCTATACATAGCATAGGACAACTGTACATGCATTCAAGTTTTAAAACAAGAATAGCAGGCAGAGATGAAGAGACACTTCCATGTGCACGCATGCAAGTTTTAAGAGGCACAGTTGGGTTAAATTCCCGTGAAATAATTAATCAAAAGGGTTGACCTTTTTCTGTATGGGGTCTTTCCAAATGGGGGCGATCATTGTGAATTATAGAATGCTCATTTCGACTTTTGTTAAATGCCTTTTTTTAGAATAATGGGTTTTTTCCTCATGTGCTTGAAAAGTTATCAACTCATTTTCATATAGGATGTCAGGATAGTGCTTTATTAGGCATATTGAGTTCAGGTTAGAGGGTTAAAAGTTGTATGCATTCAACACTTTTCAATCCCGTGCCATATATACTCAAAAGATATTTCCCGAATCCCTGTGAAACAAGGATAGGTCTCTAAGTACTAAAATAATACAGCCAGAATAAAACATATGTTTAAGTTGGTGATCTGTTTTTTATTAGAATTAGAATAAGGAGATCATTGTGAATAAGAGAATGCTCATTTTGACATGTGACAAGTGCTTTTCTATTTGAATAGTGACCGCGAGAAATTTGATACTGTGATAATCTGGAGCAATTTGAATGAGAGAAAAAACATGTTTGATTTCAATTTATTATTTTTTTATTCTTTGATATTCTGGGCAATGACCAACAACACCAGCAAAACCAGATTAATAAAGAAATAAGGAAAATAATGCCTTTTCACCATCTGGATACAAAAGTTCATGATATATAAGGAAATTTATCAGATTAGAGATCTCTAATATTAGCACTAATATATTTCTGTTATCCGAAATATGTTCTTTTAAGTATAAGAGCTTTTGTTTTTAATATTTCATTTCCATTGTGTTCATCCTTCATCCTTTGAGTTCAATTTCTTATCTGCAAGGAGTTTTTTTGTTGTTGTATACTCTAAGACTTCTAATCTTCCCATATATGTTTCTACTAGAGGCTTCTTTTACATTTGGACATGTGTAAAAGGATTTACATATTGAAATCGTGTATAGATTTCAAAAGAAGCTTGACACGCCTCCTCAAAAGCGAACAACAGCTCTGAAACCACTCATGTAATTCAGTTTATTTCTTTATAATGGATTCTTCTTGATTTTGATGAAGTTAATTTTTTCCCCTGTCATTGTCTTAGTAACTCATAAATTTGCCATGTATTTGCCTTAAGATCTTATGATCAAGGAGTATTATTTTTAATTGTATACTACTGTAATCTTTCTAATCACCCTATCTACTCGAGGTTTCCTTTTACAATTGAACACTTGATGTTACAAGCAGTGTTATAAGCTTTTAGCATGTCGTTGGAGCTGCTCAAATATAGTCTCAGAGTTATTGTTTTAGTTTGCAGGTTAAATAAATATATAGTTTTATCTCTATAAGGTGTGTGTGCAGATATGTTTGAAGTAGTCTTGAATCAGTAGGTGATTTTATCCTAAGAGTAATTTTTTTTTTGGATGAAATGTAAATATATATTAACACCCAGAAAAACTATACATCACATATCCTAGATCTCCTAAATCCTCCCCCATTCCCACGTAATGTGAGGGTGAAAGGAGGTTTTTATTTGATCTAATCTATGCCACAAAATACCAAGTATAGTACTTGGCTCATCAAGAGGTTCAAAAATACATCATATCTGTCCATGCAAAGGCTAAATTCTAAACAAAGTACAACACTACCAAAGGTGTTGTTACATCAAACACCATACAGTCCAAGACCATGCTTGATGCCGCGGCATCCATGATGTCCATGCCGCGGTGTGTGAGGTACCCAAGCCGCAGCATCCATAATATCCATGCCTCGGCGCCCCCAACCAACATGTATCGGTCTATCCAAAAACCCCGACATCCATAATATCCATGCCGCAAGTCCTTCTACTCAGAAAGTAATCAAGTCATGCGGGTATAAACTGAAAAGTATTTTATACACCACATGCTTAATTTTTGCAATCACTTCCTCTTCCTGTATGTCCCCCTCATCAAATCGGTTAGTGTTCCTAGCGTGCCAAAGATAGTAAACCGCAGCTCCAAACGCAATCCGAATAGCTTTCCCTTTGATCTTTGATCCTTTATGATCCTTCAAGATCCATTTGATGGAGCTAGACATCGTGGTCATCTCTCGAGTCATGCCTAACCATTCCTTGATTTTTTCCCAGACCCTAAAAGTAAAATGACAACGAAAAAATAGGTGTGGCATTGTTTCCAATCCACCCTTGCATAGGTCACAACGATTAACCAAATGTAGGTAACCAAGGTTATCCTGTGTAGGTAACCGGTTCCTCATAGCAAGCCACACATTAAATGAGAACTTCGGAGGGATATAAGACTTCCAAATGAAGCTCATCCACACTCTCGATGTTCCTTTAATTCTCAACAAGTCATAGATCTTTCCGGAAAGAAGTTTACCATTAATGGATCTACTATTTAGGCCCATAATGGTATCATTCAAATTGTTAAAGCATCCCAAAATTCGGTCTCGGATGTGACTCAATTTCTTCATGAACATTGAGTCACGAGTGTGTGGGATAAAATCCCACACGCTCCTACCCTTAAGGTACACCCCATTTACCCACCTCACCCAAAGAGTGTCTTTTTTCCTATGGACATCCCAAAGTGTCCGAGACAGGAGAGCATGGTTCCAGATCTTGGCATTAAGAATGCCAAGGCCCCCCTCCTCTTTTGGAAGACAAATGTCGTCCCAAGCCACTTTAGAATATTTCCCACCCCATAGAAAAATTCGGCAAATAGAGACTATCCTATCTAGGATTGTTTGGGGGACCGGGAAAACCTGGAGCCAAAAAGATTGGACCCCTTGGATCACAGATCTTATCAGCTCTAGTTTTCCGGCATAGGATAAAGTCTTTGTGTTCCATGCTTTTAAAAAATCCGATATAGTGTCTAGCAGCGGTGAGTATTGCGCCACAGAAACCTTTAGGGGGGCAAGTGGAATTCCGAGGTATTTTACCGGGAATGTGCCACGCCCAAAGTCCACAAGGGCCATAATCTCCTGAAGATCATTCTCATTAACTCCACCAACAAAAATGTTTGACTTATCATGATTCACTTTAAGGCCCGATGCATCCCCAAACTCTTCAAGGGCTTTGACAAGTATTTCAATTGAGTAAGTGTCGCCCCGAGAGAAGAGTATTAAGTCATCTGCGTAAGCCAAGTGTGTCAATCCTAGTTTAGCACATTGGGGATGAAAATTAAAATTTGGCCCTTTGGTTTTCAAGTTAATAAGTCGAGAAAAATATTCTAAGCAAAGGACAAATAGTAGTGGAGACATTGGATCTCCCTGCCTAATGCCCCTCTTACCCTGAAAGAAACCATACAATGTACCATTCAAGGAGACGGAGAATGAAGCCGTGGTTACGCACTCCATAATCCATCCAATAAATCTCGCCGGGAAGCCCAAGCCCCTCAAGACCTTTTGAAGAAAGCTCCAAGAAATAGTATCATAGGCCTTGCGCAAATCCACCTTGATCATGCATCTAGGTGATATCCGCTTCCTCATGTATCCTCTAACAAGTTCTTGGGCAAGGAAAATGTTATCAAACATGAGGCGCCCATCAACAAAAGCACCTTGGGCTAGGTCAATCAGGCCAGGTAGGCACGGAGTGAGTCTAGCCGCAATTATCTTAGTAATAATTTTATACATCACATTCGTGCATGAGATTGGTCTATAGTCCGAGACCTTCGGTGAGTGATTCGTTTTGGGGATAAGCGCAATAACCGTGTGATTAATTTGCTTTAATAATTTCCCCGAGCGAAAAAACTCTTTGACGGCCTGGACTATATCATGCCCAATAATTTCCCAATTGGACTTAAAAAATGCAGATGAATAACCATCTGGTCCCGGTGCCTTGTCATTGCCGATGTCAAATAGAGCATTTTTAATCTCTATTGTCTCAATCGATGCAAGGAGGCTGTCGTGGATACTAGGTTCCACCAGGGGACCGGATCCCAACACCGTGGGATCAAAATGATGGCATTCGGTACTTGTACCAAACAAATCAATAAAAAACTTCACAAACTCATCACCAACTTGCTCTAAAGATGTAGTAAGCCTACCATCTTCAAGAGTGATAGAAGATATTGAGTTCCGCGCGGCCTTCCTCTTCACGATTGCATGGAAATACCTAGTACCCTTATCCGCCTCCAGGATATGCACAGCCTTAGCCTTCTGTTGATAGAAGCTGGTTTCCGCTTCACCAAGGAATGTGGCTCGGCCTCTTGCTTCCTTCAACTGGCTTTGGAGTTCTTCATCCATCGGAAATTGGAGCACTAGGTTTTGAATTCTCTTGAAATCTTCTTTGGCAGCTTTGGCTTTGGAAGAGATGTGCCCAAATTCTTTTTCATTTAGCTTCTTGAGCGGTCCTTTTAGCATCTTCAACTTCCTTACCATAGAGTATTGGGCCGAGCCCTCCACTGTTTGGTGCCAAATCTGCGCAACTAGGTTAGCAAAATCATGATGTTTAATCCACATGTTGAAGAATCTAAATGGCTTAGGCTTAGGTGTGGAGTTGTGTGTTAGAGAAATAACGGACGCAGAATGGTCAAACTCCACTTCAATTTCAAAGAAATATGCCTTACACTCAAAGCCATTTTGTCCCCAAGCATCATTAAGTAATACCCGGTCCAGCTTAGCCCAAAGATTGCCTTTATTCCAAGTGTAAAAAACACCCGTAGATGGGGCATCTTGGAGGTTAGCCGAGACCATAAAGTCAAATAAATGTTGCATCCTGTACGCCGAAGGGGGAGCAGGACTCACCCTTTCATTTGGCGCGCACACACAATTAAAATCACCACAAATAATCCACGGTTCTAAAATAGAAACCCCTAATTCTGTTAGGTGTTCCCATAAGGTTTTCCGTTCTAAGACAGTATATAAAGGGTAGACAAAAGTCACATATAAAACAGTTTGTGTGACCCGGCAAGTGCATTTAACATGAACATGTTGTTTATCAAGTTCAAAAAAATTGCAAATCACAAAATTTGGGTCCCACATAATACCTATGCGTCCCCCATTTATTTGAGCAAAATTAGTTTCATGCGCCCATCCCGGCCACACATTAGCAACGTAATTATGAAAACCAACTGATGACATTTTAGTCTCTAAAAAGCAACACAAATTAATATGATTAAATCTAATAAAATTTTTAATAGTACTATGCTTGGACGGTTTTTTCAAACCCCTAACATTCCAGGAAGGAATTTTTATCATAATAAAACATTATTTAAAAACGAAACTAAACCCAGACAACAAACACGCCACAAACCAGCAGGTACAACCCTCAAGAGAGCCGAGAGCAGGGTTAAACCAAAAAACAGCCAAAAACAGCGAGAAATCATGTAAGATAGAAATCAGGGTTAAACCCCTCATCCTCGGGATCTATCCCTTTTTCCTTCTCTTTCCTTGCTCTCCTTTTCATCTCCTTCAAATATTTCTTGTTCCTGTCAAGGTTAGGATCGAAGAAAGATAAAACACGAGAAGTAAAGGTGGGTTTGTCGAAATCATACCAGTCCCCATTAATTTTAACTTCCGGGCAGCTAAGTAGGAACTCTTCAGTGAAGTTAATCCCATCATCCACACCATTTAGGTCTTCCAGCTTTGGCCCCAACTTGATAACCTTTATACCTTTTGGAACTTGGTCCTTTTCCCATGCATAGGCCACTGTTTTGCCCTTTTCATTAACTGTGAGCAAGGTAATCACATCATCAAGTCCCATCTCGTACATATTGGTCACCAAGTAGCCTTTTCCCTCGTTTATAGCTTGGTCTCCTCTAGTTTCTACAAACTGCGCAGCAGTTTCCACTCCCGTATTCATCCTTTGGGCCTCGGCTTCTCCACTAACAATAGAGGCAGCCTGCTGCACTGGTGGGGCAGTCTGTTTGGCCGCAGGTGGGGCAGTCTGTTTGGCCGCAAGTTCAGCTGCAGGTGAGGCAGCCTGATTGGCCTCAGGTGGGGCAGAAAGGGCAGTGGCCTTTTTTCCCAAAGATATGGCACCATCCTCAGCATGGTTGTCAGGAGTAACAGCTTTAGCAAGTTGCTCTTTTTTTCGGAAGTCCACATTAATCCTGTATTGAGGATCAAAGAAACACCCCACATTTAAGTAGAAAATATCCGGATTAAAAGAGTACCAAGAAAACTTACGCTTTACCCCCGGTAGGGCCATCAGGCATGGATCAGTGAAAGAGATAGCTGAAATATTAGGATTATCCAGCTTCTTTAGGTCATGCCCCATCCTAGCTATAGGAATAAAACTCTTTATTTGGTGTCGCTTCTTCACGAAGGCAATATGGGCCCCATCTTCTTTTGGTATAAAATGGTTGACAATATCATCCTTTTCCATTTCATGCATGCAAGTAACCCGGCGTCCCACCCAATCACTTTCCACGCTAAGCTCTGCGGCAGTTGGTATAGCATCCAATACCATGGAACCTGTTTCAGCAGCATTTCTGGTGGCTTTCGGTTGAGGACGTGTGCCAGCCAACTTCGGAACAGCTGCTTTAGCACCGGGGGCCTGCCTATTTGGTCCAGCATTCCTCCAGTTTGTAGCCGTTGCCATGCGTTGTTGCTTAGTGGGGGCAATAGCCTTTGAGGTTGATGCTTGCTCCTGCCCAGTCAGTTGCCTTTGCACAAAACCACCCTTCTTTTTGCTTCGCACTTCAATAAAAGGAGCCTCTTCCTCCAATATTTCTTTACCCTTATCAATCGACTTAGGCAGCTCTTTTGAGATTTCCTCCGGGGGGTTAAGAACCAGGCAATTAAACGGATTGTGCCCATATTTTTTACAGTGATAGCAATACTCCAGGAAAGTTTCATACTGGACTTGTTGCATATACTTCCTACCCGATGGGGGGGTTATGGGAAATTGCATCACCGGGGCTTTAGAAATATCCACTTCAATAAGCACACGGGCAAAGTGTGTATAGACCATATCTTGGGTAATCTTATCAGTGGTGATAGGCACTCCAACTTGAGATGCAATCATTCCCATTTCCTTTGCCTTCCAAAGCCGCATGGAGAGATTAGGGAATTTAACCCAAATAGGCACCTTGAGGAAAGCTTCACAGTCAGTTGAAAAATCTTCAGATAACTCCTTTAGAAACATAGTCTTCCCATATAGTATGTAAGGCCCCTTAGTAAGAACATGCAGCCTGTCCTCCTCGGATTTGAACTTGAAAATTATCCAGCCCTTACTATGGGATTTAACATCTACAGTGACTCCCCATTTTTTTGTCATCTCATGGATTGCTTTTAATCCCGGAAATCTTCCCGAAAAGTGCCCAACCAAGCAGAATCCCCAGACTTCAATAAGTGTAGGTACATGGAGATGTGAAAAGTCTAGCTCTTCCCCAGTTGGAGGGAAGTATTCCAGTTTCAGTCCATTGTTTGGGGACCGATTGTCCCTAAACAGTGCATTCCATTTTTTGGGCTCTGTTTCCTTTGAAGCATCATCAAGAGGTTTCTTCACTGATAGAGTATCTTGAGATCCCAGAGTTATGGATCCCTCAATCTCCTCGTGACTGCCTGCATTTGTTTCATCTGAGGCTTCAGCTGTTGGTACATTCCCAGGTGTATTAGCAAGAGATAGCTCCGGCTGTGCAGTAGCTTTTGAAGACACGGATCCAATTCCCAACAGTGCCACCTTATAGGAACCAGCCACCACCGACCCTTGAGAGGCAGTAGGTTTGCTGTTGGGTGCCTTTGGTGTACATGGATTAGTAGTTGGAGGCACGGCAGATGGAGTAGTAGCATCCTCTTTTTCAATTCCCATTGTTTGGGAAGGTTGACCGTCATTAACAGGATCTTCAACTAGTGCACCACCCCCAAAAGATACATCGGCATTAGTTTCAGGACCATTAACCTCTGTGGCTTCAGTGGAGTTGGATGAGATAACAGGGGCATCACTTGGTAGGACCTTGTTAAATATCCCTTTTTGTATCATCTTCTCAGCTTGGAGTTTAGCTTTAGCAGCTTTCTTCTCATTGAGGTATTTGGTTTTTTCCTCAAACTGTATATCCTTAGCAGGAGGGGTTCTCTGTTGTTTGTTCTTTTTTGTCATATTAGAAATATGCAGAACAAGAGATACCCACAAGAGTAGCCTGCAAAGTTAGTTTGAAAGAAGGATGCAAGTATCCAAGCATACACAAAGCAAACAAATAAAGGCAGTAAGGAAGAGCAATCCTAACTGACTTTTTCTATCTTTTTTAGAGAAGTCTCAAAATAATACAGTATGATCCCAAGGTAATGAGAAGCACACAACACTTAACCAGCTACAAAACAAATAGCCAGAACAAACCCAGAAAATTGCTAACTAGTTCTGGAGAAGATGAATTTTTCCAAACTTTTTTGATGAGTCTCAAAAATTAGGAAACAACCAGTAGCAATTAACAGCACAAAACATTTAACTGTTATCAAAACCAATATCCAGTTCAGTCCCAGAAGAAAATTTTAATCTAGTTCTGGGAAAAGAAACACAAGTACTGGAGAAGATGAACAGAAAATTATAGTAGAGAAATCACAGAATTACTCTTTTGTCTGTCGGTACACACCCAAGTACAAAGAAATCAAAAGATGCTCTACTACACACCAGTAAACAAACAACCAGAAGCACACCGATAATCAGTTCCAAAGAAATGGAACCTTAGAACAGTATACTTAGCTTTTGTCAGACAGGTGAGCCCAAAGAGAAATAAGGAATTCCGATTGTATTCAGCCGAGGCTAGTAAATCCCCAAATCTGCTTAGGCGATGGTGAGCAGTAACCTCGTTTTGGAAATCAGCCCCGCAAGTCAGCAAAGTGATACCAAGATGACCGCCTAGGTGAATCGAGTTCCAAATGATGCTTGGATTCTTGATTAATCGCGAGAGAACCAAGAAATCTGGAGAATACCTCTTCTGCGATAAACAGTGTTCTGCAGCAACGGATCTATCCAATCTTAAACCTCAGAGTGAATTAGGGATCGATTTAGGTATTGGGAGGTGCACCAAGGGATGGCGACCCCCAATCGATCCTTAAAATCCAGCAACAATCGTCAAATTTTTGAGAATCTGACCAAAATCGATTTCTGATGAACAGTGAAATCTGTGAGTCTTTATTTCGAAAAATCCTTTGTTTCTGCTGCAATCTCCGGTTTCTTTCCAAAATAGTCGTTGATTAAGACGGAGAGATGAATTGCGAGCAAGAAACAGAAAGAAAATTGGGAGAGAACCGATTAAAATCGATGGGATGAGAGCTTGCGAGATTCGCGACCTAAGAAGTTCCGTCCCAGGGGTGCGTGAACTTTTTAGTGAGAAGCCAGAGCCTTTCTCAACGCGTTTATCCTAAGAGTAATGTGTACACGCATGAGAGCAGGTTAATACTTCCTGCTCCAGGACAGTTTATAATATACATCGGGTAAGTCAATAGATTTAAATGGGGCTAAAGGGTCAAATAGGCCCTTGAACTGACTTAAGGTGTTCAATTAGCCCCTTATATAGGAGGTTTTGCCCGGCCGTCACCAATTGGGGCGGTTCCCGGTGGAATTTTTTAATGAATTTTTTTGAGAATTTTCTTCATTAAGTCTAGTTTACTCATACCAAATTTCAGCTAAAAATTCAACCGAGAAGGCAGTCAAATGATTTTTTGAAGATAACTGCGAAGTTAAATAGCGCAGTACATTTCGGAAAATCATTTGACTGCCATCCCGGTTGAATTTTTAGCTGAAATTTGGTATGGGTAAACTAGACTTAATGAAGAAGATTCTCAAAAAAATTCATCAATAAATTCCACCGGGAACCGCCCCAAATAGCGACGGCTGGGCAGAACCTCCTATATAAGGGGCTAATTGAACACTTTAAGTCAGTTCAAGGGTCAATTTGACCCTTTAGCCATTTAAATGGTATGCTTATCAGTTGATTTAAATGGTATGTTTATGTGTTAAGGTTCATCTTCCAAGTTCCAAGTCTAAAATTGTATTATATTGTCCATCAGTTGTGATCCTAAATCTTTCTCTTCTTGAATTAGTTTCTTCTTGCCATAACATCTCAAAATACAATAATGGGAAAACTGTTGTTGGGATATTGGGTCCATGCCCAATATCCCCGGCCCAAAGTATGAGGAAACCAGGAGGAAACAGAAGGCCCAAGGCAGTCCAGACCCGTTCGGCACATTACTTACACTTGGAACATTTCGGGGACTAACTACACCCGCATTCTTGACGGGGTGCCGCACACCGAGCGGCGTTCGAGATATTGGCTCTCAGGACAACAATGACGGGATATCCCAATATCGAACACCCTACCTGAACGGATAGTCAGCAAGTGGAGGTCGCATTTAATGCTGAAGTATGGCGACAGCAAGTGGAGGTATGAGTGCATACGTGGCAGGGGGCATAGCCTACCAGATTCAGCCACGTGTCCAGCTTTCCCATCCCCATTTTAGTATAAATACCTGCATTGAATACATTGTAAAGGGTTAGCATTTTAATACTCAGAGCTTAGCAACTAGAAACACTTCTCTTATTCTTGTATTATTGTACTTATTTACCGTTCAGGTAATTTCAGTGTAATCACAGAATTACTGAATACAAGTGGGCTCCTGAGTTGAACAATATCTTACTATTTTATATTTTATACACTTTCCAAACCAAGTTAACATCCCCACAATATCTAGAGCTTGTGTTGGGCTTTCGGATCTTCGGGAATAAATCTCAACAACTGTCAAATAAATTCTTGTACTTTTATTAATAATAAAAGTCAATTGAGTCCTTGTACTTCAAAATGAGTCAATTAACTACATGAAGTGTTAAAAATTAACCAAATATGCTATTTGGCCGGTAACTAGCCGGTAACCCGGTTTCTCGCGTACCTGGCTGTCCAACTAGCCCTTTTCTATTTTTTTGTTTTCTTTTCTAAATTTCTTTTCTTTTTTCCTTTTCTCGTTTTCCAATCATTTCTTTTCTTTTATTCCAAAAAAAATCATTTCATTCTCTTTCTTCTTTCTCCAGCAGTCGTGCGAGTCCACATCTCCTCTCCCTGCAAGTCTGCATCTTCTTTCATTCTTCTTTGTTTCTTTCTTCTTTTTCTCTTTCTTTTTTATAATATCCACCCTACACTGGCCTTCCATTGTCATCGGGAGACCCAGTATGGAGACTAGCATTCTCTCATGATATGGGGTGGAGCCCTGGAGGATGGGCTTGTTAGAGGTGACAGAGGGAGGACAAGGTGTTCTCCGGCGTGTTCTTGCGAAAGGAGGCGGTGGTGAAGAACTGAAGATGCCCTTAATGAAATCGTGAGCGAGACACTTGAAGACTAGTATTAGTGTATTACAGCCTCATCAAGAACCTGTCTGGTGCCGTCGATGGTCCGCCGCACCGGCGG
Organism: Cuscuta epithymum; assembly: GCA_945859915.1. NCBI lineage: Eukaryota > Viridiplantae > Streptophyta > Magnoliopsida > Solanales > Convolvulaceae > Cuscuta > Cuscuta epithymum. The sequence continues at coordinate 566,279 of CAMAPF010000210.1, read as the reverse complement.
TTTTGCTTGCCGGAGAAGCGCAGCAAGCATCGCCGTCCCAGACTTCAGTTCTGCACACTCACGCCTCGTCTGCAGCTTTTCTGCCAAGTCGCCGTCGGGAGAGGCTTTGTGAGAATCTACTTCAATTTGGCCGCCATGACCAAGCAGGGAGAAAAGTCGACGGGCAATTTGGGAGAAAGAAAGAGAATAAATGAAAGAAAGTGAACAGTAGAAAAAGAAGAAAGAATAAAACAAAAAACAGTAAAATAAAGGCCACCTGGACATCCACGTAGACATGTAACCGGGTGTACCTGCTGGTGACCTATGAAGTATAAGGACTTGATTGACTTTTTCACAAAAGTACATGGATTTATTTGACAGTTTCCCCTATAATAATTGCCTAAGAAAAAGTGCAGCTTTCCCTTCTAATTATCTCTTTCTCGCTCTCTGGCCTCTTGGCCTTAAAACTATACGCACAACGATGGAAAGAGATAAAAATGCATATTTTTCGACTTCTTGCCTTAATACTATATGCACAATTGGAAAGTTCACTTAAAATAAGCGACTTTTGTTATTTAGTATTTTCTTCTCTTATTGGGCTATGGTTTAAATACATACTAATGGCACAATGCACTCTTTAGGCTATGTTTGTTATTGCTTAATTTAAGCACTTTTGAGCTTTTGGGATTGGAGAAGCTAAAAATTGTGTTTGCAAATGAAAAATTCTGCTTAATTTAAGCAGTTTGAAGCCAAAAGCTAGGGATGGGGTGCTTTTATCTGCTTTTGTGGTTTTTTTGTAAGGTGATAGGGTGACAACTCCGGTACCTTTTTAAAAAACGGGGTACCGTACCTACTGTTCATTTGATTGGACCACATCACTTTATCATTTTTAATTTAGATTTAAATAATTCAACTGCTACATTCTCATTGGTCCATGTGGACAAAGGTATGGTACCTTATGAGTACCATAGAATCTACCTTTTTGTAATTAATTCATCAAGGGTAATAATATTCTAGTGGGTATTAGCTTATTTCCAAACTGCCATCTCTTATTGCTCCGTCCTTTTTCGATGGTTCCCTCGCCCACCGCCATGGCCATAAAGCACCAGGACTCGAAGAACATTTATCATGTTGTTGAAGGCAAATCCCTCTGCCCGGCTGCCCCATATGTCTTTCGTTCCACAAAGCATTCATCAATTTTAGTTCCCCAGTTTCGTTCCCAATCCATTTCATAATTTATATAGGATATATATGTATATTCAAGAACATCATCCTTTCTCCCATGCCTGATTTGCTGCATATTATTGCTTCGAGTGAGCAGCTTCATGGTTGTCAAATATGAGAGAAAGAGGAGGCAGTGTGGACTACAATGGATTGGGTTGGCTCTAGATCGGAATTTGCTATCCCCTATACAAGGGAAAACTGTCAAATAGGTCCTCGAACTTTCATAAAAAGGTCAATTAAGTCCTTCTATAGGATGTTTTGTCCAGACGCCGCGATTTGGGGCAGTTCCCGGTGGAATTTTTTGGTGAAATTTTTTGAGCATCTTATTCACCAAGTCTAGTTTGCTCATACCAAATTTCAGCTAAAACTTCAATCGGGAACACATTAAAATTAATTCTTGAAGATAACTGCGCATTTTTGCGTTCTCAAATTAATTTGAATGCGCTCCCGATTAAATTTTTAGATGAAATTTGGTATAAGTAAACTAGACTTGATGAATAAGATGCTCAAAAAATTTCATCAAAAAATTCCACCGGGAACCGCCCCAAATTGCGACGACCGTACAGAGTCTCCTATAGAAGGACTTAATTGACTTTTTTATGAAAGTTCGAGGACCTATTTGACAGTTTTCCCCCTATACAATATTTAAAGGGTGCTTTTGTCATTATCAAAATATTATATCACAAATCACTTTTTTTTATCAAACACTTCAACTTTTACCTTTTTACTAAAATCACTTTTTTTTACAAACACTACCAACTTTTATTATAAATCACTTTTCCAATAATCTCTTAAAAATCACTTTTAAAAAGCGCAAGCAAACACAAACATTATCTTAGTTTGAAACACACTGGAGTTTTTCTTTCTTGATGCATATCATGTAGTTTCTAATCTGTTTGCTTTTGCCTTTCACTTCAATTATTCCATCATTTGTGTATGCTGTGAAAAGTGTACTTTTTATTTGTTTTTTAGGTTATTATGTGAGATTCAAGGATTACAACTTACAAGTAGTGATTAGTGAATAAAATAGTTTTTTTGCAAGAGAAAAACTTAATTCATATTAATAAGATCATTATCGATAATACAAGATAAAAAATCCGTCGGATTAGAAAACCAAGCGTGCAATTCAGACAAAGAACAAGCAACTTAAGCAAGAGTGTGGGCTGACTTATTCGCTGAACGCTTAACATGAAAAAAAGAAATACTGGAAAAATGTGTTGCAAGATTTCTTATATCATCTGCCACCACCCCTAAAGAAGAGGCGCTTGAAACCTTCAAGATTTCTGAAATTGCACCAGAAGCATCGGACTCCACATCGATCTCCTTCCACTCGAAGCCCTGCAGCCAACTTATGCCGACCAATTCCGCCATCAAATGTGAGAGCATTCCCATCCATGGCCGAGCTGCTCTTGCAACAAAAAGCCCCCTGTCATCTCTCAAGCACCATCCCAGACCACAACCCGAATCTCGCACGGCGGCATCAACATTTAACTTTAGCCGCCCCGAAATCAGTCTACTCCAGCAAGCCACGGGTTGCTTCCGCCCCAGTAGCTTCGACTTCCAGTCAGTTTGAGCTTGGATCCACCCTCCCACCATTGTCGCTGCTTTGCGCATAAAACTTGCTGCCGATTGAGAGTTCCCCTGCCAAACACGCTGGTTTCTTTCACACCAGATTGCCCAGCAACCCCAAATTAATTTTTCCAACACCTCTTTTCTTTTTTATCGGAACTCCCCTTCAAGCTGCTAAAAAAAGTTGGCTCCACACTCCACTCTTTTCCAATCTAAAGCTCTCCACGCCGCTGTAGCAATTTCACAGGAGATGAAAAGATGGCTAAGGGATCGTCTGCATTTCCACACAATCCACACTCCCCAAGACAAACCACTCTTCTTGATTGAAGATTGCCCTTGGTTGGCAAGCAACCTGTAAAAAGCTGCCAGAAAAAGTTTTTTATTTTAGGAGGAAGCTGCCAATCCCACATGACAGTCCAGCCTAGCCAGCCCTGCGGAGAAATATCACCTACCAACGCTCTATAATAGCTACTGACAGAAAAAAGACCATCTCTCCCACCTCCAACAAAGTTTGTTCGGAATCTCCCTTAAGCTAATTGGAATACTTCTAATAAGAGAGATATCCCTGTCATTAAATAGGTCCGCCAGAACGTCCTCATCCCATTCCCGGCCTGTGACGGTAAATAAGTTAGCCACCGAAGCCTCCTCTAATCCACTAACTTCAGCCGACATAACCATGGGGTTAGACGGTCCAGGTAACCACAGATCCTTCCAAATATTAATGGATTTGCCATCTCCAACTCGCCAATAAAATCCATTCCGAATAATATCCTGGGTCTGGAAAATACTTCGCCAAATAAATGAAGGATTATGGCCAATAGAAGCATTTAAAAAATTCCCTCTAGGAAAGTATTGAGCTTTAAAAACTTTCCCCACCAAGGAATCTGGGCAGGTAAAAATCCTCCAAGCCTGTTTAGACAACATAGAAAGGTTAAATTCCCGCAGTCGCTTAAAACCCAAACCACCCGCCCTCTTAGGTTTACAGAGTGCGTTCCAATCTCTCCAACGTATTCGCTTCCCAACTTTGCCCTTCCACCAAAAACCATTCATTAAAATTTCAATTTCCTGGCACAATTCATTGGGAAGCAACAAAACGTTCATCGCTTAAGTAGGCATAGCCTGAATAACTGATTTTAAAAGGACCTCTCTGCCAGCTTTGGATAAAAATTTGTTATTCCAACTAGTAATCCCACCACCCTTTGCCGAAGATAACTCAAAATTGCTTTTTTACCTCGCCCCACCAGCGTCGGTAACCCCAAATAAGTTTCATCACCCCCGTCCATACCAACCCCCGGAAGCTCTATCAAGCCGTCCCTATGTTCGGCTAGCACATTGGAGCTAAAAAGACTTTTGATTTATGATAGTTTATTACCCGCCCAGACGCTCCTTCGTAATTAGCAAGAATATCTTTAATCAGGGCGGCTTCACTATGATTAGCTCTGAAAAATAGAAGACTATCATCTGCAAAAAAAATAAGTGAGAAACCATCGGGGCTCCTCGAGCAACCGAAACCCCATGCAAACAGCCCATACTCTCATAGCTGCATAACAAGGCACTAAGACCTTCAGCAACAATTAAAAATAAATACGGAGATAAAGGATCTCCCTACCTCAATGCCCTCTCCGGTAATGGAAGATCTATCTCTGAGTCATCAAAGGGAATTGAGTAAGACACCGAGGTGACACACTCCATAATCAACCTTACCCACCTATCATCAAACCCCAAGTGTTTCATCATACCCTCCAAGAAAGACCATTTTACCCTATCGTAGGCCTTACTCATGTCTAATTTTAAGGCCACCATCCCTAACTTTCCTTGTCGCTTCCTCTTCAGCCAATGTTGAGACTCGAAAGCCAGCATAATATTATCAATAATATGACGACCAGGAATAAAAGCACTCTGCTACTCAGATATACAAATATGAAGCAACCTTTTCAATCTATTGGCCAAGAGCTTAGAAAAAATTTTGTAAGCCACATTGCAAAGCGCTATGGGTTTCCAATCACCAAGAGACTCAGGTTTATCCTTTTTAGGAATCAGCACAATATTAGTATGATTAATACCGCTCGGTAACTTACCTGAGTCAAAAGTCTTCTTGCAAAATTCAATAATATCCGAACCCACCACATCTCAGTAATGTTGATAAAATCCTGGGCCCAACCCATCCGGCCCCGAAGACTTATCTGGATACATAGAGAAAAGGGCCTCCTTCACTTCTTCCCCACGAGTCGGGCGACGAAGATCCCGATTATGTAAAGCTCCCAATTTGCGCCTGACCCTATTAAAAAACAAAATCCCCGCTGCCCGCCCCCAAGACGAAAACCCTCAATTTTATTTTTCCTCCGTCTGCTTTTAACAGAATTGTGAAAATACCAAGTATTAAGGTCCCTCCAATCAGCCAAAATTCTTTAGCACGCTGCCTGTAATAAATATTTTCTTTTTCCAGCAGCTCCATATAATTTTGCTTGACCCGCTGAAATTCGCCCAAACTCCAGCCATCCCGGAATTTGCATAGATACTCCAACTTGCGCTTGCAAAAACTAATCCGTCTGCCAAAAGAACCCACCTTACCGTAGCCCCAGGCTCCAACAGCTCTACAACATGCTGAGATCTGACCCATCACACCCAGACTTCTGCCAATGCCCCAACTTCTAGCCACAATTTCTCGACAGTCTGCTTCTCGAAGCCAAACATTCTCGAATTTAAATTTTAAATTTTCGTCTTCAGTGAAAATTCTGAGAAGGAATAATTTTTATCATAAGAGCCAGGTGATCACTCGGAGAGCCTTCCAAAGACTCTGCCACAACTTCCCCAAACATATCAAGCCAATTCTACGAGACCAAGCCAATTCTACGAGACCAAGATTCTGTCTAGTTTCTCTTCCACCCAATAATGTGAACCGCGTCCCCTTTCCCAAGTGAGCTGGTACCCTTGGAAAGCAAAGTTCTGTAACCCACACTCCCACACCATTTTTCGGAATCCTCTAGCAAGCCAAGGCGGATGAGGCACCCTTCCCTGCTTCTCAGACTCAAACATTAAATCATTAAAATCCTCCATGACAAGCCATGGAAGATCCTCCTCCAAGCTTAACTTCTTAAGAAGCTCTCAGGAATCTCTGCGCCTATTTCTATCTGGGAATCCATAAACCCCGGTAAACCTCTAATTAGGAGCCCCTTCCTCTAAGCAAATACGGGCATCAATAAAATGGGAAGATGATCACAGTACATGAACATGAATTCCTTCACCCCATAGTAAAGAAAGACCCCCACTATGACCAACATTATAAACAACAAAACAGTGTGTCATACCCACCTTTCTCATAATACACTCCGTTTTGCCAATATTAGAAAAAGTCTCCACAAGAAAAACCGACGGCCGCTTCACGAGGACAACATCCACTAATGCTTGAACTGTCGCGGGGTTGCCAAGCCCCGACAGTTCCAACTAAAGCAACTCATGGTTCCCGGCGGGTCTGGAATCCAGAACCCGCCGCTACTCCGTTTTTTGGCAAAATTACCTCCAAATTTTGTGAATCAGGGAGCCTCTCATGTGAGGTGGAAGCTGAACTTGACCCCGCACCTCTGGTAGCTTTTCTTTTCTTAGCCGTACCACCCTCTGTGAGCTCCACACCTTCCATAGCTTCCTCCTTCTCCCTCACGTTGCTGCTTATAGTTTGTAACTTGTTAATAGGGCCTCCATGAATAAATTGCCCAACTTCATTAACCAGCCACCTACTTCCAGAACTGCCATTTCCTTTTTTAAAACCAGCCCTCAGCCAACCTCCATAAGCTTTCTCCTTTCTACCTTCCGCATATTCAAAACGTTTCGAACATAATCAATCAGTGTGATTCATGAGTACACAAATAAAGAAAAAGTGCGGCAATCTTTCATAATACAGTTTTTTTAGTAAGTGTCATTTAACTATTCTTATGAAAATAAATGGCAAATGTAATTGCAGTAATAAGGAGTCTTGTTATTTAATCTTTTATGGAATAATATGTTATTTGAGTCCTTGATGACCAAACAATCTTTTTACATTAATGGGGTCTTTATCTTCCATCAAGCATCCAAGTTGAGGTCAAAAGTCTAAAACTACGGACCAATTCAATCAAAAAGGTTGTAATGCATTATAACATGACATCTTTAGCCTTTGAGAAGTTTAACTATTTCTTTTGGAAGTTTAGGACTTTAGGGTGGGATTTAGTCTGATGTCATTTTCAAAAGCTCTTTTACAAGTTATATAGTAATCAAACAGTTTTTTTTAGACATGATTTGGTCGACACTATTTAGACATGTTTTGGCTTCCACTATCAATTTTCACAAATACTAATTGTGGCAGTACTTGCAATATATTAAGAGGCACAGTTGGCTCAGTCGCTATACCGTGGTACCGACGCACGTTGGGCATCATACACCCGGCTCCAAAACGACACTGTTTACATTTAATTAAAAAACACGCGCACGAAATCCAACAGTCCCACTCTTCCACCTTTTCCCTCCAGCGGTTATTCTCTCATGTGTTCATTTACTTATTTTCGAAAATAAAAAATCTCTCCATCTCCCGATGTTTCATTTGCGCCTTTAAAAAAATACAGTTTCTTCTCTCTATAGAGCTCTTGCAAAATCTCTACGAAGTAAGTTCTCAAAAACTCATCGCTGACTTCCACCTCCCACTTCCAAAAACAAGAGATTAAGTGAGCGATTAACACCATCGACGGCAGGTTTGGTATCGGTGTACAGATTGAAGATGGTTAGGTCTAGAAGCAAATCTGTTGTCAGGTATCAATTATAACCATAAACTGAACTATTAAACAATGTGATTGCTATTCTACTTTAAATATCAAAATGCATGTAACATTGAATAAAGCAATGTTCGTTTCATAATCTGCAACTGCTTATGTTTCAAAATTCAGATTAAATATTCTAAGTGCTTTGATTTATATAATATAGTGTTGCATGGCTCCATATGTTTGTTATGCCTCTTAGTATGTCACTGATTTTTTTTTGTAATATAGTGTTGTGTTTCACTGAAAATAATACCAGATTAACTTTACTTAAAATTATGTAACTTGTTTATAATAATACCTAAATCCTCTGCCTTGTTCTGTGACTGTAACTAAGTCCACATTTCATTGTTCATCTCATTGTCAATGATGTAACTTCACATCACTGTTATGTAAATTGTGTGTGACAGTATGTAACTCATGTGCTCCAAATTTCATTGTTTATCTTATTGTCAATGATGTAACTTCACTTCACTGTTATGTAAATTTTGTGTGACTGTATGTAACTCATGTGTTCCACATTTCATTGTTCATCTTATTGCCAATGATGTAACTTCACTTCACTGTTATGTAAATTTTGTGTGACAGTGTGTAACTCATGTGCTCCACATTTCATTGTTCATCTGATTGTAAATGATGTAACTTCACTTTACTGTTATGTAAATTTTGTGTGACATTATATAACTCATGTGCTCCACATTTCATTGTTCATCTGATTGTCAATGATGTAACTTCATTTCACTGTTATGTAAATTTTGTGTGACATTATGTAACTCATGTGCTCTAATGCCATATTTGTATAATATAAGGAATACAAGAAGTGCTGGAGCTTCTGAAAATGAAACTCATGAAACAGAACATCAGAATGAAGCTGCTAGGATAGTGAACACAGAAGAACCAATTCTAAGACTAGAATATCATCAGCCAACAACAAGCAAAAAAAGAAAAGTAGCCCCAAAAAAGAAGAAAGAAGAATCTGAAGAATCAGACGATGAATGTGAAGAAGTAGAGAGAAGCAACAGGCCGCCTTCTGTAAACCTCAGAACAAGAGTAGGACCAGCCTCTTTCATGAAGTTGATTAAAATGTTAGATGACAACAAAAAAGCAGCAGTTGAAAGGATTGGGTTTGGTGGATTACTGCATTTAAACTTTGACAGATTCTATGGAGATTTGGTTGAGTTTCTGTTGAAGAACTTTAGACCAATTTCAGGACAACTACAACTTGCCAACGGTGAGCTGCTAGATATTGAAGATGAAGATGTCAAAGCTGTATTTGGTCTGCCAAAAGGAAAGTGATGAGAGTTTTCTCGCACTTAAAAAGATTGTAGAATAGTTAAAGATTAACTAAATTCAGCGATTAAAAAGAAATAAAATAAATAAATGCAAGTGTGCGAGATTTGATTGGTGAATTAAAATTAAACTAATGCGAATTGAACGATTAAAATAAAAGTGGTTTCTTCTCAATTAACGACGAAGGGAACAGGGATTGATTCCGGGGTAACCAGATTTCTGGCAGATCAGGCCTAATTACATGAATTTAATTTAATTGAGCCTAGCTAATCATTACTAAGTTCTTACCGCTCTCGCGGCGTAGAGTACAATAATTTAGGGGACCAGGCTGATCTCTCATGCGACAGGATCCTAAATTATTGCCAAGACGAGCGAGCTTACGGCCCCTTAATCGCTACTAATCTCTTAGCGAACGATTAAGTGTGTGTGAATGTGTCCTAGAACAAATTAGATCTCTCTTAATTCATTCTACATGCAATTGTAATTCTAGCTGCAGTCTAGGTTACAAGAAATATCAACTAAATTATTCAAACACAAATTAAACGGCATTCATGCAATTAAACCGAAAAGAATCTAGCCATACATCATGATTAACCCCTTCATCAACCCCAAATCCCTAATTAAACTACTCACAATTCATAATTGAAGAATCAACAGAATTGAGATGAATAGAATAAATTGTCATTAATTAAAAAGATGAACTTACAAATAATCCCAGGGTCTTGAAAGAAAATAGCGTAAAAACGGTGTTAAATTCGTCCCTAGACCTCTCCGTAATGTTCGTCACCACGAAAAGTGGGTATGGAGGCCTTATTTATAGAAAACAGTGAATTCGGGTCGAATTAGGACAAATCGCGGCCAGGCACGGTGCCAGGCACGATCGTGCCTGCGACCGTGCCTGCGGAAGGGACGCGTAAAAAATATGCAGACACGATCGTGCCTGCACCGGACACGATCGTGTCTGGCTACCAGTAGCTCCGTGTTGATTTAGATGGCAGGCACGATCGTGCCTGACCTAGGCACGGTCGTGCCTGCCCTTTTCTTCACCGTTTTTCTTCGTTTCTCGTTCTGAATGCTCCCGAATGCCTATGACGTCGATCCAAATGCTCTTTCTTCACCAGAATTTTGTCGTGAATCTCCCGGTGGCCTCCAAATCTTCCAAATCTCTCTCGAATGCCTTCAAACCCTTCTCGAATGCCTCTCAAGCGCCGATTGCCGGACTCTAACTTCTTCAAATCAACTCCAAATGCTATGAAACTCGATCCAACGCCTGTTAAACACAACTTGAGCCAAAATTGAGACTTGCAACGCCTTAAAGCCAGGAAAATCATCAAAATCCGACTTGAACACGCATCAAATGCGTGTCTAAATACGGACTTATCAGACTCCCCCACACTTAAGCTTTTGCTTGTCCTCAAGCAAATCGAACAACGGGACTTACGATAATCACCACACGGAATTTAAAACAGTTAGCATACTCACGTAGTTAAAGGGATATTCACAGGACAGACAATTTAAACCAAGAAAATTCTTCCCTAAACTACACCTTTGTACTCAGACTAAACTATTTGACACAATTATTCACAACATCCTCAAAGTAATGACACCATACACAAATAAGCTAGCTACTGATCAGAAGGACTTGTGAATTTGATGGTGAATGGTTAACGAATATAGTTCCTTTATTTTGAGAGGTAGGAATATTCTAACAAAGACCCAATGTTTTCAGGAACTTCAGGGCTATTCTTAGGATCAAAGAACTCAGTAGGCCACAATTTAGGAACAATCATTTAAACCTATGCAAAGAGTAGACATGGTGTACAACTAAGCTAAACCGTCTCGGCCCATTTGTGCTTTGACGTATACTTGAAGTACGCGGAGGACTAAAGCTAAATTTTGAGATAGCCTCCAAGTTCATTAATTTAAGTTTAGTTTTCCTTGTCATGTTGGCACGAGAACGCCGTTTCTTTCGAAAGATACCCAAGTCTCATCTTACGCTTTTTGACCGGGGTTCCCATTCTCTTTTTCGCAAAGTAAGAGGTCTAGCTATATTAATTTTTCACCTTTCGGATTCTCACTAGACATTACCCCATTCTAATCTCGGCCTCACCAAGGAAAAATAGCCATTAAAGTTCATTAATTAAAAAGTGAATCCATGCCCACAATGCAATCCTCGAAAGTATCAAATTCCTAAAAAGTGACTGCTTTTACCCCATTTGGGGCATAGGAACAGTGCCAAAAATGGCTCCTACACAAAATTCCCTAAACTTAACAAATTATTCCCTTAATTCCCTAAACATCAAGACTAAGTCAGAAATATTCACGGGTAAGAAAGCAGGCCATTTGGCTATGGAGCTCAATTAATTGGTTAACAATAAACGGTCAGGCTCAAAATGGCTTTTCCTAAAGGGTTCTTTCAGGTGGGGTAGATAATTAATGGAAAATTCAATGGGTGACTAATGCCTTCATCTTTTCAACAACTAGATTATAGTGCAAGCAATTTAAGCCTAAACACTTCAAAGATGTTCTAAAAGCATAGTCAAAACGCTAGCCAGCTCACAAAGACAAAGTTTAAAGAAACATTTTCAAAAATTTTGCATGAATTTCCTATGATTATACAACTAACACCTGCGCATGCTAACTCTAACAAATCACATGTGACAACTACTGCCCGAATGCCCAATTCACTCCCCCACACTTAAACTTTGGCATCGCCCTCGATGACCAAATATGCATTATGTACTAGGGGTAAAGAGGAAAGGGTCACGCGTGCTCAAAATTAACTCAAGTTAACATTACGCATCAAGTTCAAAGAATCATGGAAACTCCCCTATCGCGTTGGTCAGTCAGGAACAGAACTGGGTCTTGATTCGCACGAACACATTCATCCACTAAGCTGCAACAAATCATGAACACCAAGCAAAGCACAAAATAAAGAGTTAATGTAAAAGAGTGAGAGTGTGAGTGTGATAGTGTTTACGGTACAGTCATCCAACAATATCATGATACAGATGCTAGCAGAGGACAATCTAATGAAATCTAAAACTCAGGAGGGGGTGGTGGTGGATAGGCATCGAAGAATGAACTCCAGCTGGTCTCCATGGAGGTGAGTCTCTCATCAATCCGTGTATACTGAGACTGGAGCTGTGAATAGTGGAGTGCCTGGTCCTCCCGCATCTCTCTGTAGAAGTCCTGCTGCTCGAAGCGCATCTGATCGAACCGCTCATACTGCTCAGCGGACAACTGCCGATAGACGGCATCCTGATGCGCATGCATCCCCGCCCAAGAATCCGGAAAAGCTGTGCCGTAGGGGGGTGCATCGTATGAAGCCTCGTGAGCAGCCTCCTCCATCTCCACCTCATCATCATCATCAACGTCATCATCATCATCGTCATCCGCAGCTCGCTGTCCTCCTCCTCCTGCTGGTGCTGCCGTCTGTGTCCTCCTCCTTGCCACGCCAGTGTTGACCTCGGGGAGCCGGGTCAAAGCAACAAACCTGGAGCTCTCCTCCATCCTCTGAAATCGATCCCCGAACCCCATTCTCGTCAACATCCTAGTAATGAATGGACCAACAAAGATGGCCTTGATATGGTTTGTGGCCTGGCGGTGAAAGAGCTTGGTAAGGAGATAGCCCATGTGGGGCCTGCGGTTGTGGATCATACAATACAAGCAGAAGAGGTCAGTCTGCGTGACCTTACCAGCAACCTCGGCCTTGCCGGTGATGGTAGAAGAAAGGAGGGCGTGAATAATGCGGTACTTGCGGGGGTAGAGTAGGGTGCTCGGGGACATCTTCGGTCTGTAAGTCCCGCCATCTCTTGTGATCGACTCCCAGAATGCCTGGCGGTCAACGCCGGGTGGGAAGTCTGTGAAGGGGACCTCGTGCTGGCCGTTGTCCTCGGCCGCTGTGAAGCTCAAGTGATATTCCAAGGCACCCATGGAGATGGCGTGGTCCTCCTCAAAAGCTCTGAATCGGATGAGAGGCCGGGTGTTGTCATCAATAGAAATGGTCTTCAGCATCTTAAACGTTGCCAGTACCTCGCAGGTGATCTCTCGATAGGTCATGTCACGGATCCCAAAAAACAGGTGCCTCCACCACCCCCGTCTCAATAAGAACATCACGTCATCCCTCACACCTGCTGCCGTGAGTGAGTCCTCATCCGGGTAGTAAAACGTGCCCATAGGCTTTTGCAGCAGCTCCGTATGCTTCAGCTCGTCCCGCAGTTGCGCGAACCTTGGCTGGTACCGGCTGGTGTTGCCTTGGCTAGAGCCGGCACCTCCACCCCTAGTGTGCTTTTGCCTTGGTGCCATCTGTCAAAACAAATCAAAACAAGAATTCCAACGGGGCTTCCAAGTGTTAGAACAAATTTTCAAAGTACAGCAACGGCCCCGTCACCACTTACTCAGGCAAAATTATCATCTTGGTAGAACAAACCCAAGTTTAACCAGAATAGTTGAAAAGTTTGAATTTTTATCAAAGAAGAGTTCTTTGAATAAAAGTTCAACTTTTCAACGACACACGGTATAAACAAGGTCACAAGAAAGCGTATTCATCATAAGCACAAAAGAATTAGAGAGATAATTAAAGTAGGGAAGAACTCAATTCTCAATTTAGACAACGTTTGGCCTAAAATTTGGGGATTTATGCTCAAATTGACTCAACAACAAGTTTTTGACATCATAATCAACAATTCGATTCTTAATTCAAGCAAGAAGCACATAATTCTCAAATTTTTCTCACATTCATCAATTTTCAACCCTAAATTGGCTAAATTAGCTCAAAAATTAGGGATTTCAATCAAAAGAGGCAAATTCATCAACAAAGAGCATCAATAACATCAATTCAAGCCTCAATTAAAACAAAGAAATCACAATCCCTAATATTTGAGCACATGCAAAATCGGATTTTTGAAAAAGCTTTAAAGGACCTCCATTAATGGTGGAAGAAGGAGAAGGGAAGAAGAGAAGATTACCTTGGACAAGAGAGAGAAGGGAGGAGATGGTTGGCTCGGTGGTGCGGCGGTCGCGGCGGACGCGGTGGTGGGTCGGCGGTGTTGCGGGGTTCGGTAGTTTCGGCCGGTGGTGGTGGGTCGCGGGTGGCCTTGTATTCGTCGAGGAAGAAGAGAAGAAAGCAGGGCTCGGTGATGTCGCGTAAAGGAAAGGGGAGAGAAGGGGCTGGGGTTTGGGTGTTTAAAATCGCGGGGGTAGTTTGGTCAAAACGCCCAGGCACGATCGTGCCTAGGCCAGACACGATCGTGTCTGGCAGACAGTGGGTACGCGTCTCTCGCGTCCCAGGCACGATCGTGCCTCCAGCCAGACACGATCGTGCCTGGCTGGCAGTGGCCTCGCGTGTTTTTCCCCTTTTTGCAGGCACGGCGTGCCTGCCCAGGCACGACCGTGCCTGGCAAAAATCGATTTTTTTTTGTGGTTTTTGTGGTTTTTTTGAAATGCAACAAAACTAAACTAAAATAAAAAAACAAATTAAGCTCGGGTTGCCTCCCGAGAAGCGCTATTTTTAACGTCGTTTGCCCGACGCAACTACGCACCCATCTCTCCAAATTCGTGACAAAGGTCACCTCACGCTCGCGTTCTAGCGGTCCTCCGTAGTATTTCTTCAGGTGATGGCCGTTAACTTTAAAACGGCCCTTCTCAGGATGATCAATCTCAACAGTGCTATACGGAAAAACTTCGCTCACTACAAAAGGACCGGACCACCTAGACTTCAACTTTCCTTTGAAAATCTTCATTCGGGGATTGAAAAGCAGAACTTGATCCCCCTTATGAAACTCTTTTCCTTGCTTAATATGCTGATCGTGATAGGCTTTGGTACGCTCCTTACTAATCTTTGAGTTCTCATAGGCCATAAGCCTCCACTCGTCCAACTCGTTGAGCTTCCAAAGCCGTTCACGACCCGCCAAAGACAAATCCTTATTCAACATTTTCAAGGCCCAGTATGCCTTATGCTCTATCTCTACCGGAAGGTGGCATGCCTTCCCATAAACCAAGTGAAACGGAGTAGTGCCAATGGGTGTCTTATACGCTGTACGCAGTGCCCACAGCGCATCATCTAGCTTATCAGACCAATCCTTCCTATGGGTCTCAACAGTCTTCTCAAGAATGGTCTTAATGTCCCTATTCGAATTCTCAACTTGGCCACTAGTTTGCGGGTGATAAGGGACGCCCCCTTTATGAGTGACCCCGTACTTTGCCAGAAGGCGAGTCATGGGATCATTCCTAAAGTGGGTTCCCCTGTCACTTATCAAAACTCGTGGCACTCCAAATCTAGAAAACAATTTCTTCAAAAAACGAATCACAACTCTACCATCATTTGTGGGCAGAGCTTCAGCCTCAACCCACTTGGAGACATAATCCACAGCAACCAGAATGAATTTATTACCTTTAGAACCCGGGAACGGTCCCATGAAGTCAATGCCCCAAACATCAAATACCTCACAAGCCAATATAAAATTCTGGGGCATCTCATCCCTCTTGGTAACCGGCCCGGTGCGTTGACACCTGTCACATTCCTGCACAAACGTTAGAGCATCTTTAAACAACGTGGGCCAGAAGAAACCACATTCCAACACCTTACGAGCTGTCCGGTTAAAAGAATAATGTCCCCCAGTCGGTCCGGAGTGACAATGTTTGAGAATCTCAACTCCTTCGCTAAGAGGAACACATCTTCTAACAACCTGATCAGCACAAATACGAAACAAATATGGTTCCTCCCAGAAATAATACTTCAGATCAGCAAAAAATTTCCTTCGTTGATGAGGTGTATAATCTGAAGGAACAACACCCCCAACAAGATAGTTGGCGATGTCAGAAAACCAAGGCACCTCATCAACGATCCTCAACAGTCTTTCATCAGGAAAAGTACGCTCAATATCTCTCTCACTCAAGGAATCAAGAAAGGGGTTTTCTAACCTACTCAAGTGATCAGCCGCTAAATTCTCAGCCCCTTTCTTATCCCTAATCTCAATATCAAACTCTTGGAGTAGTAATATCCACCGAATCAATCTAGGCTTAGCATCCATTTTTTGCATCAAATATTTGAGAGCAGAATGATCGGTGAATATCACTACCTTAGACAAAATCAGATAAGGACGAAACTTGTCAAGAGAAAATACAACAGCAAGCAATTCTTTCTCAGTGGTAGTGTAGTTTTCTTGGGCACTATCGAGAGTTTTTGAAGCATAAGAAATAGGCTGAAAATGTTTATCTCGACGCTGCCCAAGAACGGCTGCTACTGCAAAATCACTAGCATCACACATAATCTCAAAAGGCAAAGACCAGTCAGGAGCTACTACCACCGGTGCCTTGACCAGTTTCTCCTTCAAACACTCAAAAGCCTCTAAACACTCCTTTGAGAAGTCAAACGGTGTGTCCTTCTCAAGGAGCTTAGTCATGGGTCGGGCTATCTTAGAAAAGTCCTGGATGAACCTACGGTAGAAACCTGCGTGGCCTAGAAAACTCCTAATGGCACGGACCGAAGTAGGAGGAGGTAATTTAGAAATCACATCAACCTTAGCCGGATCCACCTCAATCCCCCTACTTGAAATCTTATGCCCTAGGACCACTCCCTCACTAACCATGAAGTGGCACTTCTCCCAGTTAAGTACCAAATTCACCTCTCGACACCTAACCAGGACTTTCTTCAAGTTCTCTAAGCACTCATCAAAAGTATCACCATACACAGAAAAGTCATCCATAAAAACCTCCATAAACTTCCCAATGAAATCCCCAAAAATATCAAGCATGCATCTCATAAAGGTAGCAGGGGCATTACATAATCCAAACGCCATCCTCCGATAAGCAAAGGTACCAAATGGACATGTAAAAGTGGTCTTATCCTGGTCCTCGGGGGCTATGGGGATCTGGAAATATCCCGACATCCCGTCAAGGAAACAGTAAATTTGTGCCCTGCTAGCCTCTCTAAAATCTGATCAATGAAGGGGAGGGGGAAGTGGTCCTTCCGAGTGGCGGCATTCAATCTTCGGTAATCAATGCAAACCCGCCATCCGGTGACCGTACGTGTAGCAATCAACTCATCTTTATCATTCCTAACCACAGTCATCCCCCCTTTCTTGGGAACCACCTGAGTCGGGCTGACCCAAGGGCTATCTGAAATTGGATAAATAATCCCTACATCTAACAGATGGATGACTTCCTCCCTGACCACCTCCTGCATATTAGGATTCAGTCTCCTTTGTGGCTGCACTACCGGTTTAGCATTATCTTCCATCAAAATTTTATGAGTGCAGAAAACATGACTGATTCCTTTCATGTCAGAAAGTTTCCGGGCTAGAGCTTCCCTTTGTTCACAAAGTAAGTCAAGACATGCAGATTTTTGGGATGGCTCAAGCCCGGATGCAAGAATAACAGGGAGGTCAGAACTATCATCTAGAAACGCATACTCAAGGTGGGAGGGAAGAGGCTTTAGATTTAATGGAGAAGGAGTAACAATAGAAGAATCAGTCTGACAGTCTTCCTTCTCCACCTTATCTAAGTCATCTTCCTTCCCCTTCACATCACTAGCATCACTTGAGTCCTCCTCCCCATCAAGCATAAGACAATCAAAACTAGGGAGGAGCTCAAGATCCTCTGCGGACAAGCTATCATCCAAAAGAAGATCAAAGAAGGCTTCATCAGAATGCATGTTAGGAATGCAATCCTCCACCAAAGAATCAACCACATCCATGTAAAAACACTCACCACTATCTTGACAGGGCCTCTTCATTATTTTGGACATGTCAAAGGTGGCAGACTCATCCCCAACGCGGAGGACAAGCTTACCGTCTCCAACATCAATAAGTGCACGGGCAGTTGCCAAGAATGGTCTGCCCAAAATCAATGGTACCTCCCGATCCTGATCCATGTCCAAAATAACAAAGTCTACCGGAAAAATAAATTTGTCCACTTTAACCAACACGTCTTCAATAATCCCTTGGGGATATTTGACTGAACGATCAGCCAACTGAATGCACATACGTGTAGGTTTAAGTGGACCGAGTGCAAGCTTTTCATATAAAGCAAGAGGCATCAGATTAATGCTTGCACTCAAATCAGCCAGGGCCCTATCAAAAGTAAGATCTCCTATAAAGCAGGGAATAGTAAAAGAACATGGATCCTTAAGCTTCTTCGGCAGATCTGTCCGTATCACAGCTGAGCACTCCTCATTAAGCGTCACAGTAGACGCTTCTTCCAGCCTCCTCTTGTTCGTGAGCAAATCCTTCATAAACTTCGCGTACTTCGGCATCTGAGCTAGTGCATCCACGAATGGTAAGTTAATCTGCACTTGTTTCATGAGATGCAGAAACTTACCAAACTGGTCACTATCGTTCTTCCTAGTCAATCGCGACGGATAGGGGAGAGGTGGGGTGTAATTCTTGACCGGAACGGACTGTTTTGGTGCAGCCGCCACCTCTCTCCCCTCATCTTTCTCCTTTTCTTCCTCCCGGACAGCCGGTTCAACTTGAACTTCATCGGGCTTCTTTGTTATGGCAGCAGGTTCCAGCTCTTTTCCACTCCTCAAGGTGACTGCCTGAACATGTTCCCTGGGATTTGGTTCAGTATTACTAGGGAGGGATCCCTGAGGCCTCTCAGATAAAGCCTTTGAGATCTGCCCCATGTGAGTCTCCATGCTCTGCATCCTTGCCTCAAACATTTGCATCCTTGAGTCTGCTTTCTGCTGATTTTGTGCTAATTTGTTGAGCACTTCTTCCAAGCTAGAAAATTTTTGCTCAGTCTCCCTTCTGAAGCTTCCTTGCGCCGGCTGAGGAGCTTGTTGCTGGCCTTGAGGTATCTGGGGCTGATTAAAGTTTCTAGTCTGCTGCTGATTTCCTTGCCCATATTGCCCTTGTTGCTGCTGTCCGTAGGGCTGATTGTAGTAGCCCTGTCGCTGATAATACATCGCATCCACTTGCTCTACTCCAGGGGCTGCCGAGTGTGCCATCATTGTGCATTCATGCGGCGAATGGAGTCCCCCACACATAGTACAAGAGGGACTAATAGGAACGGGGGCTACCATATTCACACCGGGCACCGAGAGAGCAAGTTCCGTCTTCTTCTGATTGTCTTCCACCGTAGTAGCAAGCTTCTGAATTAAACTGGTCAAAGCATCTACCCTTGCAGAAAGGGCTGAATTCTCACTGATTTCGTACAATCCCGGGGCCTTCTGGTGAGGTGTGTCCCGAGAACTGTACCATGAAGCATTATTAGTCACGATCTTCTCCACTAATTCTTCCGCAACCTCAGATGGCAACTGAGGAAAAGCTCCACCTCCCGAAGCATCAAGCATCATCTTTCCTTCATTGTTAAGGCCACTATAGAAACAAGATAGAACCTCACAGTCAGTCATCTTGCCTTGAGGGCAAGCTCTTCTCAGCACCTTGAACCTCTTCCACGCCTCAGCTAGTGTCTCCAAAGAACCTTGCTTGAATTCCTGTAGCTGCTTCTTCAACTTTATGGCCTTTGATGTTGGGAAGTATTCTTTGATGAAGGCCTTGTGCAGCTGATCCCAAGTCTGAATATGGTGATGTGGATTGCTATCCAACCACCTCTGCGCGTCATCCCTCAAAGAGAAAGGAAATAGTAGCATCCGTACCTGATCATCATCTAGCCCGGGAATCTTGAAAGTCTGGCACATCCTCAGAAATTTGGTAATGTGTGCCACTGGATCTTCCGTAGGGCTCCCTCCAAACTGATTATTTAGGACCATATTGATCACCGCCGGCTTGATCTCGTAACGGGGTGCAGTAATCCCCGGTACCTGAATGCTGTCATACTCTGTGATCCCGGGGGCTAGGAAGTCTGCAACGCTCTCTCCTTGATAGAGTGGATTGTCATGTGGGACATAATTGTGGTAAGGAGGAGCTTGATATCTCGGCTGATGAACTGGTTGGGGTCTTATGGGTTGTGGACGGATGATATTTGGCTGAGGTTGGGTTTGATGGAATTGTTGAAATTGGGGTTGGAAAGGCTGATTTTGTGGCTGAGTAGGGGGTGGATTTTGTGTGACTGGCGGTTGGTTCTGTCTGGGCTGAAAAACTGGATTATTTTGCCCTAGACCTTGCATCCAAAGGTTTGATTTTGAAAGGTGGTTTCGGGAGCAATAGAAGTATTTTGAAAGAGCTGATAGAGTGGTGGAAGATTTAGTTGTGGAGTGGACTGATTTTGGGGGAAGAATGGGGTACGGAGATTTTGATACCCCGGATAAGCTCTAGGTGAATTTTCTTGTGAAGACTGGGGAGAGGTATTGACATAAAAATCCAGATTACCAGAAGTGGTTTGGACCTCAGACGTCCCAGCTATTCCAGATGCGGATAGTTGATCCATGGTTGCGTTTTTCTGTTCTCTAAAGGCCTTGCGGTTCTGCTTAGCTAGCTTCTCGATCTCAGGATTAAGAGGGACTAGTGATTCTCCCTTCTTAGAGCGTGTATGCATAAACAGATCTGACCTGCAAGGTTAGTAGACAAAAATCCTACGAAAAACTAAAACAAGTCGCTATAATTAATTAACCCTTAAATCCGACACCGTCCCCGGCAACGGCGCCAAAAACTGATGAGAGTTTTCTCGCACTTAAAAAGATTGTAGAATAGTGGTTGAAAGCACGAGTATCGTCTCCACAGGGACGGACAAAAGGGAATTAAAGATTAACTAAATTCAGTGATTAAAAAGAAATAAAATAAATAAATGCAAGTGTGCGAGATTTGATTGGTGAATTAAAATTAAACTAATGCGAATTGAACGATTAAAATAAAAGTGGTTTCTTCTCAATTAACGACGAAGGGAACAGGGATTGATTCCGGGGTAACCAGATTTCTGGCAGATCAGGCCTAATTACATGAATTTAATTTAATTGAGCCTAGCTAATCATTACTAAGTTCTTACCGCTCTCGCGGCATAGAGTACAATAATTTAGGGGACCAGGCTGATCTCTCATGCGACAGGATCCTAAATTATTGCCAAGACGAGCGAGCTTACGGCCCCTTAATCGCTACTAATCTCTTAGCGAACGATTAAGTGTGTGTGAATGTGTCCTAGAACAAATTAGATCTCTCTTAATTCATTCTACATGCAATTGTAATTCTAGCTGCAGTCTAGGTTACAAGAGATATCAATTAAATTATTCAAACACAAATTAAACGGCATTCATGCAATTAAACCGAAAAGAATCTAGCCATACATCATGATTAACCCCTTCATCAACCCCAAATCCCTAATTAAACTACTCACAATTCATAATTGAAGAATCAACAGAATTGAGATGAATAGAATAAATTGTCATTAATTAAAAAGATGAACTTACAAATAATCCCAGGGTCTTGAAAGAAAATAGCGTAAAAACGGTGTTAAATTCGTCCCTAGGCCTCTCCGTAATGTTCGTCACCACGAAAAGTGGGTGTGGAGGCCTTATTTATAGAAAACAGTGAATTCGGGTCGAATTAGGACAAATCGCGGCCAGGCACGGTGCCAGGCACGATCGTGCCTGCGACCGTGCCTGCGGAAGGGACGCGTAAAAAATATGTAGACACGATCGTGCCTGCACCGGACACGATCGTGTCTGGCTACCAGTAGCTCCGTGTTGATTTAGATGGCAGGCACGATCGTGCCTGACCTAGGCACGGTCGTGCCTGCCCTTTTCTTCACCGTTTTTCTTCGTTTCTCGTTCCGAATGCTCCCGAATGCCTATGACGTCGATCCAAATGCTCTTTCTTCACCAGAATTTCGTCGTGAATCTCCCGGTGGCCTCCAAATCTTCCAAATCTCTCTCGAATGCCTTCAAACCCTTCCCGAATGCCTCTCAAGCGCCGATTGCCGGACTCTAACTTCTTCAAATCAACTCCAAATGCTATGAAACTCGATCCAACGCCTGTTAAACACAACTTGAGCCAAAATTGAGACTTGCAACGCCTTAAAGCCAGGAAAATCATCAAAATCCGACTTGAACACGCATCAAATGCGTGTCTAAATACG
This sequence comes from Cuscuta epithymum, assembly GCA_945859915.1. Lineage (NCBI taxonomy): Eukaryota > Viridiplantae > Streptophyta > Magnoliopsida > Solanales > Convolvulaceae > Cuscuta > Cuscuta epithymum. The sequence continues at coordinate 544,458 of CAMAPF010000210.1, read as the reverse complement.
GACTTATCAGAAAGATTGAAGTTCAAGAAGCGAATGCGAAGAATGAAACTGAAGAGTATACCCAACTGCTGCAAGAATGGAGGGAAGAATGGGGGATTGATAAAGGAAGCCCTCAAACATAAAAAATGATTGAAAAAATAGTTGCAGATACTGATTCTGGGGACCGATTCATCAGAAACTTTGTGGTCTTTACAGTCTCTTGACTCATCATAGGAAACCAGAGTGTCACGAGCAATTTTAAAATATTGTTATCTTTGGTGAATGTAGCTGATATACCAAAGATGAACTGGTGCAACTACACAAGAAGATCGCTGATGCATGCATGCGAGGAATGGCAAGCTAATCAATCAAAGATGTTTAGTGGACCATTATTGTTTCTAATGATATGTTACTTTGACCGATACAATTCAAAGGCCAAATAATGCAGACTGCTTACCCAACAATTAGAATCTGGGACAAGGAGAGAATTGACAAGAGAGTCAAAGATGAGAGAAAGGTGGGCTTTGGTCTGGGGAAGGTGACAAAGCGAATAATAACAGTGGAAGCGGGAGATGAAGATGAAGAAAAAGGAGGAAAAGAAGATGAAGAAAATGAAGATGCTGAAATGTTGTCAAAGGAGGTAAATTTTAATACAACACTTTGTGATCTTAAAGACTATTTTATGTAACTTAAATCAATTGTTACATAACTATAGGATTTTGCCAAGGAGTCTGTAATGTTAAAATCTCTTTTATGTAACTTAATTCAATACCAATGTATCTTATGTATTATTAAACAACTAATATTATAATATTTATATGATTGTGTGAAGGAGATTATAGTTGTGGCACAAAAGTTTAGTGATGCTTTTGTTGAATTTTCAAAGTTGCCTTCGACAATTTCAAAAAGATTCCCAAACTCAGATATCTTGAAAAAGATATACATGACGACTGCTGATTACTTCATCAAGCAAGCTAATGGAAAAGAGCAGGCCACTGAGAATCAGAGATTGTTTGAGAAGTGCACATTGGAAGAAGATGATGATTTCTTCAATGAACCTGGGGTAATGGAAGCACTTATAAAGCTTGAGAAAGTTGCACTACTGAAATTCTCAATGCCTTCATTTGATTTGGGCATTGAGTTTACCATGTCTCAACCTGAAGCAAATGCCAATCCAAAGAATCAGAAGCAAACTGATGAACAGACCGCAGAGATCACAAGAGCAGTAGAAGGTGAAAATAGTGAAGACGATGTCACTGCAGGAGTAAATGAAGGAGAGAAAATCAATACTCCTGAAGTGAATCAAAATGATGCTGATGAAGAAATGAATATAGAGGTTGGGGTGCCTGGAGAGTACAAGACTGTTGCTGATAGTGAAGCAAAGAATGAAGCTGATAACAATCAATGGTAAGTGTTATTTGTTTCTTACGTAATTCATTAATATTTTTAACTAATCAAATCAACTTAACACTATGTTGTTTTTTTCAAAGTAATGATGACGTGAAGGCATATAGAAGAAAGAAGCTGAAAAAGTTAGGTGAAGAATGTGTGAATTACAGATCCCCATTTCTGAAGAATAATAGAAGATTGTGTAAGGATCTGAACAGGGAAGAAAAAATAGTACTTGACTATGCCTTTTCAAAAGAAGTTCCGAAGTAAGAAAGTCTGGTATTATATAATTTATTATTTCAATATAAATATTATTTCGTCATTATATTAATAGTTTATATTGGTTTGAAAAATATTATTCTATTAGTGATTGTGTCTACCAAGATGAAGGAGGTGTGTTTATAACTCATGAGGAGTTGCAAACCCTTGAAGATCAAACTGTAGACAACTCTATTATAGGCGCATGGGCAAGAATTTTTAATGACAGAGAAAAGTCAAACAATACTACAAAGCGCGCATTCATAGCTTCAACCATAGTCTATGTATGGATAGTTTTTTCTTGTAAATTTGAAAATTAAAGTAGTGAACTTCAGTTTCTATATTCCGATTGAATTTAATCAATTTGAATGTTCAGGCACAGTTTGATTATACCTCTGGTGACTCAATTGAAAACATGGTTGAAAGATTGGAAAAGGAAATAAATGAAGCAGGAGCAGATGTTAAGCAGCTTGATATGGTAAATTTCATTAGCATTTCAAATTATATATGTGAATATATAAATATAAAAACTACAACAAAATAAGTCACATTTGGTAATTCTTATATGTATATTGTTAAAAGTTGCAACTACATATATCAAGCTTTTTAAGTTTAAGGATTAAATAATTAGAGATATGCAAAGTGTGTAACATACCATGTAACTTCAGGTGTTGAATGATGTAAGTGCTTATATGAATTATGTACATTCTGTATTGTTTTATGTTACTGATTTCAGTGTGCAAAATACACAGATGAATTACTTATGACTAACGTATACTGCTGATAATGTTTCCAATTCACAAGCATGTGCACTACTACATCTACTGGTTTTACCCAAAAAATAACATTGTTGATGTGATAGACAGCTGCATGCTTCCAGATGGGTTGCCTTTTGAGAATAAATATGCTGAAACTTCTAACAATATGGTAAAAATTCAATACAACTTTTCTGGAAATAATAAATGATACATTATATTTTATTTTAATACATTAATTTAACTTCTTGTATAGGTTGCGGGGTTCAAAGTCTTCTGTGAGAAACTGAAACTTTCAGATCCACTGCCAACAACATGGGTTCCAAAAATTTTGATTATGCCATGGAGAAGTTGTAACACCACGATTTTTAGGAGCTAGTTATATTAATCATCATTATATATTTTAGTCAGCTAAATAAGTTACTTGTGTGAATAATGTGATATTTTGTTTTCAAGTTTTGTCTGTGGCAGGTAACGTTGACTGGTAAGCTTCTACATTTTCAAGTGAAGAAAATATATTATTTTCAGTTGGGTCACAAGTAATTCTTAATGGACTTGGAGACCCAAATCAATTATTTTAGTCCAGATAAATCTATTTTATACTAAATCCCTAGAAAGATACATTTACGTAGATACATATATATATATCAGCTTTATAGAAAAACATGTCTCTTGCGTTACTTGTTCCGATCCGCCTCCCTGCACATAAGCTTCGTCTCTCTCAATCGTTCCTTGAATCTACGTTTCAAACTTGTAAGTCAATACTGAAATCTTTCTTTGGTTTGATTTTATAATGATTTGTTAACTAAAGAATTGAAAATTTCATCATGATTTATATTTGATGGAGTGCTTCCGACCTTCGTTCAATGACTGTTAGGCGGACATTTTTTTGTTCTATTTGTTTTCCAACCTTACAGCACATGAGTTTAAAACATTAGATTTACTTTATAACTTAATCGTACATAAAATTGGCTGATGCAACTCTCTTAAGTTTAAAAGGAATTCACGTACAGTTTTGGGAGCATATTTGTTTTGCAAAGCATAGCTTTAAAGTTAAACTGGAGTAGTTTCATTGGATTACCGTGTATATAGTTTCACTCTGGAATTCTTTTATAAATTCAACTAAAAGAATGCACTAAAATAAACTCAAAAGTTAGATTTTGGCAGGTTTCGATTTTTTTTACCAAACTAAGCATAATCTTGTTTATTCATTTACGAAATTAATACGGAGTACCTAATTTGGATCTTTAATTTGAAAATTTTCATTTTTATGTCGAGTCCAGATTTGTAGATTATCCTGAATCTAAGGCTTGAACTCATGTACACTATGCGTACATGAACTCATGTAGCATAATTTGTCAAGATGATTTGCTTTATTTTAAAAGTAAGGTTCTAATAAATTATTACATTCAATTAAAGATTATAAGAAGAGCTTACCGGAAGACATTATCAAGGTGTCATACTTATTTGAGTTATTTGAGTTCAGCTTCTATCAGGTAAGTTCACTACCACCTGTACATGTTTGTTCAACCAAATAAAAGAAAGAAGTCTGGTTGATTTTTAATAGATGATTTTAGTCTATGTGTTATTATGTGAACCTGGTGAATTATTTGCTGAGTTATTTTATTTGCTGTATTAAGTTGTGTTTATTATCTAGCATAGTCAAGATTTGTCAGTTCTTTAGTTTTCAGATTTAATGATGTTTTTTTATCAAACGTCACCATAAAAAGAACTAATATTTAAAGTGAAAGATAAGGTGATATGTACTCGGGAACAAGTTCCCTCAGATTAGCAGTTTTCAGTTTCAGATAGTCCGATATGTTTAGTGGGTCGCTCCCCTGAGCTGTCGGATTGGCGCCTTTGAGTACATATCACGGGCCCACAGAGTAAAATTAGCCACAAAGAGTTTACAGAAAGTTTAATGAGATCTCTTTCAGAAAGTTTTACAGAAAGTTGTTTTTGAGATCTCTTCAGAAAGTTTTACAGAGATGTTTTGAGAAAGAAATTTTGAGATCTCTCCGACAGTTTTGAAAAATTATTTTAGAAAATATTTTCCTTTTGAGATCTCCCTCAGAATGTATTTGAGAAGTTGTGTGTTAGTTATTTGTTCAGTGCATGCTTATAGCCTAAATTTATCTATTGATAAATTGGCATAGACTTCTATATATTTTTGTGGATCTATAGTGACTTACTAAGCGTAAAGCTTATCAGTTTTGTTTCTTCGCATGTACAGATACTAAAGCTAAGAGTAAGGCCTAGGCCGAGGAAGATGATGAGAGTGGAACGCGTGCCAAGATGAGTTGACGGGAACGACCTTGGCGGCTTCTAGCTAGATATTATTTATTTTTCAGTATTTCAGTGTTATAATAAAGTGATAAATATTACTTTATTTTTATTTGAGGATTTGAAGTTCAGTAAATTCCTGGATCCAGGTGGTTATCACATTTTCTGGTGATAACTAGATTTTATTGAGTTTTTATTTGGAGCTATAATTTAGTTATATTTGAGATTTTATCAGGGTTATTTTCTTAAATAGATGGCCATTATATTGCAGTTATTTTCAAAAGTAGTAAGTTAGTGTAACGTTTCCTTTAACCCTGAGAGGGGCCTTACAGAAGTAATGACAATAATATTGACTGTGGAGTATTCGCCATACGCCATTTGGAGACATATCCTGGGCAGGGACACGGATGGGATTCTGGATTTGCACTGGCTTCTACAAAGCAAGGAATGAAATCTCAAAAAGAAACCTTGCAAAAGTTGAGACTAATGTATGCTGCTCAATTATTATTGTCCAAATTTAACACTCAAAGGGACATTGTTCTCAAAAAAGCAAAAGAGTACATTAAGCTGTAAGATATCAATGTTGCGGGGCTACACAAATGATTCTGACAAAACATTTGCTGGTTTGTGGAGGGCACGATGATATGAATTATGTTAAAACATTATTTCGTTTTATGGAGTAGGTGGTGATGGTATGGACAACTTATATATTTGGTTTGTGATATTTTAATGCAAAATGCTTATGCATGTATTATGGACAACTTTTATGTTTGGTTTAAGATATTGTCCATGCAAACTGCTTATATATGAATTTTGTATGATTGAAATTCAAATGATGTAAACAACGGCTAGAACAAATGTAACTCACATTACAGGACATTGTAACTAAAGCCAAAAAAGAATGAAACTTATGTAACAGAGTAGTCAATGCGTTGCAAAATAGGGAGTGTGCATTGATTTGATACCAGTGATATAACTTGTGTAAAAGAACAGTAAAGAATTTGTAAATTTTGTAAAATCAAAATGAAATTAATTCACTTACTAAAACTTTATTGATAAACCAATTCAAGTGTAACAACGAAAGACAAATGTAAACAAAGGGTATATGAAATGTAGACAGCATTACTGATAAATGTAAAACGAGCATACAAAGATTTTAAAATGGAAAACTTCACAGCCAGTGTTCAAGCAGATTACATTCATACTAATTAAATATTACTAAATTTGCATTTGATTCCCAACATTTGGATGCACAAAGTACGGAGTGAAAACTCGTGGAGATCCAAACATAGGCATCAAAGAAGTCATTCCATGCACTGGATGAGCAAGATAACCATGTGGCACCATGCAATTAACAGTCTCCTGTTAGCAAAAAAAATTGTCACAAAAAAGTAAAATAATATATAATATTAAACCAATATATAAATATACCTGTACAACTAATTGGCAACAAGTTTTGAATTAGATGAAACTTGTTGGGATTTGGACCTGCGAGATTTGACTATTTTGCATTGTTTTTCAACAATGCTTTTCTTTCGTGTATTTCTTTGACCTTTAGGAAGAGAACATGGAGGATCCAATATGGTCCTCGATTCAGAAGCAGATTCATCTCCAGCAGTGCAGCGTTTCTGAATATCTAAGAAGTTTTTAATAAAATCTTTTTTTTACCCCGGAAGGCAAACCACCAAAATCAGTGGGGTAAATGCCGGGGGACATTTACCAGGTTTTATTAATCCGAGCAAGAATTACAAAAACAAATCGGGGGGACTGTACTTGACCCAATGAAATCAAATACACATTAAAAGTATCTAAACGAAGGAATGTGAAATAAATCCGAAAAATAGGAAGAACGGGCCCGATGAGGAAGCTCCAAAGGCTTTGAGAACTACTGATGATGGGCCGTGGCCTGATCCGCCAGATTATGGGCAACCCAGTTGCCTTCTCTCCAAATGTGGGTAAATTTAACCCCTTTCCTTTTTGCTTGAAGCATAGTTGCCTGATATGAAGCTTTCCACCTCCCAACTAGATCATCCGCTATGAATTTCAAAGCAACCGCAGCATCAGATTCAACCTGGAAGTTCGAATAGCCTAGCTTCAAAGCCCAATCAGTGGCGTGAACGATCGAAGCTAACTCAGCTTCCGACGGAGACGAAACCGCAAGCGGGAAGGTAATCGCCCAGACCATCTCCCCTTCTTGGTTTCTCATAATCGCACCCCCCGCTGCTAAATGAGGTAAGTATTTCGCATCTGTATTAAGCTTTAGTTGAGCATTGTGAGGACGTTTCCATCTAACTGCCTTGAAGTAAACCCCTTGAAGCCTGAAATTGTTAGGGATATTTCCAATAGAGTGAAGTTTCAGTCTTGAAAAACTAGTAACCCAATATTTGCCTAGCTTCAGGAATACTAGCACTTGAAGCCAATTGTATTGAATTTCCTAGTCATTTGCACTCTCCACACAGAATCTTCCAATATTTTCCCAAACACAGTATCAGGTACTTCAATATGAGAACGACCCATATTTGGAAAAATAGCACCCTTCGTCCACCTAGACATTATATAATCTCGAGAAATACATTTCACACAATGAACGTTATATATACGCAATATGTGTCTACAAAGAATGCCAACTTCTGAAAACATCTTACAAGTGCATGTCACCGTGTTGTCATTTGCATTAAAAGTAACGCTGTGTCTAATCAAATCTACACCGTCCAACCAAACATGATACACGCAATCATGACAATTCTGTGTTACTAATTTAAAAAATTGTGACATACCCTTCAAATATTGTTCTTGGAACAGTTTGAAGATCTCAAGGGTATACACATCTCTAGCATCAGTTAACAAACTATCTTGCAGCAGTACCATCTCAACAGTGCCTTCTGAACATCTGAAATCTTGACCATTTTCCTCTGACCTCCATTCCTTAACAACATCACCAAACATTTTGTAAAAGTCACACAATGTTGCAGTTTTTGAGAGTCTTCTAGATATGGATCTATTTGTAGATTCACTTCTTTGGGAGGATAGAATGCCACCAGAGAAATAATCCTTTGAAAATGCAGGACACCACTTTTCTTTATGACTGTAGAGCCTTTTCAATCATGTATTGTCACTGCATTCATACACTTTGTTCAACCTGAAACCAATTTTAAAAATAAAAACAATGTTAGATATAAAACCAGCGCAAGTTACACAAAAACAATACATAAGTTACACAAAATAAAACATAAGTTACAACACATAAATTACTTACTCAGTCCAGTAGAAATCAAACTCGGCAACAGTGTCACATCGTTTAACAACATAATCAAATAAAGGCACAAAGTTTAGCTTCTTGCGTAGAAACATGATATGTTTCTTGGAATTTTCATCTATATGCCAAGTGCAAAGTCTGTGTCTTGCGTTAGGAAAAACAGATTCGATAGCTGCTGCCATGGAAAATGACTGGTCTGTCATGAAAGTGATGGGGTGTTTACCACCCATAGATTTGAGGAATGTCTGAAATAACTAAACAAAAGATTCCACCTTCTCATTCAGCATAAAACCACAACCAAACATTATGTTTTTACAATGATGATTCATACCAACAAAAGGACCATAGATCATGTCATACTTGTTAGTCCAGTAAGTTGTATCATGAATATCTACATCTCCAAACCTATCATTATCCGATTTCATTTGTCCATCTCTCCAAAAAAACAACTCAGGATACCATCATCCAAATCAAAATCAAAGAAAAAATCAGATTCCACTTCAGCCCTTTTCTTCAATATACCTATCAAAGTGTTTGAATCAGTGCCATCAAACATTTTACTCCTTTCAGATTCTAAAACATTATAAGCATCACGTTTGGTGAAACCAAGAGAACTAACACCTCCAGATTGCTTTTGAAGCATTATGTGAATATCGGAAACCTTTGTCCCACTCTCCTTCATCAACATAATAAACTCAAGATATTCACGATCAACACCTCTATGTGATTTCAGCAAATGTCTTTGACCAATGGGACAAAAAGCATGGTTGTGATGAATAATATGCTTCAAAACAGTCCATTCACCATCAACACCAATAGAAAATTGTAACTTCTCTTTACAACCTGAACGATAATCTAACTTCGTATAAGATTTTTTTCAGTACCCTTTTGTAGTTTCTTCCCTTCTTTCCAACAACAATAAGACTTCATACTCAAACTTACATTTCCACTCCTAAACCTCTGTTTGTATCTACGAATACCAAATTCATTTTCAAAAGCATGATTGTTGTAAAGATTATAAGCATCCTATTCACATTTGACACTAAATTCAACAAGTGATTTACTCTTCGTTGCTTGATCAACAGTTTCCAATGCATCTGACAATTTTAAAAGCGTACATATCGAAACAAACAACTGCTAGAACAGTAGTTACACACAATTTAACAAAAGCTTACATACGAGTAAACAGAGGTTACATGGTGTTCAACAAGCAGTTACATAGGATTGAACTAAACTTAACAGAACAAAATTGTATCACATGACAGAAAAAATACCTCTGCTGAGAAGAAATAACAATTTAGAAGCACGTGAACAAGTATCTTCTTCACTAGAACCTAAAACAACAAAAAATCAACTAATATGAATACAACAATCCAAATTTCAATGCCAAATAATAAAAAAGAGAACTGGAATAGAATATCATACAGCACACACAAACAAACGAAATTCATACAACTCAAAACATTAAATAATTACCAATCCATTCAACATCAACCGATTGATCAAATTCCAAGTTATTATCACCGATTGAATGAATGTCGATATCGTGTATATTGGAAGGCAAAGGATCGCGCAATTCAGTTGAAGAATTCAGAAGAACAGAATCAACGACAGAAAATTCCATTGAACAGAGATGAGAAAAATCGCAGTAGAGGAGAGTTTGTTAAACAGCGGAGAACAAAATCGCAGTAGAGAAAAGTTCGTTGAGCTGCGGAGAAGAAAAGCAGTTGTGAACCTAATTATTACTAAACTAAACGACGTCGTTTGGGATCGGCACACCATGCGCAAGGTGGGCCGATCCCACGGTATAATTTGCGTTGGCTCGTGTGAAATAATTAATTAAAAAGAATTAATAAAAAAGGGTTGATGTTTATCTGTACTAGTATTCTCACCCGTGCGATGCACGACTGAAATAAATAACCTTGTATTAATTAAAACAAAAATATTGAAATCCAAAATGATACATCAAATATTTTATAATGACTACTTCGTGTTCCACGTAAGATCACATGAAAAAATGTAAATATTTTGAAGCACTTACTTATAAACAACATTTCTTGTCTCATTCCAGCTTTCATGGTTATCATCTAAAATTGAAATTTTCAATCCTTTCGGATTCGTAACTCGTGACACTGCCACATATATTTGACAATAAATAATAAACATACTATTGAAAGTGTGAATAAAGTAGAATTGTATGATTGGTATTGAATTGTTAAAGTGTGAATAAAGTAAGAATGAATTATAAGTTGTAACCACTCAAATATTACCAAATATGGTATGAGACGAACTTAATGGGACGAACGAAAAAGGTAAAACGAGACAAAGTTAGTTCATACATCGATAGGCTCATGAAGTTTCACAGCGCACGGTTCCAGCAATTAGGAGGGACAAACACTCGAGATTTCTCAGGTGAAACCTAAATCAAACAGCAAAACTTTAAATTTTGATTTTATGTGTTTATGCATAAAAACTCAGGATATATGCATAATATTACTGAAAACTTAAATCAAATAGCAATTCTTAGCCTTTCAAAAAAAATATTAAGGTCTTAGAAAATACATATGACTTTTGTGCATCTGAAAAGTCAGTTTTGTGCATTACTTAGGATATATGCATAATATTACTGAGAACATAAAATAAAATTCTAAAATTAAAATGCTAAAATAGGTATACTGCAGGCTACACAAAGGAAAAGTGGTCTCAAATTTTCTTAAAAATACATCACTTGAATTAAATATTTTATAATAAAAAACTCCCTCCGTCCCATTTTACTTGTATTACTTTCCGTTTTGGGTTGTCCCAAATAAGTGTCACATTTTCCTTTTTGGAAAGAAATATGTGGTTCACAACATTTCACTATACTATACTCAAATACTTTACAATGTTGTAAGACCTTAAACATAAAAAAAATTAATCTCATAAGAAGCATAAATGTCACTCTTTGAACAATAAGAAGAATACGTGGAACAATCTACCAAAATAAGCATTGCACCTAGGAAAAGCAAATCTATTTAGCAAGTTCCCGCCCAAAGTTGTGCAAAGACAAAATTGCAACAAAAGCAATCCCATTATCGTGTATTAGTTACTGAGTATTAAATATGAGACAGAAGTATCGTCGAGACAATTTCTTAGCTAATAATTTCTAAAACAATGCTTTGTAATTCGGAGAAATAATTAAGGACAAGGCTGATGTTTGGCTTTCCCTATGCAGCATTTAATATTTCGCTGCTCCATGTTGTGTCTCTAGAATATCCCATTCCTGTATATAAACAACCGGCCATCACATTCCATATCTATGAAATTGATTTCTGTTTTGTCTTAAACAAGAATATTAAATTGTTGGAATGTGGATTTTGATATAAGAGACGCGAATCAAAGTAAATCCACATAGGCTGTCAAGGAGGTTGGAATTGGTTCGGTACGAGTCTATTCTGTTCTTGCACGCGATTCTTTCCCATCTTATATGGAATGCACATTTCGGGATGAAAAAGAGGTATGGTTTCAAATGAGCTACTTCTTATTATTAATGCATCTCAGGACTTGCCTAAGTGCTTTAAGGAAAATCAAAAACCATTTTTTGTAATCTTACAGACAGTTTTATTTTCGAGTATTAAAATAAAATCTAATGAGTAGTACTCAAACTACTCATCGCATAAACTGAAACATTAAAAATGTTTGCAGATGATGGCGGAAGATAACCAGCCGCGATTTTTGCACCTGTGCCAGTTTCATCATCTAAGAGTATGCAGAAGGTTATTGAAGTGAGATAGAAAAAGAAGGCTGCAGAAGATGAATTGACTTCGTTTGTGAAACTGTGAATTAATGAGCGTTCTGTCTCTTGCTTCACATTTGCACAGGAAATGGGGCTGGGCTGTGTGCTACTGAGCTCAAAAAAATAATTAGAAAAATACTTCGTACGTTGGAGTGTTGCATTAATACAAGATTGCAATATGTAGCAGTGATCTGACTTTTGTAGATTTAGGTTTGATTAAATGAGCAGAGCTATTGTATGATTTCATGATTTTCATCACGCATGCTTACTAAAATATAGAGTTGGTGATAAATGATAATCCTTTGTTTATTACTCCACAATGAATTTCTTCTTGAGAGGCATTTCTAGATTTTCAAATTTTCTTTCTTTGACAGATATTACAAATGGTAAATTAATACGTAGTACTATCTAGAAAATAACATTTCCTATCCCAAAATGATTTTTGTTCATTTGTAAGTAATTTTTAAAATTAATAGTCACAAAATTTTATTTGTAATTTGAACTTATCACTTATGATGCTTTGTTTTGTCTAAAATTTATTCAGTATTTAAAAGGGATGAAAAAATTGTTTATATGAGAGAGAGTATTAGAATGGCAGAGTCCCAAACATCATCTCAGCTATTTAGTGAGATTTACTGTGACTCCAAATTCAAATTTATTGAAAAGCCATGTATTAGAATTGGATCCAACTCACATAGATTTCTTGAAAATGAAGTGAAATTTAGAGTGACTGAAGAAAAGAGATTGGAAACGGTTGGCTTTTGCCTTTTGGTTATCTATGAAGCCGATCAACTGAGAACGAAAAAGATAGAGAGACCATTTGACAACACTGTTTTTTTGGCTTATCAGGTTTATCAGCCATTTTTTTCATCAAACGCGTAACTTTTGTTTTCGCGTGTTGAATTGTGTAATAAGCAGAAAAAGTAAGGTTGAGGTTACTTTCTGGCTGTATTGGTTGAAGTTACTGTAGATGACCATTTTAGCTATTTTTACATATTATCGTATATTTTTTTCTTTATAATATTAATAAAATACGAAGTATATTTTAAAAATAATTTTTCTTAAATCAGCAGAATCAGCCAATGCAGTCACTTTAGTCAGAATTTCATAAATTTCAGCAGAATTAGCCAAATCAGCTGATTTTCGTGCTACCAAAAGGGCTCAGAAAATGGTAGTTGTGCTTTTAATAAGTGTCCTTGATATGATATATATATGTACGATACTATGTTGTAGGTTACGTAGTACTACATCCCTTCACAGTCAAAGGTTTCCACTATAAAATGACATGCTTATTTGGACAATAATTAAATTAGTTTATTTGAATATAATGATGTCATTGATAAACCGTGATGTTATAAATGTATAATTTTTAATATTTGATAATTAAATTGTCATTTAAGAGTGATAATTGTATTCTAAAATAGGAATGAAAACCTTTGTATGGGGAATTCAAAAAAGGTAAGTGTGAAAACCTTAAAATGGAACTAAAATGGAACGGAAAGAGTATGTGTTAATGGGTTTCTAATGTTATAGAAATTAATTGTTTTAATTAAAAGCAAAGATCCAAGTGTTACTTTTAATGAGTTAGGTTAACTGTTTTATTTTTTGATATTTTAATCCTAACTATCTAAAAAATATTGTATGAGAGTTTTCTAAAATTAAATGTGACCTTTTGATTTCTTAGAATTATCTTTTAATTTGTCAATTAAGTTATTTTCATTACATTTGTGGGTTTCTCTCTTCCAAATATAGAAAATTTGGGAGGTGAACATGTTAGTAGAGACAGATTGGTGATACTATTGTTTGAATTAATAGACGTGTTATATATTTTGGCTGTGCAACGCACGGGTGGAATACTAGTAAGGGTAAATAACAAAATCGAGAATATTCATGTTACAACCATCAATTCATTTGACAATTTTCCAATATAGGAAACATAATTCGAGTCTAAAAATTGCTCCGTCAAACATTTGACCATAAGAAATTTTTTCCTTCAAAAGGAAAATAACTGAATCCCAAAAACTTAAACATCTATCCATCCTACTCATGAGTAACTCATCTATCCATCCTATTGTTGGTCCAGGCTACGACGTGAACACTCTGGGGGAGTGAATAGACCGTTCTGGTTTTTAACTTTTTCATGTCTAAGTACTAGACTTGACGACTTCACAGAATGGTTTGTTTTGAAGTAGAACACACTGCAGCGGATGAGTCTTCTGGTAGGTGTTCTGGTCGGGTAGCCTGAAAAACTTACTAAGGCAGTTGCTGAACACAAAGTCCAAGTCTTTTAGAGTTAATCAGTTCGAATCTAATGCAAGTATTAAAAGCGGTAAGTAATGATACTAGGTATTTTTATAGTGGTTCAAGGAACAACTTGTTCCTCTAGCCCACTGTTTCACTAAGGCACTAACCTTGTAAAAATGCAGATTACAACGCCTTAGTTCCTAGCACTAAAGAAGCACTCTTCGTCTTCTTCAAGTCTAGTTGTCACCCGGGATGCTCTTCCTAGCTTCCTGATGAATGGCCTTGTTTCACTGAGTTTCATGAAATATTCTCTCTTCACTATTCCAGTTACTTTAAGACGTCCTTCTTAAACAAGAAGATCTTTTGATGCACAAAAGGTTTTTCTCCAACGTGCTTCAAAGAAGATATGTAGATGAAGTTCTTGAAGTGTTGAAGTGCTAATGAACTTTCTGTGAGTTGGGTGTTGAAAGATCTGAAAATATTATTTTCCCAACTTCAAGCTTGTTCTCATAGGGAGGATGAGAAATCTGAGTTCTTGAGAGTGTTTTTTTTTTGCTTGAATTCAAATGATAGTGTAGAAAGTTATCCAACCAGTTGCTTCAAAGTGTATCATATATACTGAGAGATGCTTTCCCGTTGGAGTGTAGAAAGCAACTTCATTAAATGTTTGTACCGTTGATTTGACCGGTTTGTGAGTGTCATTGCGGGCCAGGTTTTTTTTGACATGCCTATAAGCTCTACAACATCATTTGTGAGTGTCAAAATAGCTCTTTAATTTGCTGAAAATATGACGAATCAGCCATTTTTTCCAGAAATGACGGATAAGTGCTAGCAACAATTGAGGCAATAGGATCACCTAAAGTGGTAATAAGCATATCATTAGGTATATCAATGATGACCTCTCCATCTCTAACATTCCCAATATTTCCAATCTCCTATTTTGAGCACCAATTGTGAACCACAATGTTTGTTTTGTGCAGTCCTTAGAGATTATTACTACGTAGTTTTTTAGTTAACTTTTTCATTTTTATGTTTTTTGCTCTTTTAAATAATTATTTAAGCTAAATAATTTTTAAAACTTATTATGTTTGCAAGAGATTTAAAAAAGTGTTTTTCAGCTTTTGAATTAAAAAAAATTGAAATGAGTGTTTTCAAGTGACAGATTCACTTGATAGTCAGTTGAATCAACAGATTGATACTAACAAATTCTGTTAGCTGTTTTAACCAACCGCTATCTTTAGCGGTTTGAAGTAAAATGTTAGTAACTTAGATGTTCGTGATCAATTGTTAAGACGTAAAATGACTATTAAGAATATGAATTTAAAAATACATATATTTAACCTAACTTTGTTTCTTTTATTTTTTAATAAGTTTTGGAAAAAGTTTTAAAGACTAAATTTACTTTTATTGGATATAAGGGAGTATTCCTCAAATGGGAGTCAATGGAACTTTAACTGTCAAAATAGGACCAAAACTTAAAAATTCCCTAAATAGGACTATCTTTCCAATTCTACCCTTTCTTTGTTTTAATACACTTCATATTTCAATAATAATTAAAATATAAAACTAATAACATAATTTTATATAATAAAAATGTAAAAAAATAAAAAAACAAAATAAATATTTTAAAAATTTAATAAAAACACAAAAATTCAAAAAATAAAAAATAATAAAATAAAAACTTAAAAATTAAAATAAAATAAATGAAAAAAATTAAAAAATGTGTAGGCCTATGCTGCCACCTCAGCAACCTCCCAGCACCTTTAGCTCCGATCACAGGAAAAAATGCCAAAAATTTTCCGAAATGCCATCTTGATGGCAGTTTTCGAGAAAATTTTGACATTTTCAAAGAGTAAAAATGTCATCTTTATGGCATTTGCAAAGGAAAAAAGGTAGCTTTTACACAAAATGACATTTTTAGCCGAACAGATGTAACTTGGCTGGGCAGTAGCCGAGACTATGGTTGAGGCCCCCATTTTTTAATATTTTTTTAAATTGTTTTATATATTTTTATTTATTTTTAAAGTTTTTAATTTAAAAATAATAATTTTCTTTTATTTTTTATTATTTTATTATTTTTTAAAAAAAATTAAGAACTATTTTATAATTTTTTACAATTTTTGTTTAAATTAAATTATTTTTTATTGTTTTTTTTGTGTTTATTACAAATAAAATATGATTATCTTATTAGGTTATGGTAAGGGTATAATAGGTATATAGAACATACTTTAGTCCTATTTTGCAAAGATAAATAACATAGTCTTATTTGCGCATTTATGGATTAGTTTAGTTCTGTTTAGGGCTATTATGATTATCTACTACCAATATGATTTTTAACACATGTAGATTTACACTAGTACACACATATAAACAGTGGCGGAGCCAGCAATTCATTTGAGTGGTGTCAACTTTTTGAACTAAATTCTACGTATATGACATGATATTAAAAATTTTTGTTGATAATTATACGTTTTCTACAATTATTCGAGCCAACATTTTGATTTTAATACCAAAATACAACTATGTATGTACAACCTTTAGATCAACTCACCGGATAGGAACGTTGAGTTTGTAGTTTGTAAATTATGAGTTTGTAGTTTGTGAATTATGAAATATCCCTTATATATATTTGACTTTGTATATATATTTGAATAATTGAGTATGAATTAATTATATATTTGTAATAATTGAGTTTGTAATTATATATTTGAATAATTGAGTATGAATTAATTATATATTTGTAATAATTGAGTAGTTTGTAGTCTGTTTTACTAGTGATAATGGGTGATAAGTTCAGTATGTATTATCTAACATTATGCTCCCTTAAAAATATTGTATATGTTTCTCATCATTGATACATTAATTTCAAACACTTTATTGATAACAAATTTTAATATAACTAATTAATAAAGTAGCGCTTCGATAATAAATTCTTCAAATATTACATGTGTAGATACCATCATACTCCCTCTGTCTCACTACAATTGTCTCATCTTCTTTTCCAGTCCGTTCCACTTAGATTGTCATATACCAAATTTGGTAAAGTTTTTGTGGTTGTAAACCTCTCCTAATTTATTCCTACTTTATCAATTCAATATCAATCACATAAATTCATTTTTGTTATACCGAGTCACCCCTCATGTACCAATGTTAGTAGGATGGAGGTAGTACTAGATAATCTTCTCATATGAATAGTTTTTTATGATACACATTATCTTATCAAAATTTAGAGTCAACGTAATAATCAACCAATTCTTCCATTTGTCACCTTAATCAAGGTGTTTTTTGTCAACTTTAAATTTAAGAATCCTTATATTTGTCTTGTATAAGTATTCTAGTGCATCATTTATTGAAATGAGTAAAAGATATTATTCATGGCTAGATTTTATTACATGTAAATTTGTTTTAGTTAAATAAATATATTTTGACTCTTTCAAAAATATTTATGAAATAAACTTAATTATTTACATAAATACCACTAAAATTTACTATAGTATAGTGTTGAACATAGGGTTACTATAACTAAAGTTTCTAATGTAGTCACAACACTTAAGACATTACTTTTGTAAATAACTTTTATTTTAGTTATAAATATGTAATTATTTCATATGTGTGTGTGTGTATATATATATATATATATATATATATATTGACCCTCATTTCGATAATATAGGTGGTGTCAAATTGATTTTTAGAAAATATGCATTCATATATAATTACAAAAAATATTTGAGGTGGTGTCAATTAATCATCATTGTATTTATATAGGTGGTGTCAAATTAATTTACAGAAAATATATCTCTCTATATATAATTAAAAAAATTATTTGAGTGGTGTCAATTGACACCACACCCTTATATGTGGCTCCGCCACATATAAATTATTTATTTTTAGTATTAAATATAACTATTATGTTATAATTTAAATATAACTATGTTGCTAGTTTTTTTAAATGTTGCTCCATATAAAATATAAACAAATATATAAATATATAAATATAAATATATATAAACAAATATATAACTCATAGTGATAAAATATTATAAATATTCATGAAAAAATGACATGTATATTACTAACAAAGTTTTTCCGGAGAAAATTATGACTAGATATGTATTTTGGACAAAAATATGACTAACTACTGTGTACGAGTAACTGGACAAGAGTCACTATGGTGTATTTTAGAGTGACCATTCATTTGTATATGATGACTCACTGAAAGCTAGTCGCTATATATTTCAATTTTTTGAAAATTTTAAAATATGCCATATTTTTGTCTTTTAGATTTAATTTAGTAATATTCATGAAAAAGGCTAATATTCATCGTGATTTTATAGAGCAGAATTTTCAAAATACTAGTAAAATTGTTAGTTTTCACCATACTTAAAAGGGTTTGATGCACCAAACCCCTTTGTGAAATATAAATTCGGCGCATAAGCCCCCTGTGATTTAAAAAATGCGTCAAACCCCCTTGTGTTATAATTAATCATGCGCCAAACCCCCTCCAAGAACAAATTTAATTTCCCAAAAAAAGAAAAATGATTAGTTTTTTTGTATAATTTAGAAATTTTGACAAAGTTACTTGCATATTCAACCATACTATTAAAAAAAGTGATTTCAAAATTGTAAAATTTGTTCTTAGAGGGGTTTTTGCACATGATTGATTATAACACGGGGGGGTTTGACGCATTTTTTAAATCACAGAGGGCTAATGCGTCGATTTTATATTTCACGAGGGGGTTTATTGCATTAAACCCTACTTAAAACACTAAATGTTGGGAATTTTAAAGTTGAGTACAAAATATGTCTCACTCATAAAAAATTGACCAATTTGTCAATGTAACTCTATTTTTACCAATTTGTCTCCGGAATTTTTTTATATCAATTTGGCAGGACTACCCTCTTTTTTTACCGATAATTTGGCCTATTTTCCACACAACATTTTATGAGTAAAATTTTAGGAAAACCGCACATTGTTGACTGTTCGCAATTGGATCAAGAATAAATTATTCCAAAAGAGCATTTTTATATAGAGGAAATGATAAGGTTAATCCCCATTTCAACCAATCAAACAAAAATATATAGAGGAAATGATAAGGTTAATCCCTATTTCAACCAATCAAACAAAAATAATCCCTACACTAATAATTCAAGTTGTCACAAAAATATAATAAATCGGGAAAATCGCACTTTTAGTCACTTCAGTAGCACCGATATTGAAATGTAATCCCCGGGTTATCAAGATTGTAAATGTCACCCTTCAATTGTCCAAATTGTTATAAATGTGATTTTTTGTGGGGTGAAATGTATAATGTGGGTGAGGACTACATTTACACAAATTCATACAAAATTGAGAGATTACATTCACACACAGACACACTTGGGAAAAGGGGATTTACATTTCAAAAAAACGATTTTCCCTAATAAACCCATTTTCTATCTCATTTTACTTTTTCTCATCAAGATTGTCTCATATCAAATTTAATAAAATTTGTGTAGCTCAAAATCATTTTTATTTTTTATCTTTTAAACAAATACCTTTAACCCCATTCTTTATCATTCTTTGTATTAGGAGTTAGTGGCAAAATTTTAAAAGTTCATAAATTTTAAAAATTCAGGTGTATTCAATGTGGAATTTTAAAAGTTTACAAAAGTCTAGGTGTATTCAATATAGACTTTTAAAAGTCTATAAAGTCTAGGCGCATTCAAAGTTCCGTTCATTCTTGTTGACTTATAAAATCATGAATTCTCGTGGACTTTTAACTCATTTTTAGTACAGCAATTCTCTGAAATTGTCTCTTCTCATCACTAAAGATTTTCGTGGACTTTTCTTATATCGGTGCTTCATCCCGTCCCACCTCATCCCTCCCCTCGCCTTCCCCCAACTCTCCTCTTCTTTAGCCAAGCCATCCATTCTTCTTCTTCTTCTTCTTCTTCTCCTCCTCCTCCTCCTCCTCCTCCTCCTCCTCCTCCTCCTCCTCCTCCTCCTCCTCCTCCTCCTCCTCCTCCTCCTCCTCCTCCTCCTCCTCCTCCGCCTCCTCCTCCTCCTCCTCCTCCCCCCCCTCCTCCTCCTCCCCCCTCCTCCCCCTCCTCCTCCTCCTCCTCCTCCTCCCCCCCTCCTCCTCCTCCTCCTCCTCCTCTTCTTTTTCTTCTTCTTCTTCTTCTTCTTCTTCTTCAGCTTGCCCCACCCCACCCCCCTCGAATCCCCCTCGATTTGTTAATCCCATATCGATTCGATTCTAGAAGTTTTTAGAAGAACTGGTATAAGAATCGATAGTATTACATCGGGCCGGTATAAGTGTCCAAAATTTTACAAAATAGAAATGAAAAGAAAACAATTATTCAGAAGAAAAGCTCGATTGCATCTATACCCGTACCATATGTGTAACGATTAATGTTCTTAATAATCGTTAATAAAATGATCAAAATTCTTGAGCATTCTTGTAAGTAAATATGGATTCTTATATTTCATTGATTCTTGTAGAACTCTTTGTTGCTATATGAATTTTATTTATTTATTTATTTATTTATTTATTTATTTATTTATTTATTTATTTATTTATTTATTTATTTGTCATTTATTCATGTATTTTTTTATTTTTTTTATTTGTTTGTTTCTTATCATACTCCGTATTATACAGAGGAAATTACTCACGGTAAGACTAAAACATACTCCCTCCGTCTTGCTATCATTGTCCCATTTTACCTTTTCGTGAAGTCTCACTAAGATTGTCTCATACCAAATTTGGTAAAGTTTGTGTAGCTCTAAATCATTCTTACTTATATTTTTACTTTATAAATTTGATATCAACCATGCAAATCAACTTTTCTTAATAATCGTGCCACCTTCTCTTGTCCCAATCTTAGTGGGACGGAGGCAGTATCATTTTTCTTAAAGTATGATCATATGTTTGATTTTCCTTAAATGGGACTAAATATTACATACTCACTCCTAATTTAATTAATTAATACGTAGTATAATTAATTGTCCCTAGTTCCCCTTGCACAACCAAAGTCATTGTGTTGATGGCAGATCAGTCTGATGACAACAATTGGGAACTTCGGTGACAGAGGTGGACATGCACTTCACTAGCGGCGATCTAGGTGAAAATTCCGATGACCAGCTATGACGGTCCGCATTTAAAAGTCTATGGACTTTTTGAAAGTCAATAAACTTATCCATAGATTTAAAAGTTCATAGAATTCATTCATAAAAAAGTCTGAGGGTTAAAAAAAATAGTTCACAACAATCCATATTCGATACACCCCTTAGCTTTACCATCTCAACTACAGTTTTTTCTAGGAGTTTTCTATTTGTACACACATTTGTACACACATCCATACACACTATATATACCCAAAAAATTACTCCCATTCCTTTTCTTTACCCTTCTCTCTCCCTGACTCCCTCTCCGCCCTTCTTTTCTTTCTTTTGCTACCTCTCTCCTTCTTCTTCGTTATTCTTATACGGAGTAACTTTTATTCTCCTTCCCTTGGTTCTTCTTCTTTTGTTTCTTCTTCCTCCAACACCAACAAAGGGTCGACTGTTTCAGCCACCAACACCTTCATAACGGCCATTTCCCCTTGTAGCCCTTTAGTCCTTCCTCTTTAAATCCGAGTCCAACACGAATGACGTGGTTGCAACTGGAATGTATGCAAACATCTACGAGGATGGGACGGTGTTTTTGCAGCTCAAACAGGTAGTTCATATCAACAACCTATAATATTGAGGTAATATTCTAATTCGATTTTTCACTATGCATTTTAGGGTAATTTTATTTAAAATTTCTGATTCTTTTGTATATTAGGTATTGTATAAGCCTTAATAGTTGAGCATTTTGTATTGATGTTAGAGAATGTGGTGTTAGTTATTGAAGTTTTAGTTCAATTACTCTATTTCACATTTATGCTCATAACATGTTTGTTGAAATGACTCAATGATTTCTTTGGTTTAAATTCAAGGCTTTTACTCTCCTTGTTTGTTAATTAGTTCAATAATCTAATTTTCTTGTTTCCCAACTTGAATAATGATATTTTTTTATTGACTATTTTATTTGATTAGTATGCTTTTGTTATTTTAAGTAAATTATACTCTGTATATGTTATCATGTTGGAATTTTGACTACTTCCTTTCATTGATATAGGTTTGTGAGGTCAATCATTAAAACTTTAGTTAAAACTATTCTATTTTCTTTTTATGCCCATTATATGTTTCTTAAAGTGATTCGATAAATTTCTTGTTCATATTTAAGATTTTTGGGAAAGATGGCTTTAGTAAATTTCTTTTTATATATTTGTTGTACCCATTTGATGTTTTTTCCGTGTGAAGAACAATTTTAGTATACTTTGGTGATAAATATTTACTTCTAGCAATTATATGACGTGCAGTGTAGTGAGTCAATCTTTTTTCAACCTATAGAAATGAATGTTTAGGTCCTAGAAATCAGTCTTACATGTTTATGTACTAAAGGTTTTGATTAGACTTTAGTTTGTTTAGTGAACCTTTTTATGTTTTTAAGTGTTTTAAGGTAGTTTGTATATGAATGATTTTGTGAGGCTGGTTTTTCGGTTTACGAGTTTTTGGTTGAAGAACTTTTCGCTGCTCAGTTATAAATGGATCAGATATATTTTTGAAGTGATGAGGAGGATGGAATACCCTGCCCCAGATTGCGTGTGCAGTGCTTGATCCAAGCTGGTTGTACGCATTGATGATGCCTCCTTCCTTATGATTTATTTATGATGAGATGTTATAAATAGATATGTATTTATTGATCAGAACCATTTGTGCATTTTCTCAACCAGAATAAAAAGCTCGTCCCCTCTTTCCTTCAATTATATAGGAATACCGTACTCATACTCATTCTTCTTGATGGGTGGAAGATGTGTACCACACTTGCTATACCTTGATTTCTTGTGATAAAAAGTATATTTAGAATGGAATACTCATATGTGATTTATTGTTTTCATATTCAGGATGTTGTTTCACTTCTTCTGGAGGTTTAAGGAGCTATGTGCACCCCTAAATGAGCTAAAAGTTGTGTCGTGGGTGGACAAACCGAGCAAGATGTTTGGTGGCACCTTCGAAGTTGACTGAGAGTCCAAAAAGGAGAGTACTAGCATTCCTAGAGTAAGGAGTACTGCTAACTGGTCTTAGCATTACGGAACCAAATCTCACCCAAGCTCATCCCCCAAAATTCATCTTTCGTTTCTCGCATTTTTGACCTTCAATACTTGTATAAGCTTGAAAGTTCATTTCTGACAATATGTATTTGGTATTTATATCTGAAATGCCGGTATGAGTTGCTGGGGCGTAGTCACGAATCACTTTATTGTCTTTGTGGTTGAAGCATTGTCTGTTTTTTTTTTGTATGTACGTAGTCCAAACATTGTCTTATGTCTTCATTTATAATGTTTGTGTTGACAAAAAAGTTATTTATGTGTTTATTTATTTTGTCTGTGTTTAGACAATAATTGTTTGTGTGAACGTTTATTTTATTTGTGCATACTTCAAAAGTTCAAATATCGTCTATGTCCTCATTCATATTGTCTGTGTGTGATTAAATGTATTTTTATTTATTTTATGTGTACCCCACACCGTCTATGTCTTCACTTCATTTTAGTTTTTCGGCCAACTTAAAAAATCTACGAAAAGCATAATTTCAATTTCTTCGACAAAATTCAAAGTCATTCTTTGAATACAAAAGATACATTTTGAAAACTCAAACAATAAAAGTCTAATTAAAGTCAAAATAAAAGTGAAATACAAACACTGAATATACACTCCAACATTATAGCCAAATTACATAATCTAAAATTTACAAATTACAATTATTTTTAAACCACAAACAAAACAAATGAACACACTAACAGCGTTTTGACCACGCACAGGCAATATAAATAAACACACAAATAAACACACATACGATGTTTTTAATCTCGCACAGACAATATATATGAACATACAAACAATAATTTTCTATGCACAAACAAAAAAAATGATCACACGAACAATATTTCAAGCACAAACAAACAATATAAATGAACGCAGACAATATAAATGAACACAGACAACTTTTCACAATTTCAATTGGAATAGAAAATTATGAGAAGTCACTTCATATCTAGTTCAAAAGACGTACAATTCCTGTCGGCTTATTAGTTTGTTTAAGTAACTATTGCTTGTGAACAAATAATTCATATCTGGTTCGCATACACTATTGCATCCAAACAAAACA
The DNA here is from genome assembly GCA_945859915.1 of Cuscuta epithymum. Lineage (NCBI taxonomy): Eukaryota > Viridiplantae > Streptophyta > Magnoliopsida > Solanales > Convolvulaceae > Cuscuta > Cuscuta epithymum. Next base: position 520,284 of record CAMAPF010000210.1, on the reverse strand, counting down.
ACTTACAATTACAAGATACTTTTTTATTGCGTCCATACAATTACTAACACTTCACTTATCCAACCCAACGTCACTAAATACTAATACACGTCCAATACAAAAGATTAGTGACAAGATTAATAGCAATAACATTTCCATATTTTCATTCACCGCTTCATCCGACCTCACCGTCTGGAACTTGGGCTTATATGTAAATCAACAATCTCATCAACAATCATACCTGCAAAAGATAATTTAATGAGTAACATAACGTCCAATATTCGATATTTTCATACATTTAACATGAGGTGAAAACATACATGCTTTAATTGTTTAAATCTTTGAACCTGATTCTAATTTAAAACTGTTAGAGTTTCGATGATAAACTAGTTCTGTACTTCATAAGTAGTGTTAAGGTACAAATATTTTTAATTTGTGAATAACTACACATATCTAACTGATTGTTATAAAGGCCATGACAAAAAATTAACCCCACATATAGCAGCCCTTGCTTATTACCCCCATAAAAACCAACAGGGAGTATTTTATTCTTTGCGTTGAATGCCTGAATACCCGAATCATCAAATTCGTGTTGCACAATTGGACACTTCTCAGAATCAACAATCCTAGAAGTGTGCAGACATGAGAGGCATACTAATGCAATTTTGAAAAGCATGAGTAATGGATTACCTCTCTAAAGGTCAGAAGGTTTAGGATAACTTCTAGTTTTCTACTAACTGTCAAATTGTTCTTCCCATTAAATAATCACCAAACTGACTCAGAAAGACAAAATATATACACAAGTTCAACATTCACACCACATCAAGACAACAATAAGCACCACTTTAGTAGCCCATAATAACAAGAACCTCCTGATATTTACTAATTAGTTCATTAGATGAATTAGGAAACCGGTTCATGCACCACTAGCAATTTGAAACAGCCTGAAACAAAATATAAAAGGTTTTAAAAAGCAAGCTTAAATTTTTTAAAGCATTGTAAAACAACAAAGATCAACTTGACAATCATTTGTGATTCCTAACTGGCAATCCAGTCTATTCAAAAGTTCATAGTATTTGTAGTCTATTCAGGTTATACTCTAGTATTTTAATTTGGGTTCACAAGGTCCTTAAAAACAGGAAGCATAGAAGACCTACTGCTAATTAGAAAGGTCTCCTAAGATTGGTTTGTTCTTTGCAGACAACAAGTATCGCCGTATATATTGTTCCCATGCAACTATCATATGATATACGTAGTATTTTTTGTATATAATAAAGAAGTAATAGTCGATGACACACATGGTTATTACATATCTACAAAAATGCAAAATTCCAGCCACCCACTCTTCAACTTATTTGAAGCAACTTGCAAAACAAAAACTAGTAATAAAAGCATATATAATAGGAAATAAAATAGTCAATAAAAATAGCTATATCATTATTCAAATTGGGAAACAAGAAAATTAGAATCTTGAACTAATTAACAAAAAAGGACCAGTCACAAAAAAGAGGAGATTAAAAGTCTTGGATTTAAACAAAAAAAATCATTGAGTAATTTCAACAAACATGTTATGAACATAAATGTGAAATAGAGTAATTGAATTAAAATTTCAATAGTTAACCCTACATTCTCTTACAATAATACAAAATATTCAACTAATCAGTGTTATACCATACATTATACACAAATAATCAGAAATTTTAAGTAAACAAAACCCTAAAGTGCATATAGAAAAATCGAATAGCTTACCTCGATTTATGGGCTAGTTGAGCGGACTGTTTCATCTTCGTTGTCTATGTCGATTCGGCAACCATGCGGCTGATGGGAGCTGAGAAACGAACAAATGAAATAAGGAGGAAAAAGAAGAAAGAGGAGTGAGATGAGATGCGTAGGAGGAGGGATGTGAGAGAAGGAAGTGGGAAGTGAAAGGGTAAAAAAATTAAATGAAGGTAAAAAATTAAAGTCTTTTTATAGTGTGTAGATAAGTGGGTACTAATGTGTGTACACAAGCTTTTCTCTTTTTTCTAAGCAGAGAAGATGTCGTTAGTAGTGCGGGTTAGGCTTTCGTCCCCACACAATTACTCCCTCGTCAAATGACATGATTGAGGACATAGAGCGGTTGAAGTGGCAAAAGAGTGAAAAGACTACTCCTGCAACAATTTAGCTGTAAGTTATTTGTCTCAAATTAATTTGGGAAACTTTATATTGATAGCGGTCTCGGAAATCTATACATCTATACATAAAATAAAGGAAAATTCCTTTTGTACACGTTTTTGTACCCATCAGTACACGCATGTGTCTGTGAGAGTTTTTTTTGTTTGTGAAGTGCGGTCCACAGACAAAAGCTGGTTTGTTTTGTCTGTGAAATTTTCCACAGACAAAACAAGCGAACTTATGTCTGTGGACCGCGCTTCACAGACAAAAAAAAACTCTCACAGACACATGCGTGTACTGATGGGTACAAAAACGTGTACACCAAGAAAACTATACATAAAATCACAACCAAAAAACACTGTTCATTGAACAGTAATTACTGTTCATTACTGTTCATTGAACAGTAATCCCGCTCAATGTTTTTAAGCATCTACACCGTCCATTAATAACATCTTACACCTTTCATCTAGCTTCACCCCTTTCTCCAAATCAATCGCCGCGTCACATCTTTAGTAATATCCTTCCATTTTAGGTCTTCTTCGTTTCCCATCTCCATTTTCAAGCCTTCTTCATCCTCATCAATCTCTGTCCAGACCAATACATAGAAAATTTTCTTTATTGAGACAATTGACCAAACCCTTTATCCACGGCTTTAGTTGTCTCACTCTGGGGCTGGTCGGCATGGGCTTTAGTTGAGACAATGAAGGAGTCCGATCGATGAACCATGGGATTTCCACTTGGAGCTGGTCGGAATGGGCATAAAGCCATCACAAAAGGTCATTATTTCAGAAAACAACACCTATTACATGTTCAAATCATTTTGAGTAATTCAATGTGTTTGCAAATTTGATGCTTCTTCCCTTCCCTTATCATTTTGATTAGAAGCTTTTCGTTTACATGTTCCGAGTGTTCTTTTCAGTTTCATTAGAAAAACAAGAATCCTTCAAATGCATTTACTTGAGTAAAAATTGTAAAACAGAATTGCATTTTTTATGATTCTTTTGACAAAAATTCCCACTGGTGTTTTTGAAGTATTGAATTTAGCTTAATGAATCATTTTTGTCACAGAGCCTGTTTATGAAAACGTATATAATAATTTGTCTATGAACCTCAGCAAGAAGAAAACAGATGGATGCGAGCAGATGTATCAGAAAACCATGTACTGTAACTCAGGGTGGTGTGTTTTAAGCAAATTAATTTCTGAAAGAAAATGAAATAATTATTTACAGAATAGTATTATCATATGTAAACTTATTTCCTCTTGGTATTCTGTATTAACATTCTTGGTATTCTTTATAAATTAGTCACAAGTAACAAGAATTTAAAGCAAAATGTCCAAGCTTGATTTCATTGAAACAAAAAGTCAAGAAGAATGGCTGAGAATACACAATTTAAGAGTATTCCTGGATGGTGTTTTATTAGGCACAGGGACTTCTTGGTAGAATATGAACATAATCTCAACAAGGCATATTGAATGAACATAATTACTCACAAGTAAACAAAATTTTAAAGCACAATAGTAATATTATAAGTATTCTCAGCATGAGTATTATCAGATTATGGGTGGGTCTTCTTTGAGAACACACAACCTATTTTCAAAGCATTTTGAAATTGAGTTCTAGATCAACCAGATTAGTATTCTTAAAGTATTTTTAAGTTCACTAAAAAATTGAACTGTAAGTTTCTTAAAATAACACAAGATTTTGTTAGTTGCTTTAAACTCATCTGAAATTGAGCTCTAGATCAACCAGATTAGTATTTTTAAGTTCACTAAAACATTGAACAAACTGTAAGTTTCTTAAAATAACACTAGATGTTTTTAGTTGCTTAATAGTTGCTTTAAACTCATTTGAGAAAGAATGAGATTCATAGATGGCATCTTTTAGTGCATCACAAATCAATCCGTGTTTTCTCAGATTCTATGATTCTTACTTGCAAAACAAGATCACCCTTTGCTTTTGAGTTTTGTTCTCAAACTATAGTTTTGAGCAATGTATTCTCTCTATTTTTTTTATTAAGTGTAGTCTTCTTTTATGAAGTCTGGGTGACATGGTAACTCTAATTCAATTAACAATGTATCTTTTTTTCATCTAAAACATATCAGGCATAAATTTTATGAATGAAAGTTTTTTGCATACTAAGAAAGCAATAGGCTGAAGTTGGTTTCGTTTTTTCTAAATCTATATTTTCGTGTGAAGACCTCATCTATATATCACAAGATGTCAGTACAAATGCTTACAGCCATGTGTTCCCTGTGTTCCCTATGCATAAACGGTTGAAACAGAGAAGGTAGGAAGCTTATTATTACTTTTCCATAGTTGATTGTACGTTCTCTTATATCAAGATGAGAAACATATATTTAAAATCTTTCATCAATGATGATTTAAACAAATCTTTTGATAAAATGGGTGGATGTGGGGTGGGGAGGGAGATCCTAGAATGGGCAGTGAGGTGATGATGCCGTGACAATGTTCTAGCCTATGAATTAGTGTTAACTTTGAGTTTAAAGTAGCTGTGCAGATCCGTCATTGGGGGAAGGGACAAGTCATTGGGAATTCGTGTTTGCTCCAGGCCTTTCTTACTTGGCGCTGCATCAACTTATGTTAGAGTTTTTTTAGAAAAGCTCCAAAATCAACTTATTTTAGCTTTGGGTAGTAGAGGTAACCAGGTACAACCGCAAAAGTGATTTTGTTTATCATGAAGGTGCTTTAAGAAAGACGTTAAACACTCATTATATCAAGGAGTTATGTTTTTATTAACTCTGTATAATTTGATGTTACTTGGCTATAGTTTTAAATTAAGATCAGAGTTTCATGAATACTTAGCTAAAGCTACCAGTATTCCATTATTTGATGTTAAGCATAGCAGTTATATTTTTATTGACTACATGTAGTCATTAACCCTTCATTATTGATTCATTCAAATTATTTGTGTTTTCAGTTAGGTCAGACTTTAGTTGATCTAGAACCACCGCATAGGAATTGGGATACTCATTCCAATTTGTGATGGTCCACTTTAAATTCTACATGTATGCATTATTTGCTGTTCTCTCAGGCTGTAAGTCCAATAAGAAATATATAGATGAATTAAGGATAACGGCAGAGAGATTTACATCCACTGGTGGTTCTGGCTCCTCCAACTTGCCAACCAGAAGCTGATTATTTAGTGTTCCTTAGAGATAATGAAAAATGCGTGTACATAACGTTTTGAGGAAGGGTTCATTGATGGTTAACTCAGTTTTCCATTACAAACTCACACTATTGAGAGCTTTTGGTTTGATGAGTTGAAAATGTGTTATTCATAAACAGTCTCTATTTATAATGTTTTCTATGTCTCACAAAGACTATTTCCAATGTAATTAAATGTATACAGTGAATATTTCGAGATTACGTATTTAAATTTAATGGTTATTTGATTTATGACAATATTTATTTATTTTTTACAAATATAAAAATGATGTAAACAATCGTTATTTTAGTCTTATATCGAGTGTATGCATTTATTTCTTATTATAAAGCCTTATTTTAATTTTTTGAAATGTTTTTAAGTAATTAGATCACTACTAATTTTTTTAGTTTTAATAAAGTTGCATCTAAATTATTATTCAAGTATTTCACCCCGTGCAATGCACGGCTTGTGCAATGGCACCTGGCTTTTAGTGACTAGACTTGATGAACATATTATTGAGACACAAATGATGTCTGGAACTAATGCAAATGAGAAATATCTTATCCCCAGGATTAGTCTAACCCCGACGGATGTGACTATGTGAGGCTACCTTTCACATTTATGCGTAGGCAATTCCCTTTGATGATTAGATATGCAATGATGATGAACAAGAGTCAAGAACAATATGGGCAAATATACCAATTTAACTTTTTCATTCTTGCTCCAATTTTTGTAAAAATTATACCAAATTAAATATCTTTTTATGATCTTTCATATGACAACAATATTATATATATAAATTTTATAAAAAATATGATCAAGTCTCGTGAACGGTCGATTAATGTATAGTCAAATCTGATCCTATTTATTTGATTAAAAACATTCTAAATAATTCATTCACATCATAAATCTAGTCATGTAACATATTTGAGCGTAATGTGGAATCAACACCTTTGAAATTAGTCAAACAAATAAAAAATGAAAATAATTAGTTTACTAAAATTTAAAATGTTACTGAAAATCAAGAATACTAATTTTTAGACAATTTTCAGATTCATTATCTATTATATAAGAAGATTGTAAGAAACTTATGAGCGCATTCATAATGGGTTCCATATATTTATATAGCAGTTGTTTGATAGTAGTTAGGAGGTTTAATCCTGATTATATTAGGAATTTGAGTATATTTCAAAGATAGTTAAGTTATTTTTTAAAACATGTTACACAAAATTTAGGAAATATTAAAATTTAGTTTTATTTTAAAGAAGCAAGGCAACCCAGTAAAAAAGTCAATACAGATGAAAGATGCTTAAATTATCCCTTAAAAAAAGATGCTTCCTAAAACTATGCTTCTTCCTTTCAAAAAAAAAACTATGCTTCCTAATTACGTAGTATTACCAAACATATGATAATACTAAAATACTGAATCGGTTAATTCTGCTAAAATTTATAAAGTTCTACCTGAAGTTGATAGATTGACTGATTTATAAAAAAAAGTATACTACATATCTAAAATATATTTTATTAAAAAAACAAAGAAAAAACTATATGAAAAAATAGTTATGCCATCACCATTTCTAGTTTTAAATAAGGCTACAACATTGTGTCTAAGTTACAAAACTGAAGACTTGGGTATATAAACCCAAACATTAACGGGCCCGTTTGATAATCCTCATTTTCAACTTATGAGTCTTGCAAACAACCTTTCTGCGGACACATGTAGTATAAATTTTGATTTCGTACTCTGAATTGTGTTAAAATCATAATGACTATATGACCCATGATATACATGTCCATCTTTGACCAAGGGAGTGTTTGCAATCACTTTAAAAAAAGCACTTCCCAGCTTTTGGCTTAAAAAAGCACTTAGGCTATGGCTATGTTTGGCGGGCATAAGACCCCGACTTCTAGCTTTTGTACTGTTCAAAAAGTTCCTAAAAGCTTCTAGTTGTGTGTTTGACATGACAATATTTAAGAGCTTTTCAAAAATTAAAAGATCTTTTTTGAGATGCTACCGGGAGTAGCATCTAAGAAAAGCTAGTGACTTTTAGTATTAATTAATCCTAACAGCTTGTATACCAAACCGAACTAAATCAAACAGTCAGCTTTTCGTCAAACAGCTACCACCTTTTATTTTTAAGATCTTTTCAGTCACTAAAAGCTAACAGCTATTAAAAAGCTCACAAAAGTATCTTTTCAGCTAGTTGTGCCAAACATGCCCTATGTTTGGCACACAAAAGACTCTAGCTTCTAGCTTTTCTATTCTTTAAAAAGACCTTAAAAGACTCTAGTTGTATGTTTGGCATGACGTTTTTTAAGAGCTTTTCAAAAATTAAAAGATCTTTTTTGAGATGCTACCAGGTGTAGCATCTGAGAAAAGCTCGTGACTTTTAGTCTAAATTAGTCCTAACAGCTTGTATACCAAACCGAACTAAATCAAACAGTCAGCTTTTTATCAAACAGCTATCACATTTTCTTTTTAAGATATTTTCAGTCACTAAAAGCTAACAGTTACTAAAAAGCTCGCAAAAGTATCTTTTTAGCTAGTTGTGCCAAACATACCCTTATTTATCAAACACTACCAATTTTTACTTTTTTTCGGCTTGCGTGTGAAAAGTGTTTTTCCCCTTTCTATTACACAAAAAGCACTTGTTTTACCAAACACTATCAACTTTGGAAGCGTATACCATACAGCCGGTTGTACGGCTGGCACCGTACAGCCGGTGGCACTTTTGTAATTTTGATGAAGTTTATCGGTTCTATTAAATGAGCATTGACGTAATTTGGATGAGCATTGAGTTTGTTTTTCTGAGTATTAGGAGCCTAACAATGAGCACTAGTGATATCTGCATCATATCTTCTAATTCAGTTTCTTTTTATTATATTTCGTTAATAAAAAATTCTTAAATTATGTTTATAATCAATTTCAATTAATTTCAATATGTGAATCTAATATAGTATTTTTACGTTTGAAATGTGAAACATTTTAAAATGAGCATAAAGTAGTACCTAGTGAGCATACATAACTTACAAAATGAGTATCAAAAAATTCAAAAGTTCATATGTGTATGCTCATTCATTTTGGGCGTTACATTCATAAAAACTCATTTTCAATGTGTTCAATATTAATTTGTGTGAGTTCATTTCTTTTAGGCGTATACTCATTTGAGTTTAATATAAAACTCATTTGAGATTGAATGAGCATACATAACCCACAAAATGAGTATAAAAAATTCAAAAGTTTATTTATGTGTGCTCATTGATTTTAAGCTTTATACTCATTTGTGTGTGCTCATTGATTTTAAGCCTTATACTCATTTGAGTTTAACATAAAACTCAGTTGTAATGTGTTTGACCCTTTTCCATTGAAAATCAGTATTACACACATAGGTTAATTTCCCACTTCAGCAGCACTGTCTTCTTACAACACCTGAGTCAACACCCCCAATTACTCAATTCGCAGATGCTTCATACCAGACACAACCCAATATAAAGTCGTTGTTCACAACTCCAAGCACTACAGATCGAAATTCAAACAAACTGAAATCAAGACAAGGTTTTTGGGCAGGGCTTTGCTATCTAGATCGAACGATGAAGCGGAGCCGGATCTTCTTCTTCTGGTGCGAGGCTTCAGGTGTGAAGCTGGATCTTCTTCTGGTGCGAGGCAAGGAAGCGTAAAAGCCAAAAAAGGGCCGGCTGTACCGTGCGCACGGTACAGCCGGCTGTACCATGTATTTTACCACCAACTTTTACTTTTCAAAATCACTTTTTTCTCAAACACTATCAACTTTTCCTACTAATCACTTTTTCCTTACATTTCCATAGTGCTTTTTTTAAAGCAGAAGCAGTTGCAAACACTCCCCAAAAGTAGGTGCGCATAGCCAAAAGTATGGATTTCTTATCAATTTTGCCTTTTTATTTTCGCAGCAGTTCAGACTTCCAGTATTGCCCTTCTCATCTTCTTGGAGTTTAGCCAAAATCGTTTACCCGCCAGGCCGCCATACCAAGCTGTTTCAGCGCTTGCGGAGTTGCAAACTTGCAGAGTTCAAACAGATGCTCAGGATTAAGAATATACTAGGTCAACTTCTTTCCTATGGCCTTAAATCCCATCAAGCGTTTTAACGGTTCCCCAATGCATTGCTAAAATTTGTGCGCTAAAGATATTTGATATATTGATTTGACGAATACAAGTTTTTTTTCCTGTATTTGTGGTTTACCTATTCTTTGCCTTCTCTGGCACCATTTAACATTCAGCAAGATATATTAATGCCCATTAAGTTTGGTCATACTCCGTAGTTGTTAATGCAAAGTTCCATTTTATTTTAGTACCCATCCCGTTTTTCATGATTGCTTCATTTTTAAGGGACATCAGTGTGAGGCCCATGGATCCTGACCCTAATTTGCCTGGTAACATTGTAACATAGAACATAGAACTTGCTGTTCTGTAGATACTACGGGGTATATATATATATATAAAAGGCTAGACATAAGATCACTCACAGATGTAGAAAAGGCTTTCACTTTGAAGCTGTGGTGGAAATGGAAAACAGGAAGTTCGTTTTGGGCAAAATTCTTAAAGGCCAGATATCCCAAACATGAAAACCCCTCCCCAAATCTCACTGACTCACCCATCTGGAAAAGAGTATGCTCAGTTCATTACCTTGGGCTGGTTCTCACTCAGCAGGATGAACAAGGACAAACTCTTTGGCTTACCTCATTGTTCTTTTGCAGGATGTTGGCAGTCTGCAAGGATAGGTATGTTTCAAAGACTTGGACACTCTTTCGGATTCATCATCAAACCTATTTAACTAGTAGGAATTACAATCATAAATCATTGAGTGGTATTGAAGTAAACAGTGAAGAGATTGTAACTAAACTCCATTCTTGCACTGAGTTCTATACTGCAAAATGCTTTCATGCCCTTCTTATTGTATTAGGAGAGGTTCAAAGTGTTCATGCTGGCACTAGACTTATAAATGTTTATGCTCGCCTGCGGAATATTTCTCTTTCTCGTTGTAGTTTCGATCAGATTGAGAAGAAAAACACCTACACTTGGAACTCAATGATATCAGCATATATTCACAATGGCAGACTACGTGAAGCTCTAAGCTGTGTATATCAAATGTTGTCATCTCATGATGCTCGGCCTGACTTTTATACTTTTCCACCTATTTTAAAAACCTGCCACAATGTATTTGATGGAATGAGGATTCACTGCTGGGTTTCAAAACTAGGTCTGGAATGGGATGTATTTATAGCTGCCTCTTTGGTGCATATGTACTGTCGTTTTGGATTTTGTGATGGTGCTCTCATGATTTTTAATGATATGCCCTTCAGGGATATGGGCTGTTGGAATGCTGTGATTTCTGGGTTCTGTCAAAATGGGAATGCTGAAGGTGCACTGTGTATCTTAGATAAGATGAGATCGGTTGGCATTAAAATGGATGGAATGACTGTAGCAAGCATTCTTCCCATTTGTGTTCAAAAGAATGATATCCTACGTGGGGTGCTAATTCATTTATATGCCCTAAAACACGGGCTAGAATGGGGGGACATATTTGTGTCCAATGCACTGATAAACATGTATGCCAAATTTGGCGAGTTGGGGCAGGCGGAAAAGCTCTTTAATCAAATGGTGGTTCGAGATTTAATCACTTGGAACTCAATGGTCTCTGCGTATGAGCAAAACAATCAACCCAATAAAGCACTTAAATGCTTTTCAGAGATGCAGCTAAGTGGATTTGAACCTGATTTATTAACACTAATGACCTTAGCTTCAAGTATTGCCCAGACTAAACATATTGAACACAGCGCAACCATTCATGGGTTCATCCTAAGGAGATGCTGGATACTTGAAGATATTGTGCTAGGTAATGCAATAGTGGACATGTATGCCAAAATGGGTTACATTGACTATGCACGTGAGGTTTTCTATAATCTCCCTTGTAAAGATGTGGTTTCTTGGAACACTATCATCACAGGCTATGCGCAGAATGGCCTTGCAAGTGAGGCCATTGAAGCCTACTCCTTGATGAAGAATTGTAAGGGAATTACACCCGATCGAGGAACGTGGGTCAGCATTTTGCCGGCTTATTCCCATTTAGGGTCGTTGAGAGAAGGGATGAAGATTCACGGACAGGTATTCAAGGTATGTCTTCACTTAGATGTCTTTGTGGGTACTTGCCTGATCAACCTCTATGGCAAATGTGGGAGACTTGGAGAAGCTATGTCTTTGTTTTATGAAATTCCCAGGGATAATTCAATCCCTTGGAATGCCATGATATCTTGTCAAGGAGTTAACGGGCATGGTCTAGCTTCTGCTTCACTATTTAGAGATATGTTGGATGATGGGGTTAAACCAGATAGTGTAACATTCTTATCAATCTTTTCTGCCTGCAGCCATTCTGGTCTGGTTGATGAGGGAAAACGGTACTATGATTTGATGCAGCAAAAGTTTGGGATAAAACCCAATCTAAGGCACTATGGGTGTATGGTTGATTTATTTGCTAGGGCTGGGCAACTAGAAATGGCATATGATTTCATTACAAAGATGCCTTTACAGCCAGATGCTTCGGTTTGGGGCGCTCTTCTCAGTGCTTGCAGAGTTTATGGAAATGTTGAGTTGGGTAAGTTGGCCTCTGATAACTTGTTTTCGGTCAACTCAGAAGATGTTGGGTACTATGTTTTGTTATCAAACATTTATGCAAATTCAGGAAAATGGGAATGTGTGGATGAAGTGAGATCATTAGCAAGAGACAGGGGATTAAGGAAGACCCCAGGGTGGAGCTCTATTGAAATAAGGAATAAGATTGAGGTTTTCTATACAGGTGGTAATCAGTCTCATCCGCAGTATAAGAAAATATATGAGGAGCTGGGAATTTTAACTGCTAAAGTGAAAACCCTTGGCTATACTCCAGACTTCAGTTTTGTGCTGCAAGACGTTGAGGATGATGAGAAGGAACACATTCTTGCAAGTCACAGTGAAAGATTTGCAGTCGTGTATGGACTTCTCAATACTCCTCCTAAAAGCTCAGTGTGTATTTTCAAGAATTTACGCATATGTGGTGACTGCCATAATGTCATCAAGTTCATGTCAAAGGTGACTGAGAGAGAAATTGTGGTGAGAGACTCCAATCGCTTTCACCATTTCAAGGACGAGATTTGTTCTTGTGGGGATCATTGGTGACTGTACGTCTTGATTATGAATTAAGAAGGTCCACTGAAGCATTTATCCATTTCTCTATAACCTCTGTGTAAAGATATCACACTTTCTTGTTTTGAGATGTTAAATCCAGGTACTTTCCGCTTTCACTTCTCAGTACTCCATGGCATTGCATTCTTAGTGTGTTATATGAGGCTTTATTGAGACCCCCTCAATGGTTATAAGCATTGGCTTCTTTATTAAAGTGTATAATTTTTACCAAAAAAAAAAGTGTATAATTAATTTCCATTATTAAAAAGTAGTACTACGTAATAATAATATTTTAGGCAAAGGGCTTTACCTTACAATAAATTCCTTGCTTTATTGGGGGCCAAGGTAAAGTTTTCCTAATTTATAAAGAAAATTGCTTGCGATTTTTTCGTTTTAGATGTGTTTTGCCTATGGTTTCTTTCTTCCTAAAATGGACTTGATTAAGGTGAGGTGGGGGGTCTCAAAAGCGTAAGAATGGAGGCTGTTTCTGACTTTCTGAATTCCGTTTTCGAGTATGTTTGGTTAGGGAGAGGATAGGGAACAGTTAAAAGAATTTCCATATACGGTGTTTGGTTTTGCTTGGGCCATTTGAAAAGTGATTGTATTCCTTAAATTATTGAAAAATGTTTAACAATAGAAATATCTAGTGTACTAGTGTTTAAATGTAAAAGAAATTTTAACAAACAGAAGTTGGGGTGTATGGTAGAGAAGTACTCCCTCAGTCCCTTTGAAAGGCTACCACTTTCCTTATTTGGGTGTCCCATTTAAAGGTTCACATTCTATTTTAGGAAATAATTTACTCTCTTTATTTACACATATACTCAAAATTCTCTTTCCTACTCATTACATGTCAAGTCTCACAATTTTTCCTCCCCCAACTTATCTCCTTGTAATTACTTTCACTTTATGTGTTTACTTTTTCTAAATTTTCTCTTCTCTTTTTTTACCCAAATTACTTTATTTAACCACTTGCCTAAAAAATCGTGCCATTTACCTATGGGAACCTTCCAACGGGACGGAGGGAGTATAATTTTAGAGAACATGATGGATAGTTATAAATACTGTCTTACTAATTTTTTTGTTTTAGAGCCCTAAAAGTAAGGGGTGTTGTCTGTTTGGTTTGTCGGTTTCTGTTTTGTCGTTTTAGTTTAGGTAGGTCAGTGTTGAGAAATGCAGAACCAAGAACTGGATTGAGTAGCCTTATGTCCGTTTGGATTCTGTTGTTTTCAATCGGTTTGTATCCGTTTTGTTTGGTTTATGTTTCTTTCAGCTAGTTTTAGCTGGTTAGGTCGTTTTTATGCGCAAACAACCTGACCCTGACGTGGTTTTCATTGGTTTGTCAGTAGGTTTTGGTTAATCTATTCTTTTGTTTATCATAATCTAAAAGTTAAGGAACGGCATAAACTTAGGCTCTCTGCTTTTAGCTTATTTTTCAAATTAAAAGGACAACAGCACTTAAAAAAATCTTACAAAAATTCTTTTTTTTTGTTTGCTGGGAACGGAGTGAAAGAATTGAAGGGAAATATTTAACATCTATCTGTTCTCAATTTTTGAACAGATAATGGAGAACTTTAATACCCTCACCGGCTAAAACTGGGAAGTGGGAAACCAAACATACTCATAGTGTCTTTTTGAAATCTGAGAAATACCATGATGCTAAATATGGATGAAGTTTAGTGTAATTTTTTTAATGAATTCATCTCCAACATTTTTTCAAAATTATTTTATTAGTTATTTGTACTATACTTCATTCTCTAATTGTTGCAACACTTTGACTTCACACTCTTCAGTCTTCACATACTTCACTTTGAGTACATTTTATTGTTTAATGTTTTTTTGCCATCATTTATTAATGTATTAAAAAATTACGGAGTATTTTTTAAGAAGTATTACTATGTCTAAAATTTGTCTCAAAGTAAAATTTCATAACATGATTTATTTAATACGTAGCAATATATACTAATAGCTAACTAAATATATTAATAGTCAAGTCGTGTGTTGTAAAACATGAAATTCAAACTATTGCAGCTAAATAAGAATAGAGGCCAGTTTATTCCTCCAAAAAACAGAACAGAGGCAGTCTAAAGAGTATTGCTGAAAGGAATCCGAAGTTGTTATATGTTCATTGGTATCTTTATATTGAGCTAATCTCAAGTTTCACTAAACTCAATTCAACAATTGCCAAAGACCTTACATCCAGGGGCGGATCCACCATGGGGGCAGGGGGGCAGCCGCCCCCACTCAACCCCCACCCAACCCCTATATATATATCAAATATAAAATTATATATGTACATAGGTATTAAATATAAGTATATTAAACATTATAAACAAAGGTTGTAATTATGAGTAGCCGCAGTAGACTGGAGATGGATTTTACGTGTGTTTCAGTAGCCTTGTTGGTTTAGGGTTCGATTCTCACCATCAGCCTTTTCCATTTTGTTTTACTTTTGCATTTCTAAGCTCCCACCCAGTTCGATTCTCACCTTCAGCCTTTTCATTTTGTTTTACTTTTGCATTTCTAAGCTCCCACCCAGTTGAATTCTCACCTTTAGCCTTTTTTATTTTGTTTTACTTTTGCATTCTTAAACTAATTTAAAGCTACTTTAGAGTTTAGACAATTGTATTTTAAACTTGGCTTATTTGAACTACTTCAATATAATTATAGTGTAACAATTGTATCTTTACATTTAATATAAATTCATTTTTAAGTATGCTTGTGCATTCACAATATAAGTTAATTCTAAATAAATATTTGATTCATTTCTTATTTGATTCTTATTGATAACATAATTTTGAATAAATTACAAACCATGTGATTAATTTTGTTTAGCAAAGTAAAAATTTATCTGGCATGAAATTTTAAGTTTGATATCGTAATAGTTTTGTCCCACCAGTATTTTGTTATTTTTAATTGATTTTACACTTTTTTTATTAATGTGGTCATTGTTCATGACATGTGTGATATAACTAATGCAAATTCGCCCCCACTGACAAAAATTCCTGGATACGCCACTGCTCACATCCACATTTTACACTTCAAAATAATGTGCTCAAATGAGCTCAGAATTATTAATATAAAGACCATAAGATCCAAATATATGTTAAAAATTAAAAATGTCAGCTCTACTTCTCTTGACGAATTGACATGATTTCATGTTAAAATTAATCATGAGAAAATACCATTTTCCTCCTTTCACTACTCACTAACATGTTCCGAGATACGAGCATGCCAATTTTCAGAAAAAGACATTTCTGGGTCTGAGTATTTCTTTGAGCATGCATGTTCTGCATTTCTATTATAAGCACAAAAATATTACTCATCAACAACTTTTGTTAGAGTAACAGTCCTGGATGAGATATTTCTACATACATGAGATATTACTCATCAACAACTTGCTATTATTTGTATTTAACTATATGCTATTGGGACTGAATTAAATGTTGGGTTGAGAAATTGATCATGGATGTTATGCTAGTATGCTACGCTAGTGGTTAATTTTCAATCATACATGGGTGTTTCATATGAACTGAAAGTAAACTACTTTTAGCATAGTCTTGAGTCAGTTAGTTTAAAAGATTCAATGTGCAAAAGTGTCCATTGTGTTAGAATATACTCAGGTGAAGAAGCGCTCCTTATTTTTTTCTTTGTCCCCATATGTTTTTGTTTTTTATGAATTGACACTGTAATTAGCTGTGTTGGCAACTAATAGGAGCTATAGCTGGTGGATCATGACTCAGAAAGACAAATGGGCGCAGACACAGGTAAATTAGGTAAAAGATCATTCCATCTAAGAATGTCAAAGCTGGTGTCTTTCTTTGCCATCTAGTCTGTTAGTGTTATTTGTTTTTTAACTTTTTTTTACTAAAGATTTGTTTTATGCAATTTTAGTGGCATGTGGTAAGGAAATCTACACAACAAAAAATTCCACTCATTGTTTTTCTTCTCCAGGAGGAGGGAGTGTTCAAGGCAGGAATGCAGGATATACATACTTTGAATAGTTGTATATAGTAATTGCTGTCTTTTTGTGTTTGTTACTGTGTCCTTTTCAATATCAAACTTGTTAGAGCAAATATATATTTTGCTTGATCAGGCAGGGCTCCAAGAGGATTTTGCTGAGGGGTCATAGATATAGCAGCAACAGCAAAGAAGAAATGAAAGATGTTCGAGTGTTCGACTGATCATTCATTTCATGGAGGAACTGGCAGAGAAGATCTGAGAAGAGCTATACTGCACGAAGAAAGAGATGAATCTCCTTACGCAACAAAGATCCGATGCAGTGAATATCTGTGCGATCCTCAAACATTGATGACTAACTTACGCGGGGATATGGTAAATGCTCTTAAGATAGGCTGGCCATGCAAAAGATTAGTTGCAGGATGAAGTGAGGGATATGAAGGCTGCTTTGGTCAACTGGTAGCTAGATAATAAAAAATAAGAAATATTTATCTATGATTATAGCAACGAATATGTTGTTATGATTAGCACAAAGTATTGACAAGAAAAACTTGTGACAAAGAGAAAACATGTTTTACAAAACAAAATGTCATTGCACTGAACATTTTAGTTGTCCTGACACAATAAGATTTGAATTGATGTGGACTTTGGGGTTTTGGAAGAATTCTTTTTGTTCAAAATATGTTTGATTATATTGGTCATATGGTTTCCCCTATTTCAAATTTAAATTTCCAACCATCAACAATTTATTACCTTTAAGCTTGCAACAAGTCTAACTTGGAAAGCAATTGACATCAATTTATATGTCTCCCTAGCTATATAAATCGCATAATTTAAAATAATAAATCGAATGCAGTTAACATTCTATTCCTTTGTAAATAAATATTAGGGAAAAATAAATAAAATACCCCAAACTTTGAAGGAGTGAGATAAACACTATAAACTTTCATATGTAATTTAAATACCCCAAATTTTATATAAAAAGTTATTTTAGCACCATGGTCCTATATATAATTTTTTTCAAAAATAGAAATTTAAGGTGTTAATTGCATAATTTAAATTTTAAAATAACAAATTAAAAATGTTGCAATTATATAGAGTGGGAGTAGTATTAATTATTTTACAACGGAATTTTAGAATGTTAATTGTATTTTCACGAATGCTAAAATATTTTAAATTATGAAATTAACACAAAAAATTAACATTTTTGAAAGAAATATTACATGACCATGGTGCTAAAATAATTTTTTATAAAAAGTTTGGGGTATTTAAATTACATATGCAAGTTTGATGTGTTTACCTCACACCCTCTCAAAGTTTGGGGTATTTTAATTATTTTTCCCTAAATAATATTATGTGTAGTACGGAGTATAATTTATTTTTAATTGCATCCTCATAAATGTTTTGTATATTTTAAGTTGTGTACTTAACACCATAAAATTACATTTGTGAAAAAAATATGACCATGGTGCTAATATATTTTTTTATATAAAATTTGAGGTATATAAATTACATTCGCAAATTTGAGGTACTTATTTCATACCCTTACAAAGTTTGGGATATTTAAATTATTTTCCTCTTATAAAAATCTTCATTTGTATATATGCAAATATTTTTCATATAACTTTGTTCGCCAACCAATATTAGATACATTCTACATGCTCACATATATATGTGGTACATTTATAGCAATGTATTGCATTATAAAATATCACAGGAAGAAATCCAATAAAAATCCTATCAAAAAGATAAAATATTAGAAAGCCTATGTTTCTGACGTGCTAATTATTAATGTAAAGGAAAATTTTACGGTGCAAGCACCTTGCGGAACGTTTTGGTGCATCTTACACCCGGCACAAGGTAATTGGTTCGTTGCTCCACCTCATATATTTTCCTAATTTTTTTAAAATTGCATAAAAATCCTTCCACATTTACGTCTCCCCTTCCAAATCCATCTAACCTCTCAGTATTATTTTCGGCCAAGACGTGTGCTTGTACGACGAGCAGTAAACCCAGGAGGAAGACAAAGGAAGGAGAAGAACTTCATCCTCCAAACTTTGCAAGTTCTTCCTCACCCTCCTCTCCCCTACATCTTCCTAGAAGAGCGCATAGCCAATCTTCAACAAAATTGCAACCACGAGTGGCTTAATCGATTTCTCAAACACTCTAGGTAGACAAGTATGGTAGGCTTCTCTTTCTTCTAAAATTTTACCCTAATTGATGATTTTTAAAATTTGTTACCCTAATTTGAATGTTTAATGGTGAGAACTGGTCTATTGTCACTTTAGGGAACTGCATATACTAATTTTTTTTTATAATTAATTAGATGATTAGGAAGTGAAATTGGCCTCTCTTAATTTCCATTTCCTTAAGTATGATTACGCTTATTTCCAGCTTCACTGAATTCCCAGACTACTTATTGAACTCTTAAACTAACCAGGCTCTGGATTCTGGAGGTAAAGGAATGATTGCAGGTAAAGGAAATCTTCGTATAGTTTATTGTAAACTTTTTTCTTTCTTTTTCAACCAATTCAAGTTTGATCAGCTCTAATAATCTAATTGTGTGCTAATTTTAGCTGTGTCTTTAATTTAATAGCCCTAAGTTACAGTTAAGATTGTGAGCTGGTTTAATTTGATGTCCATTTCATGTAATTAAATATTAACTTTTATTTGTTAGATAATTTGAAGATGGAACTAATTCACTGTATTAATAAAAATGCCAGTTTTTGCTTATAAGTTAAGAAACTGCATTTTCACTATTTGAAGGCTAGAAATTAATAATCATATTCCAATCACTTCGTATAACACACTGAACTTATATGTCAACAAAAAGCGCCAACACATTGCTTTGAGATTTTAAAAAGTCCTTTTTAGATCTTTTAACATTCATACGAAGTACGGTAGACATTTAGACATGTAAATTGAGTGAAAAATGTTACTCCCTCCATCCTTAAATAAACTTTCAAATTTCCTTTTTCTCTTCTTAGAAATTACTGATTGAACTATGAGAATATCGATTGATTCTCTAGAAATTTGATGGTATCAAACTGACCAAGACATTCTTGAATAACTTTACTGAATTGCCAAGAGGGTTATTTTGCTTAAATGGTCTGTTAAAGAATTAAAGCTGAAACCTTCATGTTATAGAATCCTTAATTTCACCCTACAACATTGAAGAGTATGCACTACCATTGGTTCAGGCGGTAGACTTGAGGAGGTTTCCGTGTTTAAGTGAGACCCTATAGAGTGCATACCCAATAGAGTATGCACCCTATAGTATCTGTGTGTTTATTTTAGCATGTTTTCACTCGATCTCCGTGTTTAAGTAAGAAATAAAAATGCATTGGATTGCCATCTCCTTGTGACATAATGTTCGTTCAGGGAGATAGGTCTGATGCAGAGAGTTAATTGAGGTTGGCTTACCAGCCCATCACATTTTCTTTATTGCCATGGTGTCAAATGGACCTATCCAAATTTCTTGCTGCACAATTTTTCTTAAGATTTGGTTCGTGTTGTTTGAAGTAAATTCAAAGTTTCTTGCTTTTTTTAATCAGGGCAAGGATGACTGTTGAGATATACAAAACGATGTATACATGATTAAAAAATAAATAAATAAATAAATAAATAAATGCTCCAGGTAGAAAGTGTTGAAATCGATATCTTATCTTCCCCTACCCTTTTGCACACTCAGAGTTGACTTTTTATATAGTCTTGCCTTTATGATTCATATATGTATCCTGTATTCATATGCATATCTTTTTGTGATAGATGAACATAATGTATCATGTACTTATAAATCATGTATGATATATCCTACTGTTTATAAGCAATAAGCTAGAGAACAGTATAGTCACTGTGTGTTCTGACAAGTAAAATGAGGGGAAGTTTTTTCCCACAAAGGGAGCAAATTTTATAGCTTTTGGATTGATTGAATTTTGGGCTTTGAGGTGCACAAAATATACTATCGCTCTTGCTACTTATTCTATTTAAATAGCTAGTATCTTGCTTTGCATATATTAAGTAATCCATTGTTTCTTATTGTGCTCTACCCTTCACAAGCAGACGAGATCATATTATAAATTTCGAAGGTTGGTTAAGCTAGAAGCTGTATAACTCTACAACTCTGATTTTTTTATTTTTTATTTATTTCATGTCGTGATCTGTGTAATTTTCTTTGTATCAGGAGGCTGATACGACGGTGGGCGCTACAAAGAAGAGTATGGTGGAGGATCTAGAAGCAATGCTTGATGCAGTGGACCCCAGCAGCCTCCTCCTCCTGCAGGTATGTGACACCGCACCCGAATGTCCTTGGAAATTTGATTTGAATATTCAAAGCTTATGTATTGGATTTCTGATTCCCAAACATTTTGTAAAACGATCAATGTTCTACGTAGTGCATGGTTGAATATCGTACTGTTCAAACTCGTACATTAGTGTCGGGTTTCGCAAATACTTACTCGGGACTTATTAATAAATAAAAGAGCCCAACATTATCTATATAAGTGATCGAAGGATTAAAGAAGAATACAAATGCCTATAACCCCATCTTTGACATTTTTGAGCTAAATAATGGGAGTAGGATTTTCCTTCTATAACATCCATCAAGTAAATTATTGGGATGAGCCTACACATATTGGAGGTCAATAATGTGATTTAGGAAGTTGACTTGTTCTAAATAAATTAGGATGAGTACAAAAAGACATCTTTGACAAAGATAAAACAATAGGACCCATCTTCCCATTTTTGGAAGTATTGGTAGATATTTTGGACCCCAAATTGATTGGGATTAATTGGGGGGCATCCCATGTGGCTTGAGTACCTGCAAGACAAGGAAAATATGTGAGGAGACTCACCTTGGCCGCACCACATGGAGAAGCATTGCCCATGACACAATTGGGATCAAATTTTGGGGCCACCACCACTGTTTTCGCACAAACAGGTGTGCTGTTTTGTCTCCCTTCATTTTGAGAGTTGTACTCGTCCAAATGGGGTGTATAAGGTGTCTTTGGATAGATTTTGAAGTCTATTTTCATATTTGAGTGGCCACAGTTCGAGAGGAGAGAGCAATCATCCAAAAATCGATCTGGAACGAGCAGAGGTCTGTGAACTCGAGCTGTGAGAGTGCTGAGACTGTTTGGTCGATATCTCGAGTTTTACCAATCCAATTAAGGCGTGTGAGATACCAAAAGAAAGCTCTCAAGACGAGGAATCCGTGAAGGTCTGGTTTGCATCAATCGGAGTAGAGTAAGGCTTCCAAATCGTCCGAACAGAACACAACCTCGCAGGAACGGATTTACTCTTCTAAGTGAGTTGTTAATCCCAAAACCTTTCCATTCATTTTCCAAATGATATGAACGATTGGTGGAACTATTATACACTACTCCAAGTGTATAATATGTCCCTATTAAGTTATTTTATTGATGTAAAGGTTAGATACTAACCTAGAACAAATCTTGGAAAACTAGGAAACGAGTTAGCCGGAAAACACCCATTCTAGGGGCTGTTTTCGTACCAACGTTTAGGGGTTGAGCTAGCACCTTGAAGAGGCTGTTTAACACTCATATTTGAGCAAGGAATCAGTTCCAAATCCACCTTGACCGAAGCTTTGACCATTGGACCAAGAAGGGAAAGTTTAAAGCTCAATTGAGGTGAGGATTGACATCTAATTGCTTACAACTTGTAGGTTAAGCATGAGATTACCTAAATGCTTAAATCATGATTTTTCATGGATTATGATGATTATATATTGATGAAATATTGATATAGTTGCCAAAGAATGAAATTTGAAATGATTTGAGAAGGTATGAATAATATGAGATTAAATGAGTATAAATGAACTATTTGTGAAAATGGGCATTTTTCTCATGTATGAATTATGTGGATACATAAATGAATATTTGTGTATTGAGAATGAATGTTTAAGTTGCTGCTACATAAGTATAAATATGTAGAGAATTACAAATAACAAGGATAATGGTTTGATAACAATAATCTTAATAGTATTGAAATACTAGTTAATGATTATTGGGATTTATTGATTAAATTGATCCTAGGGATTGGATTGTATGAAAGGTGCCTGAATATAGTTCAAGTGTATATAATAACTTAGTATGGAACTAAGGTTAAGTTATGGGAAGTCTTTAAGGATGACCCATGGTAGTTTAATGATATGTCAATTCTAGGCATAGGGTTGCTTGAGAATTGGACCTTAATGCATGGTGATGTGATAGAGCCGAGCTCTAGAATGCATGTAAGGGTAGACTTGGAGTCTATGTAATGTATAGCTAGAGCCGAGCTCTAGGACTTGCGTGGTGATGTGGTAGAGCCGAGCTCTAGAACGCAAGGTAAGGAAATTGACCCGAGGTATATGAATTGTATGGTGATGTGGTAGAGCCGAGCTCTAGAATACAATGTCATGTACTAGGGTTGGACTCTAGGAGTTGTCGTGGCTTATAGCCACGGGGTTGGGAATGGTGATTTCCAAATGAAAACGGGCCCACGGGCCGACTACTTGACTTTTATATAAAGTAAGTATATTTTTAAACGGGGTAACTTAGGGTTACAATCATAATGTACTATCACCCTACTTGAGGGTCTTGTGTTTGAAATACTTGTTGTATATCTATTAGATGCCTGCCACACCAGTACTTTATAGCCGTATAGAGTACTGACCCCTTCGGGGGCGTCCCACCACCATTTCAGGTTGAGGCTAGAGCTTGCTTCCTGTGCTCGTTGCCCGAGTGATTTCCCCGGAGAGAAGACTTGGTTCGTGCTTCCTCCATTCTGTTTTAGAACATTAATAAACATGCTCATGGATATTTTACTTTAGAGCCTGCGTGCTCATGTTTGCCCTGTGTGGCCCTTTTGTTTTAAACAATGTTTTCCGCTGCGTATTCAATTGTTTATTATGTATGTTTATGGATGACTTATGTGTGAATGATATTCATGACGCCTTGTATAATATGAATGTGTTGGACTGCGGTTGACTATTCGTATTGTACGGCGGGTTGTTGACGTGTCCGGGGAGGTCCGGGGCGTGACAATTAAGTTGGTATCAGAGCCTTAGTCCATAAACTTCATAATGAAGTCTCAAAATTCTCTTTTGAAAAGATTTTGAAAACCGTGAGCATAGAAGTTTTGTACTTGAAGAGCTTTTGGTACTTGGGTTGCAAGGTCTCTAATTGTTAAGATGGTACCCTTAGCAATTGGTATGGCGGTGACTCGAGCCAAAATGTGTCTTAGGTACCTATCCGTCAATTGACATTTGATACGAGTCTAACGACTCTTTCCAAATTTCTTTCAGAAATGGACCGTGGTGGCAGGATTACTAGGAGAAACCCGACGGGCCGTGTACCAGTGGAGACTGGACAGGGCAGTCGAAGGACCTCTAGGGCATCTAGAGGAGCTGGCCGTGGAGGCCGATCACAGACCGTGAGTGACGGTCATGTTGACACAGAAAGTGAAACCTACTGGTCCTATGAGGACTCGACTTACCAACCGGAGACCGAGCCGGTTGAGACCCCTTACGAAGGGGATGACGATGATATAAGTGATGAAGAAGGGGAGAATGACTCCCTAGTCAGAATTGAGGCGCTGCTCCAGCAATACCAGCGGGAGCGCGAGGAAAGGAGGGAACGCCGAAGGCGCCGAGGAGGGCGAACTTCGGGTGGGGCTTCAAGAGGAAGAAGCCATGGCGACTCTAGGGCCCACATTGAACCACATGGGGGACGGGGTGATGGGGGTCCGATCATAAGGATCTCCAAATACCTCAAGGAGGCACGAGACTTGGGGTGCAAACCCTTCAATGGAGCGGGTGACATCTCGATCGCCGCGGAATGGATCAAGAGGTTGAACGAAGCAGCCCTTGATATGCAACTCACCCCCGAGTTTAAGCTAAGGGTGGCGGTGAGGTTGCTTGAAGGGATGGCATCCACATGGTGGGACGGAGCCAAGGGAAAGTATGGCAATACCGTGACTTGGGAGGATTTCCGACAGGAGTTCTTTGCCCAATACTATTCAGATTTTGAGGTGAACAATAAGAGGAGAGAGTATACCCTCCTAACCCAAGGTGGCACGATGACGGTGAGGCAACTTGAACACAAATTCAGGGAACTCGCGGAATTCATACCGGAGTACATATGTGATGAAAACCGTATGGTGAATCATTTCTGGGATGCCTTGGACCTTGACATACGCGAGAGGGCAACACAATTGCCTAATATGACGTTTAGTCAAGTGGTCGAACAAGGCCTGAAGGGGGAGAAGGAGTGGGAGGAAAGAAAACGAAGGAACGCCGAGGAGGCGAAAAAGAGAAAGTGGGAGAGTCATGGCTCCCAAGGTTCCAACAAGAAGGGGAACCATGGAGGAGGATCTTTCCGGGCACCGCCGCCACCGTCTAGGGGGAACCAAGGCCCGAGTGGGCAAGGCTCGAGGTCACAAACCTCGGTGATAACTCGTTGCAACAATTGCAAGAAGAATCACTCCGGTAAGTGTCGCGACCCCCCAAGATGTTTCCAATGTGGGGATGCCGGACACTTGAAGGCGCATTGCCCCTAGTTGGGTGGGGCAAGGACATCGGGACCAAGTAGCGGGGCTGCGGGAAGTAGAAACCAAGCCGGGGGTTCCCAAGTAACCAGGGGGCAAGGGAGAGCAAGCGCGAGTAACGCGCCGTCCGTGAATCAAGGAAGGACACAAGCTAGAGTCTACGCAATGACCGAGGCTGATGCTCGGGCTAATCCCGACTCCGTCGCAGGTAATACACTTATTCGGGTCATTTCTAGGCTTATTTTGATCATATACGTCGTTGGGATTGAGTACGGGCCACCCCGGGGTCAAACTGGGTGAGTTAGGCCGAATCGGGCTGGAAACAGCCACTGCTGGCCAGGCACGCCCGCAGGCACGCCGTGCCTGGCATCGTGCCTGGAAGGCAATGGCACCCGAAGAAAAGAAAAAAAAAAAAAATTTGGGCCAGGCACGGCCGCAGGCACGCCGTGCCTGGAAGGCAGTGGCGTCCGAAGTATTTTTTGGCCAGGCACGGCCGTAGGCACGCCGTGCCTGGCATCGTGCCTGACCGGCAGTGGCACGCAGGGTAAGTTCGTTGCACGCATGGTCGTGCGTGTCACCCAGGCACGCCGTGCGTGGGCCCCAGAACCCGAAAATCGAATTTTTTCGCTCCGTTCTTTTACGTTTGGACCCCCGATTGATTCCAAACCTTAGTATTTACTTAATAACCTCCTAAGGTGTGCAAAAACATTAGAAAATGTATCTCACATGGTGT
Source organism: Cuscuta epithymum (assembly GCA_945859915.1). Classification (NCBI taxonomy): domain Eukaryota; kingdom Viridiplantae; phylum Streptophyta; class Magnoliopsida; order Solanales; family Convolvulaceae; genus Cuscuta; species Cuscuta epithymum. The sequence continues at coordinate 494,557 of CAMAPF010000210.1, read as the reverse complement.
ATAAATGTAGGAACATTAAAGATTAATGGGAGATGTGCGAGAATCCTCATCGATACTGGGGCGCAACGATCATTTGTGAGTGAGGCATTCGCCGGGGGATTCAACGTACCCCTGATACCGATGGCTCAAGCCCTATTGGTATCCACACCCCTAGGGGAAGACATCGAGAGAGATAGCCACTATCCATCGTGTGAGGTGGAAGTGGAGGGCCAAAACTTGTCGTGTGATTTCGTGCCGCTGAGTATGATTGAGTTCGATGCAATCCTGGGTATGGATTGGCTTGAGAAGCATCATGCTAGGGTCGATTGTTACACGAAAGTACTTGAACTCGAAGGCAATGAAGGGGTAACCTTACGCTTCGAGGGGGATAGGGCAAAATCCAATAGTTGCATCATATCCGCTGTGAGGGCTAAGAATATGATGAGGAAGGGGTGTCATGCATATCTAGCATATGTAGTGGACAAAACCAAAGAAGAGACGAGTATTGATGATGTTAGGGTAGTATGCAAGTATCCGGACGTCTTTCCTAAAGACTTACCGGGACTTCCACCCGATAGGGAGATTGAGTTCGTGATCGAGGTCGAGCCCGGCACCAAACCAATCTCCATACCGCCATACCGTATGGCACCCGCTGAACTTAACGAGTTAAAAACCCAATTGCAAGAGCTTTTGGATAACGGTTTCATCAGACCAAGCCACTCCCCATGGGGAGCACCGGTCCTTTTTGTGAAAAAGAAGGATGGAACACTTCGAATGTGCATTGACTATCGTCAACTGAACAAGGTCACAATCAAGAATAGGTATCCCTTGCCTAGGATTGATGACTTGTTTGATCAACTACGAGGAGCAACCGTGTTTTCAAAGATTGACTTGAGGTCGGGGTACCATCAATTGAAGATTAAGGAGGATGACATACCGAAGAGTGCTTTCCGCACGAGGTATGGGCATTTTGAGTTCCTTGTTATGTCGTTTGGGTTAACAAACGCCCCGGCGGCATTCATGGACTTAATGAACCGAGTATTTCACAAATACTTGGACCGATTCGTGATTGTGTTCATTGATGACATCTTGATCTACTCAAAGAGTGAGGAAGAGCATGAGGAGCACTTGATACTTGTTCTTGAGACACTACGGGAGAAGCAACTCTATGCCAAATTTTCTAAATGTGAATTTTGGCTTAAGGAGATTGGCTTTCTCGGGCACGTGGTTTCAGGATCGGGAATTGCTGTCGACAACAAGAAGATAGAAGCCATCACCGAATGGGAGAGGCCAAAGAACGTCAAGGAAATTCGTAGTTTCCTTGGATTGGCAGGATACTATAGAAAGTTCGTAGAAAAGTTCTCTGTTTTGGCATCACCGTTAACAAAGCTCACTCGAAAAGGAGCTAAGTTTGTATGGGATGACAAGTGTGAGAAAGGATTCACTGAACTGAAGAAGAGATTGACCGAGGCACCGGTACTTGCATTACCCAAACAGGGTATGGGGTACGATGTCTATAGTGACGCGAGCATCCAAGGGCTTGGATGTGTGTTAATGCAGGAGGGGAGGGTAATTGCCTATGCTTCACGACAGTTGAAGAACCATGAGGTAAATTACCCCACCCATGATCTAGAGTTGGGAGCAGTGGTGTTCGCACTGAAGATTTGGAGACATTATCTCTACGGAGAGACATGTCACATATACACTGACCATAAGAGCTTGAATTACGTGTTTACTCAGAAAGAGTTAAACATGAGGCAGAGGCGGTGGATGGAGTTGATAAAGGACTACCACCTAGTGATTGAGTACCATCCAGGCAAGGCGAATGTAGTGGCAGATGCTTTGAGCCGGAAGAGCTCAACTGGGGCATTGATAGCTAATTTGAGGGCATTAAGAGCCCAACTGGAGGTGTCCAGTAACGGTGCCTTATTGGCACGGTTCGAAGTGAGACCGACTCTACTTGATGAGATGAAGAAGGGTCAAGAGAAGGACATAGAACTTATGAAGGTCCGGGAACGCATGCAAGCGGGACCGGTGGAGGATTTCAGGGAAAGAGATGATGGTCTCTTGTTATTTCGTGACCGAGTGTGTGTACCGTCAGATGATGAGCTCCGAAGGTCCATCTTAGAGGAGGCTCATTCATCGGCTTATGCCATGCACCCGGGGGGCACGAAAATGTACCGTGACTTGAAAGAAAGTTACTGGTGGTCTGGAATGAAGAGGGAAATAGCCGAATACATTAGTCGATGCCTTACTTGTCAACAAGTTAAGGCGGAACATCAGCATCCAGCAGGCTTATTGCAACCACTTTCCATTCCTGAATGGAAGTGGGAACACGTGACTATGGATTTTGTGGTAGGTTTACCACGAACAATCAGGAACTATGATGCAGTTTGGGTCGTTGTGGATAGGCTCACAAAGAGTGCACACTTCCTGCCTATCAACACTACCTACCCACTTGAGAGGTTAGCCAAATTGTATACGGATGAGATCGTGAGGCTGCATGGGGTCCCAGTGACCATTGTATCCGATAGAGACCCACGATTCACATCACGTTTTTGGCCGAAATTTCAGGAGTCTATGGGAACAAGGTTGAAGTTCAGTACTGCTTTCCACCCACAGACGGATGGACAGTCTGAAAGAGTCATACAGATCTTGGAAGACATGTTGAGGGCTTGTGCATTGGAGTTCCAAGGAAGTTGGGACAACCACTTAGCACTTGTGGAGTTTGCTTATAACAACAGTTATCAGGCAAGCATCGGCATGCCTCCATACGAGGCATTGTATGGGAGGAGGTGTCGTACACCGTTATGCTGGGACGAGGTTGGCATGGCCAAACTCGAGGGTACTGAGTTGGTTGAGGTCACCAAATCAAAGGTGAAATTGATTCGAGAGAGACTCAAAGCGGCTCAGGATAGGCAAAAGAGTTATGCAGATAAGCGTCGAAGAACCTTAGAGTTTAAGGTTGATGACGAGGTATTCTTGAAAGTTTCTCCTTGGAAAGGGATCATTCGGTTCCAAACCCGAGGAAAACTTAACCCACGATATATAGGTCCATTCAGAATTATAGAGAGGATTGGGGCCGTTGCATATCGTCTACAGTTGACTCCTGAGTTAGAGAAGATACATAATGTGTTTCATGTATCCATGCTTAAGAAGTACGTGCATGATCCCTCTCACGTATTGGAGAAGCCACCTGTAGAGGTACGTGAGGATTTGAACTACGCTGTTCAACCTATCAAGGTCACCGATAGAAAGGTGAAGAAACTGAGGAGCAAGGAAGTCCCAATGGTTAAAGTCCTGTGGAAGAGCGATCGGGTCGAAGAAGAGACATGGGAAACAGAGGCTTTGATGAGAAAGCAGTATGCTTTCCTATTCGAGTAGAGCTGTGAATTTCGGGGACGAAATTCCTGTTAAGGGGGGGTGAACTTGTGACACCGCACCCGAATGTCCTTGGAAATTTGATTTGAATATTCAAAGCTTATGTATTGGATTTCTGATTCCCAAACATTTTGTAAAACGATCAATGTTCTACGTAGTGCATGGTTGAATATCGTACTGTTCAAACTCGTACATTAGTGTCGGGTTTCGCAAATACTTACTCGGGACTTATTAATAAATAAAAGAGCCCAACATTATCTATATAAGTGATCGAAGGATTAAAGAAGAATACAAATGCCTATAACCCCATCTTTGACATTTTTGAGCTAAATAATGGGAGTAGGATTTTCCTTCTATAACATCCATCAAGTAAATTATTGGGATGAGCCTACACATATTGGTGGTCAATAATGTGATTTAGGAAGTTGACTTGTTCTAAATAAATTAGGATGAGTACAAAAAGACATCTTTGACAAAGATAAAACAATAGGACCCATCTTCCCATTTTTGGAAGTATTGGTAGATATTTTGGACCCCAAATTGATTGGGATTAATTGGGGGGCATCCCATGTGGCTTGAGTACCTGCAAGACAAGGAAAATATGTGAGGAGACTCACCTTGGCCGCACCACATGGAGAAGCATTGCCCATGACACAATTGGGATCAAATTTTGGGGCCACCACCACTGTTTTCGCACAAACAGGTGTGCTGTTTTGTCTCCCTTCATTTTGAGAGTTGTACTCGTCCAAATGGGGTGTATAAGGTGTCTTTGGATAGATTTTGAAGTCTATTTTCATATTTGAGTGGCCACAGTTCGAGAGGAGAGAGCAATCATCCAAAAATCGATCTGGAACGAGCAGAGGTCTGTGAACTCGAGCTGTGAGAGTGCTGAGACTGTTTGGTCGATATCTCGAGTTTTACCAATCCAATTAAGGCGTGTGAGATACCAAAAGAAAGCTCTCAAGACGAGGAATCCGTGAAGGTCTGGTTTGCATCAATCGGAGTAGAGTAAGGCTTCCAAATCGTCCGAACAGAACACAACCTCGCAGGAACGGATTTACTCTTCTAAGTGAGTTGTTAATCCCAAAACCTTTCCATTCATTTTCCAAATGATATGAACGATTGGTGGAACTATTATACACTACTCCAAGTGTATAATATGTCCCTATTAAGTTATTTTATTGATGTAAAGGTTAGATACTAACCTAGAACAAATCTTGGAAAACTAGGAAACGAGTTAGCCGGAAAACACCCATTCTAGGGGCTGTTTTCGTACCAACGTTTAGGGGTTGAGCTAGCACCTTGAAGAGGCTGTTTAACACTCATATTTGAGCAAGGAATCAGTTCCAAATCCACCTTGACCGAAGCTTTGACCATTGGACCAAGAAGGGAAAGTTTAAAGCTCAATTGAGGTGAGGATTGACATCTAATTGCTTACAACTTGTAGGTTAAGCATGAGATTACCTAAATGCTTAAATCATGATTTTTCATGGATTATGATGATTATATATTGATGAAATATTGATATAGTTGCCAAAGAATGAAATTTGAAATGATTTGAGAAGGTATGAATAATATGAGATTAAATGAGTATAAATGAACTATTTGTGAAAATGGGCATTTTTCTCATGTATGAATTATGTGGATACATAAATGAATATTTGTGTATTGAGAATGAATGTTTAAGTTGCTGCTACATAAGTATAAATATGTAGAGAATTACAAATAACAAGGATAATGGTTTGATAACAATAATCTTAATAGTATTGAAATACGAGTTAATGATTATTGGGATTTATTGATTAAATTGATCCTAGGGATTGGATTGTATGAAAGGTGCCTGAATATAGTTCAAGTGTATATAATAACTTAGTATGGAACTAAGGTTAAGTTATGGGAAGTCTTTAAGGATGACCCATGGTAGTTTAATGATATGTCAATTCTAGGCATAGGGTTGCTTGAGAATTGGACCTTAATGCATGGTGATGTGATAGAGCCGAGCTCTAGAATGCATGTAAGGGTAGACTTGGAGTCTATGTAATGTATAGCTAGAGCCGAGCTCTAGGACTTGCGTGGTGATGTGGTAGAGCCGAGCTCTAGAACGCAAGGTAAGGAAATTGACCCGAGGTATATGAATTGTATGGTGATGTGGTAGAGCCGAGCTCTAGAATACAATGTCATGTACTAGGGTTGGACTCTAGGAGTTGTCGTGGCTTATAGCCACGGGGTTGGGAATGGTGATTTCCAAATGAAAACGGGCCCACGGGCCGACTACTTGACTTTTATATAAAGTAAGTATATTTTTAAACGGGGTAACTTAGGGTTACAATCATAATGTACTATCACCCTACTTGAGGGTCTTGTGTTTGAAATACTTGTTGTATATCTATTAGATGCCTGCCACACCAGTACTTTATAGCCGTATAGAGTACTGACCCCTTCGGGGGCGTCCCACCACCATTTCAGGTTGAGGCTAGAGCTTGCTTCCTGTGCTCGTTGCCCGAGTGATTTCCCCGGAGAGAAGACTTGGTTCGTGCTTCCTCCATTCTGTTTTAGAACATTAATAAACATGCTCATGGATATTTTACTTTAGAGCCTGCGTGCTCATGTTTGCCCTGTGTGGCCCTTTTGTTTTAAACAATGTTTTCCGCTGCGTATTCAATTGTTTATTATGTATGTTTATGGATGACTTACGTGTGAATGATATTCATGACGCCTTGTATAATATGAATGTGTTGGACTGCGGTTGACTATTCGTATTGTACGGCGGGTTGTTGACGTGTCCGGGGAGGTCCGGGGCGTGACAAGGTAGGAGTGTATCAATGAGGAAGAGAACCTTTAATATGCGTGACAATTTCATCATGAAGGAAGGATATGGCTTATGGTGTGGGCACAAAGTCATCCAAATGATGGCGAGTCAAATTAAATGATTATGAGTCTTTTGACCCCTGCTCATGAGCCCCGCTGATAAAACTCGATTGCAAGCCTTTTATGATCTTACAACAATCTTTTGTTTAGGTGTTTTGAGCTTCCCTAGAGACATTAATGGTTGATGTTTTATTTTATGGCCATTTGTTGTTCTGAATGCAATCTTTGTTGTGTGCTCATGGTTATGTACTTCTGATTTTTACTTGGATTGCTTGTGTTTTGACTATTTGAGTTTGTATTGTGCTCTTTTTAGAAACCCAAGCTTAATCCAATTTTTTCCAATTTAGTGGTGCGAATTATCAGGGTCATTAAACTGCATACATAATTGTGGATCGATTCTTGGCTAATTGTCCTTGTCAAGTCAAGTAAGAACTTTTTTACCCCTTCAAATGCCGATCACACCTTTCAGTTTATTGACGAGTTTGAATTGACAATTTTTTGTTTGATTCTTGTTTGAATTAAGTGCAGAAATGGACCATAGAACACTCTGCCTTTGTATAACTCACAACCCCTTTATGAAACAATGGTGATTGAGGAAGGACGTGAATGACTCAACGGCCGTTATTATTCTTAACTTTTATTTGACATTGTATTATACATACGTTTTGATAAACAGTTTTTGTTTAGATAACGAATGGAGTTGTACGATAATTCAAATCTTGAAATTTTTTAAGAGAAAATCTTTTTTAATACTTTTTATAGTTATATACGGTTATAAATATAAAATATACCCATACACATTTTTTTGACAGATGCCCATGCCCCTATATGCAGAAGGTACTATAAATATGGGAAAAGGGGAAATGAAGAAATGTGAGCAAGAGGTGAAGAAAAATACAGAGATAAAATCTGTCAAAAAAAATACAGAGATAAAAATAGAGAGATATCATTTGAAGATTGCTCCTAAATGCCCTTGTTTCTGCCTTGCCATAGTGTATCTTAAATTTATCTTTGTACCTGATCCTTGAGAAGCATTTTATTTAATATATAAGATCTTTTCTCCAAGGGTTGGGAGTGAAAAAAAAAACAGATGCCCACGCCCCTCGTAGCAAGTGGCATATAGCCGAAAGTGTTGCAATGCATCGAAATCTTGCAATGTTTGTACCATTTCGTGATATTTAGTACAATTAATGAATTACTTATTGATCATTTTATTCTAAAAGCATTAACTTCAGTGAAATTAGTGTGATTAAGATTGAAACATTATAAGGGGATTGATATCCGTGTAATTTCCGATTGTATGTTTGTATTTTTAACTAGTTTTTATTAGTTCTAGTTGTGGAAATTACACACTTTTGGTGTAATACTTTATTTTCATTTTTTATTTGTAATTTGTTTAGATTATGATTATTCTGAGCTAAACAGGTCAAAGATCATCCAAGGGATCAAGATTGAACCTTAAAAGATCAAGCAAAGTGCAAGGAGGCAAGAAAGATTTCGATTTGGAATAAATATTCATGTACCCGGTCGGGTACTGCCTATACCCGATCGGGTATTCGCTTGATTCGATTGTCCAAATCAAATCCGAGAACAAATGATCGTGGGAGCAAATTTTCGTGAAGATTTGTCACATACCCGATCGGGTATGCTCAGAAAAGTGACTTTCTGGGCAATTTCCTAAGATACCCGACCGGGTATCCTATATACGCGATCGGGTATCAGACCCTGCTGCTCCCAAAAGCCTACAAATACACTCATTTCCTTCACAATAAAATCACCAATTCCTATACACTTCTAAGCTCAGTTTAGTTAAGTACTTTCTTTATATTTTTATCATGTTTAGTCTCCAAATGAGGAGCTAAACTCTTCCATCTTGGTTTTGCTACTTTGAAACTTAATGAATTTGTAAGTTGTGAGTTATTCTCTTTAATCTTCTTCCTTGAATATTAATTCTTCCTTTAAATACTATTTCTATATCAATGTTGGGGAGTGTTACTAAGATGACAATTAGTTAACATCTTGACATTAGTTATAGTAATAGTTATTTCTTCCTCTATGTTAATATTGGGGAGTGTTACTAAGATGACAATTAGTTAACATCTTGATATTAACTATAGTAGGATTCATCTTCTTTAATATTCTTCCTTGAGTATTAATTAATTCCTATTCATATTTCATATTAATATTTTGAACATTACTTAAAGAATCAACTAGTTTTGTTTCATATATTAATTATTACTAGAATCGATCGACGAATACGCTTGTTAATCGTTCGATTGTTTCACGGTAGTAAACTTGGGTTCTTAATGCATGCGTTTCATGGTTAATAAACCAAGGAGAATTAATTATGTTGATTAAACCAATAAACCGCTTGTGTTGAGGTTATCAATCTCAATCGTTTTCATCTTAATTTTATTGCTACTATCAGGTTAATATACAGCGCGTGTTCTATATTAATTCGGTAGTAAGTTTTATTAATGAACGTGTCTCGTTATTAATAACTATCCTCGATGAACTGGATATACTCTTCGATTGAGTATTCGAGAGGAAAATAGTTAAAGATATAACCGGGATCGACGAAAATTTCATTAAGTGGATAAAAGCAAAGCCAAGTCTTCTTCTCATTAATTAAACCACATAAGTCGTTCATCTTTGTGTTAAATATTCTTAAAAGTTCTTCAACAACAAATCTAAAAAAACCCCTTATTACTAGTACTAGTTATAAAAAGAGAAGTATTCCTTTCCTTGCGGATACGAACCTTACTATGTTATACTATGTATAAGTGTTGTATTGTATTATTATTTTGAGTGCACATCACGACAAAGTGCACGTCAGAGATACAATTAATAAGAAAAATGAAAGGGAAAAGGACAAATTAAACTTTCTTACTACGTAGTATTTTAAATGTGAAAAAACAATCACTGACACCATTTAACCATGGTTTCACATTCTATAATAGTTATCTGAGAACATTTTGGAAAAGGTGAAATTTCTAAAAATATAGAAACAAAACATAATCAAAGATTGCCTCTAGCAAACTATACTGGGAAAATGGATAGAAATATTAGAAACAAAAAATTGTATTTACAGCAAGTATAAGACTTTTAGTGTGGCGTTGCCTTCATGCTGTGGACTTCCCTTTTACTATCAGTGGCAGTGGGCTTGATCCTTTCTTCTGAAGGATAAAACATGTTGGTGGGAAGGGAATTTAAGCAAATTAGAGGAGTGCATCGATTTTTTTGGCGTGTTGTTAGAAAGGAGAAAGGAATATCAAGAAGCTGATGCTAATGGTCTAGTCATTTAGGTTAGACATTAATTGAGCCGCTGAGCGGTTTAGACATTTATGGTGCTAATGGTAGTTCCAATCTGGTGAGCAACCTTCAAATTGAAAGCGCTTTTGTCATATCTTCAAATGCAGTTGCAATTTCTATTGATCATATTGATGGAAAACATTTTGTTAAATCAAAACCTCAGTGTAAATCAAATTCCGGATTATACTAATGCAGAATGGTGCATTGTAATTTTCAAGGAGGGATCCAAGAAATGCAGTGTGAAATAAGAGATTGGGAAAGAATTGTGCAAGCATTATGAGAACAACTGCTACTAATCTTACCTTTTGCACAAAGCTCCCGTGCCTGTTGAAGGAAAGATAAAATGTATTAATAGCTCAGAAAATATCACCAATATGGGGCCATATATAATACAACTAAAATGGGACAAGGAAAAGAAGTACGAAGTATATGGTTATTACTACAAATCTTTGTTGAAGCTCAAAGTAACAAATATCACCCATAAATATTTACGTATAGTTCAAAGCCTGAAGTTTGGGAAGGAGTATATGACTTAAGTCACTTGCATTAGCGATTTCTATCAACTTGGAGAACTCCGCTCTATACCATTAGTATCAAAACTAGAAACACACAAATATTTAGAGGAAAGACAAAATGGAACATTTTCATACCTAATACAATACAATGATAGAATGGAAATGTTGCTAGCATGAAGAGATCATGAAGTACAGTTTAGTCTTTGGTGATTATATATTCCAACTCATCCTCAACTATTAACCTATCAGCGAATCAAAATTAATCCATTACTAATGTGGAAATACTGCACAAAGTAAAGTTTTCATATATAGATTACAAGAATACCGAATAGAAAATACTAGAGAGAACACAAGAATTTGTCTTACATCAAAGCTCTGCCAGCTTGCTGCTTCATAGAGAACAATTTCTATGAAGCAGCTTGCTGCTTCACAAAGAACGGTTTCTGAAGAAGCTCCAGTGGTGTTGTCAAACCATTAAGATTCGATTTTTCTTAGCTAGCTTTAACCCTTTCAAGTATTTGTATAAGATAAGCACAATGTAGGAAAAATTGTACTTGCACCGGCCTGCATCTAAATGATTTTCAATTAACAAATCTTGTTGAAAATTTGTGAAGTCTTTGTCAGAGAAGTACCGCTGATGGATCGGACAAATTAGTTGATAATCTTTCTCCTAAGGTCGCTGTGCTGATTTGGCCTAGGTTTGCAGCGTTCTTGGATTGCCATCAGGGGATGTGGTCGTCTGAAACTGAATGAAGGCTTGACCTCAATTAAAAACTGGTTCCGGTGACATTAATTTGAAGTCCTTAGTTCCTGATTCACTCGAATTTGTTCGGAGAAGATGAAATGTCGACAATTTAAATCGCCGAGTGCTGGAGTGAATAGGGTTGTACGTACTCCGTATTTTTTAATGGTGAAGGTCCGCTGAGCAATTCTTTAATTTCTTAATGACATGACTTACGTGGAATATATTTCGACTGAAATTTTGCCACATGTACGATGCACCGGTGCATTCCCCAATGATGATGCACGGGAGAGCTTCCCTAATGTAAAAAGGTTTCTTAATTCTTCTTAACTACAAAAACGGTCCTGAATTGAAAATTTGAAATTTCTGGATTCTCCACACGCTTCCTAAACGAGAAACGTAAGCTACGGGGAATTTCATGCTTAACAGATTATACTATGTATGTTATATTTAAAAGAGAAAATCACATTTGAAATATAATCCTCATATCCTCAAGTCTGTAAATGTAGTCTCTGAATTGTCCGAATTGATGTAAATGTAGTCATTACCCACATTGAACATTTCACCCCACGAAGTACCACATTTTAACAATTTAGACAATTGAGGGGTGACATTTACAATCTTGATAACACGTGGATTACATTTCAATATTGGTACTATTTGAGGGACTAAAAGTGTAATTTTCCCTATTTGAAAAAGAATCATTTAAGCTTCCTTCAAGAATGTTTAAGAAAATCCATCCTAAAATGTTCTTAGGGAAAACTGTCAAATAGGTTCTCGAACTTTCATAAAAAAGTCAAATAAGTCCTTATATAGGAGGCTCTGTCCGGCCGTCGCGATTTGGGGCGGTTTCCGGTGGAATTTTTTGATGAAAATTTTTGACATTTTATTCATCAAATCTAGTTTACTCATATCAAATTTTAGCTAAAACTTCAATCGGGAATGCATTCAAATCAATTCTTGAAGATAACTTCTCATTTGAATGCGTTCCCGATGGAAGTTTTAGCATAAATTTGGTATGAGTAAAATAGACTTGATGAATAAGATGCTCAAAAAATTTCATCAAAAATTCCACCGGGAACCGCCCCAAATCGCGACGGCCGGACAGAGCCTCCTATATAAGGACTTATTTAACCTTTTTATGAAAGTTCGAGGACCTATTTGATAGTTTTTCCATGTTCTTATCGCTCAGAGCCTCAGAGTCTAAAAAGTTACTCTTATACTCCCTCCGTCCCAAATTGATGGTCATATACTTTTTGGACTCAAATATTAAGAAAGAGTGTAGAAAGACCCATATAATCTTACTTCATTGTATTGTTGAGCCCTTTACTTTTATTTTTCATTAAAAGGGAGAGGTATAAAAGGTAATCTACTTTAATTTCTTTACCAAAAAAGGAAACATGACTATCATTTTGGGACAACCCAAATAGGAAATACAGAACCATCATTTTGGGACAGATGTAGTAATTTATAAGAAAGATAGAATGGGTTATACATAGCATTTTGAAATGAATCTTGATCACATGATTTCATTGCCTACAAATATGACTCCCTCAATACCTAATTATCTACATATTATCTTTTTTGCACTGCCCAAAACTATTACCCATTTTCTTGTAAAAAATTAATACTACGTAGTTCACAACTTTAATTGAATCCTATTAAAAGTGTTTGATTTGTTTTACAGTCTACCTCAATAACAAACTGGAATATGAATATATTCATGCTATACTTTAGCTAGAAATAGTTAACAACTTGTCTGCTTTAAATAATAAAAATCCAAGTGCAAATATGATGATACAGTTATCAGGGAGGAGAGCTTCTTGAACTCAATGAATGAAAAATATGGGATGGTGCTCTTCCATTCGTTTCTTCTACTGCCCCCTGCCCAGTCTATGTAATAATATATATAAGAAATATTTAGAAGAAAACCACGTTCGTTGTATGCATGTATGTTAAAATACTATAGGACCTACTAAAATTCAGTTATTGTAAACTCCCATTCTGGACAGGAGAATGCGTTTTTGAAGAACACTTCCAAGGAAAATTCCATTTTACGTATATATGTAATATGTTGTAAAACACTTTTGAACTACTCTTTCAAAATGACCGAAATTCCATTATATTATATTTTTAACTAAATGTATGGTTTGAAAATTACACATATATGCTTAGCAGTTTCATTGGTCGTGTAATTCCCTTGTACCAAGAACATTTTTATGGTGTAGAGATGCCTCTGTTTGAATATATTATTAAACTTTTGTTAACTGGTATTCCTTCATGTCTGGAATGAACATAGGTGCCTTGTATTAGAAAATGAAATAAACACCATTTAAATAAGAGATGCATATTGATTTAACACACAAGGATCTCCACAAATGCTCCAAATGCAAGTGTTAGCTGCCCAAGCATAACAGTCCAAGTGGTCCTGATCTGGTTCATCTCAGAGAAGACAGTACTCTCATACTTGTGAAGAAGACTGGGGGGTCTCAAACTGCTCCTCACAACAGAGAAGATTTCAACTGTATTTATAATAGGGCATGTACAATATATCTTGGGCTATTATTATTTCCTTCTTGAAGCTCATATGCCAATTGTATTTCTCAAAATTATTATGTCATTGGTAGCTCAAGTGAGAGTGTAATATATCGTGGCTCGGTGTTCAAGGTTGTATTTACTATTTATTCTTCATTTGGAACTATTCTTTTCTGTTGTCTGTATTATTGAGAACGCAAGGATTAATCTAATCAAACCAAGCCGGCTTGGTTTCTATTTTTTGTTGCAAGCTAAAACGTCCTATGTGGTGCAGCTCTGCACGGCCATATTGTGCACCGTTAGTGGAGGGAATTTCTTCATCACTATCATTTTTGCTGTTATTACTATGTCATCATCATCATCTTCATCACTATCACCACCACAACCATCATCATTATTATAGATATATATGTAACTATCCAACAGAAACAATGACCAAATGGCAAACAAGCTCAGCTGAACAGCAGTCAAGATCTTCTCTTCTAGACTTTACTAGCACAAGGCTCTCTCCTGTTTATATCACTAATTCAAAACTCTTCAGTCACAAATCAGTTAACCTTAAGGCTAACAAAAGAATTACTCTCACCTTTACTACCCAACGTGTAGTTGTGGTAAACAATCAAAGAAGTAAATAAATAAATAAATAAATAAGTGATTACATGTACACTGTTTCCATTGAAGATCATACTCACACAATACATGCTGCAAGCTTGCAACCAACAAATCTCTAGTCCTCAAATGGTACAAAGCTACAAAATGTAGTTGCATTTTCTTTTTGCAGCCCTTAAAAACAAACCTTGTGAATGTGGAATCAACTAGCCCATACTATGCTGTACAAACATTTGCTTGAATTGTATACTTACCAGTTACAACATATAAACATTTCAGGCACCACAAGTTAACTACCAAAGTCAACCAAAGTTTTTTTCCGGCCATATAAAAATGGTGCTATTACTGAGAGCAGTGAGATGAGTAACGCAATGCATATGTATCTTCTGCTCTGACCACGCTTTGCCTCTATGGCAACAACAGTTTTCTCCTCTACAACTGAATATTCCTCATGATGATAATTGGTGGAAGAAGATGACACCCCATTCCCAGTTTCATTGTAAGAGGACTTCTCATGTAGATCTTGCACCTTGTTTGAGTTAAACTGGTGAAGTAAACTAAGAATAAGCCACTGTATCTTTGCCAAAAATAAATACTATTTAATGAAGCAAACAAATACTACTACGTATAAGTATATTTAATTGGCACCGTCACTATTTTAAATTCCAGCCAAAATCATCTGACTTATAGTAGCCTGTGTTCCACATACATTTCTTTAAGTTTATTTGTAATTAATTAATTTACTCACATTTAGTGTTAAACTCAGACTGGACCAGCTGGTCCAATTTATTCATATCCAACATGCAGTTAACCCAGTCATCACAACTAACCAGATCTGCACTTGACTTGTAATGGCCTCATCAACTCAGTAGATTAATTACTTACACAAATTTGTGGAATGATTAGGCTAATCATTACAAAATGGGATAACATTGGCCACAATTTTAAATATAATTATGGTACTTATTTGCTTCATAACCTTTATATAATAATTGGAGTGCCAAGATGTATTAATACAAACCGTTATAATACCATTTATCCATTTCACCTCGTAGAAGAACATACCTCACTGATTCTCAAAGAGGACTCAATGGGCACTTTCAATGGAGCATCTCCAGGAAATTGGTGTGTAGAAGGTGGATGCTCTTTGTTATCAGCTTCTCTGCTCCCTAGAATGGTAGCAGATGCAGGTACATTGACCATCTCTAGCTTCTTCATCAACAATCTGTTTTCCTTTATCAAACAGCACAACTGCAAATGTTTATCAATATAGTCAGCTTCTAAAGTTTGTTTGAAACTCAAATAAAGTATCCCACAGATATACCAATCCTAATTTTTGTTTTGCTCATCTTTTAGGATACTTGGATCAAATTACTCATCTAAGCTTATATTCTTTTGACACTTGGTACTTCAGTTATATCATAAAGGCTCAACTTGATATGAAAAATATATTAATTTCTTAAATGTTAGTTTTTGTTCTTATATCTATTTGAATTATTATGAATTAAATTATTGAGAATAGTTAAAATAACTTTTGCAGTGAAAGGAATTCATCCAAAAGCTTGGGAATCCCTCAAAACACGTGGCCTATTGCAGACACGTACCAGCCCAATTCAAGAAATTGAAATCCTAAGGAATTTCTTAATTCTCGAGCTCTCATAATCCAAAGTGTTGAATAATTTGTCTTACATGGACCAAATATAGAATCATCAACGAACTTAAAAGATATTGGGTTACTCCTATTACCACATTGATACTTTGGAATTGAACTCCTTCCTGACACAAAAACCGGGTAAAAGAAGTTCCTGGGAACTGGAAACGAAACTGAAGGAGGCATACATGTTCATTAAAGGAAGTGATAAGCATGAAAAGAACCTGTTTTTGCACCCGTTCTCGTTCTACAGTTAGTTGTGTTACCAAATCCATTATAAAGCTTGTCTTAATGTTAATGTCTTTCACGCTCGCCATTTTCTCAACCTTAGCTTGATTCAAAGATGACTCCATATCTTGCAATCTGACCCTCAGGATACCTATTTCTTTGTTGAGCTCTGAATTAAGTTCTGACAATGCAATGCATTGCTCCTCTGCAATGTCTGTCTTGTTTTCTGCTTTAGAAACTTTTTGTTTCAACTCATCAATCAGCGTTTCCATATCCCAAATGGCAGAATATAACAAGTTTTGCTGCTCTTGACTTGCTTCAGAAGATGCTTTAGAATTCTGAAGTTGAATGTCAAGCTCCCTCATCTCTGTTTCAAGTATGCTCACTCTTTTTACACTATTATCATTGCTGTCTTTGAGGAAACTCAGTTCTTCACTTTGCTCCAAGTTTGTCTCTGTTAACTGCGAGACTTTTGCCTCAGCACTTTCAGCCCTACTCTCCAATTGATAGAGTTCTTCCTTTAGAGATTCTATTTCAATCTCCATTTCATTAATCTGCTCAATATGCACTTCAATTGACGAATTTGCCCTTGTTAGTTGAGATTCACATGCCATCAAGTTTTGCTTTAGCTTTTCAATATTCTGTTGTAAGGACACTACTTGAGCGTTTTCATCTTTAAGGTATGCAATGCTTTCGTTGAGCTTTTGAATGGTGATATCTTTAGCATTTGAGTGTTCCATGCAAGTTAGAAATTTCAATTGAATCTCATTTTCTCTTTGATGGGAACCGCTTAGATTGAGATTCGCTATCCGAAGTTGACCTGCCATATCTTTTGAGATGCCCATGAGCACCTCCCCTATATTGTCTGCCTCCAAAAACCTTCCCCATATTACCTCTGCCGCTTCTTCCATGCATGAAGCTATGTGTTCTCTTAACTTGAGCTTCATCTTAAAATCGTCTTCATTTTGTTTCATCAACGTCATCTTCATCTCGAGATCTAGCTCTCTTGCAAAAGACTTCCCCAACATTTTTAGAAGACGCTTTTGCTCTGCTATCTGCACTTGTGGCTTTGAAGCCAAGTCATGTCTCCCTGTCATCCTTTAAACATGTTAGTTTTTTTGTTAACGGAAAGTCGTACTTTCAGTCAGTCCCCTAATTGTTTGATATTATGCACTCTCAAACCAGTTTTTTATAAATTGTTGAATTCCCACACCGGATACTTGTGAAGGAATTAAGTGCTATATTGAGATCCAGGTTACTCCTCCTATCAGATTGACCTTTTAGGATGGAACCCTGGGTCTTAACATAAATGTAGGGCCCGTTTGACATTGTGTTACGTTTTTGAAAGGAATATGATGGATGTTGTAAAATAAGATAATAAATAATCATATTTATAGTAAATTTGTTGCCTTAGAAATCTACCAACAAAAACCTGAAAAAATTAGAAAACATAAAATGATATGGAGCGAGGCCATAGTCTCTAAATTTGGTGCAATACGCTAAATAAACTTGCAGGGAATGTCTGCATAAAACTTAACATTAAATAAATGGTGACCTTAAGAATCAACTCATTACTTACAGTCATCTTGATCAAATAAAGAGCCAATCAGCGACGGATTGGCTAGCTGAATCTTCATACTTAGAATACGTTCTTTCAGTTGGCCCAACGATTCTTCGGAATCTTGCAATTTGTGCTCCACCATTGTATCCAGTTCACTCAATGTCTCACAGGAAGAGACCTTTTTGCGCGCACCAAGAATCAGACCGTGGAGATTACTCACAAAATCATCCAACAGTCTAAACTCCGCCTTGAGAATAGCACTTAAGTGGTGTAATGTCAAAGCTTTCTCAACAGCATCCGGAGAATCGTCATTTTCAACTGCCATTGCTTCAACTTCATCTTGTTTGGTCATCACAGTCACAAACAGGCTGCCTAGATTCACCAGTTTCTCAGAAGAATATGCCATGTCCATGTCCACTTGACTTATGATCTCCATTGAGCTTCTTACCTCGCCCATGTCTTTAGTCGGGCTTCAATTCAGGCAACTTCTTCCAGTTAGATCTCAATATGATTGGTTATCAAAAAGACATTACAGTCAAAGGTGCAACATGTTAATTCTAGAACACTCAACTACAAATCATATCATTGAGAACTTCCAAACCTCTAGCCTTGTCTCTTGAGATCCATATCCTGGTTTTGAGTCTAACTTCTACTGATTACTCGTTTGAGCTTAGTTATACCTTGTTATTAAACTGTGTGGGATAACTTAGTATAGGAGGTGAACGTCATCAC
Organism: Cuscuta epithymum; assembly: GCA_945859915.1. Taxonomy (NCBI): domain Eukaryota; kingdom Viridiplantae; phylum Streptophyta; class Magnoliopsida; order Solanales; family Convolvulaceae; genus Cuscuta; species Cuscuta epithymum. Next base: position 476,444 of record CAMAPF010000210.1, on the reverse strand, counting down.
CTTATTGTTGGTTTTAAGATGGAGACTCATTACTCATACTTTGACCTTAAAATTAACCCTCTTTAAAATTGACAATTTGATTAATGGTCAATAATCTTGTTTTTCATAGGTTTTCTGAATTCCAAGATTAAACCAGTAACCCACATATCTCAAAACATATTCCATAGTTTTTTGGTTCATAGCAATCAGTAAAATGTAAAGCAAACCATAAATGACCTCAAATTTCCTATTGATTCTGCTTAAGAAACCCGGAGTGTGCTATGAATCAGAACAGTAAATTATTACCATAACAACCAACAGGCAACAGGCTCTTTCCGTGGATTTCTTAGAGAAAGTCTTTATGAAACTTAAAACAGCTTCAGAATTGTTCATATTATCATCAAGTAAAGAAACAGTTAAAATATTGGAGAAAATCTGGAATGAGAATCCAATGAACTAAGCTCAGAAGTGAAAATCTAGTACAGCACATACTTATAATTGGTCCAACAACCAAATTATCAGAAGTGAAAATCTAGTACAGAATCAAGACCCAACAACCAAATAAAGAGTAAAATCTGGTGAAGAAAAAGAAAACAGAAATTATAAATTTCGAACAAATACCTCTGAGGGAAATGGGTAAACTTTATGGGCATTTTTGAAATCCGAATTTAAAGATGAATCATAACGAACCATTCAATGTAAGGATCCACCATCCACTTGCTCATTGCCACTCATTTGATATGGAAAGAATGCAGCTGTGTACCTGAAAAGGTAAGAGTGGGTGACTGAAGTCTTCTGGTGGGGTGATGCATATTGGCATCCAATAATATTGGACCACGTCGCCCGAGGAGGGACCCTTGTCGGTAGTCCATTTTTTAATTACAGCACATCTTTGTCATTAAATCAAACATTTCAATCGAAAAACAAGAAAAGCGGCTCCCAATTGGGAAAATGGAAATTAATAATCCAACCTTTTAGCGGTCTTCTTTTAATAGTCCGACCTTTTCGTTATTCATGAATAATCCAACCTTTGCACCTCATCTTTATTCATTGGTCCCCGACCGGTTGATGACCTGCTATTCCGAGTTATTTTCTTATCTCTGCAAACTATTATACCATAAATTTCACCTTTTACAAAGATAATATTTTGCAAAGATAAGAAAATAACTTGGAATAACAGGTCATCAACTGGTCGGGGACTAGTGAATGAAAATGAGGTGCAAAGGTTGGATTATTCATGAATAACGAAAAGGTGGGACTATTAAAAGAAGACCGCTAAAAGGTTGGATTATTAGTTTTCATTTTCCCCTCCCAATTTGTATTTCCTTCGGACTAACAGTTCAATTGGGTTAACATAAATACTTCAAAATGTGAACATAAGGACAAAACTTCATGTCGTGCTTCCTTTTGGGTGGAATTTTTTGATGAATTTTTTTTATGATATCTTCTCAATCAAGTCTAGTTTATGCACAAAAAATTCCAGCTGAAGGCCGTCAAATGATTTTTGGAAGATAATTGTATTTTATATGTATATATTGGGCGCAGTTATCTTCTAAAAAACATTTGAAACCTTTCCGAATGAGTTTTTAGCTGAATTTTTGTGTGGATAAACTAGACTTGATGAAGAAAATTGATTTTTTTTGTAACTGGAGGTAAAATGTGTTCATTTTAGGAGGACAATAAATTTTATATAAGGAACTGAAAAAGGTAAGAATCAAACTGAATTTAACTAGAACCGAACTGAATTTAGCAACTACATTTTTAACTAGAATTGAACCGAATTTAAAGCCTACGATTTTTAATACGGTTCCATAGAATTTTAACAAGAACCGGACCAATCTCAGACCTAGAATCAAATATTAATTTTCTAACCCTAGTACTTCTAATTTAATTAAACAATTGCTCCCTTTGTTCTTTTGGGTAACCGTCAGTCCGTTGGTGATGGTTCAGTCCGTTGGTGGTGGCAGCGTCACCAGGCGTGTCAGAAAATTGGCAGATGCAATTTGGGATTTTTTTTGGGGCAGCAGGTTCCGATGCGGGCGACGACCAAACAAACGACGATGCCAGACGAAGCAATGACAATAGACCAACTCTGAAAAAGTTTGGCGAATTCCAACTATTGTCCAAGCTTCAAAGAATGCTATTTTTTTTGTGTTTTGCTCCTGTTTAGGATGTTTTTACTTGGACTATTTTCAGTCTCAGATCAAACTTAAACAAATCAGACTTAATCAGACCAGTCCAGATGAGATCAGACTTCCATAATTATAACATACACAAAAACCAGATCAGATCAAACTTAAACAGAACAAACTGAGACCATCAAATTTCGCACCAAATAAAAACATCCTTAACCCTAATTTATAATCGGGTTAAATTTTAACGATCCTGTAGCGTGCTTCTTAAAATGCACGCTAGCCCACGTGGCATTCAATATTTAAATTAAATTAATTCTAAAGAAAATCGGTGTACGCCTATAGCATTTTGTTTTCGTCTTCCTCTGATTCACGCTGGAAATTGCGGACCTTCCCTTTCAGCCACCGCATATTCGGCTGTAGTGATCAATTCAACCACCTCCGCGCTCGTCTTCTACCTCCTGGCAGCTTCTCGAGACGCAAGGGAAATTGGGCGGAAGGGAAGATGGGCGGAAGATCCGCCAGAGAGGGATCGAGAAGCCGCCAGACGATAATTGAAAGGGAAGGTGGGCGGTTGTCTAGCGTGAACCAGTGGAAGAGGGAAACGAAAATTTTCTACTCGCACACTTTTGTTTTCCTTAAAAATCATTTAATTGAATGGCACGTGGGCTAACGTGTATTTTAACAGGCACGCTACGGGCTCGTTAAAATTTCTTGGCTATCTTAGCTTTCAAAGTCTTCAAGACGACTAAAGTACTCCGTATTGGGCTGTCAGAAGACTCATGTTTGCAATTGCTTCAACTTTAAAAAAGTGATTTTTAAAAGTGATTTTGGGAAAAGTGATTAATAGTAAAAGTTGGTAGTGTATGAGAAAAAAGTGATTCTGAAAAAGTAAAAGTTGGTAGTGTTTGGTAAAATAAGTACATTTTGTGTAATAGAAAAAGTGAAAAGTAGTTTAAAGCATCCTTCCACCCGCTTCCAGCTTTTAACTTTAAAGTGATTAATTTAAGCAGAAGCTGTCATTTGAAAACACCATTTTTAACTTTTTTTTAAGCACAAACACTCCTTTATTTAGGCTACATAATTGCTCATTTGCTACGGCACCAAATAAATTACTGGTTTCCACTCCCACTCCATCGTTCTCCACAGCAGTAATGTCAAGCTCCAGAAGTGGAAGAGGAGTCCATGTACTGGTCTTCCCCTACCCAGCCCAAGGACACCTTCTCCCTCTTCTTGACTTGACCCACCAACTAGCCCTCCGCGGCCTGACCATCACCATCCTCGTCACACCCAAAAACCTCCCAATTCTCGATCCACTCCTCTCCACCCACCCATCCATACAAACCCTGGTCTTCCCTTTTCCGGCCGGCCACCCTCTCCTCCCCGCCGGCGTTGAGAATGTCAAGGACGTCGGCAACTGGGGAAATGGCCCGATCATGAGCTCCCTTTCCAAGCTCCGCCGACCGATGGTTGAGTGGTTCGGATCTCATCCAAATCCTCCGGCGGCAATCATTCATGATGTTTTCTTGGGTTGGGTGGAGGACATGGCCGGAGAAATCGGCGTGCCCGGAATATGCTTTTTCTGCCACAGCGCGTTCTTGGCTTGCGTCTTTGAATGCGGTTGGAAAAAGGTGGAGACTTTGAGGTCTTCGGAGGTGGTTGACTTTCCAGAGCTCCCAAACTCTCCCAGTTTCCCAAGGGAGCATCTTCCTTCCATGATAAAGAACTACAAGGAATCTGACCCTGATTGGGAGAGCATTAGGAGGGGCATGATTGGGAATTTCACAAGTTGGGGGGCTATTGTCACTACCTTTGAGGCATTGGATGGGGTGTATTTGGAATTCTTGAAGAATAAGATGGGCCATGGGAGAGTTTTTCATGTTGGGCTTTTGAGTTCGATTGGTGGTCCTCGTGGCGTGGGCCAGATCAATGGCCAAGAGAGTTTGTTTGCATGGCTTGATGGGTGCCCTGAGGGGTCAGTGTTGTATGTGGCCTTTGGGAGTCAGAAGTTGATGAGGAAGGCGCAATTAGAGGCCCTGACTGATGGGCTTGAAAAGAGCGGGGTTCGGTTCGTGCTGGTTGTGAAAGAGCCCACGGTTGAACAAATGGATTTGGGTTATGGATCAGTCTCAGAAGTGTTCGAGGATCGGGTCAAGGGAAGAGGCCTAATAATTCGGGGTTGGGCCTCTCAAGTGGACATACTAAACCATCCAGCCGTGGGTGCGTTTTTGAGTCATTGCGGTTGGAACTCGGTGTTGGAAGCAATAGTAGCAGGGGTGCTGATATTGGGGTGGCCAATGGAGGCTGACCAATATGTTAATGCCAAGTTATTGGTTGATGACTTGGGGGTTTCGGTCCGCGTGTTAGAGGGAGCTGACACGGTACCTGATACGGCCTCATTGGCAATAAAAATTAGCGAGTCAATGAATTGCGCTATTTCGGAGAAGGCGAGAGCCCAAGAATTGAAGGGTGAGGCACTTGAAGCACTTAAGATTGATGGAAGCTCTATAAAATGTTTGGAAGGGCTTGTCCAGCAACTAGCCCAACTTCAATCACACTAACTTGTCTTGAACAATGTTTTTTATTGTCTGTATGCTTTTTTTCTTATCTTGAAAATAAAATTTTGGTAAATTATAGCATGAGTATTTTGTTTGGAGAAACTCCTTGACTTTTGAGGCAATGCCTTAGCATTATTGACAACTCTCAAGCCATTTGCACTCAAAGGTTCTTGCTGATCTCTAATATAAAAACCAGGATCTCAAAGGATGCTTATTAGTATCAATAGAGGCAACTTGCATATCATTATCCCAATCGGCCAATCCCTATGTGTTACAGCCTAGCAAAAAATATTGAAATGGGGCATCAAGACCTAATCTGTAATACAATCTTCACACATATTTTTACACATATTTTGTACCACGTACATAGTAACATTTTTATTAAATTTAGGGAGGGACGGGACTCGAAATGTCTCCTGACTGTGGTGCTGCTCAAACTCCTATCACATTAGAGGATATTCGATGCATTTTGGAATTCCAGAATACTACTAGGGAAACTATCCTAAATAAGAGTAAAAATTTTGGAATTCCAAAATAGTACTGTTATCACCTTGGAGGTTAATGGATGCATCACTGACAAATAATCTATCCAAACAAGTGCAATGAGATATTTTAATGCCTCTTATTTCAACATCTTCCATATAATTCGAATGTCGTAACAGACTTTCCCGAAGGCCAAATCCATTCGTCTAATACCATCTCTATGAGGGAAAAGAGTCAAATAAGGCCTTCTACCATTATGAAATCATCACATAAGGCTACATACTCAATAAAGTGTCATATAAATACGCCTACTTATAAAAAGCAATCAAATGAGTCAAAATGGCCTTTTGACAACCTCGTAATCCCGGTTCTAGTGTACGTCTGACTATCTCTTTAATATAGAATTATAGATTATATGATTGACATGGAATATTTAGTTATGGTTGACTTAAATACAAGATAAAAATAACGGCATGTGAGCTAAAGTCGTGATTTAGAGGTTGTCAACGGGTCATTATGACTCATCCGATTGCTTTTTATAAGTAGATGTACTTATATGACACTTTATTGAGTACATGGCTTTATGTGATGATTTCATAATAGTAGAAGGCTTTATTTGATCCTTTTCTCTCCATGATTCTCTAAATTCACAAATGTTTAGTTTTATTTGTTATTTTATCATTTTCTCAGAGTATTCATTTTTATTTTACATTAATTCTCATCATTATTTTTTCTTCTTTCATACTTTTTATACTTTATCAATCTTTCCATATGAGGTATCTCACATTTCTAAAACTTTGCGCAAAATCTAATATGCAAGTATAATTGGAAGGGGAAAATATTTTTGTGAACTTTATTGTTATTAACTAACTGCCTCATTCTTTCAAAAAAAAAATCAACTACCTCATGAAATTTATGTAAATGAGATGATTGAAAACGGTTCAAATTATTAAGAAATATGATGTTTTTAATTGGACTTGAATTAACTAAACTGTTGTGGTCTGTTGAAGCTCGGTCTGATTTGAATCGGTCTGTTTAAGTGTAGTCTAGTCTGATTTGATAAATTTCGAGTATATGTGTATTTTACTCGTCAAGTCTTATCTTGTCTAGTATTTAGTATGATATATTTATTTACGTCTGACCTATTTAAGTTTGATTTCTTGGCCCATAAATTAAATAGGTCAATTATTTTAGGGGTAATTTGAGTTTGCACACCATATTATTGTTCAAATTGGACTTTGCACCCCTTTTTTAAAAATCTTTGTTTTTGCACCCCAACCCCGAATGAAAAGACAAAAATGCCTCTCCATTAACAATTCAGTTGTTTTTCAACATATTCATGATTGAGGGGTATTTTTGTGTTTTCATACAGGGTTGGGGTGCAAAAATAAAGATTTGTAAAAACGAATTACCTCATTATTTTAATTTTAATTAAGTTCAAATGTCTAGATCCATACGACCCAACATTCCTCAATGCAATTTTTTTTAAAGTTGACTTCATTAGTAGCAATAATGCGCAAGGTACAACATTTAAAGCAACATACCTTTTCTGTTTTTCCCTACCAAACAGAAATTACCGGGGGAAGCAGCTATCCTTACTGTGGCCTCCTCATACTCACCGGTGACTCCAAACCTCAGACGCTCCGAACCTCGAAAGCGGGAACCGGTAAGATCAGTTCTGAAAAAGCTCAATTCTTTCCGGGAATCCGCAACTTTTTTGCTTGGTCTTCCAATCCTACGGGACTTTAATTTGTTCAATAGATCTCAATTGCTATATAATGTTCATTTTTTTTAGTTATTAATCTTGTATGCCTCTTTGATTCATTTATCTTATGCAGGCCATATCAAATTATTGGGAACAGACCATGAAAACTGTGAAGGATCATCATGGAGAGGAAGAGGAGGATGAATTAGGCTCGAAGAAAAATGCCACGAATTCCCATAGTAGTACTCCCGGAGGTACGTTGTGATTATTGGAAATTGTTCTGATTTAAAGCATTTGTATTTATTCTTACTAAAAGTATGAAATCGTGAATTCGTCTTCATTGTATTGAGATCGCAAGGTGTTTCTCTTTGTGGAATAGATGGAAAGAATAATGACAAGGCCAATGTAATAAGGTCTAAACATTCTGTAACGGAGCAGCGTAGGAGGAGTAAGATCAACGAGAGGTACTGAATATTGTTATTGATATGAATGAGTGATTGGAAAGCATATTTAAATCTATGAATTTGAATGTTATATCAAAGTAACTTGGTTTTGGGGATATTTGTCTTCCTATTAGGACTGAGCATGGAGGCTCTAGATATTACGTAGTACCATCCATGAAATTAACTTATTGGAGACAGAGGCAATAGCTTACATGTATTCTCAAATTATGCCATGTAAAACTGAATAGTCCCAACTCACAACTGTGTTGTGGACATGCTTAAGGGCATAATGGGAGTGGTTAGCTATGGTGAGAGGTAGACAGACACTGTTTGCTAACCATGCGAACATTTGGTTTGTGCTAACTTGCAATTGCATAAAGTCAGGTTTCCACTATTAGCATTTAACCTAGATTGTTATTATGATAACGATTCTGATAGTATTGTTTCAATTTGGAACTGGACATGGTTAGACACTCAGACTGTCTTTGAGTGCAACATATATTGATAAGTTTCTTATACTCTAATGAGTTTGATCAAGGAAATGAGTTCCATTGTTTCCAGGGGTGCTTGTATGTCATAACAACTAAGAAAGCTGTTGTTACATTGTTACTTATTTTATATTATTATTATTATTAATATTATTATTATTATTTGATATTTGATTTGATATTGATTTTAGACTTGGCTATGCCTTTGTGTGAGATCTTGTTATTGTTCAAGCGCATCTCTCATCAGTCAGAAGAAAAATAGGAAAGGAACAACAAAAACGAAAATAGGAAAGGAAATGGGACAAAATTTATTTTGCTTCTGTCATTTAGCCGATGCATTCAATACCATTTTATGTGCAGAATTTATTAGAATAATTATATGAAGATTGAAACATAATTTTCTTCAAGCTCCTGGAAATGCTGATTTTTTTTTGTTCAATCCAGATTTCAGATATTAAGAGACCTGATACCTAATACAGATCAAAAGCGAGATACTGCATCATTTCTGTTTGAGGTGTACTACCAGAGTTGATTAAATCATAAAATAAAATCAATACCCAATACATTTTTTATCCAACCTTGCATTGAGATTGTGCTGATATTCATCTCTTTACGCAGGTGATTCAGTATGTACAGTATTTACAGGAGAAGGTACAAAAGTATGAAGGATCATATCAAGCGTGGAGTTCTGAGCCAACAAAACTAATGCCTTGGGTCAGCATCCTATTCGTTTTTAAGTTTTTTATATTACAGCTTGACCTCATTAGGTGGCTGTCATTGCTCTCTCGTGTTTTTGTTGCCTGTGTCTATGTGCTGCAAAATGTTTGATGTTCATTAATTGTGCTATCAGACTCCCTATAGCGGAGCGGTCGACAATAGTGCCAGTAGCGGGTGCTATAGTGGGAAGAATAGCGGCTGTAGCGAGCGCTATAGCGCCGCTACAATTTAAGGGGCTACTTCAGTACTAGTTTTGAGGGCATTTTGGAGTAATTTTTTCTTTTAGATATTTTTTGGGTAAAAAATAAAAACAACCCTACTAAACCCTTCTAAAATAACTCAAAAAAGAAACCAAGATCAAACATAACCTACACCGTACATTTCAATGTTAAGGTAGTTCAAGGCATCCGAACAACCATGATTTTCTTATAATGAGATATTGATGACTTTTAATTTATCAAGAATTATCAGGAGCTTAATTATTAATTTTTAATGTTTAGAGGTATGTTACTTAAATTACTTGTTTCTTTTGTTTAAGACACTAATGCCTTTTCATTGGCAATTTAGTAAATATAAATTTGATGACGTTTGAGATTTTGAGTAATACATTTATGATTTATCATTTCTTGCATTTAATATGTGCATGGCATGTAATTATATGCATACATATTATATTTATTTTGCATACATATTGTCTAAATAGTGATCATCCTGCTATCCGCTATACCGCGTTACCGCTATAGCGTTTTCGGGGTTGGCCTCTATCCGGGATTGACAACACCGGTTTTTACTTCTTAGCTCTTTTTTGGATTAAGCTTTTCAAATAATCTCTCTTTGATGGAACGTTCTTTTAGAAGCATGATTTATTTCAAGTGTTGTTTTAGTATCATACTATCATTCATATAGTGCTGAATGATTTTTTCTCTTATAAAATCCCATTCTCGAACTTTTATTTAAAACAACTGTTTTATACATGCCCTTTTCTGTCATTTTGTAATTCGAAGCTAGTTTATCAACTACTTTCGCCAAACACCAATTTCCAGACCAGTTACATTTTTTTCAGCTACAAGCCATCACTTTTAATTTACTTATTGGCTTTTTTTGCCAAATGTAGCTTAGTACACCTGTCCATGAAACCATTAAAAATATGTCCACAACTTTCGTTGAACACTTCCCTAAATATTCTAGATGCATCGGAAACTGTTGCTCAAAGTATTTTGAAGGATGTCTGATCGTCATTGTACATTCCGTGTTCTATCATCCATATTTTTTCTATTAATGATTATTTCGTTTTCTTATCAAGAAGCATTCTGTTAATTTAATTTTATATATGGGCTCAGAGAAACAGTCATTGGCGATTGCAGAGTTTTTCAGAATCCCCCCCACAAGCTGTAAAGAATGGTCCGGCATATGCTGGGAGGTTTGATGAGAATGCTATCACAGCCCCTTCAACAGCTTTGCAACCAACGATTCAGCAGAATCGAGTTGAATCATCTTCTGCCACCTTCAATGGGGTACAACATAATGAGCTTGCTACTAAGCATCTGCTGGCAAGTTTGCCAGCTTCTGATGCCCAATCAACTGAATGCCTCCCCAACAGAATGGAAGATGCTCTTGGTCAACAGGCGGAGCCGCCAGCTATAGAGGGTGGAACAATAAACTTTTCAGGTGTTTACTCCCAAGGGTAAGTAATTAATGTATACGGAGTATAATATTCAAACAGTTATAGTCACACTTTAATTTAATATTCAAGTCCCCTGATTTATTGCCCCTTTTAGTACTTGTTACTGAGATATGTCATTTTTTTTCAGACTACTAAATTCTTTAGGACAAGCGTTGCAAAGCACTGGTGTAGACCTATCACATGCCACCATCTCTGTACAGATAGATCTTGGAAAACGGGCAAATAGGGGATTAAGTACAGCAGTAATGGGTGCCAGGGTATGTATACTATATATAGTATGTCTTTTATTCTAAGTATCACTATATGAAATTCCTTGATAAAAATAAGGCGCTGGAAGTGGAAGTAAGGTGACCCCAAACTCTTTTGTGACTAAGGCTTGCCTGGCTTGGATATTGTTGTTCTTGTTGGGGAGGGAAGTAAAACATGCAATATATACTTGATGAGACATGCACTTTCTTCTCCTAAATTGTCTATAGAACTTATATTACAGGATATTGACCATAAGAAACCTGCTGCACCATCTTCGAGTCAAGTAGTGGGTTATTTTCGTGAACCGGACACCGATGGAGATATGGATCAAGCTCAGAAAAGGCTGAGGATTTAGGTAGCACAATCAATATCCCCCTGATTTATTTCAAGATTGTGCATATGGTAGTTGTTGCTCATGTCCATTGATGTAATGCCTTCACTTATTTGTTCACTCCATTATTTTAAGTTTCGGTTGGCGAGGGAGCTCATTGTGATCATGTTCATTGAATCCAAAACCTAATGCTCTCAAGTAACCAATTACCATCTCTTCATTTTTTCTCCCCAATTTCCATAGAATAGAGTGTACTATTCGTAATACCACCATGTGTTTTGGAATTTACACATGACAAAGACGGGCCAAAACCATGGTTTAAACTGCTGCGTTGGCAGTCATGGCAGGTTGCTTATGTTGATCCAGCAACAAACCCCCCGAATTTAGTTCAACCAAAGAACTTAGGAGGACTGATGTGCAATTCCATGTGCTAGGACTTGGGAGGACGCAATGCAATTCGCTGACAACCAAAGATATTTAAAATAACAGACAGTTATCATGCAAATTGATACAGAAAAAGGAGAGAAGACTTCTATGTGTAGTGATTATCCCAATCCCAAAGGTAGTTTCTTAGATCCATTTGTAAATATAAATGGTGCAAGAAATTCGTATCATCAGGGAAAATGCATATTTCATTTTCCGAAGTGAGGTAACCTCAATGTTTGAAGTGAATGTTATTTGAAATAGTGCATGTCATTAATTCATGTTTGTTTGGTTTAATTTAGTAATTTTTGCAAGATTTTTACATATATAATTGGAGATATGAATCTCGTGTACTGAGTTTGGCATTTTTGCAGCAAAGTAGGAAAAACATTTACTATTTTGGTGTTTTGTGGGTGTATTATGAACTGGGTACATAAGTTCAAGTGTAATATGTAGATTAGTGTCAATTAGCATATACGTAACTATTTTGGACACTAACTAATTATCGAGGTGGAATGCATTATGCATGTGTTTGTTGAATGGTTAGTTGAGCTTTTGGTTTTATAAGAGTTTAACTGCTTCATAATTGTACTCTGCGTATTTCAACTCCGAGTCCAATGTCTAAAACCTACTACTCCCTCCGCCCCATTATTCCTGTCCTACTTTTCTTTTTTGAATTGTTCCCAAATAAGTGTCAGGTTTCCTTTTTTGAAAGAAATATGTGGTGTACAACATTTTACTTTATTATACTCAAATCTCAACAACTTTTACTTTTCCAACCATCTTACTAAAAACTGTGTCAAAGCAAAGTAGGATACATAAAATGAGACGGAGGTAGTAGTACTTTTAACTTTGAATTCGCTACATTCACGCTCAAATGTCTAATTTGGACCCAATAGTGTGGTAGTGTTGGATGCATTATACTAGAATTATGTATATTTATATTCTGAGCTCAGCTTGTATTGCTCACTCGAGGTGTAAAATACTTTTAGTGTTTAGTAGAAGTGCAATGATCAAGACATCAAGTACAAGTGAAATTGTTTATGAAGTTATCTTTTGCAAGTATTAAATTGCATAATCGTAAAACTGTTCATGATACTGTGTTCTTGCATACATTAATGCATAATGTGCAAAAAGTAAAAAGATTGTCCACACTCCACACATACTTATTTTTGTGTTTATTACCAATGACAAAGGATGGATTTTAAGTCACCATTAGAGTGGCTTTTAGAGTGTGCTATATTGGGAATACTTTAATTTAATCTGAAAAACATACTTACATACCATAAACAAAAACTGTAAAACTTATGTTGATCCCTGAACACAAGTGTATGCTCAATTGCTCAAAGCACACATGATGAATATGAATTTCCAATTCTGTGTTTGTGTAAATACATTACATCATAAGAATATATACTCCCTTTAGATTTCAAACTAAACTATTTTGTGTTTCAAATTTAAAACCTTTAAAAGTTTAAATTTTACCCAGTAGAGTCCTTAAGAAAAAAAGTTAGAGACAAAAGTAGGTATTCCTCAATTTTTAAATCGCAGGGTTTACATATTCAGTAATGCTTCATGTACACCGCATTCTACATGTTGGTCAAATTGTCCGTGTACAGTCATAAAAAATTTGTCTGTGTTAACAAAAGTACAAAATGCCGGTCAAATTGTCTGTACATAAACAATTTGATTGGCATGTAAAATGTCGTGTACAAGTGCTTTGTACAAATAATATTAAGGGAAAAGGTGCAAAAAGGCCCATGTACTAACCAAAAAGGTCAAATAAGCCCTTATTTAGGAGGCTCTGTCCGGTCGTCGTCATTTGGGGTGGTTTCCGGTGGAATTTTTTGATGAATTCTTTTTAGCATCTTATTTATTAAGTCTAGTTTACTCATACCAAATTTCAGCTAAAACTTCAATCGGGAAGGCATTCAAATGAATTCTTTTCAGCTCAAATTCTTGAAAAGACTGTCCCATCTTTCCTTTCCGGTCCGCTGCACTAAGATTGTTTCATACCAAATTTGATAGAATTTGTGTAATTCTAGATCATTCTTACAGTCTTATTTTATCAATTCAATATGAACCACATAAACATATTTTTCTTAATAACCGTGTCACTTTCTCATATTCCAATGTTAGTGGAACGGAGGTAGTATTACAGAGATGCCTGAAATAGAACTTCAAAAGTCCATTTGATAAGACATTTTTTCGGCTTATTGGTCTTATCAGCTAATATTTTTATTCAACACGTAACTTTTGATTTAACAAATTGGATTTTGTAATAGTCAAAATAAATAAAGTTGGAATTATTTTTCTGATTGAATTGGCTAAATTGTTGAAGTGGACTATTTTAGCTATTTATCATACACCTTATAAATTCTTCATGATTTTATTTATTCAATATATTTATGTATACATTTTTAATAACTTAGCATATTCAATCACATTTTCACCTATTTTGCCGATTAGGCCAATTTCAGTATCATTAAAAGTTCTGAAAAAGCAAAGTCAAGGAAAACCACATGTCCATGATAACAAGAAATCAATTTCTTCTAATTGTTTCCTTTGTGAAGTTCAAGAATTCGTGTGTGGGGATTACGGAATTATTTGTAGAAAGTAAACAGGAGCCAAAAAAGCTGGTGCATGAAGGCATCATGCAAGGCGATGGCCCAGAGAAGAGTCACACTGGTGTGTAATTATGTAAAGTAATTTTTGTGAAAAGTTTTTATGAGCGTTTTAATATGTACACCTTTCGAGCAATAATTGAAAGACACTAGAACAACCTTGTTATGGACTCATGGCAGCCAGGCAGGTTTTCTCATAAAAATTGCAGATGTTTTTCATTTTTTCTGTCAACATGTTGCTAGAAAGTTATCCTTTCCCTACGCAAACATGAAGTAGGTTGCAACTTGCAAATTTAAACATCAGAAAACCAAAACTTAGCTTCCAACTGCTTATCCACATATATCTATATATGTGGAAAAAAACACAAATGAAAAAAAGAATTAGCGCAAAAAAAATTTGACATAAATCTCCAAAGCTTCATGCGAAACAATGAGGAAATATAAAATAATAATCACTCTCTCAACAGAAAAAGATTCTGAGCTAATTCTAGAAAAACTAAAAAAGAAAATAAATAACAAACATCCTCTCAAACCTTATATTCATACCCTAACACCAACAGTACACTAAGCATACATACAACTACAGGAGAGCAGGGGTGGAGACAGGGAGGGGCTGGAGGGGGCCACGGCCCCTGCAAGAAAAAAATTCTTAAGTATATATTATGTATAAATACTTTTAATCTATAGAAAATATGTTGATATTTTAAACTTTCGCCCCTGCAATGTAAAATTTTTAAAGACCGGCCCCTTCAACCATAGATTTCTGGCTCCGCCACTGCAGGAGAGGCAACACATCTCTAAAAAAGTAACCATCATCATAAGGTAAAGCAATACGGAGTACAATTTAACTTGACAAGGCCTATATAAACAAATGAAATGGACTTCATTCAGAATCTACAGCAAAGAAGACACCGCCAGCAACTCATGTGCTTCCAGGATCTCTTATATGATCTTTTCATTTTCTCAGGGCTGCTATTCCACTCTGATTGAATTCTGCACCCCCCACAACAAAAAACATTTCATTCAAAGAATGAAGATTTATTAGAAATGACCAAACTAGAAACAAAAAGGAGTGATTTTGGGAAAAAAGTTTTGCAAAAACGTACACTGGGAAGGCAAAGGATCTGGCGCTCGTTGTACTGCTATCCGACCGGAGAGAAATGCTGCCAGAGTATGGTATCAAGCCCGCGTAAGAAGAAGTGATCAAAGAACTCAGTCCAGAAAAACTAGCCTCTCCTCCATCAGCAAATTTATCCTGTTGGCCACTAATTGAATGGTTTACTTTGGCTTTAACCTCACTGTTAGGAACAACATCATCTTGCAACTCTTGGGGTTGTCTACAACCATTTTCATTTCCATTTCTGTCAGCAACACTAGTAGTGTTCTTGTCAATTGTAGACTTGCTTTCCACCATGTTGCTGTAGACTAAGCATGTTTCGGGGAATTCGGGCACATCTTTCTCGTTAGATTCATCAGTTTTTGATGTTGCATTATGGTCCAGCAAGATTCTGTCTTCCGGAGGCTTCTGTAGATTAAGATAATCCATACTACGTCAGATTATACACACATGCTTTTGGAGCTATTAGTTATTTTCTGGAATGAAACGAGGCTATATACTTTATTACTTTGGAGAGTTTGGATAAACAATTTTAACATGTGCTTTTTTGGTTTAAACGGAAGTTTTTGCTAAACAACGTTTTCACTTTGATAGTGTTTGGCTGACTGTTATAGAAGGATATAATGACAGCTATATGTCTTTTTTTTTTGGATAAAGCATGACAACTATGTGTCTAACATAAAAATGTACTCCCTCCGTCCCAATTTGATGATACCATTGCGGTTTACGATGTTTGACTGATGATAAAGCAAACGGATCCCTGTCCGCAATTAAATTATTTTTAGAAGAAAAAATTACATATTCGGAAACTACATTAAAAGCTTTACAAAGTCGCAAACACCTGAATCAAATTTGATAAAAACTTGATATATAAAGTAAGAGATTAAGAGTGATTTGTGTTGACCATGTGAATAAGAATTGCTACCATCAAATTGGGACAGAGGTAGTAATAGACAAAATATGACTTTTAAATTTTAATACACAGTGAGCATAATGGTATTTCCTCAACAATTGTAGTGAGCATAATAGATCAATATTTAATCTTACACGGCAGTGACCATAATGGGGGTGTTTTCACAGTGACCAAATGACCATACAGGCAAAAAAACTTTAAAAAATCATTTTTATGTTTCCAGGAATTTTTTTCTTTAGTGCAAAATAACATGATTTATTTTTGTAAATTGGTTAGTTAGTTTTTAGGAAGTTCTTCAGATAAATAACATAAACGCAAACACTCAGATAAAGAGCTTCTATTTACTTGAAATAACATTTTGGGAGTCAAAACGCTGAGACAAACACCTAATGTAAATGGAAAATGAAATGCCAGCTCCAGTGATATCATTTTTTATATGAAACTCGTGGAGCAACACAATTTGCTTGCAGAGCACATAAAACGTTTTGACAGACTTAACTTGGATAAAGCAGAAAATCGGAGAACAAACAAACCTTATCAAGCAACACTCCACATGTACTGCCATTACAGTTTAAGCTGACAAGAGAGCTTTGTGAATTCTGTGTTGATGATGGTTCCAATAGGAGAAGCTTATCACCAAAAGGCTCTTTTCCTGACACGTCATCAACTATATCCACAGTGTGTGCCCCCTCATCAACACAAATATCTCTGATGGGGTTACTCTTTTCATCTTTGCAACAAACAATTGATTCAGGCAGCTTCTGTTCAATAACACTTTTGTCAGTAGCATCTGAAGGAGACACATTTTTATCAAGTGCATCTTCATCTGTCTTAGGCGCAATGCAATGAAACTGACTCTTTTTATCATCCTTTGTGGGAAAAACATGAAACTTATTTTCGATACTCTTGAAAGAGCAATCAAGAAGTAGCGCTTCACGATCAAGTTGTTGAACCTTTTGGAATCCGTCTTTATCTTTATTAGTGATAACATTTGATCCAAACATGCCCCTAAATAGATCTGTCTCCTTGTCACCATTTATGCATAAAATTTCACATTGATTTTCTTTCATGCTTGTCTCCTCTTCCGCTCTGTCAAAGGCATTCCTATTGAATTTAAGCCACTTCAAAAATCATCTTTTAAAACAAATATAAAGATAATAGGAATCACAGGGATTTAAAGGAAAACAAAAATACTAAGAGATGAGATTTGGGAAGTAATTCATCTTGGAGGTTCATACTTTCAACATAATGACTAGTGAAAATGTGTCTACTGATTAGATAAATTTAGCGCAAAGTTCCCACCATTTAGGGATCATGATTATGAGACAATAAAAATAATGCTGCTTTTACAGTTAATAGACATCCATAAAAATGATGCAAAAGCAGTAATTAAAAGGCAAACCAAAACTGAGTCCAAGCAAACCTCCAATGGAAGCTAAATATCAAACTAAGAGATGACCTTTTAAGTTTTAAGGATGTTTTTAATTGAGCTATTTTCAGTTCTGAGTCTCTGACATACCAGATCAGACCAAAGCAACACCTAGACTTAGACGATAGTAAAATACATATACACCAGACGTTTACCAAATCAGACTAGGTTTAAACAAATCATACTAGAATATTTCAGTCCAATTAAAACATCCTTGACATGGACTTTCACTTTTACATTGAATTATTTTTCTCCCACCCTCCACTTTCAAAGAAATTGTTGCTTTTGACCTGTTTAAGCAAAAGTATATTAAGGAAATGGCACACCACAGGTTCCCCTTTTCCATTTCTTTAGGCAAAAAATGGCTGCTTTAAGGTTTTGTCCATGACCATGTCTAATCCTCACTCCACTTTTCTTAGGGATAACAGTTAACAAGAACCCAAGAAAATCAACCAAATCTAAGCAAAAACGCTATACAAATTTATTCTGGTGTCAAACATGTGTACGCTATTGGTACCAAGGAGCATACGTGGCATTTCAAGTATGGGGCAAATTTGAACTACAAACCCCACCAAAGAAAATAAAAGTTGCAATAAATTGTAATGATATAATCTGGAAATGGGCTTTCCCCCCCATGAAGCATTCATCTTCTTTACCAGAAACGTGATAGTTAACACAATTACTTATAAAAAAGAAATAAAGCACAGTTCTTTCATGTATTTTGCAAGAAAACATGCTTCACTTCCCAACAATGGCATACCAGAGGAAACAGAAGGCCCCCACCCCCACCCCTTCAGACCATACACAGAGAATGGAAGCTGGAGAGTACCTTTGATCTTCAAGTGGAGAGATTGAATATAGAGAAGAAATATGTTCTGTAGATTGAAGAAGAAATAGTGACAAGAAAGGTATGTGGTGGGTATCCCTAAGCGATGAAAAAGGAATCAGCTTTCTCCATCTCCATGAACAGTTTCACCATATAGTACATACCCAGCAATAAATATTCAGTTATCTATCCCGTAAGGACACATTTATATGAGTATGGAGAGAGACAGACAAAGAGAGATCAGGTGAGGATTCACCAGCCCAGGGTGCACTAAATGAAGAAGGTGAAATGCATTAATTGTTGAAAACTGTATATTTCAAATAAATAAAGAAGAGAAATACTCCGTATTACTATATCCCTCGGCCTGGTCACCGGGAAGTTTTAAATCTCCGGCGGTCCCAACCGGTGATAGTGAGATGTATAGAGGAGTAGACATTTTCTGACAGAGAATTAGGAAGAAGCGGGATGTTCTTTCCTGTGTTGTGTACACACTGACAATTTTTTTTACAGGGACAGGAGGCACAAAGTCAATCGTTGATCAATCCAACGCTATCCCGCCCGTTTCATCCATAAACCCAGAAGTCCTTCCATAACTTCTACTCCCTCCGTAATTAAATTCACTTCGGACACATTAACAAAATAAATATGGAGTGCACTATTTTGCACTGTTTTACACTATTTGGACATTGTTTGACACTGTTTGACACTTTTTTGATGTAGATTATTTGCCAAATAAGGAAAGTTTTGAAGTGTGGAGTTAATTTCGGGACTGCCCGAAAAGAAAAGTGAGAAATTAATTTTGGGACAGAGGGAGTATTTTTGAGTAATTAAAATATTTTTTTTTATAAAAAAGATAACCTAATTAATCATATAGTAGAGGTAACAAGAATCAAGACAAACAAGTCATAGGTTATTCTAAGGTGAGACACAGAACTCAAAAGTAGCTCAAAAACGTTCCAATTCACTAACCCCTCATCAATGTAGATTATTCTAGCATCCCTGATGCACCCCTATTACTCAAATGAAAATGGAAAAAGTAATATTGTCGTGACAATAAAAGGTAGAAGAACAAAAGAAAACTCCAATTTTACCAGTTATCGAAAAGGGAGAGGAGATGTGATTTGACCGGCCACCATTAAAGGAAGAGAGTCAACTGCCACCTCTTCACATGTCCATTTTTGGATCTTCCTCATATATACCTCCATGATGGCAAGTGTATCCTCTCTGATATTTGGCTCTATCACTCTGCGCTTCCACGGCTCTTCCTCATGGGAATCAGCTATGTCTTTACCCCTAGAGAGCAATTCTTCCACTATATAATTGTCCGTCTCATCAAACTCGCACTGTTTTTTTTTCAGACATTCTCAATCTCTTCCCCCCGTGAGTTGGTTCCGCTTCCGTTAGGGATCAACCACTTATTACCCAGATGCACTCCTCCTCTTCCCATATCTGCACACATCCAAGGCTTGTATGGTTTCTCTTTGATCGAGGATCCCGAGTGAGTATTCGATGGACAAAAACGATCGATGTGTCCCAATATTCCTACAAATGAAGCAGAACTTTGAAAGACTCATACATGTACTCTGCCCAGAATCAATCCCCTTCTTGCGTCATTTGTAGTCTGCGAACTATTGTTTTCTTGATATTCACGGCACCCGAAACCGCAAGATGGATCTCCAAGACCCCCCAGCGTAAGCTCATGAACTGCAATAGTGTTCTCAATTCCACGTGCAACTTTCTCTGTCATAAGGCCTAGAGGTAGGTTATGCACCTGGACCCAGAAATCAGGATTGTCTAGCGCCACCTCAAGTGGTCTAATTTTCATACGATTTTTTCTTTATTTCAATAATATAATATACGCAATATTTTGAACGTAATTTTTATATAAGATTCAACCAATTTAGATGTTTCACCCATATGATTTCATCAATTTCAACTACTTCAAACAACTCAACCAATTTTCTAGGACATTCTCATCGGTATGATTCCGATGAAAAGGCACTCAAAATAAACACATTTTATAGTTACATGACCAAATCTACAAGTAAATATAATGCCCGTTCGGAGGACTGGAAATAAGCTTATAAGCCTGAATATGCATAAAAATCACCAAATAGCCTCTTAATGGGTTGATTTTGCTGAATTTTATTATCATCTCAAAAAGTAGCCTTAAGGTTACTTCTTTGGCTGAATTTTATTATTGTACTGTTAAGCTATAGAAATACGTATTTATCCTTCTTGAAGACCTCTCGTTCTACTGCTCCAGAAGTGTAGATTTAGTTCTTTGTGAACTTTCATAATTTCCCAATACCTTATCTCATGAAGCCTGGTCTAATAAGTTGTTGCACGTCTTGTTTTTTTTTATGTGGCGTTAAACTTATAGGGTTGCTTTATTTTGAGTTTATTATGGTTTTTATAACTTAGTAGTGATTCTATTTTCTTCCAATTTAAAATTTTGAATTCTAAATACTTTGAAATATTTTAAATACCTTGCCATGTTTTAAAAACTTGTATGAAGGTGTGGGGTATTTTGTGGCCTAATAAGGGTTTAGGTAGTAAGGGGTGTATTGTAATCTAATGTATTGAAAACATGAAGAAATTATATCCTTTATGGTAATTTTACCTTCAATCAACCATTCCAGCCAGCATATTACCAAACACTATGAGCCCGTTTGGTAGCACCAAAATCGGCTGTTTTGGCCGATTCTGCTGAAATTTATGATATTCTGGCTGGAGTGGCTGTTTTGGCTGATTCTGCTGATTTAAGAAAAAAATATTTTAAAAATATATTTTATTAATAAATTAAAGAAAAAATTATATGTAAAAATAGCTAAAATGGTCCTCTACAGTAACTTCAGCCAATACAGCCAGAAAAGTAACTCCAACCTTACTTTTTCGGCTTATTACACAATTCAGCGCGCGAAAGTAAAAGTTACGTGTTTGGTGAAAAAGCTGGCTGATAAGCCTAATAAGCCGAAAACAGAGTTCTCCAAACGGGCTCTATAACTTCAGCAGATTAAGTCTTTTCAGTCTTTTCAGCAGTTTCAGCTATTGCAGCCGTTACCAAACGGGCCCATAGTTTCACAACTAATAAATAACCAATAGTGAGTTATAGAATTAAAATTACAAATCTCACATATATTTATGTTGTACTTTGTTTTCTTAACCATTTAAAATGTCACATTGTAGTAGTTATAATAATTCCAAACAAATGTTCACATATGAGTATTTTTTTATCTTTAGTCACGCCTTTTCAGATTTTGGTTCAGGTGAGAAATGCATCTAATGTGAGAACTGAGAATAAATCTCAACCATTGGATTTACGAAGTTGCACTAAAGTTGGCTTTATGTTGCAGTAATATTTAAATTTTGCTCATGTTGCACTAAAACTGTTTCATGTTGCACTAATATTTGACGGCGTTGCACCGAAATAGCTTCATGTTGCACTAGACACGTGTAATACGGATTTTTCAGAAGTATTTACAGAAATGCCACCGTGCTAGATTGTATATTTCAGTGCATCATGAAGTGTCTTTTACTGCAACTTAGTCGAATCCAATGACTGAGATTCATTCTCATTTCTCACCCAAAGGGTTCTTCTCACTTGAACCTTACCCCGCCTTTTCATTTGGTATCTCTAATAATTAATTTAGAACAGATAAAGAATTACATAGCACGTAGTATTTATTACTCCTTCCGTTTTTATTTAATCTTCACACAAAATAAGAAAAGAAATTTGACTTTACTGTATAGTACACTGTTGAGGCACTGTTTGGCACTGTAGAGACACTGTTTGGCACTGTTGAGACACTGTTTGGCACTGTTTTGATGTAGATTTCTTTGCCAAAAAAGGAAATAAGGAAGTGTGAAGTTTATTTTAGACCGTGTCAAAAAGGAAAGTGTGAAGTTTATTAAAATCCGGAGGGAGTATAAAACTATTTCAAGTTGTATACACTAGCATATCAAAAGTTCAGTTTGTCAAAAAAAAATTGCAACTTGTTCAGTTTGTCAAAGTTAAAAAAAATATAATGAATAGTTCATGTTGTTAAGTGGGTTGTCGTTTTTAGCGAAGCCAATAAGGAGTTGAGATTAATTACTTTTACTACCTCCTCAATAAAAACTTCTATTCTGATCTGCACTCAAATTAAGATAAAGGAAAATATGTGACTTAAAGTTGTGCATTATGAGGAGGACAAAACAATGAGAATAAATGTTGTGGATCACAAATTCTTTATCTAAAAAAAAGAGTTTCTATTGAGAAATATGAAAAAAGAAAGAATAAAATTTATATCCGGTTGGAGGGAGTATGATTTTTTTTAATAAGAATTGTATTTTTAAAATACATAAAAAAAGGAACATTAAAATGAATTTCATTATTCTTATTTACTTTATTAACATCTCACTTTCTCGTCGCAATATATTGCTGTAGTTGTCTAAATTAAATTTTTATTACATATTCCTTAAACAAAAGTGATGAATAAAAATACAACTTATATTATTACAAGAATATATTGCTCCGTATCATAGTTCTACGATATGGTACCTCCGTGCCGCTAGAAGGTTCTCATATCAAAACGACACGGTTATTTAGGTGATAATTAAATAAAATATTTCGGGTATATTTTGAGAAATAATTTTAATATGTATATATTATAATGTGTTAATATTAATAACTGTGATGTTATAAATGTATTATTTGTAATATTTAATGACTAATTTGTCACTTAAGATTGTTAATTGTTTCCTAAAATGGAAATTAGAACCTTCTAACGGGACGTCCAAAAAAGAAAAGTGAGAACCTTCTGACGGTACGGAGGGAGTATATTAGAACATTATCCTGGTCAGTAATAGTCACATATTTACAGTTACCTTTGTTTAGTCTTATGTTTGTGAGTAATGACTAATGATGTCTGATATTTTAGATATGAGATATTACCCAAAATGGGACTAAAAAAGTTTGAAAATTCCAAAATAAGACTTCCATGTTTTTATTCCCAAAATAGGACTAATTACTGTCATGTTTCGGCAGTACCAGACTTCAAACATGGCAGTATTTTCCAAATTTGGCAGTAATTGGTCCTATTTTGGGAATAAAAACATGACAGTCCTATTTTGGAATTTTCGAACTTTTTTAGTCCCATTTCGGGAACTTTCCCTTTAGATATTACTTGTAGTTAATGTACAATTATGGTTGAATCACCATTTGACTCTGGTGACATGTAGAAGTGTCAAGTGAACATCAATGAACATGTCAGTATGCCGTATAAATGTTGTGTGCCATACTCCTTTGGCCCATTCGAAGTCCAGACGACGTTCAGTTCGAGTAATAATGGTATGCTTTGATGAATCGATCGATTAATTAATTAATCAAATTAGGTCAAATTAACTAAACTCCTTATACATTATCATCAATCAATGAAGCCACCACATTACTTCGTGACAAATGTCAAAAATATACGCATTCCATGACTTGTTATCGGTGTCAAAAATATACGCATTCTTGATATAAGTGTGATTCAACTCCGTATTTTTCTTTTGTGATGGTGTTTGTTCTATATATGTTATATTGTTCCCGAACACTGATGCTCCGGGTTGTTTCGTCTCCCTTGGTGTCAGGGGTTATTTTAGTGTCCGGGTCAGTTTCATTTGGTCAAGAGGTTTTGTCTGCCTTCTTTTGGGTTCCATAGAAAATGGTAAAATTCGTCCTCCTCCAGAAGCACCTCGTGCAATGATGAGTTTTGTGGAAAAACTTTATTTCAGTTTTATTTTTCCTTCAAGAGCACTTATTTTTATTTTGCTTTGAGTAGGTTTGGTTTGGATATTTGGTTTCTGGAGTACTTTTGATAGACAGTATTTCAGTTCCTAATGTTTTAGCCTTAAATGTACTCATTTTGTGTTTAGTAAATCAAATTGCTTTGTATGAGATGACTTATTCTATGTCTATTCCTATGTAAACTACATCAACAACAACAACAACAAGAGAATCTCAAAAAAAATTGAGATCGGCTAACATGAATCGATCCATAATATCGATGCCAAAAAGAGAAGACAGACAAGAAGAAAAAAAAGATAAAACGAATAAGATATAGATAAATAAATACGTAGTATAAGATAACAATAAGATAAGAATATATGAAAGATAAAAGAGTAAACGATAAAAGAGCATAAAAGAGCTAGAAGATAAAATAACATAAAAACATAAAAAGACAAAGAAGATAAACGATAAAGAAAAAGAGAGAGGAAAAATAGAAAAGAGATCAATCATCCACACGAATATGCGTCCCCCACTTTGCCATCTCCAAAGTCATCTCTCATTCAACCCAAGAAGACGCATATCACTTATGATTCCTCTAATCCAAGTCTATTTGGGTCTTCCCCTCCCTCTCCTCTTGTCTCTTCTCCCCACTCCTCTAGTCATCTAACAGGTGCAGCATTCGGTCTTCTACGCACATGCCCAAACCACCGCAAATGAGACTGTTGCATCTTATCTTTTATAGGCGCTACTCCCGCCTTTTGACTTATTATCTCATCCTTCAAACGATCTTTTCTTATGTCTACACATCTAACGCCACATACACACCTCACACTTATCTTTTAAATGTGATATTGTTTCACCGCCCAACATTCTACGACATACATTAATTTGAGAGACACATACTCTATTTCATAAAAATATAAAAAGTGATTGTGTTACTTTTAACCGCCAGTAACACTATATTATTTCAACCAGACTTGAGGTACACATTTTTGTACACACACTTACACACTCGTGTCTGTGAAGTGTTTTGTTTTGTCTGTATACAGACACAACTTATTTCACAGACACTTCAAATGTGTTGTGTCTGTATACAGACAAAAAACACTTCACACACACGAGTGTGTAAGGATCTTTTTACTTGGACTGTAATTTGCTGGTCTGGTCCGGTCTGATCTGGTCTGATTTGATCTGGTCTGGTCTGATTTCTTTGTATTTTTATAACTATCCAAGTTTGGTCTGATCTAGTCTGGTCTGGTCTGGAACAAATTACAGTCCAAGTAAAAACATCCTAAGTGTGTACAAAAAATGTGTAACAATTGTTTTTTACCTATTATTTGCGGTGGTAATTTACATGTTCCTGTGAGAAGCTGCAAGTTCTGGTAACTTTACGCCAATAACGCCGACAAATTTCTGCATCAATAGTGCTAACCTGCTAGCCTGCTGCCTGCTAGCCATTGGCGGTTATCAAACGTGGCGGTGGAGTTTGGAGATGGATGAAATTGGGATAGGATTCTCATAATATTGTGCCCTTCTTTAGAACTACCATAAAAATAAAATGGCAGTTCTAAGGGTAAAGGGTCCAAATAGACCTTCCAAAATTGTGTATAAAATAAAATGAATGGTAATAATCCAATATTAAGGATAATGGAGAGCGGCACGATTATTAAGAAAAATGGAATTATGTGATTAATAATGAATTGTTAAATATTAATAAAGTAAGAATAAACTACAATATCTAATATTATTAAATATTTTATGAGACAAACTTAATGAGATTGACACAAAATAATGAGACAAAGATAATAAAGACATAGAGCCAATAGAGGGAGTAACTTTTGATGATCATAATTATCTTTAACTTTACATAATAGTGACCATGAGGACATACTCGGTATAACTTTAATTACATTTTCATGAAGAAAAAAGATTGGTGTACACAAAAGTTGTACATTTGTCTGTACCTTATGGACAAGTTGTCTATCCAGAGATCAATGGTCTGTGGACAGACAACTCGTCTCCAGACAGACAACTTGTCTGTGAGGGACAGACAAGTGTACAACTTTTGTGTCAACTTTTGGGTACACCTAGCTCCACTCTTTCATGAATGAATTACAGAGTATTTTTCTAAAAAAAATTAAGAAAAGACTCGTAAGTAATTATAGTTTTGCAATTATAACTGTGGAGACAATATTTAGTCCTATGTACTCAACTATAATCCCACAATATTGAAAACTTGTTTTTTTTAAAGTTTACTTGAATTGCACTAATACATACTCTCTTCGTACTTAAAAATTTGCTACATTTTCCTATTTGGGATGCATTTAAAAGTTTGCCACATTTTTTCTTTTTGATAAGTTTTTTCTTTATAAGCAGTCAATTATCCATATTTTTTCTACATTTTATCTTATCTTTAATATGTTTTCACCTTATCTCCTACTTTTTCTACACAATTCATTACCCCTATTATAATGTATGAGTTTATTTTTTTTAATAAGAATCTTGAATCCTTGATCAAATCAAACTGTAAATCCAGTTTTTTGTATCGTAAAACAGGCGGCTTTATATTAAAATCATAAACGCATACAAGACAATATTCAGACAGACTTTACAGATCCAATCGTGAACCCTAGGAGTAGACATAGAATCAGTCACCTCATACAAAGCAACCTGACTCGCTAAACCTAAAACGGGTAAATTTAAGCCTAAAACGAACAGATCTGAAACCCTGCCTATCAAAATAACTCCAAAAATTCAAACATTCAAACCAAATTCACTCTGACTAAAACTAAAACTAACACTACTAAAGAGAAAATAATATTGCAATGAAAACTTTCCGCAAAACTCTTCTTGGTATGGAGGTGGTTTTGGAGGAGGACGAGCTCTCGCAATATATATGAATACAAACTCAACCATCGTCGAAGCGGCCGACCAAGGCATCATGATCCACCACCGATACAAACTCTCATCTGCAATCCGTTCATCCACCAACGTTATCTGCTCCGACATAGTTGAAATTCCAAGCATCAGAAAACTTAAAATCAGAGTAATATGCCGCTCCAATCCCATATTGATGGGATGACGGAAAATCTCAACCCCTACAAAGAGTGGAGACGGCCACTAGGTTTTAGAGAGAAGCGAGGGTTCCCTCTCTCTTACGATATGGAGAATATGAACTGTAAATCCAGCTGAAAGGGGAGAATAAATAGAACCAAGAATTGAATACTGTATCATTTTCCGTAGTTTTTTTTTTTTTCAAAAAAGGATGACACCCCATTCCCGAGGCCCCCCAACACCGACCGGACGGCACGATGAGAGGATGTAAATTGGACTATAATCACAATCTGACAGATAGAGAGTGAGGCTCTGTCCCCGGTATTTACAGAGGCCCTATGCATTTTTCAGATAGAGAGTGGGGCTCTGCCACCGGACCGTAGTTTTTTTTAAAGGATCACAGTTTCATACTCCATAGTTAATACCTATGTTGAAAGAACCGGACCGGACCAGGCGGGTCGACCCGAAACCCGGTCACCCGACTCCTGATCCGGTCCGGTTATGCTCCAGCCCGCTAAGTTGATAAAACACGGACAAACCCAAGTGACCCGGGTAGAACCGGGACGCACCCGGAAGTCCAGAACCGCATAAACCCGTTAATTTTTCAAAAACCCAGAAAAGGACTGACTTGTCACTTGCGGGAATTGAACTTGCATTGCTTGGAAGGAGTTTCGGCTTTCTTTCCACTCGGCCACCATCACTTGTTGGTAAAATGTATAGCTTTCATTCTTATATTCCATATTACGTGTGTGCCATTCATTAACAATAACTAATTAACTAACTAAACAATTCATAATAACAACAATAATAATGCATATATATTATACGGACTATATTATACTCCCTCCGTCCCCCTAAGTTTGTCCCGTTTTACCTTTTTGGTCCGTCCCACTAAGTTTGTCCCATACCATATTTGGTAACATTTGAGTGGTTAGAATTCATTCTTACTTTATTTACACTTTATCAATTCAATACCAACCACACAATTCCACTTTTTCTTAAAAACCACACCACACCCCTTCGTCCCAAACTTAGGGGGACGGAGGGAGTATTCCATATCTCAATTAAATGTGAGAATATATGTACATTATATTTTAAAGATTTTGTAATTAATGTTATATCTATATTTATTATCCACCTACATCCAAATCTATTTTAAATTTTATTATAAAAACCCACTCTAAATAATGATTTCATAATGGCTTTATGTTGTGTCATAATTATTAATTTATGAAAGAATAACATTAGAATTTAATATTATATACGTATAAATATTAAATATTAAATGTGTGTGTGAGTTGACCGGGTTGACCCGCCGGGTCCGGGTTGACCCTTGACCCGACCATCGCTCCGGGTCGCTCTCCGGTCCGGTTCTTACAACAACATAGATTAATACCACTCTTTTTTTAAATTCCAAAAAGATTTTTTGTTAAACGAAGCATGTACTAGAAGGGAGGTGTAATGGGTGTGGGGTATGTTGTGATGTCCAACTGTCGAAGCTGTATTTATGTTTGGACATCGTTCATCTTTTTCCTAATTGCTTTGACATCCGATCCATTTGTGCAGGATGAAGCCGGCCGGAGTGCGCGACACGTGTAGTATCATGACCCTCAAGAGACAGCGGATGAAATTATGAAGAGACCGGAATGGCCTGCTGGTAATAGAAGAAGGCTGGCCCTGGATATTGCAATGGATCGCGTCGGACAATTTAGGGTGTGTTTGCAACAACTTAAAAAAACATTTCTCATCTTTTGGCTTAAAAAAACACTTATTTACCAAACACTACCAATTTTTACTTTTTTTCAGCTTGCGTGTGAAAAGTGTTTTTTCCTTTTCTCTTACACAAAAAGCGGAAGCGTATATAGTACAGCCGGGTGTACGGTGTCAGCCGTACAGCCGGTGGCAAACTTGTAATTTTGCTGAAAATCACGTATTCTCTTAAATGAGCATTTAATCAATTTTGATGAGCATCGAGCTTGTTCTTGTGAGTATTAGGAGTCCAACGGTGAGCATTAATGATAACTGCTTCATTCCTCATATATCGCATTCCGTTTATTATTTTTTTGTTTATGAAATTCTTAAATTATGTCTATAATCAATTTCATTTAATTTCAATATGTGAATCTAACGGATTATGATATGCTTAACATGTGGAACCTTTTAAAATGAGCATAAAGTAGTACCAAATGAGCATACATAACTTACAAAATGAGAATCAAATATTTAAAAACTCATTTGTGTGGGCTCATTCATTTTGGGTGTCATACTCAATTGAGTTTAACATAAAACTCATTTTGAAATATGCATAAATATGACATTTTAAAATGAGTATTGCACTAATATAAAATGAGTACACATAAATTACGAAATGAGCATTCAAAAACTCATTTGAAATGTCTACTATGCTCATAATTTTATTTGGGGGGAATTGGACTTAACACCCCACTTTATTGAACAAATTTGACATTGCACCCTAATTTGAAAACCATTTGTTTCTGCACCCCCTCCGTAACAGATCAGTCTAACAAAGTTAGAGTTGTTTTGGAAAATACTATAATGCCCTTATCAAAAGAATAGCTCATTTACCGTCATCACTATCAACAACACTAATGTACGTAGATTGAAAGAGGGTTTTGAAGAAATTGAGCTCCCGTAATGAAGAAGCTGATAAAATGGCAGACTTCATGCTCTCGGAAGAACATGAAGAGATATTTATGGATTGTGAAGCACCTGCACCAACACCAACCGATAGGATAGAGAGGATATCTAAGAAATTGTCTGTGAAGAGAAAAATGGACTCCTTACCAGATGCTAGTAAGTTATTCGACACTCTTATTGTCAGAAAAGACTGCAGCAGGAGAAACTCTTGGCCTGATTTGTTCGAATTGTTTTTTGTTGGGAATTTTTCCCCCTTTTATGGTCTTGGGTTGCTGTTGCCCTGACTTAAAAGGACTAAGCCTCCGGTTTTAATCTGATGTGGAGGAATCTGTCTTTCAACTTTAAAATTCAACTTAAAGTGCACTTTAGTGATCCATCAATTTTAAAAGTCAGCCCTTGAGCATAGTAAACACACAAGCTTGAAACAATCAGCCTTGTTAAAAATTTCTGGTACAGATTTTAATAAAGAAAGGAATTGTAGTAATTAAGTAATTTGTGAATGGCAGGTGACAGGAATACCATGTGTACATGTTGTGCACTTGACCAGCCACTTGAGACTACCATTGGCTCAGTATGTTTTTTTTTTCAAACTTTATGCATTAGTTGTTTTACAATTGTTTCTTTTTTACTAACTGTGATTCTTATTATTCATTGTTACAGATTTTGTAGTCCATTCCTAAGTGTTAAGGCTTACAAATTATCTTATGAATCAAATATCAAGCCAATTTCACATGAAAGTGATTGGCCAGAGCTAGTGTTACTCATCATATTAAGGGAATGTAATCAAAGCGTGCAGCTGAAAATTATATGACATTACATTTATTATGTGCAGGGAAATAAATTTGTATTGCCGCTGACACTTTCAAGGGAACCTGGAAGGCCTAAAAAGAACAGAATAAAGGGCCACAATGAGAATGAAACTCAACCCAAAAATATGAAAAAGTGCAGTAAAGGTCTATCTTTCGGGCACAACAAAAGGTCGTGACAAGGAGGCCCAATAAGAGGACACGCCAATACTACTAGTGGTGCTACAAGTTTTGAAAGGAATTCTAGAAGAGGAGGAGGAAGATGGGTTACTGGAAGAGCAGTTGGAAGGGGAAGAGGTGGAAGGGTGGTAGGAAGAGTTGTTGGCAACGGTGTTGGAAGGGCTACCGGGAAAGGAAGTGCTGCTTCTTAGGTGAATTTAATGGTGTTTTTTACCACAGCTGGAGTGTTTTATGTCATACTAAAATCACTCTAGTGCATGCAGTTTATTAAACTCAACTGCAATATTTTTGCTCACTGTAAAGATGCATGGTTTTAGGTGCAATTAATATGTTTGCTCACTGTAAAATCTTGACTTTGGAGCTCACTATATTTTGCTAGAATTAGTCAAAGCTCTGTATTTTTGCTAGAATTAGAGAAAATATAATCACAAGATTGTACTTCCAGTGTTTTTGCTCAATTTGCAATGATATATTACACTTCTCTCAAGTAGATAAGTATTATATTGAAAGTTTTTTTGCTCATAGTAACATTGGTGAATGAGTAGTTATAAGTTGGTAGATGAACATTTATGGGTCCTTTATGGTTGTATGCTAACTTTACATTGATGGTATGTCAGTCAATATTTTTGGTTTGATGAGCAGGGCGTTTTGAAGACTAGCTAAAGTTGTTCAAATGACATTTATTGACTTGTAATATAGCACTTCATTTTCCAGGTTTTGGTTATGTCAGCTTCTTGTTTTTAGTGCAAATGTTATGTGGTTTCAGCTTTTATTTTGGTGATATAAATGAGATGTGTATGAATAAGGGTCCCTTGACCACTTTGCTTGTGCAGGTAGATCTCTACATTTTTTTTGTTTGGTGTTGAGTCATTGTTAGTGATGGTCCCGGATAGGGTAAAAGTCTAGAGGGGGGGGGGGGTGAATAGACTTTTAAATCTTTTTCAATTTAATGAAGTTTTTCCTCTAGATGAATTGATCTATAATCTTTTGAGAGATTAATAGATGCACAGCGGAAGTCTTTACCCTTTATGCGATGAGAGTTTGATCACTTTCTAATTTTGGAGGATTGGACTTTGAACAGTGAGCAGTTGGCTTGGCAGTTGCCTGGATGGCAGGAAACTGCTGAGGCAGCTGCTAGTGGAAAACTGGAGTTTGGAAGAGATAATTATATGGCCTTGAACAGAATGATGAGGACTTTATGAATATGTGTAGAGCTAAAGAGAATAAGGGGTTTTGCCTGAGCAGAGGTCTGAGCAGTCGGGTAGACTCGGGGAACTGCTAAGCCGTCTGCTATCTATGAAGGAGTATTTCTGAGAACTGGCAAGCCAAACCTTTTTGCAGTGGTATTCCAAAGCTCTGAGGGAAACAGATGTCTCAAGGAAAAGTGAGTTATTAAGCAGTAGGATAAGCAGTAGAGTCAATTATGACGACTGCTTAGGATGCTGCTGGCAAACTACGATTCCTTTAATGAGAAGTGTTGAGTGTGTGCTCTGTTGAGTAAAGGATAATCAACACACGATGTATCCTGGTTCAGAGGTGGTGTAATCCTCCTACATCCAGTCCCATTCTCTTTCAAATGGATTTCCACTAAAGTATTCAGCCCAATACACTTAGTGCCAATCTAGCCTTTACAACACTTAGGCCTAGATTGAAGGTTTTTCACGATGAGTATAACACCACTCAAAGTTACTCAGTCCTTAGACTTTTCTCAATTGATCCAGTGGGGATCAAAAGGTACTCTATCTATCTAACTACACTTTAGGATCCGAACAACTGTTCTCCTAAGTGTTTACAACCACTTGAATAATACAAGAAAGTTCTAGCCACCAACTAAAAACTAAGCTCTATAAATATGAAAGTGAAGAACTAGTCTAAGAGCTTAGTGAAGCATGAGTCAAAGCAGAGAGTGAGGTTGTGATCAAGCACTTTCTCTTTTGCTAGATATACTTTGTGATTATAGAATCTCTTTGCTTTGAACTCAATGACTTGATTTTTTCAACTCATGCTTCGGCCTTTATTTATAGGCATTTCTGGTTGATTAATGTCATCCGTTGGTTAAGATGATTTAATCATGAACGTTGAATCTTGATCGCAGAAGATAAACAACTTGTTGTTTATTTTCTTCTTCAGAGCTGATGGGTTCTTTTTGTCTTGTTTGCCTAGCCACTGTAGCTTTTCCATTTCAAGTTGACTGTGCATCCCATGCTGTACGTCTTGGATAATCACGAGACAAACACTCGAATGTATAATTTTTAAGTTCAATAAAATTTATACTGGTAGGATTTAAATATCCTATTAAGGTAAATAATTTTTACCTTATTGCATTTTTAATTTCCAGCATTAATTTTATTGGTCTTTAAAAATTATACATTTATTTGTTCTCAATGAGACACATGTAAATTTCATACCTATGTGTCTTTTGTTTTTGTGACGATTAAAAATGTTTGTGATAAAGTAAATATATACCGGTAGGATTTAAATATCCTTTAAGGTGAAAATTACCTTATTGCATTTTTATTTTTCCGGTATAATTTACTTCATACAAACATTTTTCTTTTGACTTTTGGTCACACTTGGTTGTGTATGGCTGATCAAGTATTTCGAACATAAACTGAATACTTTTAACTGGTAGGATAACAAATCCTATTAAGGTAAAAATTATTACCTTATTGCATTTTGTATTCCAGTTAACTAATCAGTTTAGTTGTTCGAAATATTTTTGTGTCATTTGATGTAACAAATAAATTTAACTGGTAGAATCTATAAGGGATGCCTTTTAAGGTAATAAAGTATTACCTTATCATAGATGACTGTTTTCCAGTTATATTTATTTGTTAATTGTTAATTTGAGCAGAACACTTGTCGATAGTTGCATAACATTTGAATGCTACAAAAGATGGAAGATATCAAAACTAAGGCATCATCAAAATCTATCAAAATCTAGGGCTAACAATTTCCCCCTTTTGTGATGATGCCAAAAGAAGAGTTTAAACACTTTATTTAGCAGATAAACTAAAGTGTTTTTCTACTCTCTTTCCCCCTCTTTTGGTAGCATTCACCAATCACTCTGTTCTTCTTCTTTGGCTTGATGATTCACCAGGGACAAAGTTTGAGCCTCTTCTTCTTCCCATCCTCTGATTGTCAGTCTCTTTGAGTGCTCGAAGCTTTTCGTAGTAGACTCCTCGGATGGTGGTCTTAAGCATTGCTATCTCAATGCTCTGTTCCTGAAGCCAGTTAAGAGCAAATTGCTCTTCATTTTGTACGAAGGCTGATTCTTGAGCCAGCTTCTCCATTGGAGCCATTCTCCATGCTCTCCAGTTTAGAACTCTTCTGACTTGTTTGTCAAGATCTTCTCTTTCTTTAAGGAATAGAGTTCTTGTTTCGAGGAAGTTAACGTGTTCGTTTTGTTGTGGAGTGAGATTTGTTTGATGGGCAGAGAAAGGTTGAGCTAGTGAGAGCTCAAGAAGGTCTTTTGGTAGCATGTTGTTGGCCATGTTTAGAAGTAGAGGAGCTTTGCTGCAAGGTTGAACTGGAAGAATAGACGAATGATGAAGATGAAGTGTGGGAAGAGACCAGATTTTATACCCAGTTTGCAGATCGTCTCTTCATCTTTCGAGATTGCGTTTAGGAGATCGAGGCGTGTCGATTGGGGGTTTTTGGCGGTGGGTTCTTTTTAATGGGGAGTATAAGAATTTGTATTAAATGGTATTGATGACCATCTTTAATGAGGCCACTGAGTAGGTTTACTCGGATCAACATGTGTTGCTCTTGCATGTTGCATGTAACCATTAATTCTTTCTGCTTGTAGATGATTCTGACCCTCCCTTTTGCATGCTCAGAGAAGGATAGTTCTAGGATCCTATTTTGGTTTGTTAATGGCTAATTTTGACAGTAATTAAAAATAAGATACTTACTAAAAACTGTAGATAATCTTTATTTTATTAGGATGCTGCTGATGCAAGATGCTCCTAATAAAAATAAGTTCCTACATAATAGTAGCATTCTATTTTCAATTCATATATGAGTCTACTGCTGAGTTTTGTGGATCAATATCGTACCTTTTTGGATTGGTATCTGATTTTTAGCAGTTTAAGCCAGTTGTTCTTCTCATTCTCTAATGATTATGACTTTCAGTTGTTGTGGCAGCAGGTTCCTCTGTATCAACTGCTGAGTCATGATCTTCATTTGTCATCCTCTTCTTTGCTTTTGACATCCTCTTTCTTTTCTCTTTGAGATGGCTTTTTGTTCCATTCCCCCTTAGTTGATGCTTTGGAGATTCCTTTTAGAGTGGAAGTCTCCTTCTGTGGTTGCTTGACTATTTGGAGCTTTTCTGGATGTACATCTTTAAGTTAATCAAGATGGTGTATACCACGTATTCTGAGTCCATGTATGTTGGTCAATAGTTGATCCAACTGCTGGCTTGAAGTAGGGACCTGCTCCTGGGGCAGGCATCTGCTGGAAGGCATCTGCTCGAGCTTCTGAGCCAGGGTTGTCTTTGACTCTAAGAG
Organism: Cuscuta epithymum; assembly: GCA_945859915.1. NCBI lineage: Eukaryota > Viridiplantae > Streptophyta > Magnoliopsida > Solanales > Convolvulaceae > Cuscuta > Cuscuta epithymum. Next base: position 441,382 of record CAMAPF010000210.1, on the reverse strand, counting down.
AGTATTAATGCACTCCTTCTCCTTATGTGGGCAGCAGTGGGCTAGTTGTCAGTCACCTGCTGAGCCAGCTGCTTGCTAGAATGCAGTCCACTGCTGAGCCAATCTCTCGATTTTTTAATACCTTGCAATATTTGAAAGCCTGATATCGACTTTCTTGGACCTTGTTGCTTCATTCCTTTTGAATTGTGAGTAGCCTGAGATGAATACCTCTGATAGTTCCCCCTCAACAGATGGCTAGAAATTCCCCCTCGATTTTGGAGTAAGAATCCCCTTTAATGGATGCAGGGTTATTCCTTTGCTTGATCTAGATCATTTAACATACTTAGTTCTTGCCTTAGTTGGTTGAATCTAGCTTCATTCAATGGCTTGGTGAAGATGTCAGCCAACTGTTTTTCCGTAGGGATGTACTCAAGCTTGATGGTCTTCTTTTCAACATGCTCTAGGGGCTTGTTTGAGTCCATAAAGAGCTTTATGCAGTTTATAGACTAGATCCTTCTCTCTGTTGACTTCAAATCCAGGAGATTGCTCCACATAGACCTCCTCTTCTAGTAGACCATTTAGGAATGCACTTTTCACGTCCATTTGATAGACAGTGAATTGCTTATGGGCAATATAGGCTAAGAATATTCTTTTAGCCTCAAGTCTAGCAACAGTAGCAAAGGTTTCATCAAAATCTATACCTTCTTCCTGGCAGTAGCCTTTGGCTACCAGTCCTGCCTTGTTCTTGACAATGGTGCCTTTCTCATCCATCTTGTTTCTGAACACCCATTTGGTTCCTATCATATTTTGGTGATAGGGTCTGGGCACAAGCTCCCATACATTGTTTCTCTCGAACTGATTTAGTTCCTCTTGTATTGCTTGTATCCAGTCAGAGTCAAGTAGGGTTTCTTCAATTTTCTTGGGTTCTATTTGAGAGATGAAGCATGAGAATAGTGCTTCTCTATGAGTTGCTGATTTGGTACGAACCCCTTCATGGATGTTTCCAATGATCTGTTGTGGAGGATGTTGATTCAGCCATCTAATGTCAGATGTTTGATAGATGCTGGTTTGATTTTGTTGGTCATCATCCTCCTCTTCTTCTTCTTCACTTTCTTCTGGTAGATTAGGGTGTTTAGGAATTTCATGAAGGTCTGGAAGGATGTTTGATGGTGAGACACCTGTTGGCAGTAGTCTGATGCTTGAGTGAACTGTTGGCAGTGGGCTGCCGTTTGAGTCAACTGTTGACAGAGTCCTGAATCTTTGAGTCAACTGCTGGTAGTGATCTGCAATTCAAGCTACCTGCTGGCAGTTGGCTGCCATTTGATTCAACCTCTGTTTCCACAATTCTGTCATCTTTTGTTAATACAGCTGGGAAGGCAGCTTGGAGCCTTTCCAGTATCCTTCCAGGAAGAATCACTTGTTGATGGTAAGGTCATTGAGATGAAGATGCCGCTTGATGATTTTGAGCTTGAGATGGCTAATGATGTGGCGCCCATCTCAACTTATGTTTAAATCTGCTTTTAGTTTAAGAGCAGATTCCTTCTTCAATCAATATCATCCTTCTTCTTCTTCCTTCTACCAGTTAGCACAACTTTGTTGTTTTGAACATCTCTGATTAAGCAGATGTCCATGGAGAACATCACATTGTAAATGGTATCGCGGAGCTGGCTTGTGCTTCATAAGTTTGAATTTTAATTCCATATGATATGTTCTGGATTGAACGTTCGCATTTGATTGGATTTTCCAGCTTCTTTTGTTTCTCCTTTCTTTTCCGCATTCCCAACAGTTGTTTTGGGTCCTTCTTCAGATTTAATAGCTTGACAGTAGCCCCCTGCTACCTGTCATGTGCATGGAGCAGCTTGAAAATGATTCTTGCAAGTTGACTACTCCAGCACCTTCCCGTTTTTGTCAGTTTTGAGTATCAGCCCATGATTTCGTGGGCATCTTCCTTTGACTGCTTTTGGGTATCCATATCAATTTAGAACCATTTTGATCTGAGTTGATAGATCTACAGCCATAATGAGGATTGGCTATATTTTGTTGAACATTATTCCTTATAGGGGAAGGAATATGTGTATTTGTAGTGATCAGTCTTTTCTTTGGAATGTAGTTGGTCCTTTTGATTGGTTGGTTGTTTTGGGAGATGAAAATGTAGGGAAGTTTGGATTTTGATCTGGAGGAGGACTGGATCCTTTTATTGGAGAGAGTCTGGGAGTGTGGTTTTAGTTGGGTGGGTTTCCTTGTGTCTTGTTGTTTTGTGGTGGTTTTTGTGATAGGAGAGTATTTCAATGGTTGGGATGAGGGTGTGTCTCCTGATCCTGTCTTCTTTAAGTCTTGAATTTCCTCACCAATAGGAATAGTGAGGGAGCTCAGCCTTTCTTTTAAACTGATGTTCTCAAGTTCAAGAAAATCTTTCATTTTTATTACTTCACCCATTTGAGCTTGGGCTACTATTAGATTCTCTTGAAGTCTACAGTTTTCGTTCATTAAAAGTAGGTGATTCTTTTGAAAGTTTTCAAATTGATGGAGTAGAGCTTCCATGTCTACACTGGATTGGCTAGAATCATATGAGCTATTTGAAGAACAGGAAAATACCTCATCATTGTCATTATCAGTGGATCTGGCCATAGAAAGGTTGTTGGAGATTTCAGCATGGTGCATTCCATAGAGACATATCAGAGTCTCTGATGAACTGCTTTTATCTCTTGAGCCATTTTGATAGTCAACTGATTTGATAATTGTAAGCTCATCCTTTTCATCCTTGGTTCTCCAGTCATCATATTTGTTTTGGTTGGACAAAAGATTCTTTGTCAATTGTTTGTCCATATTTAGAAAGTGTGTTGGGAAGTGGAGTGGTTTGGATCTTTAGTTCAAATTAGTCAGAAACTGACTCTAGGAACACACTCGCTCTGATACCACTTGATGGTCCCGGATAGGGTAAAAGTCTAGAGGGGGGGGGGGGGTGAATAGACTTTTAAATCTTTTTCAATTTAATGAAGTTTTTCCTCTAGATGAATTGATCTATAATCTTTTGAGAGATTAATAGATGCACAGCGGAAGTCTTTACCCTTTATGCGATGAGAGTTTGATCACTTTCTAATTTTGGAGGATTGGACTTTGAACAGTGAGCAGTTGGCTTGGCAGTTGCCTGGATGGCAGGAAACTGCTGAGGCAGCTGCTAGTGGAAAACTGGAGTTTGGAAGAGATAATTATATGGCCTTGAACAGAATGATGAGGACTTTATGAATATGTGTAGAGCTAAAGAGAATAAGGGGTTTTGCCTGAGCAGAGGTCTGAGCAGTCGGGTAGACTCGGGGAACTGCTAAGCCGTCTGCTATCTATGAAGGAGTATTTCTGAGAACTGGCAAGCCAAACCTTTTTGCAGTGGTATTCCAAAGCTCTGAGGGAAACAGATGTCTCAAGGAAAAGTGAGTTATTAAGCAGTAGGATAAGCAGTAGAGTCAATTATGACGACTGCTTAGGATGCTGCTGGCAAACTACGATTCCTTTAATGAGAAGTGTTGAGTGTGTGCTCTGTTGAGTAAAGGATAATCAACACACGATGTATCCTGGTTCAGAGGTGGTGTAATCCTCCTACATCCAGTCCCATTCTCTTTCAAATGGATTTCCACTAAAGTATTCAGCCCAATACACTTAGTGCCAATCTAGCCTTTACAACACTTAGGCCTAGATTGAAGGTTTTTCACGATGAGTATAACACCACTCAAAGTTACTCAGTCCTTAGACTTTTCTCAATTGATCCAGTGGGGATCAAAAGGTACTCTATCTATCTAACTACACTTTAGGATCCGAACAACTGTTCTCCTAAGTGTTTACAACCACTTGAATAATACAAGAAAGTTCTAGCCACCAACTAAAAACTAAGCTCTATAAATATGAAAGTGAAGAACTAGTCTAAGAGCTTAGTGAAGCATGAGTCAAAGCAGAGAGTGAGGTTGTGATCAAGCACTTTCTCTTTTGCTAGATATACTTTGTGATTATAGAATCTCTTTGCTTTGAACTCAATGACTTGATTTTTTCAACTCATGCTTCGGCCTTTATTTATAGGCATTTCTGGTTGATTAATGTCATCCGTTGGTTAAGATGATTTAATCATGAACGTTGAATCTTGATCGCAGAAGATAAACAACTTGTTGTTTATTTTCTTCTTCAGAGCTGATGGGTTCTTTTTGTCTTGTTTGCCTAGCCACTGTAGCTTTTCCATTTCAAGTTGACTGTGCATCCCATGCTGTACGTCTTGGATAATCACGAGACAAACACTCGAATGTATAATTTTTAAGTTCAATAAAATTTATACTGGTAGGATTTAAATATCCTATTAAGGTAAATAATTTTTACCTTATTGCATTTTTAATTTCCAGCATTAATTTTATTGGTCTTTAAAAATTATACATTTATTTGTTCTCAATCAGACACATGTAAATTTCATACCTATGTGTCTTTTGTTTTTGTGACGATTAAAAATGTTTGTGATAAAGTAAATATATACCGGTAGGATTTAAATATCCTTTAAGGTGAAAATTACCTTATTGCATTTTTATTTTTCCGGTATAATTTACTTCATACAAACATTTTTCTTTTGACTTTTGGTCACACTTGGTTGTGTATGGCTGATCAAGTATTTCGAACATAAACTGAATACTTTTAACTGGTAGGATAACAAATCCTATTAAGGTAAAAATTATTACCTTATTGCATTTTGTATTCCAGTTAACTAATCAGTTTAGTTGTTCGAAATATTTTTGTGTCATTTGATGTAACAAATAAATTTAACTGGTAGAATCTATAAGGGATGCCTTTTAAGGTAATAAAGTATTACCTTATCATAGATGACTGTTTTCCAGTTATATTTATTTGTTAATTGTTAATTTGAGCAGAACACTTGTCGATAGTTGCATAACATTTGAATGCTACAAAAGATGGAAGATATCAAAACTAAGGCATCATCAAAATCTATCAAAATCTAGGGCTAACAGTTAGTTTTTTTTCCTTTTGAAAACATTGTTGATGCATTAAACTTACTACATTTTCTCCAGGTGAACTAGAAAGTTTGTTGTCTGTAAGTGCATTAGTATTAATATGTTGGTGCATTTTTTATGTCTTAAACCGAGCAAGCAGGACCTTAGTAGAGAAGCCTGCTCTACGAATGAGAAGTGTGAACAAGAAAACTTCTCAGGTCACCTTGCTCCAGTAGCGTGCTAGAGAAACACTCTGTACGAGTATTGTAAAGTATCACCTTATTCCAGGGCATTGTTGTCTTTTTTAAATTTCTTTAACTCTAACTAACACACTGTTTAGTGTTAGGGTGCAAAAACAAATGGTTTTCAAATTGGGGTGCAAAGTCAAATTTGTTCAATAAAGTGGGGTGTTAAGTCCAATTCCCCCTTTTATTTGTTAAGACTCATTTTTATAATATCCTATATAACAGATTTATAAAAAATGTCATAGGGGGTTTGTGGGTGTGAGGATGGTTGTAGTTGGAGCTTATAATTGCAAAAAAGATGGATAATGGGGTCAAAACGGTTTTTTGAATGTCGAACTTTGGTCAGAGGCGTTTGACGGAGGATTTTGATGCAGGGCTTCACTTTTTGGAACTACAAAGCGGATCGATCTTCGTTAGATGTTCATCGAAGAAGCAGATGAAAAATTTCTGGTGCGAAGCTCGATCGATCTTCTGGTGCGAGGGGAAGAAGCACAAAAGCCAAAAAAAGGCCGGTTGTACCGTGCGCACGGTACAACCGGCTATAGGATGTATTTTACCCACAAAAAGCACTTATTTTACCAAACACTACCAACTTTTACTTTTCAAAATCACTTTTTTCTCAAACACTATCAACTTTTACTACTAATCACTTTTTTCTTACATCTCCAAAAGTGCTTTTTTTAAGCAGAAGTAGTTGCAAACACTCCCTTATAGTGGTGACCGGTGAGGAGATCAGAATGTTAAAAATGGACTCCGTTCAAAAGTATTGTTTAAACTCTTATTCTCCAACATTTTAGTACCGTCAATTTTTTTTCTTTTTTTCCTTTTCTTTTTTTTACTCAGGGGGGGGGGCTGGGGGTTGGGGGTTGGGGGAGCCTGTAGTAATCAGGGTTGAAACTCACTCCATAGAGTTTCCAACCCTTGTGTGCCTGGCGGGATTCGAACTCGAGACCTCCCACTAGGCACGGTAACCTCACAACCAGCTGAGCCGGAATGCTTGATTTTTTAGTAGCGTCAATAAGATACACTCAACATATTTTTTTTAGATATCAATTTTGTAAAACATTAATTAAACTATTATAAGTAATGTTTTCATTTTAATTTTTCCCTGAATAATTATGAAATAAAAAATTCACATTTTGATGTAAATTAAGCTAATTTCATTAATTTTTTTAACGTTTTTGGGTAACAAAAAATGATCTTACTTCTAGTAAAGTTCGATTATGGAATATTCAGTTATTTGTGAAGGTCCCATGAATTACAAATTTGTGTTTCGTGTTTTTTCATTTAAAACTTCATATTTTTTTCATTTTATATACATAGTATTACATATTGTTGTCATATGAAAGATTATAGGATTCAAGAATTTTCATATATATTTTGAAACATTTGGAGAACAAATAAAAAAGTTGTACAAGTTTAAAAACATGGGGTTTGTCCTCAAATAATACTAATTAAAAGCATTTGGACAAAAAAAGAGACTTTTCTTTTAAGTTCCAAAAATAAGACTAAATAATACTTAAGGGACTATTACACCCTTACTAAGCCCAAACCCACTGGTCTGCTACCGTAACCCGTCACAGTGACCAAATGTGCAGTGACCAATGTTACAGTTACCAATGACATAGTTACAAAATTCATCCAGTGACCAAAAATGACCAAATTATATCCTAACAGTGACATGTCAGCTACAGTGACCTCCGCGGCCGGTCCCTGTGACCTCCGCCGCCGGTCCCAGTGACCTCCGCCTTCGTCCGCCGCCGGTTCCAGTGACCTCCACCGGCGGTCACAGTGACCATTTAGTCAGTTACCAATTCGCACCCGTCCCATGCCACCAGTGACCAGTATCTCACTGCCACGGTCAGTGGCCAATTGGCACCCGCCCCGCCCCCGCAAGTAACCAGTACCCCACTGCCCCTGTTGGTCTCGCCCCCGCCAGTAACCAATTCGCATTTGTCCCACCCCCGCTAGTAACCCGTCTTGCCGCGTCAGTGATAAGTCCGCACTGCTGCCAGCGACCACTCCTCCGCAGCCATTAGTGACTCGTCCCTGCCCCCACCAGTTCTCTGCCGCCGCCGTCCCCTCCCAGTTACAAACCACCCAAACACCAGCCTGCTTCCATCCCCTTCTCCATCTGTACCAGCTCCCTCTAGCCCCCTCCCCCACAGCCCTGACCTATCTCCATCATAAGCCCTGACCAGCCCCAACCCTAGCCACCAAATGCAGTTGCAAATCGTTGCTCCGTCGCAATCCCGACCATCCATAATCGCCGCCGCTGTCCCCCAGCCCCATCACATTCCTCGGGAACCATAGACCTAACCGCCGTCACAGATCTTAAACCTAATTTCTTCCATCGCCGCCGATCTAAAGTTGTATCCATCTTCGACATCTGAGACTCGTCCTCATCACATTTAATCGAACAGAAATTAAAAAAGAAGGAGAAGAGCAGAGGGCGGCGACTTAGAGGCAGAGAACACAACCTAGAACGGAGGCGGAAGCGGAGATTACGACTGGAAGCAGAGGCGAAATGGAGGCGGAGAACGCAACCTAAAAGCAGATGAAGGGAGAAGCTTTGTGCGCTGGGTTGCAGGTGAGAAGGAGATTGGTCGCTGGGAGGGCTGGGTTCGTAGACGGGAATAATTTGGGGCTAATTTTGTCAGTTTACTTTTAATTAATCTCTTTTTGGTCCAAATTCAAGTTCACTCCTATTTTCGTCCACATGAAAGTCGGTGGTCCTGTTTTGGTCATTCTTTCTAAAAACATTTGGGTAATAATGATACATGCATGATGCAAGGATGACGTCATCATGCATGCGCCTCATCCGCTCCCCTTTCTTTTCCTTTTCCTTTTCTTTTTCTTTCCGCCTATTAATCCACCCTCCATTTATACACCCTCTATCACCTTTTCCATTTTTAATACCTCATTTAACCTACCACTACTTTAAATCAGGAGTCTAAAAAATTTTTCTTTAATATTTTGGACTCCTAATATTACACCACTACAAATGGTCTGAAGACACGATGATAGAAATTCATTACCCATCTGCCCCTTCCAAAATATAGATTTTTTCAAAAATAGAACTAACCAGTTTCAAATGTCTTAAACAAGGTTTTTTTTGTGATTGGATCAAAATAATATTATAGTGCTGCGGCACTAATATCCCAAGGTTGTTGACCGCCTTCAGAATATTTGTCAATTTTTTTTCCACCGGCCTACCAGAAATTCACCGCCGCCCGGCTGATCCACCACCAATGGATTGACCTTAGTTATGCAAGGGCACTAGGGGACAATTAATTAGGTTAATTAATTAATAAAATTAGGGATAGAAATAGAATGATAAATACTAAGGATTATTAAAAAATCAAATATATGGTCATATTTTTAAAATAATTCTACGTTTTGGTCCTACCAAGAGAAAATTCCTCTATATTTATTAATCATAAATATAAATATAATGAATCTGATCCAACAACTACAAATACATACAACAATATATGTTATACCGTGTTAGAATGTGTAATACTCATATTGATATTTTAGAATGTTTTTAGTTTATTAAATCTGGTCTTGTTTGATCTAAACTCTTAACTAATTTGATTGGTTGATGCTTCTTTAATGTAGATTTACAATTGTTGGAGTTTGATCTAATTTGGTGTGACCTGTTCCACTATGGTATGATGTAGAACTAAAACCGGTCCAATTAAAAAAATCTTTAGTGAATAAGGAACATGCTCAAAAATTTTCATCAAAAAAAATGATTTGAATGCCTTCCCGATCGAATTTTGAGCTGAAATGTGGTATGGACAAACTAGACTTGATGAGGAACATGCTCAAAAATTTTCATCAAAAAATTTCACCGGGAAGGGCCCCAAACGGGGATGTTCGGACGGAGTATCCTGTCCGAACGTTCGGACTGGATCATTTTTGTAAGTTATACTACCTATGTAGTGGTATATCATTAGTATTTAAGAAAAAATCTCTTCCCTAACTACGATTGTTATACTATGCCGTATAAATGTAGGAGTTTGTCTTAGAAGCTGTTCTCTTCGCCTGATCTGAATGTTTCTGATCTGAATTTTTTAAGTTCTGATCTGATCTGATCTGAATTTTTCTGATCTGATCTGATCTGATCTGAATCTTTCTGATCTGATCTGATCTGATCTGAGTCTTGAACTCGGGCCGGGTGGCCCGACCCGGAACCGGCTCGGGACCAGTACTGTGCTGAATCGGCCCGGCCCGGTGGCCCGGCCAGTGACTGGTCCAGGTAGACCCAGCCCGGGGGGTTCCCGGTGCGGGCTCGGTCACCCAAAAGCTGAACCGGCCCGACCGGTTTGGGCCCGGTTCCGGGCTTTTTAATTTTTTTTTCAATTTTTTTTTTCTTTTCGGGTTGGGTATTTTGGGCCACTTGGGGCGGTTTGGGGGGTTAGGAGTTGGGGGTTAATTAGAAAAAGGGAAAAAAAATTTGACCCGAGGCCCGTCCCGTCCCGGCACGGACCCGGACCAGACCCGGTGGCTACCCGGGCCGCTCCCGGGCCTCCTTCAAAAAACCCGAGGCCCGACCGGGCCTAGGCCCGGCCCGGGTTCATGACTACTTTGTCTCCTTAGATTACTAAAATATCAATTTTGGATAAAAAAGACAATCTTATGAACTTTGAAAAATAGACTAAATACATAAGTATTAGAATTGGAAACTCATAAATGTATGATGTGAAATTACCCTACAAAGTCCAAAGATCTCCATCCAGAGCCACCCTGGTGACCCGCACTGTAACACTTGAGATTTAATATAAACGGATTAATAGTACTACTCATACCAACAAGATGCATCTCCTTTTAAGGGAGCTCATCACCAAGAACTCCAAAGTTAAGCGTGCTTGCACGGGAGTAGTCTTGGGATGGGTGACCCCCTGGGAAGTTTCTCAGGGCGCGCACGAGTGAGGACAAAGTGCGCGTAAAAGCCTAGTGGCGGTTTGTGAGGACAGTACTAGAGGTCTGGAGGGTGTGTATGAGTAACTACCTCGGGCCCTACGGGGCGGGGTGTTACAAGTGGTATCAGAGCAACCCTGCGACAGTGTGCTGATCCGTTGGATATCGGGCAGACACCTAGCAGGGGAAAAGATTCTGGGGTTTGATTGAGATTGGTTTAAGGGCGCAACGAGGACGTTGCGATCCTAAGTGGGGGTGATTGTAACACTTGAGATTTAATATAAACGGATTAATAGTACTACTCCTACCAACAAGATGCATCTCCTTTTAAGGGAGTTCATCACCAAGAACTCCAAAGTTAAGCGTGCTTGCACGGGAGTAGTCTTGGGATGGGTGACCCCCTGGGAAGTTTCTCAGGGCGCGCATGAGTGAGGACAAAGTGCGCGTAAAAGGCTAGTGGCGGTTTGTGAGGACAGTACTAGAGGTCTGGAGGGTGTGTATGAGTAACTACCTCGAGCCCTACGGGGCAGGGTGTTACACGCACCAACCCAATAACCCCACCTGTAATGGCAGCTATAGTTAATCAAATACCAAAAATTTTAAGGAGTCCCATATGACTTCCTTATGGAGTCATATGGGGTATTGTGGCACCATCATCACCATTCATTTATTTAGTGGAGGACCCCACAAAATAAATGAATGGTGATTGTGGTGTCACAATACCCCATATGACTCCATAAGGGAGTCATATGGTGTTCCATAAATCTATTCAATCAAATACTACTTACTAATTCTATTTAGAGCATCTCCAATGGACTCGCTGTTCACATTAAAATAGTTGCTACGTCATCCGAATTTAACATTGCCGCATAATTTCATCTCAAGTGCAGGATGTTCACCCTTATATAATGCTGACATGTCAAAAATTAATAGGTAGATTCTATGGTACCCTTAAGGTACCATACCTTTGTCCACATGGACCAATAAGAATGGTGCACTTGAATTATTTAAATCTAAATTAAAAAGGATATAATGATTTGGACCAATCAAATGGATGATAGGTACGGTACCTCATTTTTTAAATGGGTACCGGAATTGTTACCAATATTGACACTGTTTTCATCACGGTCATCATACAACAGCGCCTTTGACATGATGACTCAGCACAAACGTGAAGCAGATAACTTCTCCCATTGATACATATGTGCTTACCAAAAAATCATTCACCTCACATCCCCTAGAGTAAAGCTTCTGCAGAGAGCCATAGCCCAAAGTCACTAATTTCCCTTCTTCCAATAATTTAATTTCTCATTAGGTATATAAATTCCTTAAATTTATGGAGATTTCCTTTTTTTTTAGTTCAATGGATTAAGGGTTTTAGGCGTAAAAAGATTAAGCCCTCAGTATGCCTACCGTGCTCTACGTAAAAAAAACTGTTAATTATCACGATTAGGCTAAGATAAACGATAAATTTAAAGCAAGAACACAAGAATTTACGTGGTTCACGCAATCGGTGTGATTACGCTAGTCCACGGCGAACGAGAGAGAGATGTATTATTATTCCAGCGTCTGGTATGTTTACAGATACATTAGGGATGTTTAAATAGGTTTAAGAAAGCCTAAACAAGGGTTAAAGCCGCAGGCCCAAAAATTAATCCCGTCATTAATTTTCCCGTATACTCGATCGAGTATACATACATACTCGATCGAGTATAGATTCCAGAATTCTGCCCGAGTAATGTTTTTACACATACTCGACCGAGTATACCTCCATACTCGATCGAGTATAAACTCCAGAATATAACCCGAGTAACCCTTACACGCATACTCGACCGAGTAATGATCAATACTCGATCGAGTGTAGAAACCAGAGAAATACTCGACCCATCAAACACCTCATACCCGATCGGGTAACCCAACATACCCGGTCGGGTACATACTCCTGCAATCCAAACAAGGCTCCATCTTCAACAATCTCCCACTTGGAGGCTTGTTCAACAGTCATCTGCCATCCAAGAACATGTATCTTCTGCAACACCCCTGATCTCTATCTCTCGTTCACACCTTCCCATCAAGTATCTGGAAGGCCAGTTGAAGCCATGCATAGCTTCAACTTCTCCGTTGTCACCACCTTGGTAAGCATGTCTGCTGGATTCTTCGTACCAAGGATCTTCTTCAAGTTTATGATACCGTCTTCAATCAACTCTCGGATAAAATGGTATCGCATCTTGATGTGTTTCGTTCTGCTGTGAAACACTGGATTCTTCGCGAGATGAATAGCACTCTGGTTGTCACAGTATAGACCGCAATCCCCCTGTTCCATGCCCAACTCCGAAAGAAAGTTCTTCAACCAGATCAACTCTTTGGCCGCTTCAGCAATAGCCATATACTCTGCTTCTGTGGTCGAAAGAGCCACACTCTTTTGAAGTCTAGACATCCAGCTGATCGCCGTACCTCCAATTGTGAATATGTAACCCGTAGTGCTCTTCCCGGAATCACAACAGCCCCCCCAAATCAGCATCAGCAAATCCTTCTAGAATTACTCCATTCCTCCTGAAACAAAGAGCAGTTCCAGAAGTGCCTTTCAAGTAGCGTAGCAGCCACTTGACTCCTTCCCAATGTTCCTTCCCTGGATTCGACATGAACCTGCTAACAACTCCCACTGCATGAGCAATGTCCGGCCTTGTTGACACCATTGCGTACATCAAGCTGCCAACGGCTGATGCATAAGGAACTTTAGCCATCTCATCTTTGTCTTCATTGGTCTTTGGAGACTGCTGCTTGGAGAGTTTCAGCTGACTCCCTAAAGGTGTACTCCTTGGCTTGGCATCCGTCATTCTGAACTTCTCAAGGACTTTCTGAATGTACTTCTGCTGTGAAAGCTTTAAAGTACCTTCCACCTTGTCTCTGACTATGCTCATCCCAAGAATCTGTCTCGCCTCCCCTAAATCCTTCATCTCAAATTCTTCGGACAACTTCTTCTTGAGCTCGTTGATCTCCTGCATGTTTGATCCAGCCACCAACATGTCATCAACATACAAAAGAAGAATAATGTATGATGACTTGAATTTCTTCAAGTAACAGCAATGGTCCATCTTGCATCTAGTGTACCCATTCCGCTGCATGAAACTGTCAAACTTCAAGTACCACTGTCTGGGAGCTTGCTTCAGTCCGTATAGACTTTTCTTGAGTTTGCACACCAACTTTTCCTTACCACTCACTGAGAAACCTATCGGTTGAGCCATGTAAATGTCTTCTTCAAGGTTGCCATGAAGAAAAGCAGTCTTCACATCCAGCTGCTCCAAGTGTAAATTTTCAGCTGCAACGATACCAAGAATCAACCTGATAGTGGTCATCTTCACAACCGGGGAGAAGATTTCATTGTAGTCAACCCCCTTTTTTTGTTGGAACCCCTTGACAACTAGCCTGGCCTTGTATCTTTTGCTCCCATCTGCTTCATCTTTAATTCTGAAAACCCACTTGTTCTCCAATGCTTTCTTTCCCGGTGGTAACTTGACTAAGGACCAAGTTTGGTTCTTGTCAAGTGAATCTAACTCATCTTTCATGGCCTTCTTCCACTGTATGGAATCTCTTACAGCCAACGCCTCTGAGTAAGATTCTGGCTCTCCATTCTCGGTCAGCAATAGATAATTTGCTGAAGGAGAATACCTGTTAGGAGGTCTCCTGATTCTGGTGGACTGTCTGATGTGTGGAGTAGCTGCCTCTGAACTCCCACTGTCTTCATCACTCCCACTATCTTCAGACATTCCTGTATCTCCTGAGCTCCCACTGCTCCCTGAGCCTCCAGCCGTCTCATCACAACCAACCGGTTGTGCTATGTCATCTTCAGTCATCCCTTCAAACACCACTTGCTGTTTGTTTTCTGGTTGCTTGCCTTTGCTTGTTCCTGCTGCAAGACCATCTTTATAAAGAGCATTCTCGTTGAAGGTGACATCTCTACTTCTGATAACCTTCTTGCTTTGGTTGTCCCAGAACCTGTAGCCCATGTCATCCGACCCGTACCCAATAAAGATACACTTCTTTGCCTTTGCCTCAAGCTTGTCACTATCTGCATCTCTGACTTTGACATAAGAAATACAACCAAAAACTTTCAAGTGATTAAGAGATACCTCACGACCTTTCCATTCCTCTTCTGGAATTTTGAAACCAATGGGAGATGAGGGTCCTCTGTTGATCAAGTATGCTGCTGTGTTCACTGCATCGGCCCAGAACATCTTGGGAAGTCCTGCATGCAATCTCATGCTTCTGGCCCTCTCATTCAATGTTCTGTTCATCCTCTCTGCAACACCATTTTGCTGTGGTGTTTCTGGAACCGTCTTCAGCATTCTGATACCCTGTTCAGCACAATACTCTAAAAACTCTGTGCTACTATACTCACCCCCATTATCACTCTTTAAACACTTAATTTTGAGATTTGTTTCATTCTGAACTGCAGCTTTGAACTTCTTAAAAGTGTTAAAGACATCGGATTTATTTTTAAGAAAATAAACCCATACCTTTCGTGTAGAGTCATCAATGAATGTAACATAGTAGCGGGAACCTCCAATCGAAGAGACCTTTGTAGGTCCATAGACATCTGAGTGAATCAACTCCAGCCGCTCAGTCTTGGGTTGTTGTCCTGTCTTCACAAAGGTTACCCTCTTTTGTTTGCCTAAAACACATGGCTCACAAAAGGTCAACTTTGAATTCTTCAAATCTGGGATTTTGCCCTTTGAAGACAACATCTTCATTCCATTCTCACTTATGTGCCCAAGTCTTTGATGCCACAAAGTAGAGATCCCTGTATCTTCAACTGCTGCGTTTGCTCCATCTGTAGACACTTCAACCATGTACAGTGTACCATGCTTTTGCCCACGAGCAATGACCAGCTTTCCCTTTGTTACCTTCCATTGCTTGTTGCCAAAACTAACGTTATGGCCTTCCTCATCAAGCTGTCCTACTGAGATCAACATCTTCTTCAGGTCTGGAATATACCTGACATCTTTCAGCCTCCAGGTTGTACCCAAAGTGGTACTGAGATCAACATCCCCAATACCCGTGATCTCCAGGGATTTATCATCCGCCAAACGAACTCTTCCGCCGTAGGGCCTGAAATTTTTCATCAAATCCCTGCAATGACAAGCATGAAACGACGCACCTGAATCCATGATCCAGGACTCAACTGAATTCTCAACGCTGCAAATTAGAACATCTTCATAATCTTCTGCCACGTTCACCTCCTTCTTGCCTTTATTTGTTGAGGCTTTTGGGCACTGATTTCTGAAGTGTCCATTCTCCTTGCAATTCCAACAATTGATGTCCTTCCTGTTCTTGGATTGACCCCTCTTTCTCGACTTTGATCTTCCTTTCTTGCTACCCTCTTTAGTGGATTTTCTGCCCCTATCTTCAGTACTCAACAAACTATTGGAGCTATCCCCCGAACTCCTTCTCTGGATATCCTCACCAAGGATTAAGTCACGAATACCTTCAAAGGTAAGCTTAGTGGTTCCAGCCGAACTACTAACTGCTGTGACTGTACCGGACCAACTATCGGGCAAAGATGATAACAAAAGTAGTGCTTGAACTTCATCATCGAATTTAATCTCAACCGATCCTAACCTGGATATGATTGAATTAAACTCGTTGATGTGATCTGTCACGGATGCACCTTCCTTCATTCTTGTATTCACCAACTGTCTGATTAAGAAAACCTTGTTGGCCGCTGAGGGTTTCTCGTACATGTTGGATAACGCCTTCAGCAGTCCAAACGTTGTCTTCTCGTTGACGATGTTGTAAGCAACGTTTTTCGCCAACGACAACCTCACCACACCAAGAGCCTGTCGGTCCAACAAGTTCCACTCCGCCTCCGCCATCGTCTCTGGCTTGTTCTCAGACAAGGGTAGATGAAGCTTTTTCTGGTAGAGATAATCCTCGATTTGCATCTTCCAGAAAGCGAAATCTTGATCATCAAATTTATCGATCTTAACCTTCCCTTCGTCAGCCATAGCTCTGATACCAGTTGTTAATTATCACGATTAGGCTAAGATAAACGATAAATTTAAAGCAAGAACACAAGAATTTACGTGGTTCACGCAATCGGTGTGATTACGCTAGTCCACGGCGAACGAGAGAGAGATGTATTATTATTCCAGCGTCTGGTATGTTTACAGATACATTAGGGATGTTTAAATAGGTTTAAGAAAGCCTAAACAAGGGTTAAAGCCGCAGGCCCAAAAATTAATCCCGTCATTAATTTTCCCGTATACTCGATCGAGTATACATACATACTCGATCGAGTATAGATTCCAGAATTCTGCCCGAGTAATGTTTTTACACATACTCGACCGAGTATACCTCCATACTCGATCGAGTATAAACTCCAGAATATAACCCGAGTAACCCTTACACGCATACTCGACCGAGTAATGATCAATACTCGATCGAGTGTAGAAACCAGAGAAATACTCGACCCATCAAACACCTCATACCCGATCGGGTAACCCAACATACCCGGTCGGGTACATACTCCTGCAATCCAAACAAGGCTCCATCTTCAACAAAAACTACGTCATATTTCGAAAACCAGAAGTCGATTCATCCAAAAACGATGCAGAGAGTTCATCGGTACAAGAATTGAATTTGATATCAATTCTATATAGTATCTCGCAGATCTAGAAGGATTTTGGGGTGCAATAGTAAAATGATTAAACAGGAGGTGTTTTAATTTTAAAAAATTCTCGTATATGGCTTAAGATGTTTTCTTTTGGACTGTTTTCAGTCCCAGACCAGACCAGATCAGACCAGACTTAAACGGACCAGACCAGACTTAAACGGACCAGACCAGATCAGACCAGACTTGGACAGTTAAAAAATACACAGAGATCAGACAGACCAGACCAGTGCAGACAAGACCAGACCAGACTTAAACAGACCAGACCAGACTAGACCAGACCAGCAAATTTCAGTCCAAAAGAAAACATTCTTACATGTTAGTGGTGGTTATGTGGGTCGTTGACATCATACATTGGACATGATATTTGGGTTTCAATGTATACCTACATAACTTCAATATGAGGTGGAAGACTATTCCATTTATTAATTGTCATGTGTCAAGATTTATAACATGTTAACAATGTAGCATTGATGATGCTCTTACAGCCACATGTTTACTATGTATAGGTCATTATTTCCATTATAAATGAAACTATTTTATAATTTCAATTAGGCCCTTATACTTTATACAGGCATACAATGTGACGTCCCATACCGCAATCTAAGCGCATGTACAACCGCCGTATAATCGAGTGACAGTCACCCGCGGGTCAACCTCACTTAATCATACAAGGCGTTCTAGAAAACAATCCATCCATACCCAGTAGTAAACATACATAACAAACATCACCATCAAACCATTGAATAGCGGAAATATTCAGCGGTAATTCATAGGCCACATCCGGCCAATAACATGGGCATGCAAGCTCAAAAGTAGTTTATAACAAATAAAAAAATCCATGAGCAATGTTTGGTAATTTGAAAGAAAATGAGGAAGCACGAACCACGTCTTCCTTGATTTGATGTCACCCGTAGAAAGGTGCAGGTAGCAAGCCCTAGCTTCAACCTGAAAATGGTGGCCCCCCCGAAGGGGTCAGTACAAGTACCGAGCGAGTAGCAGGCTAAATATAGAATAACTAGCGTTTCAAGTATAAGACCCAAACATAGGTTGATACTTATGTAAATAGCCTTTTCCCCCAAGTTGAGAAATACTTATTAGTATATATACACTTGGAAAATACCCAATCCGTGGATCACTGTTTTGTTTGGGAAAATAGTAGTAGCCAATATTCTTGACTAAAAACCCCAACCCACCCATCTACCTATGAGTGTATAGGACTCCTCCTTGTCCATATTTCATTATCATAATCTATGAGTTTTGAGGATAACATAATCCTTGGGTACTCCACCAATTTATATTTGAGTGTTAAGGACTTTTAGTCCTAGGGTCCTCCACCAAAATATTATCCGAGTGTTAAGGACTTTAAGTCCTAGGGCCCTCCACCAATTTATAATCTGAGTGTTAAGGACTTTATGTCCTAGGGTCCTCCACCAAAATATGAGTGTTAAGGACTTTAAGTCCTAGGGTCCTCCACCAAAATATGAGTGTTAAAGACTTTAAGTCCTAGGGTCCTCCACCAAAATATGAGTGTTAAGGACTTTATGTCCTAGGGTCCTCCACCAAAATATAATCATATGATCAACCTCCTATCAACCTAGATAGAGTCTATATCATACTTATTCATTCATACTAAATCAATCCATAAAACTTATGTATCTCAATCCATACAAAGCCATGCATTTATATAAATTTATAATTAACTAATACCAACCGGTATTAATTAATCCATTATCCATCGGTCAACGTTTTCGATGACCGCCATTTCAAGCCTTGTACGTATCAACTTAATCATCATATAATTAAGTTAATAATATTCATTTGTGCTTCTCTTACGCTTCAAACAAATATGCATTTTATATAATTCCTCATATCATATTTCATGCATAAACAATTAATTACTTTCATACAAACTTAACCATGTTGGCTAATCACATGTTTAAATATCTTTTAAACATCATTATGAACACATATAACATTTATTTAGGTAATCTCATAATTAACCCAAAAGTTATAAGATATTAAGCCGTCCACTCACCTCGAATTAACGCTATGAAGTTCTACCCTTCTTGGTTGAACTCCGACGAAACTCTGGCGACTTTTTCAACTTTGTGAAAGTTCTTGAAATACCTTTCTCAAGTTCATAACAAGGTTTTATAATCATAAAACCCATATTAATACAAATAACCTCAAAAAGGTTATTTTCCGGCGAACCGGTTGTTTTGGCTCCTAAGTCCGTTCTTGGACATAGAACCATCTTCCAACCCATAAATCCATACTTATAACATGTGGAACCATACTAAGGGTCATTCACATGATATATACCTCATATGGTAGAAGAAAAATAAAGAAAAAGTTATTGTAAGATCATTACCTTTATTATTCACACTTTTCCTAGATTTTTCCTTCTCAAATCTTCCTCCTTGGACCTCTATGGCTTGAGCTCGAGTTGCAGCAATGGAGAGTGGTTTGAGAGCTCAATTTTCTTCTTCTTGGAGGGGGTTGGTCGAGCACAATGATGAGGAAGGAGGTATGAAGTGTCCTTCCGTGTCTTAATTGACAATAATGTGTGGGGGTGAGGTCCCCATCTCAAATATCTCATTCCAATCAACTTAGCTCAATCCTCACATGTTGTGCGGCCACTCAAGTCTCAATTGAGACCCAAAAACGTGGGGTGGACCCCACTCATGTGGGAGGTCATCCCAACTTGTCCCGAAATGTATATTCGGTCCCGAAAGTTGTATTTTTCGTACCGTTTTAAATATATTTTATTCTATCGGGTCAAATAAAATATATTATGTAATCTCCATCATAATGCCCTTTTGAAATAATATATATTCCAAAACTTTAATTTAGAAGTCTCCGAAATTCATTTTCGGGCTGTTATCTAGTAAATTGTCAGTACCGGTAATTGGTCCTCTTTTGACCAATCGGTCAACCCCAAGCCTTCCCATGGCCCAAATAAGATATCCACCACTATAAAAATATTATATTGATCCATAAGAATAATTTATGTGATCTCTGGGACGTCGGGCAGCCCCCGCTCCGGGTGTGGGTCCCACGTGCAATCTACTATTCACGTGAAAGGAATAATAAAAATTTGCAACCTCGTAAGATCATCACTCATTCAATAAGGTTTATTACATCATTTACATAAAAGTAAATATATTTGGGGACGGTGTTACATACAACCTTGCCATATGTAGCCGGTCATGGTTGCTCCTGCACAACACATTTAAAAAAAACGAATGAAAATCATTTGTGATCCCATTCTTCACCGTATTATTCACATTATTATAGAGATTTCCTCCTAAACTCAAAGAATAACAAACGAAGAAACCCCCTTGAATGTCTAACTCGTTGTTAGCAATAGAAATAACAGAGATTGTATACTTGCTTCCAGCGCTGTTGTTGAGTACAATGGCTGAGGCCAGGCGGTTTATTGGAGTGGGCCGGTACAAAGATTTTTTGGAATTTCTTACACTACCTTTTACCTTAATAAGTTAAGTAAAACTATAATTTTTGGTGAGTCAAGGCCTAGGTTCCCCCTTAGCTATAGTGCTATACCCCTGGCTAAGTAATGAAATAGCAAAGATCAACTTGAGAGCTTCTATCACATTACATTTGAAAAAACTTTTTCATTTCTAGGTTGTTTGGCCTTTTACGAGTACTTCCCACGAACAGTCAAACTCCTTTCAGATTCTTATGCGATAATCCATCCTATAGCACTTTACAAGATTGGATTTGTAATTTTTTGGATTTTTTAGATCCATTTAGTCAACTTTCCAATAATTTTTTTAATTTTTCAAACCTATTTTGATTTCAATGACACTATTAATCATCTTCTCTTAGCAGATACCCATTGCCAACTCACTTCTTTGCCTAGTAAGTGAATTTGAATGAAAAGATGAACTAACAATTTGATACCAAATTAGGGTAGTTTAGATTAGAATTATGTTGGACTGGGGTAGCAACTCCCAGGTAAATATATCATTGATCGATAGATTGTAATATATATGCATCGGCGACGCGTAAATTAGACATCTAAAATAGTTTTATATATTAGAATTTAATTAAGTGATTGTAATAGTAAATTTGTGTCTGTGGTAGAATTTCCTTAAAATCAAATATTACCAATCCAACCAATTTTTGTTGCGGCCTTGTGGATAAACAATCCGTTTTGCCTCCAGCCTAAAAGTAAGTGTTTTATAAATTATGACTTGCAAAATATTTAACAAAGCATTGACATCATTTATATAACATATTTGTTGAAATATATTACCCGGCCCTACGGCGGATGTCAACGGTTCGCGTCCGCTTCCTACTACTATTCAGGAGCCCAATGCGTTATCCCCATACGGAGACCGATCAATGAGGCCCATTTCAGCCCATCCAACCTATTTTGGCCCCATCGGCTCGTTAAAACAAGGTGCTCATACAATTTTTATACATTTATTTACTATTTCACGTTAGATTAGATTCAACATTATCATAAATGCAATTTTTTTATCAATAATTCTATATGTCAAACTAATTTGTAAGTAACATTTTATGACCCTAGAAAAAGCATTTCCCCAAGTTCACAATCACATTGTGTTATATTCTCAGGCATAAGAGTATACCAACAAAATTTTGAAACATCTTGCCTGTGTAAATAAAGAATCTTGTACGAGTAATTCCTACACTTCTTTTTGTATACTCAGTCTCATCATCACTCAAATATTCACTTAACTAAATCAAATTACATAGAAAATATTAACTCTGGATCAATATCAGTATATCACTAAACAAAATGAAAACATCAAACACGAAAATATCCTTAATTGGGAACTGGGAACAATGAATTTGCAGGAAAAACACATTTTAATGGCTTGTTTGGTTGGGGATCTCAGAGGTGGGAATGGGTGATTTTAACTTATTCTTACGTTTGTATGGTTAGAAAGAAAAGAAAGATGAAAAATCAATTACAAAAGACATGATTTAACAACACATATACGAGTAGCTATAGTCTAAGATTAGCAAATAGAGATAAATTAGTGAAACAAAAATACATCCTAGTATCCTACCCTCCCACTCCAAAATCCCCGAAACAATCAAGCCTTAGGAGTG
This sequence comes from Cuscuta epithymum, assembly GCA_945859915.1. Lineage (NCBI taxonomy): Eukaryota > Viridiplantae > Streptophyta > Magnoliopsida > Solanales > Convolvulaceae > Cuscuta > Cuscuta epithymum. The sequence goes on along the minus strand of CAMAPF010000210.1, from coordinate 419,474 downwards.
TCTAAGTGAAAATGCGTATATATACCTTCTATCTATAATATAACGGTGAACCATCACATTTAATCTAAACAATGTATGATTGTAACGAAATCTCCCCAATAGGTTCATAATAATGATCAACAGAAATCACTTGGCTTGCCAACCTCAATGTGTTGTGAGGCCAAATATTCGGTAATGGCATTCTTCTGCCAGCCCTTGAAGCTCCTGCAGCCACATATATTAGGTATTTAGTTTACGCAGAAAACATTTTACGTTTTGCAATTTTTTGACCCAAACCAATCCAAACTGTAAATAGTGTGCTGTTGAACAGGTAAAACCAAAGGATAATCACGGCACAATTAAAATTATTGAAAATATGAGTACTCTCAGGTTCATTTGGTAACACTTTCTGTTTTATTATTTCAGGAACTTTGTATGTGTTTCATTGGTTTTTTTTTCAATTTGTAAAGAATAAAACATGTTTGTTAAGCTTGATTGGTATTTATGATTTATATAATCTATTTAATGCTCCATACGGAGTAATTAGTTATTAATGACATAAACATGTTTTTACATAAACATGTTTTCAGAAACAATGGAAACAACCAATGCATGTTACACTTTACAATAATTTTCAGAAGACCTTTTTAATTTTCAAAAAATGAAAACATATCAAGACTAGGGTTTCATCATACAAAACCAAAAGTGATACTACCTCCTTCCCGGTAGAGTTTGCCAAGTGCAAAGTAGTTGAGAAATAAGAATAGTAAAAACTGTGCGGTTGAGATTTGTGCAGAGGAGAGAGAAATGTGCAGAACCACAAATTAGTTGCTTTAATAGGAAAGTGGCAAAGTTTTTTGGGACAACCAAAAAGGGAAAGTTGGCAAAGTCCAATGGGACGGAGGGAGTATATGAATTAGCTCATAATTTCAAGATTAATTTTTTATACTTTGTTGTTGCAAAACGGGAGCCTTGGTGCACCAGTTACACTATTGCTGTGTGACCGAGAGGTCACGGGTTTAAATGTCTTGTCAAAATAATGGAAGGCATGCTTCATATCACAATTATGGTGGGACTTCTGCCATGCGGGACACCAATGTGCACCGGACTGCCCTTTATACTTTGTTGTTAGTTGTTGCAGGACAAACACTTCAAATGTCCCCTTAGTCCAACACGTTTAAATACCGGACCATGCCATATTAATAGTTACCATCCTAAAAAGGTCAACTCCATACTTACAAAGAGCAGCCTAAGATTTTAGATGTTGGTTTAATATTTTTCTTGTGGCTGACAAAACTTAACAAAACAAAAAATTACTATCACCTCGGTTTCTTATTTCTAATTTCAGAATAGCAAAAAGGAAAACATAACACAAAAAAACAAAAACATTACGAACCCAAACCAAAGTTTTTAGCATTTTTTTTTACCAAACTTACTTCTGATCAAGATGTGCCAAAATTCTGCCATCAGGAAAAGCTTCTTTTGTGGCATCATAGGCTGCTTTAATTGCTTGTCGCCATGTTCCTCCAATGTCTTCTGCTTTCAATTTTCTCTGTCCTGGATCTTCCATCGGCAAAGAATATCCAGACAATAGATGACCAACCCAACCACCATCTTTCCTAAATAAATTATTCAAGAAGGTTTGATCAAAGTTCAGTAAATACCTACTCCATACGAAGGATTATTCAAAAGCTTCAACTGCTAAAAGAATGTTAGGCTGGAAAAAATGAGTAACTGGATGATGTCCATATGCCTGGGAACATAGTGTCCTCCACCAAGTCCAAGCAGAACCTTTTTCTTTTCTGTCTTGCTGCTGGAAATACATCAAATTTTGAGTATTAATTTTCAAATATAAGTGAATTTATATGAACAGAGAATGAATTGAATAATCACTAGTTCACTACAATACATAATTTAATTACTAATGTCTGAACATTCAAAATATCAGACATTTAAACATTACCTGTTCCAAGTCCCAATGGCAGTACCTCCTCCCAGGCCAAGTCCTTCCCAAATTAGCTTTCGAGATCAAGAAAACACTATTTTAGGACATTATCACAAAAAAAAACGTTTTGAGTTTTTCTTAAAACGCATTAAAACCTCATAATTAATACGAGAGTATATGCTTTCACTCATAAAAAATATTTATAACAAACTTGTACAAAATCATTCATACTACTACAACCACATTTTACAAGGAAAACAAATGAATGTAGTAAATGGAGGGGAAATTAGGAAAGAGAGTTAATATTGTACCTAAAAACTCCAAAATGACACATCTACGAAATTAAATCTCCAAAACATGTATTGTTGTAAGATCAGCTAGTATATATTAACTCCCTAATATGTTATTATCAGACACAAACATCATACAACAGAAAACCTAAAGCAAATAAGCCGTTTTCACATATTTAGCAGGTCAATATGAATTATACTTACTAAAGCAACAACTTGAGCAGCATCTTCCCTCTTCCAGTACTCCTCTGTGCTCCCTATAATTTTTTTTAGCAAATGCAGAAATTATATAAAAAGTTGTAAGTAATGAACCATGCTCATCTTCTGCATTAATGATAAAATGCAGCAATGAGATGTATAATATTGAAAAAGAAGGAAGACAAAATGGGTAAATAGCACTGGATATGGGTAAAAAGAAGGAAAATCAGCCGATTTCCGTGTTACCAAACGGGCTCACAGTATACATCGGATATGGTAGCAATGGATTATCTTAAAGCTTACCTATCTCAATGAACATTGTTGGCTTGGTAGTGATGGGTCCATGATGAGTAGCCTCCAAAGTAATCTACACATAGCACAAAACAAAAAGAATCAGACCACAAAATGCAACAATATATTTCAAGGAAAAACTCATGTTGGTTGGTATTTTAATCTCAGTAAACCAGTCATAAAAACTGTATGTTTTTTTATGCTTAGCTGGATTGATTGCTTGTTGAATTTACTGAGCTCTGAGAAACATTAAGACTTGGAAGTTAGAACTCATCCAAGATTGTCCATTTCGGCTAGTATTTTTATACTTATCCTATACTGAAGGGCTTAAACGAGCCAAATCCGTAAAGGAAAAAAAGCATGAAAATTACACATATAAAGAAAAAGATTAAAACTTCTCAAACAATTAAAAATACCTCAAACTCAGGAAGGAGATTATGATCCTGAGCAATCTTCTTCAAGAGAATCAGCCAAGGACCCATTCTGGGATTGGGCGGGGCCGCCCACCCAGGCCGCCCTCCTTGTGGCGGAACATCATCTTGTTTCAAATGGGGCACTCCTAAATTACAATAACAACAACAAAACTCAACCTCAGATTATATCATACAAGTTGCAACTAAAAATCTATTGAAACATCATTTTAATTGTTAATGTTATTTGCAAATTGCAAACTGTGGAAATTTAGTACCGATTGGGTGAATAGTGAGGGCGGGGCGGTTAGAGACAGCGGTATGTTTACTGAGGAAAATGACCTCGTCCACCGATTCCCCGAAAACCTTATTCCAGCGAAGATCCAAGTCGTCCTCCTCAACAATTCTCTTGTCATGCTGAAGCAATCTGAGTTGCTGGTTAGAGAAGCTTCTGACACCCGGGTCAAGGTTTGGTCCGGGAGTCCACCCGGGCATGGATAGCAGCGCCATGGCCGGACCATGGGACGCCGGGTCCGTCGTCGTCGCCACCACTAAAGTCACCATTGCTTTGTTTGAGCACGCTGAGCAAAAATTGTGGCACTTAGGGGTGTTGTGAATCGTCCATGGAAATTGAACAAAGAGTGGCCGCTGATTGTTAAGTCCAAAAAGTCGAAATCGGAAAAGGTTGAGTTGAGGATGAATCATGAGAATCAGAGAATGCGTTTGACTGCTCCATAACGTTAAATAAACTGGGAAAAAAAAAAAAATAAGAGTCCAACAAAAAGCCTGCTACTGCCCAGGATCGAACTGGGGACCTTCAGTGTGTAAGACTGACGTGATAACCACTACACCACAGCAGCTGGTGCTTACTAATTCCAAATTGTTATAACTGATACTGGTACTATTACACATACTCGCAATTTCCTTGAACGATGATTACACATTTACACCATACTCTGAAGCCTGAAGGTTGCCCACACTTGTTTAGATTGTAATTAAGAAATCTAAATGACAAATGATACACCTTATCTACCTTTAGTAGATCCCCTGTTTTATTTGTGTGCATAGATGAACTACATTTTTATACTAGATGCACCTTATACAAGAAAATAGGGGTGTACAAAAGAGGGATAACAAAAAATTTATCAATAGAATTGTTCTAAACATTTGTGCAGCTTATATAACTATTCTTTACAAACCTTCTGCTCGACTTGGGGAGCAGTGAAGAATAAAAACCCCAACCGTCTCTCACTCTTTCAAGTTCTCTTTTGAGAAAATGGAAATTAATAATCCAAAATTTTAACGATTTTCTTACAATAGTCCCATTTTTTCGTTATTCATGGATAATCCAACCTTTGAATCTCATCTTTATTCATCGGTCCCTAACCGGTTGATGACCTGCTATTCCAAGTTATTTTCTTATCTTTGCAAACCATTATACCATAAATCTCACATTTAAAAAAAAATGTTTTTCAAAGATAAGAAAATAATTTGGAATAACAGGTCATTAACCGGTCAGGGACCATCGAATGAAGATGGGGTGCAAAACTTGGATTATTCTTGAATAACGAAAAGGTGGGACTATTGTAAGAAGACTGCTAAAAGGTTGGATTATTAGTTTCCATTTTCCCCTCTCTTTTCTCTTCAAGTTTTTTCTCCTCTTAAAGATAAAAAATGATACAGAGTATACTTAATCAGTATTTTCAAGTTATTTTATATGAAATCAATTGGGTGTTAAAACTTTATACTTGATTATTGATAATTCTTGTCCTGCTTGATTTTTTGAGAGGTTAACTGCAAACATTGGTGATTCTGAGACTTCAATGGTCCAATTATTCGCCATCATCCCGAACCACCGTCATGCTATAAAAGAAAAATAACGCTCAATTGAATCTTCTCAATAGTTGGTCAAATTGAGAATTCTATATATTTCTTTCTAATGGTTAACAAATCAGATTTTCTATTTTTTCTTTATGGGGGTGGTGATGAACCGATTTATTTTCTATCGCGGTGCAGTTTTAGTACTATTTTTAGTCTTGATTATTGGATTAGTAGATTGAACTTCTACATTGATAGTCTACATCCAAGCGAGATTAGCCAATTGTTATGTTGATTTGGAACATTTCAGTTCTATACCTCATTCTATTGTAATGTTAGGCTATCTGAATTACTATTGTACCGATTAGTTTTACCCTTATATAAGTGTTTTTCATTCAAAAATTATTTAATTTGTACCTATATAGAAAATATCACTACCTCCGTCCCCCTATTATTTTCTCATTGCGGTTTACGATGTTTGAAAATGCTTTACATATTATTTTTAGAAAAGAATTACATATTCAAACACTACATTAAAGCTTTACAAAGTCTTAAAAACCAGAATCAAATTTCATAGAAATTTGATACATAAATAAGAGATTAAGAGTGATTTGTATTGATCAAGCGAATAAGAAGTGAAACAATAATAGGGGATGGAGGAATACTTCGTAAAACATTTACTTTGATCGAGACAGATTTCTCCATCTTTCAAACGACACGATCCATTAAGTCAATAACTCAAAATCTTAACATGGAAAATACCAAGTAAATGTGCAGTTACTAAAAATCTCAAACGCTGTATATCTAGTTTAGGTTTTTGGTGTTGAAACTTAAGGAGCTGTGTATGCCTGTATCTCGTCCACGTTGAGGTTGTGTCACAAGTTCAATCCTCTCCGTCTGGCCTCTTTAGAAAGGATAGGCGTTTGACCTGCCATGCATGAATATACAAAAACATCAATTTTTTTTTAACTTTTTTGTTCAGATGAAAGATTAATGTTTTATGGCTAAAGGGTCAAATGGACCCTCGAATTAACCTAAAAAATGCAATTCACCCCTCCTTATATAAGAGGTCATGTTCTGCCGTCGTGAATTAGGGCGGTTGCCGGTTGAATTTTTTGATGATTTTTTTTTGAGCAACTTCTTCATTAAGTTTAGTTTACTCATACCAAATTTCAGATAAAAATTCAACCGGAAAGACAGTCAAATGATTTTCTGAAATGTACTGTGTTGTTTAAATGCGTGGTTATCTTCAAAAATTCATTTGACTGCCTTCCCGGTTGAATTTTTATTTGAAATTTGGTATGGGTAACTAGACTTAATGAAAAAGATGTTCAAAAAAATTCATCAAATAAAAAATTCTACCGGGAACTGCCCCAATTGGCGACGGCCGGACAGAGCCTCCTATATAAGGGGTGAATTGCACTTTTTAAGTTAGTTCGAGAGTCTATTTGACCCTTCAGCCATGTTTTATTTGTACCCTTTTCAAACTTCATCGTATTTACCTATATAATCACTGAAGTAACATAAATATATTCTAATAGAGTTTTTGCCACTTTCAGTCTCTCGACTATTGTGTTAGTGACACTTTTAGTACTCGACTTATCATTTTTCTATTTTTGGTCCATCGACTATTGGGCAAGAGACACTATTAGAACTTGACTTCCAAGCTTCTCACATTTGATCCATTGAGTATTATCAAATTGACACTTTTAGTCCTTCCAATATGATTTGGTCACAATAAGTAAAGAACTAAAAATGTCACTATTATAATAGTTCAAGGCCCAAAAGTATTACTTTTACGAAAGTCGAGAGACTAAAAATGGAAATTTTCAAAGGTGAGTACCATCCGCACATAAATAGTTGAAGGATTAAAAGTGACAAAATCTCTACTCCAATATCTAGAAAATAATATATTGTGTAAATGAATAATTTAAGATATGTACTAGTAATTTCTAGTATATTACTAGAATGGAGAACAATTTATGAACAAAAAATCGATTAAAATTATTATAGATATGGCGTCAAGGCACTGCAGTATTACCGGTATAAAATGGACGTAATAATGTTCGCTAAATTAAAGTTAAGAAATTGGTCATAAATATGAGAAGTCATATTTCATTATTTAATTACAATAGAAAGCAATTAATTACATTAAAAATTAAAAAAGTGAAATACTATGTACTCCGTATTATATATATGGTTCAGTTCTAGCAAGAATGAAAATGATCCAAAATGGCTCACATTCTAGTTCTGATGCACATTTCATGTTGAGATCATGCGCAATTTGAAGAAACAAAAAATGTTTGAGTTATTTATAAAAATGTCATCACATTTTATGTCATCACATTTTTTCAATAGAGAGGTTATATGTTCCAATTTCATATAATGCACACTCTCAAATCTCATTTTTTCAATAGTTACGTTACATGTTTCAATTTCATATAATGCACTCTCAAATCTAATGTGTAAGATGCAATCTCATTTCTGTTGTTAGATTGCATTCTCATTTGGTCTAATTAAAATCTATATATGTGTGGCATATTACGTGTGTGTTGTTTTGATGTATAAAAAAAACTACCCCGTCTCAAATTGATTTGTATAATTGCTTTTTGTCAAACAATTCTACTTTATTCATTTAATTAGAATGTCAATTTTTTATTGTATTTTAGTTGGGAGTTTGAAACTTTGAAAAGATTTTAATGTAATTTTCGAATATATAAATTTTAATTCTTGAAAATTGATTTAATTATCAATGTGGAGGATGTAATTTTAAAATTGATTGATTGGAAAGTATTGACTTTGCAAATCTATTTGGAACGGAGGAAGAGTAGATACCAGGCATGGGTATATTGTACACACCTAACATTTGTGGAATGATAGTCAAATGGATGGTTAGCATGATAAGGAAGGGCTCCCCTTATAGGATATGCTTGATGACCATAATGGGGCTTATGGCCATGACCATACATCAATTGTCCATGACCATAGGAAGCATCATGACCATACATCGAGCGACCATAGCCATGCCCGCGGGCAGAGCCTTGAGGATACATCGAATTACGTCGCAGCCCAGGGTGCTTCAGATGGGCTTTCACTATTTCTGCGTGTTCGCCTTCTCTTGATAGTGCACTCAATAGACGATTAGGATCCACTTCTCCACAGATTTTCAGTAAATTCTCATCCCCATCAATGCTAATCGAATATACACCTAATTAATAAATTAATGCACATTTTTAGGGTTTAATTAAAGATATAGGGGTATGTGTATAAATAGGAGTGTTTAGAATTGATTCTTTTTTTATTTGTTAATCAGAAATATAATCATAATCTGTTTTGCACAAGCTGATCTTTTTCGACTTTTCAAAAACTGTTTCACTTAGAAGTACTTTTGCACGTTCACTCAAATATTTCAACATCTGCTTCTGCAACTCACTAAAGAAGAAAAAATGATTTATGAGGCAGATCCAAACACTCCATAATACTATTAGAATAAATTGCACTTGTTTAAACACATCTAAACACATCTAGAATGAAATAAGAGGGATGATAATGATACACCTTTTTCTAAACACATCTAAAATGAAATTAGAGGGATAATGATGTACCAGAGATAGAGCTTATAACTTCAACCATCTTGCACTTACATGCACCACAATTAGTATTCACTCTCAAAATACAATTCTGAACCAATAACAAAAAGCATATTAGTATGAAAAATATACTCTATAAAAACCTAGCCCCATTTGTTTTTTTTTTGAAGAAACCTTACCCCTTTGATTATTAGGTGTAAACATGCTAGTTATACATTACGCAGATAACAATATAGTTCAAATTCGGACATCCAAATGCGAAATTTTTATAGAAAATTGAATTTAAACATAAAGAACTCATAAACTTACCACATCAGCGTATGGCTCCATTGTATTGCCCAATAGATTGAAGAAACAGCATAATGCTCCTGACTTATCTATATACGGACTATATAACTAACGTTTTTATTGCTTCAAAAGGAAGATATTTTATTTCCAAAACTGCCATACTTTTATTTTATTCTTTCACCTAAACGAGTAATTAATTTGGAAATAGTCTATTTGCATAATAATACTATATATTTACTTTCCTTCACAACAGCCAACAGGTTATTATTATGATATTAAAAAAAACAGGTTATTATTAAGGGTATCCCCATTGGTAGGATTATTAAGAGATTAAATAAGTAACGTGACAAATTTTTTATAGAAGCATCATTGAGAGACATAAATTATTTAATGAGATTATTTGCTACAATAATACGGGATCAAAATATGAATCCAGATAATTTTAAGATTATTTAAATTGTATATGTAATAGAAGTTAATGCAGGACCAAAAAAATCGGATTATTTGAAGATGATGGTTGGGAGACATAAACGAATATTGAGATTATTTAAAAATTAATTATATAACAATATTTAAAAGGTAAGAATCATAGAAAAAATTGATTATTAGAGATCATGAATGAAGATGCTCTAAGAACCGCTCAAATAATTTTGCTCGTTTCCTCACTAGCTTCCCCTTCTATTGGTGCAGGAATTTGACAGCTTATCTGTTGGTGCAGGAATTTGACAGTTTATCATACATTCGAGAGGCTTGACCACGACAATAAATGAGGCATTTATTAGGTTTAATGGTAGCTAATTATTATAACGGTTTTGTATGTATTATTATAGCTATTAATATATTCAAATAGTAGTTACTCAAAAGGGTTGACCGACATTAATGACAACATAATGACAACTTTGAATGTCGTCATAACGGTCGAAACCGTCAACAACGGACAAAAAAGCATTAATTACCTCTTCTCTAAGTAGTATCGAGCTCAGTTGTAAGAGACACATCTCATTCGAATTACACATAAAATCACACTCTATTTTGCTCCTTAGCATCTTTCTTGTTATTCTTGTCACCTTCTTTACCGTTCTTGTACGAGACCCAGTCAATATACACTTTCCATTTTAATTAGTTTTAGCTTGTCAAAATTTTGCTAAAACAATTTGACGCCGTCTGTGGGAAATCGTGCAAGAAATCTATCCTACATGGAAGAAACGAGCAGTGAGATGATGGCCGAGTTTCATAAGCAATTGGAGGCAATGAAAGAAGAAATCCGTCGTGAAGTGGCGGAACGGATGGCTCACCTGCAACGAGAAAACTACGTACTACGATGTGCAATCGGCGGTGTCCATAGTCTCCCATTTAAGAAACAATCGAAGGAGCGACGCTATGACCACTGCTTCTAGGCTGGACCTAGGCTTCACCTCGGCTGCGACGGAACCACTCGCCACCATAACAGATCTCGTCTCTTTCACGTTAGGCTGGTCACCGACTGGAGAATCGGGACCGTCAAATCAATTCATTCCCCCCTCCAAATCCTTGACGAAATGTCTTCCACGACCTGTTTGCGGAACTCAAAGACGACGAGTTCCGGAACATGTCAACATCACTAGACATGTCGACATCTCTATGCAAAGGCAGCAGGAACCTGAAGTCATCGTCATCTCATCACCAACTAGATAGGAGGCAACCCAATTGGTTACACCACACGTCCCGACCATGAGACAGGTGCAGGCGGATCTGACGGACCCCATGTACGTCATCTTAGAACAGCTGAAGGAGATGCAGGATAAAATCAACAACATTCCTGGAGTACCGCCACCATTGGGTATTGCTTCGCAGACGTCTTACACAGACTCTCCCTTCGGACGACATATCACTGACGTTGAGATTCTAAGGAAGTTCACTCCCCCATCAATGAAGTTGTTCGATGAAACTTCAGATCCCTTGGAACACATTGCACAATATAAGCAGCAAATGGTAGCCATTTCAGTTGGGCCAGAGCAACGGAAAGCTTGCATGTACGTGTAGAGCATTCAGGACGACATTAACGGGTCCAGCGTTGACATGGTTCGTCAATTTGCCCAATGAAGGAATCGACTCATTCGCAGAACTCATCAACCTGTTCAACCAACAGTTCGCAAGCAGCCGGGTCCTCAAAAAACAGACTAGAGACCTTAACCGAGTAATCCAACGACAGAGTGAATCTTTGAGAGATTATTTACACCGATTCAATAAGGAAAAAGTGTCGATCCCAAAATGTGACGTCTCTACCATCATTGAAGCATTCAGAAGAGGTTTGTATGAAGGTTCAGAAGAGCTGTTCCACTAACTGACGAAATACCCTTGTCGGTCCTTCGAAGATGTCCAAGTAAAGAAGTTGGTTTTCATCCGTCTAGAAGAAGACTTAAGATCTCGATGAAGACCATATTCGAGTGTTGAGACATGATTACAAGCATGGAAAACCATATTCGAGACCTCGGGAATGAGTCGTCACTTCTGTCACGAGATAGATCAGACGACATGATTGAAATCGACGGAGAGAGGGGCATGTCGTCCAATGATAGGCAGGTTCTGAAGAGCTCCAATTCGATACTCGTAAGGTTGTTTCATTTTTAGTTCATTATTTTCTTTTATTGTTGTCACTCCTAAGACGCAATAGACCGGACGACATAATTGAAATCATCGTTCGGATGGGGGCATGTCGTCTAATAATAGACCTGACGAGATGATTGAACTCGTCCGACTATGGACAGGTTCTGATGATAGATCTCTACTTAGTTTCATATATGTATTATTAATTTATTACTTTCCTTTACATATAAAACGATCACTAACTTAAGCGTCGGAGGGCCACTGGCTTCTAGCCAATGGCCGACGTTAACAAATTCTATTTTGCACGGGAACCGTGGAGAATGGGCGAGACGATGTCCTAACATACAAAGCCTTACAACACGTCAAAACACAATTGAAGGGGGGCTTACATCAAACGAAGCCTTATGACACGTCAAAACATAATTGACGGGGGGGGGGGGGGGGGGGGGGGTACATACATCAAACAAAGCCTTACAAAAAAACATCAAAACACAATTGATGGGAGGCTTACAGAATTTTAGGGGAAGAAGTAAGAGTTTTCATGTACGCTAAACATGAGTATAAACACCACCGATTCTCCGCAATGTTTTGGCCAAAACTACAGAAATACACAACAGAAGCATATGCTCCAAAAACATGACAACAGAAACTCCAAAACATAAGGAGACAATACGAACAACATCGACACACATCACAAACACTCATGTCGACAATATTGCTAAAAATACAAGCGAAACGTTATTTAAAATTTTTGCAGGACATGGACCATGTTCACGCAACCCAACTCGTCATCTTCAACGACGAGCGATGTTCCCTTTGCCAGTTGAAGTGTCGACATCGACATGAAAGATGTTGTAAATTTATGTCATCTATTCGTCAACATAATTTTGGAGGGAAGAAGATAAAATGCCAGCTTTAAGTCTTCATTGTTTTAGTCAAGGAGACGGATTTGAATGGAAGTTATCCGAAAGAAAGATGGAATCATTTTATTAGATAAGGTGATCAATACGTCATGTCAAGTCATTGACGAGCCGATAGATACAATGAACCAAGATGCGAAGTGTACTTTCAAATTTTCGACAAGTTGATGCTTAATAGGTTGACATGTGCATGATACGCCTCAACTTCTCAATAGGAGGCTATTGTTGGTGCATGAATTTGACAAACTTATCCTACATTCGAGAGGCTTGATCACGACAATAAATGACGCATTTATTAGGTTTAATGGTAGCTAATTATTATAACGGTTTTGTATGTATTATTATAGCTATTAATGTATTCACATAGTAGTTACTCAAAAGGGTTGACCAACATTAATGACGACATAATGACAACTTTGAATGTCGTCATAACGGTTGAAATTGTCAACAACTTACAAAAAGGCATTAATTACCTCTTCTATCAGTAGTATCGAGCTCAGTTGTAAGAGAAAAATCTCATTTGAATTACACATAAAATCACACTCTGTTTTTCTCCTTAGCAGCTTTCTTGTTGTTCTTGTCACCTTCTTTACCGTTCTTGTACGAGACCTAATCAATATACATTTTCCATTTTAATTAGTTTCAGCTTGTCAAAATTTTGCTAAAACACCTTCCTGTATATCTTATGTGATGTAAGGAATATATATAAGTAAATAATGTACGAGTGTTAGTGCATGTTTGGCAGACATAAGTTCCGCCTTATAACTTTTGTATTGTCTAAAAAAATCTCTAAAAGCTTCTAGTTGTATGTTTGGCATGACAATTTTTAATAACTTTTCAAACATTAAAAGATCTTTTTTGAGATGCTACATAGAGTAGTATCTGGAAAAAAGTCTGGGACTTTTAGTATTAATTCATCCTAACAGCTTGTATACCAAACAAAACTAAATCAAACGGTCAGCTTTTTACCAAACAGCTACCATCTTTTCTTTTAAAGATCTTTTCAGTCACTAAAAGCTAACAGTTATTAAAAAGTTCACAAAAGTATCTTTTAAGCTAAGTGTGCCAAACATACCCTTAATGTGTTATAAGTAAACTTATGTACTCCCTATCAGGGGCAGAGCCAGGATCAGATGGAAGACCCCCGGAAGTGTTTATATGTTAATCACTCTAGTTTTAACTTTTAACACAACACATTCCCCGTATTTGTTTTGGGTTTGCGCTTTATTATTCAAACATATCTAATTATATCATGTGATATATTTTTTTGCCATGAAATACTTACACATGTACACATCTGAATAGGGTGGGCACCACTAGGTGATGAGGAAATTAATTTATTTTTTATAAATTTAAAAATTGAGAGATATTCAAAGTAATTTATACTACTACCTCCGTCCCATTAGAATGTTCCGGTCTACTATTCACATGGTCAACTTAAATCATTTTTAATCTTTTACTATATAAATCAAATTTTATCAAATTTACATTTTTATCAGGCTTTGTAGTGGTTTTAATGTAGTTTCTGAATATGAAAATTTTATTTACTAAAAATAATCAGAGTGTGAAAAAGGATTAAGTTGCTTTATCGTCAATCAAGCATCGTAAACCATCAACGTGAACCTTCTAGCGGGAAGGAGGGAGTATCATATTAAAATAAATAAAATTGTGGTGGGCCTAAAAAATTTACAAGTTAAAATTTAGGGGAAAAAAATTGGGAGGGGTCAAGGCCCACATTGGCCAACACATACTTCTGTCCATGCTCCTACCCAACCCAACACCGCCCGCTCGTGGCGGGTTATGTTTTTCATGAGTTAAGTCGGGCTAGCTCGTCTGATGGAGAGCTGCAATTCCTACAACCCCATTCCAATTCACCTAACCCATGTGTTAAACAACCGCAGACCGGCCCGTGGTTAATATATATTAAATATGTAGTACATGACAAAATTCTTTAAAAATAGTTACTTTGAAGTTTGAAGTATGTAATTATATTGGTAAAAATAACACTCAATATTTGTTAATTAAAGAAATAACTACTAGTTATGCTATAATTTGAAAATTATAAGAGGCTAGTAATTTTTTGAAGAATCTATTTGAGTATTTATTATAGAATTAATAATTTTTTTGTAATGGCTACAAAATAATAAGTAAATATAATGGTAAATATAAAATATTTTGATACTAAAAGAACAAAATTGATATAATGAAAACCAAAATTATATATCGGTATTTTGGGATGTAGGCGAACTCGCAACCCATGTGAGCCAACTCTGTAACACCGGACCCAAATTTTACCCAGATAAAATTTTTTCGTAAAGTACTTGGTTAAAGAAGGTAAATCAAGACTAAGAGTAGTCTCGATAAATGAGAAAGTAAAATTTTGTCCTAAATTAATAAAGGGTTATTAATTTAGGCGTAGGACCACTTGTGGCTTTTCAAGTTTTATAAATTATTATTGTTTCCCAAAACGATACTATTATGATAGTGGGTATGGGTCGTGGACCCCAGTGATATAAAGAACGACAACTAGATGGCCAAGGGGGCCGGAGTCACTAATCGATAATTGTGTGTCCTTAATTAACGGACTGATAATAATTCGGAGGACTACGAATTAATAACAGAAGAAATATAAATATTTTAAGAACCCAAAAGTAATGGGATGATTAATATTGATTAATTTGGTATATTAAGGAGAGTACTTTTGGATGACCCTACCTTGAAGATATTTTGTATGAGGAGAAACAGATAAGATTTTATCTGTTCATACATATCAGACCACTTAAAAAGAAGTGTAACATTTTATTAAAAGTGTCACAAAATATGAAATCACATATTTAGTAATGAGAAATGATGAATGAATTTTCGATGGAACATGTTCTCATTTTTACTGTTACTTGAACAGTAAAATGCACGTTGGGCCCATACATGGGCGGGGACCATCTGATATTTTCGGGACCACATATTACATTCATCTTGGTCTAGATGATATTTATATGATGGTTTATATTCCTGTTTAGCCATAGGGTTGGCCGATTGATCAAATGCAGTCAATTACTGGTATAGGTAATTAAACAGATAATAGCCCAAAATAAATTCTGGAGACCACGAAATTATAGTTGGGTAATATATATTCATTCTAGAGGCCAATATTAATTGGAAGAATGATATATATTTTATTTGACCCAATGAAATAAAATTTAATTAAAACAGTCCAAAAAATACAACTTTCGGGACCGAATGTACACTTCGGGACATATTGGAATGACCTCCCACATGAGTGGGGGCCACCCCACGAAATTATCCACCAAATATTAGAATTTGGAGCTGCAAACACATGGGAGGAAGCTTGATGTGGGTGAAGGGATGGGTGAGACACAATTGATAGGTGGAGGGACCCTCCTCCACATTATTTTGAGGTATTCACAAAGGAATCATCCTCCCACACACCCACCTCATCATAATTTCGGCCATCACACTAAGGAAAGAGAGGAGAGCCTCTACAATTCATCATCTTCCATTGTTGAAGCAAGCTCAAACCAAGGAAGGTCCAAGGAAGAAGAAAGAGTGAGAAAAGAAGAGAAAAACCTTGATTAATTAAGGTAATGATCTCATTAACATTTTTCATCCTTCATTTAATCTCATATGATTTTATAAATCATATGATAGACTCTTAATCTTGTTCTACACTTTTAGAGGTGTAGAATGATGGTTTGGAAGGTTATGTTTAACCACGAACGGAGTTATGACCGGAGTAAGATCGGTTCACCGGAAAACACCTTCTTGGAAGGTTTTGACGTTTATACCACTTTTGGTTGTGAAACCTTGTTAGGAATTTTACCAAGGTATTCTAGACTTCTCAAGGAACCTAGGAGTGGCCGGAAAGTCGCCGGAGCCGCCGGAGTTTTCGCCGGAAAATTCAAAAGTCGCCGGAGTTCAAACAAAGAAGATAAAAGCTTGCTAGCGTCATTTCAAGGTGAGTGGACGACTACGTGTCTTGTAACTCTTGGGTCAAACGTGGGATTACCTAAATAAAATCCTTATCATGATTTGAGGAATGATTAAATGGATTAAAATGCATGATTAGTCATGGGGGATATGAATTATGGAAATATTACATGATTAATGAATAAAAGATTTATTTGTGGATTAATCATGAATATATTATTGTCAAATGTATTAAAAAAATGCATACATGGACTAGGTATGAGATAACTAGAGTAATCTAGTATGTGAATATGTATAGAAATGTTTAAAAGTGTTTAAACATGTGATTAGCTATAATGAGTATAAGTTATGTGAAAATGGCATGATTAATGAGTAAAAGAATTATTAATATTTTGATGAAGGATAATCATGGATGATTTGGTTAAGGAAATTCAAGATGGTATTCTTGAAGGATTTAAGTACATAATCATATGTGTCATTAAATTAAATCTAGTTTGAAGAATAAACTAGAACGAAATATATAAATGATTAATAAGTATGAAGTACTTATTAATAGTTGTGAGAAGACGGCTTTATGCTTCATAACTTTTGAGTGAGGCATAGATTACCTAGAGTAATCAAGAATATATTTTATTGAATGATTAAAGATAATCAAGTATGTGTTATGCCATGATTATATGTAAAATATAGTTGAAAGGCATGTTAAGTAAGCTTGATGATTTAAAATGTGATAATTAATTATGTATGATGTTTCAAGGACCCAAAAAGGTATTTTTGGATTGAGGAAGTCAAGAAGTACATGTGTATAAAATTTCACGTAAATCGGACTTCGTTTGTGCGGTCAAACGGGCGTTGACCGCCAAGTCAAAGGCTATACCCGACCGGGTATAAGTAAATACCCGACCGGGTATTAGCTAAAATCAGTTCCAGAGACTACTGCCTCACCATACCCGACCGGGTATGGGTAAATACCCGACCGGGTATTAATTGGAAATGGTTCCAGGGGCTACTGCCTCACCATACCCGACCGGGTATGGGTAATACCCGACCGGGTATTGGGTAATACACCCAATATGCAGTTTTTGAGTAAGTTTATGTGGGCCGTTCGGGTGGGACCCGTCCACATTGGTTACTAAGGCTTCAAATACGGTTTAAACGCTAAGACTTGGACTAGTCGTTAGTAAAGAAATTATAGACCACGACCGGGCGAGGTACGTGGTAGATTATACATGGCGGGTGAATACCCGGGACCGAGTAAGGTTGGGTAAAACTCTGTAGGACCAGGAGGAGTCCTTTATACTCAAATGTTAACAAGGGCCCGTGTAGTCCTTGAGGTGTGTTAACCTCCAGCAAATTACACATAGGTAACAAGGGCAAATGCAGTCCTTGAGGTGTGGTATCCTCCATCAAATTGCATATAGGTAACAAGGGCCCGTGTAGTCCTTGAGGTGTGTTAACCTCCAGCAAATTACACATAGGTAACAAGGGCAAATGCAGTCCTTGAGGTGTGTTAACCTCCATCAAATTGCATATAGGTAACAAGGGCCCGTGTAGTCCTTGAGGTGTGTTAACCTCCAGCAAATTACACATAGGTAACAAGGGCAAATGCAGTCCTTGAGGTGTGTTAACCTCCATCAAATTGCATATAGTAACAAGGGCCCGTGTAGTCCTTGAGGTGTGTTAACCTCCAGCAAATTACACATAGGATGAGGGTGTATGCGTACTCCTCAAGGCGGGGTTAGCCCCGGGAATGTAAACTATGATTGTAAGGACGATTAGTCCTCGAGGTAGGTGAACCTCAAGGTAATGATTTTAAATGATTAAACGTGCTTGATCGGGAACGAGTTTCCGATAGGATATTTTCCTTGGTCTAGGAATTGATTTAAACCATGTCCGTGATATGGGAGTCCGAAGGGCCCCCACAGTAATTATATTTTGATATCGGGTGAGTCAGCCTGCGGGTGACTCCACTCGAGGGTAAGACATGGGAAGGGTGAATTTAATAAGGCTGTTATGCCTAAATGATTTGAAAGACAAATGGGCCCATGGGCCGGATATTTTACTCATATGTATATATGTATACATTTTGTTTTGAAAAGGGGTAGCTAAGAGTTATGCCCATAATTATACTATCACCCTATTTTGAGGGTCTCACGTGAGAAACGTTAGTTACATTACATACAGTTTGCCCTCACCAGTACTTTTCTGTAGTACTGATCCCTCGGGGGAACCACCCTTTCAGGTTGAAGCTAGAGCTTACTTCCTGTACCCGTTGTTCGGGAGATCGATGGAGAGAAGACGTGGTTCGTGCTTCCTCTAGTTCTATTTTTAAATAATTAAATAATGCTCATGGAACTATTTTGACTTATAAATTAATGGAGCCTGCGAGCTCCTGTTTTACCCTTGTGTGGGTTCTTATTGAACACGTATATTCCGCTATGTGTTTAATTGCATGTTGATGTTGTTATGTATGTTTACTAATCGGTTTCGGCATATGTATCTATTGGACGTCTTATACAATTTAGTAAGGATGAACTGCGGTTATTCTTATTGGGTTGTACGACGGTTGTCTACGTGGCACAGACGCGGTCTGGGGCGTGACAATTAAGTGGTATCAGAGCCAAACGATTTCTAAACTATATAGTCAACCTCTCAACAGAGTTTCTATCAAAACAGTTTTCAATGAAAAACCATGAGCATAAGTTTTGTACTTTAAGAGCATTTGGTTATCGAGTTGCAAGGTCTCTGGTTGTTAAGATGGGCCCCTTAACAATTGGTATGGCAGTGACTTGAGCCAAGTTGTGTCTTGAGTACGTTTCTGTCAATTGACATTCAAACGAGTCCAAAGACTCATTCCAACATATTCTTTCAGGAAGGGGTGGTAGAGATAGGGCGGTTCGAGGAAATCCGAGAGGGCATGCACCGGGGATAGCCGGGCAAGCCAATCGGGGGATATCAAGGTTGCGTAAAAGGCAAGGTATGGGCAACCAAGGCCCACGAACACGAGCCGCGATGGCTGATCACAATGTGACAGAATTCGAGTCGTGGAGCTCGGAGGATGACTCAACTTATCACCCTGATAGCGAGTCAGATGAAACTTCTTTTGAGGAAAATAGTGGAGAAGATATACATAGTATTCCTCCTGACCAGATTAGTGAGATGTACCGATGGTACCAGCGTGAAAGGGAAGGACAACGACAGATATCCCAGGTGGGACATGTCAGAGACGAGACCTCTCACAGGAGGGGTCGGGGTGCTCGTAGAGCACAGGTTAGGACAGTCAGAGATTCTGATGACGAAAGACCATTCATTAAGATCTCAAAGTACCTCAAAGAGGCTAGGGCCTTGGGGTGCAAACCGTTTGATGGGACGGGGGATATCTCGGAAGCAGCCGATTGGATAAAAAGGTTAAATGATGCAGCCGATGACATGCAACTGGTTCCTGAACGGAAGTTAAGGGTAGCCACTAGATTGTTGGAAGGTTTAGCTTCTACTTGGTGGGAAGGCATCAAGGGTAAGTTTGACGGGGTTGTCACGTGGGACAACTTCGAGCAATCATTCTATGAACAGTTTTATACCTCTTTCGAAGTTAATCGAAAGAGGAGGGAATATGCAAATCTCAAACAGGGCAATGAGTTTACGGTGAAGCAATTGGAACAAAGGTTCCGACAGTTGGCAAGGTTCTTGCCTGAATATGCCGCCAATGAGGATCGAATGGCGAACCATTTTTGGAATGCACTGAATTTGGAGGTACGCGAAAGGGCGACCTATCAATTCAACATGACTTTTAGTCAAGTAGTAGCCCAGGGTCTCCAGGGGGAGGATCTTTGGGAGGAAAGGCAAGCAAGGGGTGCTAAGGAAGCACACGAAAGGGATCAGATGATCAATCATCCTCTGCGACGAGGGAGGAAGTATGACTTTCAAAGCGAGGGGGACTCTAGCAAGTTAGTTCCATTTTCAAAAGGGAGCAAGGACTGGGTAAGTCAAAGCTCAAGCACTCGGGGCACGGGAGCGCCCAAATGTGAGAATTGTAGGCGGAGGCACCACGGGATATGTCTAGAACCATCTAGATGCTACTTTTGTGGAGAAACGGGCCACATAAAGGCTCTTTGTCCTCAACGTGTACAGGGAGGAGCCTTGGGGGCCCACAGGGGAGTCACGGAGGTTGCAAACCCAACAAGGATTGCTTCAAATGTTTTACCATCCACCAATCGGGGGAGAACTCGCTCGTGAAGGCGATGAATGACAGAAGCCATTTGTGGGAATGACTATGACATAAGGTAATATTTATTTAAACCCTTCATTTCAAAAAAAAAATTATGATGTTGAAAATGGTCAGCTTCAATTAATGAAGGGGGAAGTATTTCTCAAGGTTAAGACGCCAATTTCGGGGACGAAATTCCTGTAAGGGGGGGTGAACTTGTAACACCGGACCCGAATTTTACCCAGATAAAATTTTTTCGTAAAGTACTTGGTTAAAGAAGGTAAATCAAGACTAAGAGTAGTCTCGATAAATGAGAAAGTAAAATTTTGTCCTAAATTAATAAAGGGTTATTAATTTAGGCGTAGGACCACTTGTGGCTTTTCAAGTTTATAAATTATTATTGTTTCCCAAAACGATACTATTATGATAGTGGGTATGGGTCGTGGACCCCAGTGATATAAAGAACGACAACTAGATGGCCAAGGGGGCCGGAGTCACTAATCGATAATTGTGTGTCCTTAATTAACGGACTGATAATAATTCGGAGGACTACGAATTAATAACAGAAGAAATATAAATATTTTAAGAACCCAAAAGTAATGGGATGATTAATATTGATTAATTTGGTATATTAAGGAGAGTACTTTTGGATGACCCTACCTTGAAGATATTTTGTATGAGGAGAAACAGATAAGATTTTATCTGTTCATACATATCAGACCACTTAAAAAGAAGTGTAACATTTTATTAAAAGTGTCACAAAATATGAAATCACATATTTAGTAATGAGAAATGATGAATGAATTTTCGATGGAACATGTTCTCATTTTTACTGTTACTTGAACAGTAAAATGCACGTTGGGCCCACACATGGGCGGGGACCATCTGATATTTTCGGGACCACATATTACATTCATCTTGGTCTAGATGATATTTATATGATGGTTTATATTCCTGTTTAGCCATAGGGTTGGCCGATTGATCAAATGCAGTCAATTACTGGTATAGGTAATTAAACAGATAACAGCCCAAAATAAATTCTGGAGACCACGAAATTATAGTTGGGTAATATATATTCATTCTAGAGGCCAATATTAATTGGAAGAATGATATATATTTTATTTGACCCAATGAAATAAAATTTAATTAAAACAGTCCAAAAAATACAACTTTCGGGACCGAATGTACACTTCGGGACATATTGGGATGACCTCCCACATGAGTGGGGGACACCCCACGAAATTATCCACCAAATATTAGAATTTGGAGCTGCAAACACATGGGAGGAAGCTTGATGTGGGTGAAGGGATGGGTGAGACACAATTGATAGGTGGAGGGACCCTCCTCCACATTATTTTGAGGTATTCACAAAGGAATCATCCTCCCACACACCCACCTCATCATAATTTCGGCCATCACACTAAGGAAAGAGAGGAGAGCCTCTACAATTCATCATCTTCCATTGTTGAAGCAAGCTCAAACCAAGGAAGGTCCAAGGAAGAAGAAAGAGTGAGAAAAGAAGAGAAAAACCTTGATTAATTAAGGTAATGATCTCATTAACATTTTTCATCCTTCATTTAATCTCATATGATTTTATAAATCATATGATAGACTCTTAATCTTGTTCTACACTTTTAGAGGTGTAGAATGATGGTTTGGAAGGTTAAGTTTAACCACGAACGGAGTTATGACCGGAGTAAGACCGGTTCACCGGAAAACACCTTCTTGGAAGGTTTTGACGTTTATACCACTTTTGGTTGTGAAACCTTGTTAGGAATTTTACCAAGGTATTCTAGACTTCTCAAGGAACCTAGGAGTGGCCGGAAAGTCGCCGGAGCCGCCGGAGTTTTCGCCGGAAAATTCAAAAGTCGCCGGAGTTCAAACAAAGAAGATAAAAGCTTGCTAGCGTCATTTCAAGGTGAGTGGACGACTACGTGTCTTGTAACTCTTGGGTCAAACGTGGGATTACCTAAATAAAATCCTTATCATGATTTGAGGAATGATTAAATGGATTAAAATGCATGATTAGTCACGGGGGATATGAATTATGGAAATATTACATGATTAATGAATAAGAGATTTATTTGTGGATTAATCATGAATATATTATTGTCAAATGTATTAAAAAAATGCATACATGGACTAGGTATGAGATAACTAGAGTAATCTAGTATGTGAATATGTATAGAAATGTTTAAAAGTGTTTAAACATGTGATTAGCTATAATGAGTATAAGTTATGTGAAAATGGCATGATTAATGAGTAAAAGAATTATTAATATTTTGATGAAGGATAATCATGGATGATTTGGTTAAGGAAATTCAAGATGGTATTCTTGAAGGATTTAAGTACATAATCATATGTGTCATTAAATTAAATCTAGTTTGAAGAATAAACTAGAACGAAATATATAAATGATTAATAAGTATGAAGTACTTATTAATAGTTGTGAGAAGACGGCTTTATGCTTCATAACTTTTGAGTGAGGCATAGATTACCTAGAGTAATCAAGAATATATTTTATTGAATGATTAAAGATAATCAAGTATGTGTTATGCCATGATTATATGTAAAATATAGTTGAAAGGCATGTTAAGTAAGCTTGATGATTTAAAATGTGATAATTAATTATGTATGATGTTTCAAGGACCCAAAAAGGTATTTTTGGATTGAGGAAGTCAAGAAGTACATGTGTATAAAATTTCACGTAAATCGGACTTCGTTTGTGCGGTCAAACGGGCGTTGACCGCCAAGTCAAAGGCTATACCCGACCGGGTATAAGTAAATACCCGACCGGGTATTAGCTAAAATCAGTTCCAGAGACTACTGCCTCACCATACCCGACCGGGTATGGGTAAATACCCGACCGGGTATTAATTGGAAATGGTTCCAGGGGCTACTGCCTCACCATACCCGACCGGGTATGGGTAATACCCGACCGGGTATTGGGTAATACACCCAATATGCAGTTTTTGAGTAAGTTTATGTGGGCCGTTCGGGTGGGACCCGTCCACATTGGTTACTAAGGCTTCAAATACGGTTTAAACGCTAAGACTTGGACTAGTCGTTAGTAAAGAAATTATAGACCACGACCGGGCGAGGTACGTGGTAGATTATACATGGCGGGTGAATACCCGGGACCGAGTAAGGTTGGGTAAAACTCTGTAGGACCAGGAGGAGTCCTTTATACTCAAATGTTAACAAGGGCCCATGTAGTCCTTGAGGTGTGTTAACCTCCAGCAAATTACACATAGGTAACAAGGGCAAATGCAGTCCTTGAGGTGTGGTATCCTCCATCAAATTGCATATAGGTAACAAGGGCCCGTGTAGTCCTTGAGGTGTGTTAACCTCCAGCAAATTACACATAGGTAACAAGGGCAAATGCAGTCCTTGAGGTGTGTTAACCTCAATCAAATTGCATATAGGTAACAAGGGCCCGTGTAGTCCTTGAGGTGTGTTAACCTCCAGCAAATTACACATAGGTAACAAGGGCAAATGCAGTCCTTGAGGTGTGTTAACCTCCATCAAATTGCATATAGTAACAAGGGCCCGTGTAGTCCTTGAGGTGTGTTAACCTCCAGCAAATTACACATAGGATGAGGGTGTATGCGTACTCCTCAAGGCGGGGTTAGCCCCGGGAATGTAAACTATGATTGTAAGGACGATTAGTCCTCGAGGTAGGTGAACCTCAAGGTAATGATTTTAAATGATTAAACGTGCTTGATCGGGAACGAGTTTCCGATAGGATATTTTCCTTGGTCTAGGAATTGATTTAAATCATGTCCGTGATATGGGAGTCCGAAGGGCCCCCACAGTAATTATATTTTGATATCGGGTGAGTCAGCCTGCGGGTGACTCCACTCGAGGGTAAGACATGGGAAGGGTGAATTTAATAAGGCTGTTATGCCTAAATGATTTGAAAGACAAATGGGCCCATGGGCCTGATATTTTACTCATATGTATATATGTATACATTTTGTTTTGAAAAGGGGTAGCTAAGAGTTATGCCCATAATTATACTATCACCCTATTTTGAGGGTCTCACGTGAGAAACGTTAGTTACATTACATACAGTTTGCCCTCACCAGTACTTTTCTGTAGTACTGATCCCTCGGGGGAACCACCCTTTCAGGTTGAAGCTAGAGCTTACTTCCTGTACCCGTTGTTCGGGAGATCGATGGAGAGAAGACGTGGTTCGTGCTTCCTCTGGTTCTATTTTTAAATAATTAAATAATGCTCATGGAACTATTTTGACTTATAAATTAATGGAGCCTGCGAGCTCCTGTTTTACCCTTATGTGGGTTCTTATTGAACACGTATATTCCGCTATGTGTTTAATTGCATGTTGATGTTGTTATGTATGTTTACTAATCGGTTTCGGCATATGTATCTATTGGACGTCTTATACAATTTAGTAAGGATGAACTGCGGTTATTCTTATTGGGTTGTACGACGGTTGTCTACGTGGCACAGACGCGGTCTGGGGCGTGACAAACTCACTTTGTTAAATTAAAGGAAATGAATGATAGAAATAAGAGATATTATTGAGAGCATAGAACTTCATGTAGAGAAGAATGTTACGTAACTTACTTCCGTCCATGCATACATGCTACATATATATTATGCAATGAGTAGATGTAGTAATACAAAGGAAATAAGATATGGGCCATCAAACTATGCACCCACGTACAGATGCTTAACAATAAGGGAACATCACAATATGGAAATATATTATGGGACCAATACTCTCAATACTCCCCCTCAAGGTGGCATGTGAAGATTACGAACACCCAACTTGCTTCTGAGAAACTGGAAACGATCAGTGCCAAGAGCCTTAGTAAAAATGTCAGCAATTTGGTGTGTTGTAGAAATGCAACATGGTTGAGTATCTTCGCTTGCCACACGTCCACGAACAAAATAACATTCCATTTCAATATGATTGGTGCGTTCATGAAAAACAGGATTGAGTGCAATATGCCGTGCTGCTTGATTGTCACAAAAGAGATATGTAGGGCCAGATTGAGGAATTGTGAGATCTCAAAGTAACCATCGTAACCATAAAATTTCACTAACTGTAACGGCCATGGCACGGTATTCTGCTTCTGCGGAAGATCGGGAAACAACAGATTGTTTCTTCGTTCTCCAAGAGACGGGTGCGTTGCCAAGAGTGATAAAATATGCAGTGCTAGAGCGACGTGTGTAAGAGCATCCTACCCAATCTGCATCACAATAGCCTTTTAAGGAGAAATCAGTGTCCGCTGATAAGAAAATACCCTGCCTCGGGGTCTGTTTCAGATAACGTAAAACTCGCACGGCGGCGTCAAAATGAGACTGGTGCGGCTTGCTGAGAAATCGGCTAAGCTGACTGGCAGAGAAGACGATGTCGGGACGAGTAACTGTAAGGTACAAGAGATGCCCCACCAATCGACGGTATGATGAAGCGTCAACCGGTGGGCTATCATCATCAGGTCGAAGTTTCAAATTTTGTTCCATGGGGAATGAACTAGGATGACCACCAAGGAGACCGTTTTCTTCTAGTATATCAAGTGTATATTTGCGTTGACTCAACACAAATCCCTCCGGAGAACGAGCGACCTCGATTCTGAGAAAATATTTTAGTGCACCCAAATCTTTGATGCTAAACTCGTCATTCAAGTATCCTTTAATTTTGTTGATATGAGACACGTCATTTCCGGCTAGGATGACATCATCTACATAGATTAGGGCAAAAGTGTGGGTCCGGCCTTGTTGAAATATGAACAAGGAATGGTCCGCCCATGATAGGTGAAATCCAATTCTGAGAAGTGATTGAGTAAACTTGTGATACCAATTACGAGATGCTTGACGTAAACCATAGAGAGATTTTTGCAATTTGCAAACACGAGTGTCACTTTTTTGGTAAATCCTTGGGGAATGCGCATGTAAACATCCTCGGAGAGATCTCCGTGTAGGAATGCGTTGTTGACATCTAATTGATGCACCTCCCAATTGCGCTTAGCCGCAACGGCTAACAAACATCTTACTGTGACAAGTTTAGCAACTGGAGCAAAAGTTTCGTGAAAATCAATTCCTTCGACTTGTGTGAATCATCTCGCAACTAATCTGGCTTTGTACCGTTCCACATCACCGTTAGGTTTATATTTGATCTTATAGACCCATTTAGAATCTACTGCTTTCTTTCCCGGTGGTAATTGGACCAACTTCCACGTACCGTTTTCTTCTAAGGCACTGATCTCCCTTTTCATGGCCTCCCGCCACATAGGATCTAATATGGCCTGTGAAAAATATTTGGGCTCATCACGAGAAGTGATAGCCGTAAGAAAAGCTTTGTGTTTAGTAGAAAATCTCTCATAACTAATAAAGTTAGAAATTGGATATACGGTTGAGTTGGCCTGATTCTTGATTGCCTGTGAACGATCCAGCGAGGGCAGTAGGTCAACATCAAATTTTTCTAGGTGCTTGGGGTATCCTACGAATTCTGTTACATTTTCTTATTTCACCTGCAGCTGGACTGGTCAGATTAGTTGGATCAAGTCTGGATTGTTGACTTGAATTTTGTCCCCGTTCCGGTCCATCTAAAATCTCGTTCATAGTTTCTGGTAAGTGGAGCTGTGTATGTGACCACATATCTGTCCCGCATGTGTCCAAATTTGTTCGTGAGGTAGAGTCTTGCTCAGTAGATGAGAGGTGACAGACGATTGGCCTCACATCTGCACCTGGACTGTCCTTGTTCATGCTACAGTCTATCCGTAAGGTGTGTTGTTGTTCGGTGGGTGAGAAGTGACGCTGGGTTGGCGTTGTACCTGGGCTACCCTCGTCCATGCTTTCACGCCTGCAGATTGGAGTGCAGCTGTCCTGTGACCGATCAGCAAATTGATGGCCGAAGATAACATCCAGGCCTTCAGTAGGTTCCACACTCCCTAAAGGTAAACTCCAAGGTCTTTGTGCGGTTCTGGTATGATGCTTGTCAGATGATGGTGTATTGGTAGGGACCACAACTTGTTGGTACACTCGGTCAATAATCATCCCAAACTCAAGCCCTTCCTGATCAACCTTCTTGAAAGGAAATTCACCCTCAATAAAGGTGACATCTCGAGAAGTGTATATATTATGTTTCTGTAAATCAAATACCCGGTAGGCTTTCTGACCATAGGGATAACCAAGGAATATACAAGGGCTCCCCCTTTCACTAAATTTATCTTTGCGTTTATTATTATGGGCATACACAAGACACCCAAAAACGCGTAAATGGTCATACTTAGGTTCCTTCCAAAACAACATCTCATAAGGACTTTTGTTTAAAATAACGGGTGATGGTAGCCGATTGATGATGTAAACGGCGGTGAGGATGCATTCACCCCAAAAATCTATAGGCAATCCCGACTGAAAGCGAAGGGCCCAGGCAACTTCTAAGATATGCCTGTGTTTTCGTTCCACAACCCCATTTTGTTGTGGAGTGTCCGTGCACGATGTCTCCAAAATAATTCCGCATTGCTCATAATATTTAAATAAAATATTGGTCTGAAATTCTACTCCATTATCAGACCGTATGCGCTTAACACGCTGTCCAAATTGATTCTCTACCATATTGCAAAATTGAATCAAATTTTGACAAACCTCAGATTTATTTTTCATAAGATATACCCAAACACCTCTAGTGTAGTCATCAACAATAAACAAAAAATATCGTGCTCCTGAAGTAGAATCACATCTATAGCCTCCCCATATATCACAATGTATTAATTCAAAGCAACGAGAGGTCTTACTAGTACTCTCAGGAAAAGGTAGACGTGTTTGTTTAGCTCTCAGGCATGGATCACAAAAAGTACTGTTCTGTCGAAAATCCTTGAGGGATGTGATGTGTTGTAGTTTTCCATCTGAAGCATGTCCTAAACGTTGGTGCCATAAATATGAACGCGTTCTAACAGACATTGCCGCCATTTCACCTCTTGATGACTCTAGATAATAGAGAGCATTGTGGAGTTTTCCCACACCAATCAACTTTCCAGTAGGTGTGTCTCGCAAAATGCATAAGCTGGAGGAAAAAATGTCAAGATCTCTAGTGAGGCGACTGACTGAGAGCAGGTTGCATTGAAACTGCGGAACATATAAAACACGTTGCAGGTAGATCCCATTTGGTAGGCATAGACTGCCAATTGCAGAAACTGGAACAAATTCGCCATTTGGAATCTTGACCGACGGTTCAAAAGATCGAATTGAAATGTTGAACAAATTCTTATTATCACAAGTGATATGTTCACTTGCCCCAGAATCAATTATCCAAGTGCAAGTGTGTGATAATATTTCTTCCATGTTGGCGTGAGCACTCTCCAATCAAGGAGAAGAGAGAATAATAATTTGGTATTTCTATGATTTGCTAAAATTTTGGCTTCCAGGTTTTGGCTCTGATACCATGCTAAATTTAAGGAAATGAATGATAGAAATAAGAGATATTATTGAGAGCATAGAACTTCATGTAGAGAAGAATGCTACGTAACTTACTTCCTTCCATGCATACATGCTACATATATATAATGCAATGAGTAGATGTAATAACACAAAGGAAATAAGATATGGGCCATCAAACTATGCACCCACGTACAGATGCTTAACAATAAGGGAACATCACACTATGGAAATATATTATGGGACCAATATAATACTCTCAATACACTTAACCCATAACCTGCGAATTAATTGGGTCTAAAAATGACAAACCTAATCCACTTATAATGGGTTGGAATGGGCTAGTATTCATGTTTCAGCCCATCTTGATGGCTCTAATGTTTAGTACGTAGTATAATTTTTGGCAAAAACTCAACTAAGAGGTTAGGATGTTTTTACATGGGCTGATTTTAGTCGTAAATCAAACCTGACCAGATTAGATTTAAAAAGATCAGACCAAATTAGATCAGACTTTAACTTATCAGACCAAACTTCAACAGTTATATAATACACGAGGATTATACATCTACCAGACCATATCAGAAAAATTCGAACCATAATTAAACAGATCATGCTTGAAATTTTCAATTCAATTTCAAACATGCAAAAAGGTACAGATTACAAAAAAGTGAATTAAATTTGGGTGCAAGATAAAAGTTGGGCACTTGGCTGCACCAATAATTAGTATTATAAAAAAATAGTTGTACACAAAAGTGTACACCCTTGGCCTGTGTACATAAGCGAAACACAATCATGTGCAATTTGGTTTGATTTTGGTAGTACTTCTTTCAAATCGTATTAAAGCCAACCGAAACCGAGAAAAACTTAATAAAACAGAATCAAACTAATGAAATTCATTACAACCTTCATATGTTATTAAAAAATATTAAATCTAAATTGAACCAAACAACCAAATCAAACCGAAAAATCAGTATGAATTTTATTTGATAATAATTCTTCAAATCCTTTCCAAATATCGAACAAAAAACGGACAAGTATTAGGTTTGGGATCAATTCGGTTCTTGTTAAAATTCGATGGAAACGTATTAAAATTATAGATATTAAATTCGCTTCGGTTCTAGTTAAAAATGTAGTTGTTAAATTCAGTTCGGTTCCAGTTAAATTCGGTTCAGTTCTTACATTCTTTCGGTTCCTTATAACAATTTATTATCCTCCTAAAAGGAACACATTTTACTTGCAGTTACATAAAAAAATAAATTTCAAATCATGAAATTATGACTATTACATTATACATACATGATACCCCAATTTTCATGTATCACAAAAATATCTAAGTGCAAAAATGTTTAAAATATGTTTCAACTATCAAGCAAAAATGTTTAATAGCTCCAAGGTACACATCCAATAGCAAGTAGTTCAACCCTTAAATAATATTCTTCTACTAGTGATGCACCATAAGTAAAAAGTACGAAGTAATAAACTGACCGAGAATATTAGTAATTCACTATGAACAAATAACAACGTAATTAGTAGAATATTAATTCATTTTTAGGTGAAATCAAATAACAAATAAAATTGCAAACAAACAATAAATATATAACTGAACTAAAGTAGTAAAATAACAACTACTCGTGTTTGGTCTCGTCCACAATATATAGGGTATATTGGCCACCTCCATTTAGGTGCTTCTGGGTAGAACTTTTTGATGAGCTTTTTGCGAGCATGTTCTACATGAAGTGTATATTATATCCACCAAATTTTAGCTTAAAATGCAATAGGGAAGCGAGTTAAATAAAATATTGAAACACATTGTGTTTATATATATATATATATATATATATATATATATATATATATATATATATATATATTTTGACGTAGTGTTTTTCAATAATTTTTTTAACTGACTTCCTCCATTAAATTTTAAGTTCAAATTTGGTGGACGTAATCTATATTTTATGAAAAACAAGTTCACAAAATCTCACAGAAAAATTCCACATAGAAGCAACTCAAATAAAGACTACTCATGCAATGTATAAGAAGTTCGGTTCCTGTCTAGGAAACGCAACCGAACCAGAACCGAACAGATCAAATACTATATGAGCCGAACCAAAAAGAACTGAAGTCCAAAATTATAGGAACCGAACAGGAAAATTCGGTTCGATTCGGACCGGTTTTGCCGGTTTTAGGGTTCCAATGGATAAAAAGCCTTTTTCTTTTCTGTGTACACTGATCTAATCTAGGGGTGGTTCGGTACGGTATACCTTATATTTTTTCTCATACCTTTACCGTACCAAAACTTTCGGTATGCAAAATTTGCATACCTTTACCTTACCGAAGTTTCGGTATACCGCATTTCGGTATACCGAAGTTTCGGTTCGGTAATGGTACGGTATCAGTAAATTACCGTGCATGTCTCCCAATACAAAAAATTATCATAGACTAACGAAATATACTAAATCGTTATTACTTGCGACATATTAAATCTATTATTAAAATGTTACGAAATACAATTAATAATCTATTGACGTCAATTCAATAGTGAACAATAATTATTATTTGTATATTTAAGCAGTTCAACATGCCACATATTAAAAAGTAACAAATTCTCCTAAAATAACTTGAACAATATAGATATAATTAAATCAATAGTGATCTCTAACAAAAATAAATAAAACTATTCAAACAACATGGATATAAAAATATAAAATCATTTATTCCTAATATGATATTGTGTATTTAGTCATTTTTTTAATTTTTTGAATAAGACTTTCGGACAAAGTTGTGTGTCTCGACTCGCGGAATACATATATAGATACACTTGTCACATAAGTGTATCTCTCTTCACTCATCAGCTACTTAGCGGCCCAGCCATCACGACTTGCAAGTTCTTGGAACAAGATGAACTTGTTTCTTGACATTTGTACATTACTCATTGGTCATTAAGGTTGGCGTAGTAGAAGCCTATATTTTTGTATTTTTGTATTTGTAACCAACTTAAGTATTAATTTTGGGTTTCAAAATTGTAATGAATTTTTACAATATATTAGAATTAAAAGTAATTGTTGAGTAGGGAAAAAAAGAAAAAAAACAAGTAATTGTTGAGTGGGGAGTCGGTACAGTATTATATCGGTATACCACGGTATTTGAAAATATTTACCATTACCGTATCGAAATAGATCGGTACGTTATGATACCGTATCGAAAATAATGGTATACGGATATTTAGATATTTTTCGATATTTTTCTGTACATAAGTGCCGTATACTTATTGATATTTTTGGCCACCCCTGATCTAATCGTTTGCTGCTTTTTCAGGAACTGCTAACGTGAAAAGCACTTGTAGGCTTTTCATTGAGTGGGTTGAGGGTTCATATTCCACCTTTTCTGAAACTACTCAGGAATTCCGATCAACTTCAATGGCTGGGTTCGCAAAAGCATTCAGTGCTGCGAGAGATGCGGCGTCCACTGCTTGGAGCAGTACCAAACAGCTCCCGAACTCACCAACAGACCAACCAAAGGCCGGAGATCAAACTTCCCAAACCGCAGATCTTCAAGTGTTTCTTTTGAAGCCATCAGAAGAAATCCTGAATGTAAGTCTCGCACTCACTCGCGCTTATGAATTTAAACAATTAAACTCCCACCATGCACCCGAAAACTGATCAAGTGTTTGAATACAGGGGATGTTTTCAAGTATGGTCAAGAGCGGTGAGACGATTCTGGAGAATTGGATGAAACGGGACGGAGAAGATGTTGAGGTCTTTGAACAATTCAGCCTGTTGGCGTCCGAAATCGTATCCAGTACTATATTTGGAAAGAATTGCTTGGAAACAAACGGAAAATCTCTTGACATAGGGTACTTTCCCCCATTCTTTTTTACCAGGGAGTATCTTTTCAGCAACAATCTTTTAATCTCTAATTTGAAAACTTTCCCTTTTTGGTTGTCCCAATAAACTTTTCCTCCAACTAATTTTTAGTGTGATCACTAAAGCAACTAACTTTGCACAAATCTCAACCATAAGTTTTTACTATTTTTATTTCTCACCTTCTTTGAACTTGTCAAAGTAACTTTTAGTGTAATCACTAATTATGTGAATTTTAATTATATACATTAATTTAAATGACATATGTAATGTCTGATTTTCTTAAAACCTTATCATTAGTTAATCATCCTAAGTTGAACTTAACTGAAACCTTCATGAGGGATGGAGGGAGTAACATATAGTACTATAAATACATGTGTGAGGAAAGGGTTTTATACATATCTCTGGAGACAGCATGAAAATATAGCTTTCTGTTCACTCAAGGATATTTTGGGATTACAAAATTCCATCATACAAGTGGTGATGTGTTTCATTCTGTTTCTTCTTTACTTATTGAAGTACCTCTAGGCAATTGAGAAACTAACTGAATTAGCTTATGGTTATGGATATTGGAGTAATATGAAGTTACATGTTACCTAGGGTTCTTGTTCCTTCGTCTTTGTGGGGGGTTGGAACTTACGGATGATCAAGTTTATTGTTTGTGCTTTTTTTATATAATAATATGATTGTTTTTTAGAATTATTCTATGCAGTATAGATCAAGACTTGTGCATTTCCAGGTATGTTATTGAATGGTTTTACTGATCTAGTTATACTTAATATGCTTAGCGCCTTAGCATGACCCCTTGAGTTTTGGACATCTTTAAGAAGAAAACATTGTCTATCCATTTCATATTTTGCTCATGTCTTTTTATGGAACACATAGTTGGGTTATGAAGGAGAATGATGTAATAGAATCCAAAATACTTCAGCAAATAAAGATTATGGAATAACTTTTTAGGAAAGACCTCCTTGGAAAACTCTTAGAGGCCGACCAAGAAAGTGAAAAGAACAAAAAGGTGTCAATTGAGGAGGAAATTTCAAATGAGTGCAAGGCATTCTGCTTCGTAGGATATACTGCAACAACATCTCTTCTCAGTTGGACAATCCATATGCTATCTAGAGACAAGAGCTTGCAAGAAAAAGTGAGGAACGAAGTGATTGAAATATTTGGCTGCGAAGATCTCCATCCAGAAGGCATTGCAAAATTGACAATTGTAAGTACCATAAGACCATAACAAAATTAATGTGTAATATTTTTCCCAACTTGTAAAAACTAAACATAACCATATTAAAATAGATCTAAATTAGAGGATCTGAGATACTTAACAACAAGCCAAACCATGTGGTGCTAAACAAATAACAATTGGAATTGTTTATGATACTACACTGTATACTCTGTATTATATATGGTCTATCTTGCCTCGAAGGGTCATCAAAAGGTGAAGTTTACCTCATACGTATATATTAGACTCAAACACAGTAAGCGATCAATGTGGTTATCTGTTTTCAGACTGTTCAGTATTGCCATCTGTTTTCAGTTCTTTGTTTTTATGTTTTTTAAATTTATATCATATACTCCGTATGTACTATAATGAAAAAATCAATAGTCACCTATCGTAAACATTCTAATTTTGAAAAATACCAACAAAAAACTGAAAACAACTTTTGTTTTAGATTTTTTTTTTTATTATAAAAAGAAACAGAAAACGAATCAACAAGGGTTTTCCTGTTTTATTTGTTAGATGGATAAGATTCTTGAAGATTGTGAAAGGTCCTACCCTCTGGTACCATTCATCAGAGTGAAGGTTGTCAAGGGATACGAAGAAAAACAGCCTGACAAGGACAAAACAAATCTGATCACCTCTCAGTTGTTTGGATGTGACCGTGGAACATGTCTGGGGTTGGATTTCGCAAAGATTGAAGCTAAAGTTGTTCTTTCGATGATCCTGAGGCGTTTCTTGTTCACACTCTCCCCTGCTTACATTCACTCCCCGGTCTATAGCTCTATGATCACTCCAAGACATGGTATCAGAGTTGTTCTCCAAGTGCAGATAGAGGAGAGTAAGACAATGAAGATCGTCAAAACTGTTGGTGTGGTTGCTGGTGTGGCTGTTGCAGCATGGGGTATAACAAAGCTGTTTGGTAGTTTTGGACCGGGTGAACCAGTTTCAAAACCTGAACAAAGAAAGAAGATGATGAAGAATCCAGGAAGGCCTCACCAAGTCATTGAAAGGAATGGGTTTGAATCAGCACCATCAGTGCGCTTCAAGATGAATCGTGAGCTGAGGAAAGCTGAGAAATTAGCAAAGGCTGCGCTAGGAATCAAATAGAAGTATTATATCGAGTTCGACATTAAATAAAAGTATTATCCAAAAGATTATGTCTACTTTGTAATGAATGGTCTTCTACATTATCGTACTTTGTGAAGCTGTGTCACTTGAGACCAATCACCCTCTAATTTCATGGACAGTTTACCCTGTATTATGTTATCTTTAGTAGGCTTAACTCTTGGATCTAGTTTTATGTGGTGTGTGTATAAACCACTTAATAGGTGGACGCAAAAATGTCTTGCCTGTTCTTGGTCTGGGGTTCACTATTGTTGTTCCGGATCGGCTTATGGGAATAGGGTGGCCAGTTTGGGAGTCACTGGTCGAGTGTCACTGATTTGGACATTTGGTAGTATTAAGATGGAGGGGCGGTAGGGGTAGTAATGTAGTATACAAGTATGAGGGGAATTGAAACGATAATATGGGTCGTTTTCAGTTGTTTTAGCTAGCAATAACTAAATGTTGGGGGTAGTATCAGGGAAATTGAGGGCCCTATGCAACAACAAAATTCAGGTCTTTCTTCGTTAATAGAAATGATATTTCAATTGAATATTTGAAACGGTAAATTGCTAATAGTGGTAATTTATTAAAAAATTATGTCAAAATAGAAGTTGCTAGTATTCACTAACAATAACAAATCCAAGAAAAAAATTATTTACATATAAATAAAGTTATACAGTGAAACAAAAGCAAATTTACAACATTAATTCATAAAGAACAGGTACTCCGTATTAGTTACGGACATGCAACATTACCGGAGCCGTCTGAAGGCCAAACTGCCACAACAACTTATTAGGATGGTTGGAGGCTGGAGCGGAGGTTGGAGATGGAGAATCGTCTTCTTGTCCCTTGTCTCGCTCAGTCGTTCGCTATGCCCTTTGACCTTTGCGCTTCCTCTTTCGCTGATCGCAGTACCAGACTGCCCGTTCGCCTCTTTACTTCACGCGTGGACTCTGTCTCCAACCTTCCCGCACCTTTCCCCCCTATTGGGCTGACTAATACGAAGTAGTGGATTAGTAGTAATCTAATACTAATTTATTTTTTTGGGCCTTCCATTTTTTTGGGCCCTGTATGGTCGCACAGCCTAAACACCCCCTGGGCCGGCCCTTGGTAGTTTGGGATTCCTCACTGATTTGTTTAAGGTCCTGTTTGGTTGGAGGGTTTTGAAGGGAAGGGGAGGGGAAGTGAGTGATTTGTGTGTGTTTGGTTGAAGAAAATAGGAGGAGGGGACTAGGGGAGGAAAGCAAAGGCTTCCAAAATCCTCCACTTCCTCCAATTCTGAACCCCCAGATCGGGGTATTTCGGAGGAAACGTGCTGATAACCAGAAACTATCCATCTCCTACGTGAATGGACAAAACATAATAGCCTTTACCTAACTCTTCTGTCAATAAAAGTCTTCTGCTGATTACCTCTTGTTACTTCTCTAATCTTTTATGTTGTATTTTCCTTAATATTATGTATATTCCTTTGTTTATTCTTTCTAACTCTTATCGCTTTCTATGAAAGATGCCCACCAAGAATGAAAATTTTGAAAGATTTAACTTAATTATTTTAATGGTGAAAGACATTTCTCTGAAAGTAGGATAAGGGTTTTGGCATAATCAAAAAGGGGGAAATTGTAAGGAATAAATGTATTTAGATTTTGATGATGCTAGATTTATCACAACTTTAGTGTACCCCCATTTAGAATTGATGTATTAGAATTTTTCTAAGTGTAAGCACTCTAGAGTATTCGACTGACAGAAGACCTCCAGGCCCTCTGATGAACCTTTACTAAATAGAAGTGCTCGAGGCTCTCTGAGACTGCCCCTCTGTATATAGCAACAGAAGCCCTCACACTTAGTCATTCTCAAACTTACTTAGCTGGTTATCTTAACGGAATCTTTCCTAACGGCTAGGAGCTCCTCAACGAAAAACCACAGGACAGTGCATTTAATGAGCTCTATGCTCTGAAAAGTTAAAGCTGATGATTGATCGAGATTCCAGGGAAACCTTATCCAAAATAGCAAGCCGCCAATTTTGCGGGTCCAATCAGTCAACTCCACTGTACGCGCATTTAATGAAGTTGTTTTCTTCCTCCAACAGGAAAACAACCCTAGTGTATATATATATATATATATATATATATATATATATATATATATATATAAATATATATACACACACACACACATATATATATATATACATATATATATATAGATATATATAGATATATATACATATATACATATATATACATATATATATATACATATATATACATATATATGTATAAATATATCATATATATGTATATATATGTATATATATATGTGTGTATATATATATATATATATATATATATATATATATATATATATATATATATATATATATATAGAGTGCTCTTCATGTCAGGCCGGCCTGACGGGCTGCCCCGTCCGGACGAGCCCGTTTGGGCACCTTCCCGGTGGAATTTTTTGATGAAATTTTTTGAGCATGTTCCTCGTCAAGTCTAGTTTGTCCATACCAAATTTCAGCTCAAAATTCGATCGGGAAGGTCGTCAAATGATTTTTGCAAGTTAACTGGTCTGGAAAATACATATTCCGGACCAGTTAACTTGAAAAAATCATTTGACGACATTCCCGGTCGAATTTTGAGCTGAAATTTGGTATGGACAAAGTAGACTTGATGAGGAACATGCTCAAAAAATTTCATCAAAAAATTCCACCGGGAAGGTGCCCAAACGGGCTCGGCCGGACGGGGCAGCCCGCCAGGCCTGCCTGACATGAAGTTTCCTCTATATATATATATATATATATATATATATATATATATATATATATATATATATAGAAAAGATCCTGTCCAGACGTCCGGACAGGAGCCGCCGTCCGGCCGGCGGCGTTTGGCCGCCTTCCCGGTGGAATTTTTTGATGAAATTTTTATGGCATGTTCTCCATCAAGTCTAATTTATCCACAAAACAATTCAGCCAAAAACTCAATCGGGAAGGTCGTCAAATGATTTTTGCAAGTTAACTGGTCCGGAAAATACACATATTCCGGACCAGTTAACTTGCAAAAATCATTTGACGACCTTCCCGATTGAGTTTTTGGCTGAATTTTTTTGTGGATAAACTAGACTTGATGGAGAACATGCCATAAAAATTTCATCAAAAAATTCCACCGGGAAGGCGGCCAAACGTCGCCGGCCGGACGGCGGCTCCTGTCCGGACGTCTGGACAGGAGCATTCCTCTATATATATATATATATATATATATATATATATATATATATATATATATATACACCTTAACGTTCTTTGTATTGCATATTGAGGTTCAAAGTAGTGCATATTATTCAGCCATAAAATAGCAGTTGCACATTAACGTTCAACGAGTTGCACCCTAAAAAAGTTGGGTTTTATTACAAAAATGCCACCTTGCCTTTATGTCCTTTGGATCAACTCATCGGATGGTCAAGATGAGTTTGTACTTTGTAAATTAAGAAGGGTTTGTATTTGATCTCTCTCTCTATATATATATATATATATGTATATATATATATATGAAGAACTACCAAAAAGACTTTTGCTCTCTCTACAATTCAAAAAGCTTTGTTGAGATTCAAACTCCATCTTCCTCAACTAGAAAAGCTTATGTTGGAAAGATACTATTCTCACATATTCTTTCATCCAACCAAGAGCAAAGTTTCTCCAAGTTCTTCAACACCTCAAGCACCTCATTACACATCTTTTGTAACGAAGCAAGTTGGAGAAAATCTTGATCTTAACAACTTCTGTTAAAGAAGTGCGTCCAAGTAACTAGAGTAATGAAGTGGGAATACTTCAAGGAAGCTCAGTGAAAGGACCAGTCTTAAAGGAAGAAAGGAAGTGCATCCCAGGAGACATCTACACTTGAAGAAGACGTGGAGAGCTTCTTAAGTGTTAGGACTAAGGCGTTGTAATCGATTTCTTTACAAGCTTAGTTGAACAGTGGATTAGAGGAACAAGTTGTTCCTTGAACCACTATAAAAATCTTTGGTGTCATCTACGTACTTTAATACTTGCTTTTACTTAGAAACTGCTTAACTCCAAAAAAGTGGTATCTGTGTTCAGCAGAACACCTCTTATGAGTTAACAGAACGCCAAGAGCCTTTGCATCTCTGTGAGGCTAGCCCGACAGAACCCCTACCAGAAGACCATCAGCTGCCAGTCTGTTCCCCATCAGAACAGGTTATTCTGTTAACCTTGGTACTTAGCTTGAAAAAGTTAAAAACCATAACAGTCTATTCACCCCCCCCTAGACTGTTACCTCGATAACCGGGACCAACATGTTTTTTTTGATGTTTTTTTTTTATTTTTTTTTCATGATGTATATATTATTATTTCACCAAATTTTAGTTTAAAATTAAATCGAGAAGTCAATTAAATATATTATTGAAAAACACTCCGCCAAAATGTATACAAAAACACTCTCCCCTGCATGCATTCACTCCCCAGTCTATACCCCGGTGGTCACTCCAAGACACGGTATCAGAGTTATTCTCCGAGTGCGGATAGTGGAGAGTAAGACAATGAAGATCATCAAAAATGTTGGTGTGGTTGTTGGTGTGGCTGTTGCAGCATGGGGTATAACAAAGCTGTTTGGTAGTTTCGGACCGAATGAGCTAGTTTCAAACCCCGAACAAAGAAAGAAGATGATGAAGAATCCAGGAAGGCCTCACCAACTCATTGAAAGGAACGGGTTTGAATCAGCACCAGCAGTGCGCTTCAAGATGAATCGTGAGCTGAAGAAAGCTGAGAAATTGGCAAAGGTTGCGCTAGGCATCAAATAAAAGTATTATATCGAGCTAGGTATTAATTGGTTTAGTTTGATGTTGTCCACATACAAGACAATGACCACTTTTGTAATGGTCTTCTGCATTCTCATACTTTGTGAAGTTATGTCACTTGAGACAAATCACCCTCTAGTTTCATGGTCAGATTACCCTGCGTTATGTCATCTTAGTATGGCTTAACTCTTGGATCTAGTTTTATGTGGTGTGTGTGTATAATCCACTTAATTGGTGCTCACAAAAAAGTCTCGCCTGCTCTTGGCCTGGGGTTGGGGTCACTATTGCTATTCTGGATCAGGTTATGGGAGTAGGGTGGCGGGTGGCCAGTTTGGGTGTCACTGGTCGAGGTTCACTAATTTGGTAGTAATTAGATGGAGGGGCAGTTGGGGTAGTATGAGGGGGAAAAGTGATAGAGTTACACAGGGAAAGAATACAGTAATTCGAACAGAAATCTAGCTCAACAAAAGAAATCAAGATCAAGAACACAATCAACAATGTATTGATATGTGCAAACAGTCTACAAAGTCCCAAAGAAGGAGATAATACTCCAACTTTCCAGCTCCCCAGTTTATTCTATTTATAGACATAACTCCCAACCGTAAGTAGTTACAAGCAGTTAAAAGAAATAACAGCTAAACTGCTTCCTCCTAAATAAACTTGGCTATAATATTTGTCTTCTTTATTAAAGTGGCCCGTGTCTATATCAAAAAGAGGTAAAGCTTTTGCAGCAGGGTGAGGTGTGGCGCGATTTTTCAAGTCACTGAAGATGGTTTCCAAGGCTTTGGGTGGGGCCGTGGGGGTGTAGGACTATGCCGTTGAAGGGTAAGTGTGATGGCAAAAATTCTGCTAATTCAATCTTAAGAAAAAATTAACACATAAAAATTAAAATCGGAGAACTACAAAATCTATGTCGCCTATATGAATATTAAATTGGAAAAGTGAGTGGGGCAAAGGTTTGAAGCTAGAAGAGAAGAACCTATTTCTAAGTCTACAAGAACTTTTATGGATTTCATAATTTCCAAGTTTTTAGAAATGTATAAAATTAGGAACACTTTTGGAGCAGTCAGATGCAAATCACCACAACTCCACAAGTACCGTTTTTCTTGTGCTGTGATGTTTATGGATTTGGAACTTGGAAGATTAAGGCCAAGTGTTTTTCTCTTTTATATTAGGTATTTAGATGTAAAGGTAGCTGAATGCCTAAGTTTTAACTATTTGAGTGATCTTCTAATTTACCAAAAAAGGCTATTGAATTGAGATTTAAAAGTCAATCTCTCTTTCTCTTTGGTGTAACAGAAAAAGGGAAAATCGCACTTTTAGTCCCTGAAATAATCACCATATTGAAATGTCAGACTCATATTTTTCTAGATTGTAAATTTCATCCCTTAATTGTCCAAATTATTGTAAATGTGGTCCTTTGAGGGATGAAATGTACTTCTCGCCCACATTGTACATTTCACCCCTCAAAGGACCACATTAACAACAATTTGTATAATTGAGAGATGATATATACAAACTCGGAAATACGAGTCTGACATTTCAATATGATGACTATTTCAGAAACTAAAAGTACGTTTTTTCCCAAAAAAAATGTCACGTTGATACGTTTTTCCATTACTATACGAGCACAAAAAAAGTTGTTTGTATTAGACGTGTTCAGTTTATCTTATTCGTAGTAGAAAATAGCTAATGTTTAAAACAGATGATGCGATTGTATGGGATATGATGCGATCTTTTTGTTCTCTAAAAAACATAGCTGATGTTTAAAACAGATAAATCACATATGCATATCCAATAAGATATCAAATGCTACAGAGTCCATGGTATGGTTTTAACTCTTCATTGTATTGATAGGAGACTAGGGTGACTCCACACTTTTGCCTCAGTATGTATCGTAGTTCAAATGCTACCCAGTGTGGCTTGCTTGCTTAAGTTCTGCTAATTTATTCTTATTGACATATGTATTTTTCTTGGTTACTTGAGTTGTGAAAATTTAATAATCAGTTTGTGCTAATTTAAGATTTCTTGATTGTTTTTTGTTGCTATTGTTATTTGAATAGGTTATACTCCATCCGTCCTGAATTAATTGCAAACTTTGACTGACACTCGGATTAAGAAATGACAATAAATGATGCTTGCTTTTTACAGATGTCTTTAAGTTAATGAGAAAAAAGTAATAGTACGGGTAAATTTGTCATTAAATTCTTTTTACGGGGCTATTTTGCCGAGTTCCTTAGAGAGAGTTTTCTCACGCCCCTAGGTATTATCTACCTACCCACCTGTGTCATTTTCGGGTACATGTATACTTTTGTTTACAGTCATTCGAGCTTCCCCTGGGAGTGTGGGGGTATTATTTATGAGGGAGTAGTATTATGTATGACTGCATGAGATTCTTTTGTATATTGTTTATAAGAGTTGATCGTTTTTTACTACTCAGTGATATCCCGTGTGAGACTTTAAGAATAACAAATTATTTCGTATTTTCGTCATAAATATATACTATTCAGTTGTTCTAGCCTTCTAGGTAGTGATGAGCAAAAATGTTTTTGTTAATGAGTA
Source organism: Cuscuta epithymum (assembly GCA_945859915.1). NCBI lineage: Eukaryota > Viridiplantae > Streptophyta > Magnoliopsida > Solanales > Convolvulaceae > Cuscuta > Cuscuta epithymum. The sequence goes on along the minus strand of CAMAPF010000210.1, from coordinate 377,032 downwards.
ACAACGAGATAATATGTTGTCATTATATTTTAACATGAACATCCTTGTTACAACTTTTTAACGAGGGAATCCATTACAACGAACCATCATCGTTATAGAGTATATTCTACTCCCTCTGTCCCTAATTAAAGTTTACACTCTTTTGCAATCACATTAAGGAAATGATATTGTTTGACAATTTGACATTGTTTTGATATTGTTTGACATTTTTTTGACACTGTTTAATACTCCCTCCATAATATAAAATGTGCACCTTTCAAAAGTAGGTAGATTAAGAATAGTGAAAGATGATATAAATTATTGAGAGTATGAATAGAAAATATTGAAATAGTGTGATTGAATGAAAGATAAATCCAAAAAAGTTATTGTAATAATGTATTATTTTCAAAATTATTGAAAGTATGATTAGAAAATTTAAAATAGGAAGATTTTTTTGTTACAGGCTAGAAATGAAAGTGGAAAGTTTTTTTTTCGTTTGAGTATCTTTTGCTTAGTAAAACAGTCTGTGATAAAAGGATGACACCCCATCCCTGAGGGCTCCCCAACACCGATCGGACGGCACGATGGGAGAATATAAATTGGACTATAATCACATTCTGACAGATAGAGAGTGTGGCTCTGTCCCCGATACCAGTTGAGCTACGCCCACCGGTCTGTGATAAACAATGATAAATTGAAAATATGAATTGACAAACAATAAATGCATCCAATTTAAAAGTTAAAACATGTTCGAACTTGAAAAAAGGATGACACCCCATCCCTGAGGGCCCTCCAATACCGACTGGACGATACGATGAGAGAATGTAAATTGGACTATAATCATAATCTGACAGATAGAGAGATGGGTTCCGTCCCCGGTACTTGCAGAGGCCCTCTCTGGAGTAAGGATGTTTTTACTTAGACTGTAATTTTTCTCATACCAGACCAGACCAGTCCAGTCCAGACTAGACCAGACCATTTCAGACCAGACCAGACTTGGATAGTTATAAAAATACAAAGAAATCAGACCTTACCAGACCAGACCAGTTCAGACCAGATCAGATCAGACCAGACCAGCAAATTACAGTCCAAGTAAAAACATCCTAACTTCTCATCGCAGTTGTCGAGAGTCGAACTCGGGACCTAACCCTTGTTGCACACAAGTTGAGTTACCCGCCTACGCCCACCCGTATTACTTGTTGGAACTTGGAACAATATACGTTGTGCTTCATATGCAATGGCCAATGGGACAAGGATGGGTGGGGCCCATGGGAACTTTTGACTGTTTAGTCACTATGCATAGTGGATTAGTGAAGGTTCCTTTTTTCTCAGTTTTCTGTTGATGTACTCGGCAAAATAATCCTTTTCTCTCGGGGCGGAAATGTATGCGGCGGTCATCGCCACCCTCACGACGGTTGCAGCTGTAGCCAGACTCGCAGAGCAGTTCGGATACCTTTACAAGGGAACACAAGCTGATCCAGAAACGAAGGTTGATTCAGCTGCAGATAAATTGTTAGCCGATATTCGGTAATGATCTCTACTTTTTTGTTGTCATTCAAATTTTTGGATCGATTAATTGGTAATTTGGATTAGTTTCTCTATCGTGGAGAGATGATCGCAAAGAATTGGTGATTCGTTTGGGCTACTAATGTACTAAAAGCACTTCTGTTTCAATGCATGATCACATGATATGGAAGCAATTTATGTGTCATGTGTGTATGTTTTATTACGACATTAATGGGAACTAACTTACTAACCTGATGACATTTCGTCTCTAATTGCATTGAATTTTAATTTCTCTGTGTTGCCGTTTTTCTTTGTGTAATCTGGAAAACCTCAAGCTTCTTGTCGAGTGGAATTCCGAGGTTTAATGGGAGTGGATACGAGACATGGAGAACTATGATGAAAGCTATGCTCAAGACCCTAGATTTTTGGGACTTGGTGGAAAGAGGCTATACCAGAGAGGAGCTTATGGTTGAGGCTTTGCAAATTGTTCAGCAGAAGGATGCCTTGGCCTTGGTTATTATCCACAAAACTACACACGAATCTGTTTTCCCTTGCATTGCTAATGCCGAAACATCTAAAGAAGCTTGGGATGCACTGCAGAAGAAGTATGAAGGAGATGCAAGTGTTACCGAATCAAACAAAGCTAATGCCAAGGTATGCAGTTGCTATGATTTTCAAAGTTTAGGCATCAGCGGCGTAGCCATGGGTATAAATTGGCTCGGCCAGTACAAACAAGTTTTTTTTAGATAATTTTTATGCATAAAACTTTATACACATATACTCAAAGCTTTTCTCAAATTTGGGGTGGGCCGGGGCCTAGCAATCTAGCATGCCCCCCTAGCTATGCCCCAGGGCATAACATTCAAAGTATGTTTAATCAACTTGTTGAAATGTTGGATAGTTATTTTTCAAATACGATTGCTGTTGTAAAATGAACGATAGAATACGGTGAAGCTTTGTTCAGAAAGGTGTGGCTAAAACCATTATTAGTAGCTTTTTTAAGAGGTGACCATATTTTAAGATCATTTTTGGTGAATGCAGTGACCACTTTTTGGCTAAGAATATAATATCAGAGTACTTAAGAAAGTTAAATTTTAATGAATTGCTTAAATGTACTTAATCGGATGAGGGTAAATATGAATGTTTATGGTAATAGTAACTTGCAGGCTGTGGAGACAAAAAGAACTAGCAAAGACTTTGCAGATTTCAACTACAAATTCTGCTCCAATGATTGGTGCAGTTCGGATTCCTGTGTTGGGTGCAGAGATGATAGTAAGACTAGTACTTCACATAGCAATCTGCGCCTATCTGAAGATGGAACTGGGAAAGAGCTTGAGGACCTTGACAAAGATAAATGTGGCTCTATGAATGGTTTTGAAAATTCCCCTCATAGTTATCATGGCGGCAGAAATGGTGGACGACCTGAAAACTACCAGGAAGGTCGAGGCAGACGAGAAGGTGAATTTCATGGAGACGGAATTAGTGGGAGTGGTGGTCGTGAAGGTGTGGACAGCAAATGCTTTAAGAACAACCAGAGAAGTCATGGAGGCGAGGGCAGTGAACACTTTAATAACTACCAGGGAGGTCGTGAAGGGGGGATTCCCGGAGGTGTGGACAGTGAAACCCATAAAAACAACCAGCGCTTTCGTGGAGATAGAGGTCGTGGGGGTGGTGTCCGTGGAGGTGGATTCCATAGAGGTGGTACCCATGGAGGAGGATTCCATAGAGGTGGTGTCCGTGGAGGTGGATTCCATAGCGGTGGTGTCCGTGGAGGTGGTATTCGTGGAGGTGGTGGTCGTGGAGGTGTGGATGGCGAAACCCTGAAAAACAACAACGGGGGTCACGGGTGTGGTGGTCGTGGAGGTGGAGGTCATGGAGGTGGTGGTCGGGGAGGTAGTGGTCGTGGAGGTGGTGGTCGGGGAGGTAGTGGTCGTGGAAGTGGAGGTCTTGGAGGTGGTTATTGGGGAGGTAGTGGTCGTGGAGCTGCAGGTCATGGACCTGGAGAGAGTAAACCTTTTAACAATAATGGTTGTTCTGGCGGCATAAAACACGAATCTTTTAACAATGAGGGAAGTCATGAAGGCATAGATGCTGAATGCTTTAGTGCCAAGAATGACCATGGAGGTGTGGATGGTGGACTCGTTAATGACAACCAAGGAGGTCATGCAAGCTTAGATGATGGATGCTTTAATAATGAACATTCTCAGTTTGGTGATTGTAATAGGAATAGTTCAAAATCTGGATCACTTTATTCTTCCAAAAATGAAACTGAACCAACAGAAGCTCCTGGTGCACTAGGAAGGGGACACCATGAATATACAAAGGTATATATGCATAGAAACATGAAGTTATATACTCCCTCTGTCCCAATCTAAAGTTCATAGTGGGAATGACACTAGTTAGAAACTGAAATTATGTGGTTGAGATTCTGTTAGAAAAAGGGAAGAAATAATGTCAACCACACAATTCTTTTTTTAAAATGGAAGTGAAGTATATTACTAGACAGCCATAAAAGGAAATAGAGAAGTTTATATTGGGATGAAAGGTTATTTGTAATCGTGCAATGCACTGCAATCATTAAAAATTTCTTATCCAGTGTGATGGACTTGACTTGGCTAAGAAATGGCTTTCATTTTTCCTTTGTTTAGATCCTAGGTATAAGTGTCCAAAGTGTTAATCAATTACCTCATACTAAGAAGGTATCTTGCTAAAAATATACGGAGTATGAGGGAAGTGAAAACACCTACTACTACTACTACTACTATTATTCTTGTTGTTAATTTTCCATCATTTGCAATGGGGCCAAAGATTCATTATTTTATGGTTTGAGAATATGACAGAATAAAGCAAAATGACTCACTAAACTGTCTGCGCTTCTTTGTTATGAAGCAGCAGTCAGTCCATGCAATTTTCGACGCGATTTTCACCTCGGGTCATCCGGAAACAGTCTCTTTGTGCTTTAGTACAGGGGTAAGACTGCGTACATCCAACCCCCCCTCTACCCCATTGTAGGTGGGAGCCTTTGCAGCACTGGGGTAATGATAATGATGATGATTCTTGTTGTTAATATTATTTCTGATCTAGTTTTTTTGGTAGGATTTAAACGACATGGGAAATGTAGATATGAATCAGTCCCATGAAGACCCCACCGAGCAAAAAAGTGGTCATAGCAGCATTTGTATACAGAATTTGGACAAGGGCATTAGCAACGATGTGCTCCATGATGTTTTTTCTGCATTTGGCAAAATCCTTTCTTGCAAGGTGGTAACAGATGGATCTGGTGTGTCGATGGGGCACGCATATATTGAATATGGCAGTGAAGAAGCTGCACAGAAAGCTATTGAGATGAAGAATGGTGCAAGGTTGGAGCACAAGAACATGCAAGTAAAATCTTGCCCCACGAAGCAAGAAAAGAAAAAACACAGCTTCACTAATGTCTTTGTGGGGAACTTATCTCAATCCACAGCTGAAGGTGATCTTAGGAATGCTTTTCATTGGTTTGGGGGAACAATCTCTAGCGTTATAATAGTGAGAGACGGAGATGGGAAATCAAAGGGTTACGGATTTGTCCACTTTAGGGATGCAAATGATGCGGCTTGGGCAGTGGAAGTGCTTAATGGCCACAAGTTTGATGACAAAGTGTGGCAGGTGAGAAAAGCATATGAGAACAAATTTGTTGGGAAAGCTAACAAGAAGAAATCTGAGGGTGAGTCAGGTCAGTCTTCCTCTGCAAATAACAGTGGTATTAAATCAAACAAAAAACTGCATAAATTTGGTCGTTCTACCAAAGCTAATTCATCCACTTCAAAAGAAGAAGCTGGTAATGCAGTTCGAAGTGAACTAAGAGCTATTGGTATAAGGGTTATCATCTACATTGACAATAAAGGGGTTGGGCACTTCACCTTTGAAGGGCCATGATTTCGTAGCAGGAACAAGGAATCATCCTCATTTAGATATATCCGTAAGGATAATATCTGTAGTGGCATCTTCTCATACTATTTAAGAATGTATGCTGTGATGATGGGTGTCCCTGAGCACACCTACTATTTGGGATCTATTCTTTTACTTGGATTGTTAAACAAGTATTTACCTCAAATAACCCATAAATTGTGCAGCTTTTATGGGTTTCGTCTTTGACTTTTATTTTACTTAATTATGTTTTTGTGTATGAACCTTAACAAGTTTGGCCCTTTGTTATATTACCAAAGTGGTGAAATGTGAAATTGAGATAGTGTCACATGGAGATTTGGTTGTCTGCTAAATTGCTATAGTTCTAGCTCACTGATATTTTCACCAAGTGCTTGTCTCTAGGGGTGGACTTGGGCCGGGTGGCCCGCCCCGGAACCGGCCCGAACCGGTTACTGTTTGAACCGGCCCGAACCGCCGGCCCGGCCAGGGACCGGTCCAGGTAGGCCCGACCCGTTGGGGTTCCGGGCCGGGCTCAGGCCCCTCAAAAGGTGAACCGGCCCGGCCGGTTCGGGCTCAGTCCGAGCCAATTTATTTTTTCTATTTTTTTTGAATTTTTTTTAAGTTTATGTGTTGGGCTGGGTATTTTGGGCCATTTGAGGTGGTTTGGGGTGGTTTGGGGGTGAGGGGGGAGGGTTGGGGGTTAATTAGAACAAGCCAAAAAATAAATATAAATTGAATCGAGGCCCGGCCCGACCCGGACCCGGGGGTTACCCGGGACGGTTCTGGGCCTCCCCTTTCATGAACCCAGGCCCGGCCGGGCCCGAACTGGCCCGAGTCCACCCCTACTTGTCTCCTAAGCGTTTTATTTTTGTTAGAGACAATCTGCACGTTATTTCCCCTGAACAGATTGAGCAGGTGTAATAATGTATTTAATATCCTAAATAGGTTTTCCATATGTAATAGGTTTCCTTATGTATTTGTGACGCTTATTTTTTAAAAGCTTATAATGCTCAATGATGGTTAGGACATTTTAGGGTTGAAAATTGTGTTGGTGTAACACTTATGCATTATTTAATTGTACGTTGCGTTTCAAGCCTTGTACAATCTTATTCCTTTCCAGAGCCGTAGATAAGGCTGTGCAAACAGACCTATAGCATAGGGCCTACAAAAATGGAAGGCCCATTTTAAAATATATATAGTATATGAGGGCCGTTCCTGTACATATGGATGTACAGGAAGCTCCGTACGGACAAAGCCATTAGAGGCCCTTCCGGGTGGAATTTTTTGATGAAATTTTTTGAGCATGTTCTTCATCAAGTCTAGTTTATCCATACCAAATTTCAGCTCAAAATTCGATCGGGAAGGCAGTCAAATAAATTCTTGAAGTATACTGCACATTATATGTGCGCAGAATGCGCCATATATTTCAAGAATTTATTCGACTGTCTTCCCGATCGAATTTTGAGCTAAACTTTGGTATGGATAAACTAGATTTGATTAAGAACATGCTCAAAAAAATTCATCAAAAAATTCCACCCGGAAGGGCCTCTAATGGCTTTGTCCGTACGGAGCCCCCGTACATCCATATGGACATGATCATTCCTCTATAGTATATATACATATATGGATATATATATATATATATATATATATATAGAGAGAGAGAGAGAGAGAGAGAGAGAGAGAGAGAGAGAGAGAGAGAGAGAGAGAGAGAGAAATCATCATGTCAGGCCGGCCTGACGGGCTGCCCCGTCCGGCCGAGCCCGTTTGGGCACCTTCCCGGTGGAATTTTTTGATGAAATTTTTTGAGCATGTTCCTCATCAAGTCTAGTTTGTCCATACCAAATTTCAGCTCAAAATTCGATCGGGAAGGTCGTCAAATGATTTTTGCAAGTTAACTAGTCCGGAAATTCGAGCTGAAATTTGGTATGGACAAACTAGACTTGATGAGGAACATGCTCAAAAAATTTCATCAAAAAATTCCACCGGGAAGGTGCCCAAACGGGCTCGGCCGGACGGGGCAGCCCGTCAGGCCGGCCTGATGAGAAGAGCTCTCTCTATATATATAAAGTAATTCTTTAATTTATAAAAATATGGAGGAGGACTTTTCATGTCCAGCCGGCCTGACGGGAACCGCCGTCCGGACGAGGGCATTTCGGGCACTTTCCGGTGTAATTTTTTGATGAAATTTTTTGAGCATGTTCTTCATGAAGTCTAGTTTATCCATACCAAATTTCAGCTCAAAATTCGATCGGGAAGGCACTCAAATAATTTCTTGAAGTTAACTGGGCAGTTCATACATATAAACTGCCCAGTTAACTTCAAGAAATTATTTGAGTACCTTCCGGATTGAATTTTTATCTGAAATTTGGTATGGATAAACTAGACTTCATGAAGAACATGCTCAAAAAATTTCATCAAAAAATTCTACCGGGAAGTGCCCAAAATGCCCTCGGCCGGACGGAGCATCCCGTCAGGCCGGCTGGACAAGAACGGGAGCCCATTGTATACTACTCCGTAATATATTGATGGGAGCCCATTTGCTTTTATGAAGCACAATCAAATGCCGAACAGCCCATCTTTGAAATAAAAACAAAGCCTCTAAATTAAATGAAAATAAAAAAGCTAAAACCCTCCAACTTCCCAAAACAGGTCGGCACTTCACATTTGCAACATTACTTCATTTCTCTTTCTCCACAGCTTTGCTTCTCACATCCACTCTTTCACAGATTAGGATTTGAAATTCTGTTTTTTATTCTGTTCTAAATAAAAAAAATGTTGATTGCTTTACTTGGCCGAACGATTCTGTTATTCAGTTACTCGAGTGTTCCGGCCAAAGGTAATTGAGGTTATTTTGATTTCTTGATGTTATGCCTCCCGGAATGAAAAAGTACGAACTCGTCATGACAAGCTGAAGAAAAAACGAAAACCTGAAGCATTAATAAAATTTCAAGCAGAAGCTCTTGATGAATTTATCAAAAAAAGATCCTCAAGTTTGTGTTGAAAATCAAGGTTTTAATGTGGTTGACGGTGATGATGTGATAATTGTGAATGATAATGTAAATGCAGGATCTTGAAATTGTAATGATGTGCTAGTTGAGAGTGATGAATGTTATATTTTACTCAATGTGCTAGATGATTTTGGTATTCTTGTAGCAAATCTAGATCTGAATGATTCATATGTACCTTAGATTTGTTCATTTATTTTTTAAAAAAGGCCTCATTTGTGTGATTCGCACCGGGTCTCTTAATGTGTCAAGCCGGCACTGTTCCTTTCCCAGGCCTCATCTCTGCCGCCGTTAAAATATGGATGTGCTGATGATATGAGTTATTACATACGTAGTATATAAATGCAATGAGTTGTAACGTAACTTATATCACATGAAGCAAAAAATATACTTATGTTCTAAAAATGTAAAAATCGCACGAGATATGGAGAGAATTTTCTATATTTCGGTCTGCATCATCAGAGAATGATCGATGCCATATATACAAGAACGCATGTGTACTTTTCCATGTACGTTGTATTGCCATGCGTTACCAAGGAGAAAGGAAAGGAAACTCATTAAATGAGAATATCTATCCTATTCTAACTTAACCACTATGTACGTACATGATAAAACGTTACAAAGAAATATTATGTATATAAAATATTAATAATAACAATAGTGGCTAACACCCCCCCTCAAGATGGAGCATGGGGGTCACAAATGCCCATCTTGCCAAGCATATAAGAGAAATGGTAGGGGTGTAGGAGGGTGAAATGGTACCAGCTTGAATATGATCCCGTATAAAATGACAATCAAGCTCGATGTGTTTGGTCCGCTCGTGATGAACCGGATTTGAAGCAATATGCAGTGCAACTTGATTATCACAAAAGAGACGAATCGGAGTAGATTGTGTGACGCCTAGGGACTGAAGTAAGTTCCGTAGCCAGATTAGTTCACAGGTCAAAGATGCCATGGATCGGTACTCTGCCTCCGTTGAAGAACGAGAGACAGTTGTCTGCTTCTTGGTACGCCACGATACGGGAGAGAAACCCAAAGATACAAAATAACCTGTGACGAAACGACGAGTGACCGGACAACTCGCCCAGTCTGCATCACAATAACCAGTGAGTGAGAGAGATGAATCAGATCGTAATAGAATGCCCTGTCCTGGCCGTCCCTTAAGATATCGAAGAACACGAAGTACGGCCTCCCAATTAGCCATCCTGGGAGTTTGCATAAACTGAGACAGGATATGAACCGAATAGCAAATGTCAGGCCTAGTCAAAGTCAAATAAATAAGTTTCCCAACCAGCCTCCTGTATCGCTCGGGATCAGAAAAATGTGGACCAGAGTCGGACTGCAACCGATGGTTCTGCACCATAGGAAAGGTAACCGGCTTACACCCAGATAGCCCCGTCTCGGCCAAGATGTCAAGCACGTATTTGCGTTGACAAAGAAAAATCCCCGTTGAGTTCCGTGCCACCTCAATCCTGAGGAAATATTTCATTACCCCCAAATCCTTAACAGGAAATGTGGAGGCAAGATACCGTTTAAATTCGTCAATCATGGGTCGGTCATTGCCTGTTATTAGCAAATCATCCACATATACGAGCACACATAGAATACGAGTTATCCTTGTGTTTGGTGAACAAGGAATAGTCCCCATGTGATTGAGTAAAACCGTAATTCCGTAGGGAGGAAGTAAGCTTAGAAAACCAACATCTCGGTGCCTGACGAAGCCCATAAAGCGATCTAAGCAAACGACACACCTTGCCGGGAGATGATGAGGAATACCCCGGTGGTAGATGCATGTAAACTTCTTCGTGAAGGTCACCATGAAGGAAGCCATTATCTATATCCATTTGATGTAATTCCCAGTGACAAGAAGCCATTATCTCACAAACAAAATAAGTAAGCTAAGGTTGATTACTTTTCTAACTGAATAAGTTGAATTTATTGGTCTTATTTGGCAATTAGCGGTTAGCTATTACCTTGTTATAATAGCGGTTTGGTGATAGGTGGTTGATTTATCTATTTTGATTGGCTGATTATGTTTCCTTATTGTCAACAATTGTTTGATAAATTAGCTGTTTAAGAATAGCTGTTTAAGTGTAAAAAGACGTATAAGGACATTACCATTTTTAAAATTATTGCTTCTAAAACCAATGACCAATGTTATTATGTTAACCACAATCACTTGCATACTATACACCATTCGTGTTTTATAAATAACAAAAATGAAAAATACAATCATACTACTATATGGCAAATAAAATAAATGAATTAAAAGATTTTATTTTAATAAGGACATCGATCAATGTTTTATTGAGTGCTTCAAGATGATGGTTGAGCCACTTAACGTACTATGATCAATATTAGCTCGCATGTAGTGATGCCAGATGGATCAATATAAGTCAAAGTGTATAATTATTAATTAGTTATCTCTTCCAGATGTATCAATATTTATAAGCCAGAGAACAAAAATACAGAGATACGATCATACGACTTGCGTGAAACAAAGGACATAGGATGGAAAAAATGGAACAGCCGAGTGAAAACGGTGCCCCTCACAGCGTTTCCGCTTATTGATTACTCCGTATATAATAAGCTAAACTAAGAATATATTTACCGGACAACAATTTTAGCTACTTCGAATTTTCGATGGTGATTGGTGAACATTATTAATTACAGTTAAAGAAGTTAAAAATTAGCTAATTAGCCATTTTCCAAACAAGACCATTATAGATGACCATTAGCTAAAAATTGGCTGATTAGCCATTTTCCAAACAAGACCATTATAGATGACCATTTTAGTCGTGTTCATAAATTTCTTTAGGAATTTTATCAATTTCAGAGATTCAATAGATTCAGCCAATTAAGCCGGAATTTATCAATTTCAACGATTCAGACAACTGTATTTTAGGAAAAGTAAGTAAAATATACTTGTGGTTGTGTCTGTTTTCATATAGGGTCATTTTTTAACAAAGTCGATCATGTGATTAAACTTTGTTATCACAGTAAGGTCCTGACGCCTAATACCGTTAAAAACGTCTGAGGAAGCCGATGAATAGTAAATTCAATTTTCAAAAGTGTCCGAAAATTAAAATTAAAAGAAAAATGTTAGAAGTTCATTATTTTTAAAAGCTTAGACAATGAAATATCCACTTTTATTAATATCATCAAACAAATGAACTATACATTCTTTTATAGAACAACAACTATTCTAATTGTAAAAAAACTATTCTGTGTTACTCTTAAAGAGTGAAGAAAATATCCTAATACTATCCCTACTATATCATATTGGGCATTTGTCCTTCGCGCAAAGCGCGTCAAATAACTAGTTATTATATATATGACATCTAGAACTACCAAATTGATAAACTTGTCATTATTCTCACAAGTCACTGTTTGAAGTTGAACCTGAGACTTCTCCCTTATGACACTTTCTTCCTGCCAGGTGAGTTATGCCTCTAATTCTTGCTTCCTTTAGATCTATGCCAAGCACTTTGCTCTGCGTAAGAGGATTCATTTCCGTAGAGATGCTCAATAAGTCCCATTTTTATTAAACAATTCAACTTCAATTTTTTTTAATCTTAATCACTTCCCTCCCAAAGCACCTCTAAAGTTTACTAATAAACAAAAACACACTATATTCGCTCAATAATTTTAATGAGCATGTAACATGTACTACATATTAAACAAGTACATTAAATCAATATATAGAAATTACCATATATACATATTCAAATAGTTAATATATAAAATGAATTATTGCACACGCTCTTAATATAAAGTATGGGGTTAATATTGTAGAAATGATAGGGTTAGCCCAAATTATACTGTGGGATTGGTATACTATGAGCACGATATACCGATCCCAAAACGCCACCGTTTTTTTCAATTAGACATCGCAAATCACCTTGCATCACTCAAATAGAGAGCTCGTCGATTCAGTCTACCGGATTTCGCAAAGACTTGACTCCAATATTCCACCTTGTTCTCCAATCTTCGACTTATCCGCTCCTCGTTCTGCATCTGGAATTGCTACGCATGTTGCACATCTACTCTGCGTAGAAGCAATATGTCCGCCCAATATAAAATTGCTCTCCATCTGGGAGAATGGGAGGGCCGCATTGGAATAGTAGGCCTTCTTAATCCACATACATTTGCACTTCGTCTCCTGTAGTACTTCGAAATTGCTTGGTCGATTTTTTGCTCCTAGTTTTGAGGCCATTGGTTGACCTTTGACCGCCTGCGTGACACAGCTGCTACAAAAAAATCAGATCCATCGCTAATCCAATGTTGTGCTTCGCCGGTCGGAAACTCCAATTAGATGCATAACTTTAATTCCATGAAATCCAAGATAGATATAAGCTCTAATATACTCTGTATCTAAGATAGTATTTGTGAGATAATGAAACTGATTGCTCTCTAACGAACCCTGACAGGTAAATTTATAATAGAAGATTATTGTATAAAATACATAAATAACCCTAGTCTATTACACCCCTCAAACTGTGCGGGAGATACAACGCGCAAGTTTTCTTTCAAAAAATGAAAACGTTTACTAGGAAGACTGTTGGTAAAAATATATGTCAACTGAAGATGAGTAGGAACATACTGAACCAATAAATCACCATGAGCAACTCGCTCTCGAACAAAGTGATGGATAGTGTACCCGGGGGTAGCTTATCCGAGGGGTTATTGCGGGGAATAACCTAGAGAGAAGTCAAAGCAAGCAAGTAAGAGAGAGAGTCAAATATATTAAATGAACTCGAGATGTTGGGATCGTGGATCGTTTACAAGGGGAAAGAGGCTGCTATTTATAGCAGCCTTAAATGCTAAGCGCGTACACGTGTCGCCAATCCAATGGTTGAGGGTCATCTCAATCGGGGTGGCACTAGCATTTGCATGTGCACTGCATTAGATGGAGGGGCAGTAGGGGTAGTATATATGAGGGGGGAAAGAGGTAAAGTTTTCGCAGCAGGGTGAGGTGTGGCGCGGTTGATAAATTTTACTTTTAAAAAGTGATTTTGAGTGATTTTGGATAAAGTGTTCAATAGTAAAAGTTGATAGTGTTTGAAAAAAAAAGTGCTACTGAACAAGTAAAAATTGATAGTGTTTGAAAAAATAAGTATTTTTTGTGTATTAGAAAAACCGAAAAGCAATTTGAAACACCTCTCAACTTGCTTCCAGCTTCTAGCTTTAAAATGATTAATTTAAGCAGAACACGATTTTCAACTTTTTTAAATCCAAAAGCTAAAAAACAGTTCTTTTTTTAGTTTCTGCAAACACTCCCTGAAGATGGTTTCTAGGGCTTTGGGTGGGGGTGTAGGACTATGCCGTTGAACGGTAAGTGCTAGTGATGGACCCGGGCCGGGCCAAGGTCCGGTCGGGCCTCGGGTTTATTAGAGGTAGGCCTGGGACCGGCCCATCCTATGGCCGGTGCCGGTTTGGGCCGGGTCACCCGCCCGGGTCACGGGTCGGGCCACCCACCGGGCAGGGCCGGGTCATATTTAATTTTATTATTATTATTATTATAGTTTATACAAATTCTTATCAAAAACAAAGTTCAAGTGCATTTATTTGAAATAGGAACTACATTTGAGAATTGAGAACAAAATAATAATATGAAATACATTTTCTAATAAATATCAATTGGGATTTCCGCCACCGTTGGTTGTTGTTTTGCCTTTGTTACAGGACTTCATATGTTTTATTGGCATCCCGTATCCATGTGAATGCCCCAAGCTACACTCTTTCTTGCACCACTTGCAACTTGCCCACCACAGTTCGGTCTTCGGGTCCTTCCACTTATCAAAATTGTTTTGCATAGGGGAAGATTTACTGTTCATCTTTAAAATGGTAGATGTATAAGTAGGAATGTAGGATAATAAAAAAAAAATAGATGTATTTATAGATTTTTTTTAACCCCGCTCCCTACACCACAACCCCCGGGACCCCCCTGCCCCCCACCCAAAGCCCCAACGGCTATATAGCCGTTTGGGAGCTATTTTTTTTAAGTTTTTTAAATATTTTTTATTTGAAAATTATACATATTGTAAAATAAGTTAATTAATCTAATGAATTAAGTAAAGCTATTTTTACTTAGAAAAGTGGTTTGATTTATAATTTACAAATGTTACAAAATAGGTATATAAGTATTTAAACAAATTACATATTGTATAGCTATTTTTAATTTAAAAACAGCCTTTAGAAAAATAATTTTAAGTTGTAAGTTTGTAACCAATTAATTAATTTGAGAAGTGCTACATATGAAAAACTGAACGCATATTTATTTGAAATATGAAGTACAAGTTTACAAATTAATTTGAAGTAAAGTACAAATTTACAATTTTGAAATATGAAGTACAAGTTTACAATTTTGAAATATGAAGTACAAGTACAAATTAATTTGACAAGTGCTACAAAATACATTTTATAATAAATTCTAAAATACTAATCAATCGGGATCTCCGGTATAGGTTGAGTCATCCATAAAGTCTTGGGAGGGGCGATGCTCATTTCTTGAGTTTTACGTGTGGCCTTCAACCAATCGTGGTAGCATATAAGCGTCTCAAGAGACTCCGCGCTCAATCTCGTTCTAGATGCCGTTAGGACGTTGCCGGCCGAACTAAATTCTTGTTCCCCGGCAACTGTTGAAACCGGCATTGATAGCACTTGCCTAGTCATCCGTGCTAAAATCGGGAACGGTAATTTCTTTTGACTTCCACCAGTTTAGAACGTCAAAGTCATCATTTTCTTCAAATTCAACTTCATATGTTAAATACAAAGTAATCTCATTTATTCAACGTGAGTTGTTTAAGTTTTTTTCATAAGATTGCCAAATGCAGATTTAAAAATCGCTTTTCCTTTAGATGAAGATGTTCGGGTCGGGGAGGGGGAGTGTTGCCATATTGTGCACGAAACTCATTAAATAAGGCATAAAATAAAACACTAACCTCGTTGTATTCCGTTTTTGGATCTATGGGGTTATCGTCATACATTGCAAATTCACCAAAAAAAAACAAGATAATAGAACTTGAAACAATCTTCCAAATTAGCCAGTCTAAAACGAGGATCGAGAATAAATGCAATACCATAAATATGCGGAATATGTGCATAATATTTTAAAAAAAAATCCTTCATAAAATCACAAAAATAACAGCATTCTCAAATTCTCTAAAAGCACCAGCGAGATTAACAGCTTCACGAATAAATTGGTTTGCGGTAGGTTTATAAATGTGACTAAAAGTTTCAGTTACATTAAAAAAAAATCAAAACATAACAATTTTTTTCGCAAGTGTCGATCTCAGCCGAGTTTATAATATAGTTATCATGTTGTTTTAAAAAAGCGGGAAAATGTTCTTTATATCTAAGAACAACTTTAAGTAATTTATAAGTACTATTCCAACGAATACTCAAATCTTTAGGAAAAGCAACATATCTCACACCTCTTTCAGTCAAATAAGTTTGTCATTTTAATCTAAGTTGAAGTTGACCATTACCCCAAATACGTCTCACCCCCCCCCCCCCCCCGACTACCTCCATAGCATCCCCTAGCGCTTTTAGACCGTCTTGCACACATAAATTTATAACATGACATGCACAGCGTTGATGAAAAAATCTACCCATCAAAGTATTGACACCACACAATTCACGCAATCTAGGTATAGCAGCAGTATTATTAGTAGCATTATCGAAACCAATAGCAAACACCTTATCAATCAAATTATACTCAATTAAAATACGCTTAATCAAAATATAAATATGTTCAGCGGTGTGACGATCATTACATTCACAAAAAGCAAGAACACGTTTATACATATTCCAATCCTCACCAATAAAATGTGCAGTCAGACCGAAATAATTTAAATGATGAAAATCATCCTCCCATATGTCAGAACAAATAGTAACACGCCCATCAAAGTTTGCAAAAAAAAATTGTAACCTTGCCTTTTCCGCTTTATAAAGCCTTAGAATTTCTTTCTTAACAGTTTTGCGACTATAACCTCTAAATTGAGGATTTAAACTACCGCATGCATAATCTCTTAAAGCAAGACTTTCAGAAAGCATATAAGACAAATTTTCTTCAACAATTAAGTTAGCCATACCAGTCAAATTTTGTGCATCATTGTATGAGAAATTACCAAAAGGTTGAGAATTCGCAAACCTCGATATTTGAGTTTGCTTCCCCGTTCCGCTTCCTAATTTTGCATACTCCACGGGTTGCTTCGCCTTAAGATGCCTTGCGGCGGATCCGTATCCGCCGGAGGTCCCCAAGCTATAATTTTTGTTGCACCACTTGCAAGTTGCGTGCCAATACCCGGTTTGTGCGTCCTTCCACTTATCAAAATTATTTTTCATTAGTTCAGATTTACTTTTTTTATTAGCAGTGGCGGTTTGGGATGAGGCAGGCTCGTCGGCGTCGTGGCTGCCGCCACCCTCCTCCTCAGTCGTCCCCGGTTCCATTTCCTCCGCATCTTCATCCTCAAGCTCATCTTCGTCAATGGTCGTCGGGATTTGTTGTTGTTGGAGAAAGCGGTTATTATGTCGGGCCAATTCTTGTTGTAGTTGTTCTCGCATCTCCATCCCTCCTTTGGTAACACGTTTCAAAATCATCTTGGCTTTGAGATGAAGAGCCGGCAAGTTCTTTACCTTTGCGGGATTTCTTCCTCCCAATCTCGTTCCTTCGGTTGCGCTCGAGGTTACCCAAATCAATCGAATATCAACCACCTTCCATCCTAAAAATGTAACAAATATTAATTTGCCACAAATATAATACAGAGTAATGAATACAAAAGTAATGCAACTAATTAAAACCATTTTAATTAATACTTCAAACTAATTTAGTGCAAACTACTTTAATAAAATGTGAAGTACTTTAATTAAGTAGTGAATAAAAGTGTGACTCTAAAATACAAATTAAAATTCGAACTAATCAATAGTATTTTTTAATAAATACTTGAAACTAACAAGTGTGACGTTAACTAAAATGTGAGTAATTAAATTATAGCAACTTTTCAAGTACTTTAATTTAGTGAAAACTACTTTAATAAAATGCAAGTACTTTAATAAAATGCAAGTACTTTAATAAAATGACCGAACTACTCTTTTTTATTCAAATATAAATTCAAACTATTATAATGTGACTTTAACTATAATGACAATTAACTAGTTTTTTAAAGTAGAGTTGTTTTAGAAATTAATGGGAATACTAATTAACTAATTAACTAGTATAATGAAAAATGTAACAATTAGTGGGAATACTAATTAACTAATCAAGTAATGTTAATACAAAATGTAAGTAATAAGACAAATGTATGAATGTGTATAGTAATTAATGGGAGTAAATGAGTAAAAGAATGATTTTAAGTAATATTAATTAAAGTGTAACTAATATATAATATATTGTTTATAGTATATAATATATAAGTATACTACTATAAGATGAGTAATACAGTTATATTTAATACTTTAATACATAAAGTATATATTAAGTAGATGTAGAATGTATGTATTAAGTAGATAATAATTACGTAGAGATTAAGTAGATAAGAAATATAAGTTATATAGTATATGTATTTATAAGTAGATAATTAATATATAAGTAGATATAATAATTGTATATAAGAATTAAATAGTAAAGTATAATGGAGATTGGAGATTAAGAAAAAAAGTAGATAAGAAATATAAGTAGAGAAGTAGATATTATTATGTATTAAGTATATACTAATAGTTTAAAAGTATATTTAATACTTCAATATATAAAGTATATATTAAGTAGATGTAGTATGTATGTATGTATTACGTAGATATAAGTAGATAATAAGTAGAGATTAAGTAGATAAGAAATATAAGTAATATAGTATATCTATTTATTAGTAGATAATTAATATATAAGTAGATATAATAATTGTATAAGTATTAAATAGTAAAATAAAATATAATGGAGAATAAGAGAATTTGAGAAGATGAATATGGAGATAAGTAGAGAGTAGAGAGTAGGATTTAAGAAGAGTTGGAGAAGAGGTTTGAAAAATGTTTAAAATTAGGAGTATTTATAGGTTTATTTTTTTAATCCCCCAAGCCCCAGACCCCCTCTGGTACCCACCCAACGGCTATATAGCCGTTTGGGATGTGGGTCAAGAGCCAAACGACTCTTTAGAATTCAAAGGATTTTTTTTTTTTAATAATGGCCGTTAGGCTTGGACCCGGGCCCGATCCAACTGGGCCGGGTCGCCAAAACCAAGCCCGGACCCGCCCCCCACCGGTTCGGGCACCGAACTGGACCTGGGAACCGGGTCAGTTCCGAGCCCGCACAGTAGCGGGCCGGGCCGGTCCACGGACCGGGCGGCCCGAACCAGGTCCAAGACTAATAAGTGCGATGGCAAAAATTCTGCTTATTCAATCTTAAGAAAAAGTTAACACATAAAATATGAGAACTACAAAATCTATGTCGACTATATGAATATTAAATTGGAAAAGTGAGTGGGACGAAGGTTTGAAGCTAGAAGAGAAGAACCTATTTCTAAGTCTACAAGAACTCTTTTGGATTTCATACTTTTCAAGTTCTTAGAAATGTACAAAATTAGGATCTCTGTCATTCTATTAATGTCATTAGAATTTAGAATCATGATGCATATCATTCATAATTTCCAATTATTATGTATGTTTCATTTTTAGTTAAAGAACAATTATTATGCATGACTGCACGAGATTTATGTATATTCTAGAAAAATCGCATTTTAGTCCCTCAAATAGTCACCATATTGAAATGTCAAACCTATATTTCCAAGTTTATAAATGTCACCTCTCAATTGTCCAAATTGATGTAAATGTGGTCCTTTGAGGGTTGAAATACACTCATCGCCCACATTGTACATTTCACCCTCAAAGGACTACATTTACCATAATTTGGACAATTGAGGGATGACATTTGCAAACTTGGGAATACGAGTCTGACATTTCAATATTGTGACTATTTCAGGGACTAAAAGTGCGATTTTCCCTATTTCAGGGATATGTCATGCATTATTCATTTTTTTTGTAGTTTTTCAATTCTATTCATTTTTTGTAGTTAAAAACATCAACATACAATTCAAATTGTATTTTATGTTTGTCTAAATGTATGTATGAAAAATAATTCTTCCAAGAGATTAAATTTTAGTGTGCATTCGTTTAAGAGTTGATCATTTTTTACTACTTTGTATCTCATAACAATAACAAATCATTTCGTATTTTCATCATAAATATATAATAAAAACGTTGTTTTTAGTAACGACAAGATAATATGTTGTCGTCATATTTTAACATGAACATCGTTGTTATAACTTTTTAACGAGGGAATATATTACAACGAACCATTGTCGTTTTAGAGTATATTCTACTTCCTCTGACCCTATTTAAATTTTACACTCGTTTACATTCACATTAAGGAAATGACATTGTTTTTTATATTGTGTGACATTTTTTTGAGTTGTTTTATACTCCCTCCGTAACATAAAAATCTTCACATTTTCAAAATAGGTAGATTAATAATAGTGAAAGAGGATATAAATTGTTGATGGTATGATGAGAATATATTGAAATAGTGTGATGGAAGGAAGAATAAATTCAAAAAATGATGTAATAGTGTATTATTTTCAAAATTTTTGAGGGTGTGATGAAAAGATTTAGAAATGAAAAAAGAAAGTGAGAATTTTGTTTGTTTGTTGGCTCTCTTTTGGGATGTAAAAAAGGTGGTGATAAAGAATGATAAATTGAAAATATGAACTGATAAATAATCAGGTGAAAAAATGCATCTAATTTAAAACATGTTCGGTCAATAGGAGTGTACACAGTATTCACTACTTGGTTGGAACTTGATCAATAGAAGTTGGTGGGCCCCGCGGGAACTTTTGACAGTTTAGTCACTATGCATAGTGGAGGTTCCTTTTTTTCTCAGTTTTCTGCTGATGGACTCGGCAAAGTAATCCTTTTTCTCTGGGAGCGGAAAATGTATGCGGCGGTCATCGCCACCCTCGGGACGGTTGCAGCTGTAGCCAGGCTTGCAGAGCAGTTCGGATACCTTTACAAGGGAACACAAGCTGATCCAGAAACGACGAAGGTTGATCCAGTTGCAGATAAATTGTCAGCCCATATTCGGTAACGCTCTACTTTTTTGTTGGTCATTTAAATTTTGGATCGATAAATTGGTACTTTGGCTTAGTTTCTCTATCGTGGAGAGACGCTCGCAAAGAATTGGTGACCTATTTGTTTGGGCTGCTGTGTAGTAAGAGCACTTCTGATTCGATGCATGATCATATGACATTGAAGCAATTTATGTGTGTATGTTTATCACGACATCCTGCCTCCCGTAAATATTAATTTTAGATCCAACATGAAATTAACAGGAACTGACCTAATGACCTTTTTCGTCTCTAATTGCATTGAATTTTAACTTTCTTTGGGTTAACCTTTTTCGTTGTGTAACATGGAAAACCTCAAGCTTCTTGTTGAGTGGAATTCCGAGGTTTAATGGGAATGGATACGAGAAATGGAGGACTTTGATGAAATTTATGCTCAAGACCCTACACCTTTGGGACTTGGTGGAAAGAGGCTATACCGGGGAGGAGCTTATGGTTGACGCTTTGCAAGATGTTCAGCAAAAGGATGCCTTGGCCTTGCTTCTTATCCACAAAAAGATACACGAATCTGTTTCGCCTTGCATTGATAATGTCAAAACATCTAAAGAAGCTTGGGATGCACTGCAGAAGAAGTATGAAGGAAATGCAGCTGTTACCAAATCAAACCAAGCTAATGTGAAGGTATGAAATTGCTATGATTTTCAAAGTTTATGCATCATTGGCGTACTGGCGTAGCCATGGTATAAATTTTCTGGGCCAGTACAAAGATTTTTAAAGATAATCTTTTATGTAAAACTTTATACACATATATGGGGGTGTTTGGATCTGATTCTCAAAACTGATTCTGCTCCTTCAGGTAGCAGAAGCAGAAGCTGGAGTGTTTGGGTGAAATTCCAGAAGCACTTCTGGTGCTCTAATTTACTCTCAGAATCAGTTTTTTTAGAAGCGGGGTACCAACTTTTGAAAACTGATTCTGATTATGCTTCTGCTTTAAAAAAGAAGCAGAAGCAGAATCAGTTCCAAACACCCCCATATTCAAAGCTTTTCTCCAATTTGGGGTGGGTCAAGGCCTAGCATGCCCCTTAGCTATGCCCCAGGGCATAAGATTCAAAGTATGTTTAATCAACATGTTGAAATCTTTGATAGGTATTTCTCAAATATGATGCTGTTGTAAAATGAACAATAGAATACGGCGAAGTTTTGTTCAGAAAGGTGTGACTGAAACAATTCTTAGTAGTTGGTTTAAGAACTGAGTAAAGTGACTATTTTTTTAAGATCATTTTTGTGTGAATACTGTGACCACTTTTTGGCTAAAAATAGAATATCAGAGTACTTTAGAAAGTTAAGTTTTAATAAATTGCTTAAATGTACTTAATTGGCTGAGAGTAAATATGAATATTTATGGTAATAGTAACTTGCAGGCTGTGGAGACAAAAAGAACTAGCGAAGACTTCACAGATTTCAACAATAAACTTTTCTCCAATGGTCAGTGCAGTTCAGATTCCTCTGGTGGATGCAGAGTTGATAGTAAGACTAGTACTTCACATAGCAATTTGCGCCCATCTGAAGATGGAACTGGGAAAGAGCTTGAAGACCTTGACAAAGATAAATGTGGCTCTATAAAAAATTTTGGAGAAAATTCCCCTCATAGTCATCCTGGCGGCATAAATGGTGGACGACCTGACAACTACCAGGAAGGTCGAGGTGGCGGAGAAGGTGAATTTCATGGAGACGGAATTAGTGGGAGTGGTGGTCGTGGAGGTGTGGATAGCGAACGCTTTAAGAACAACCAGAGAGGTCATGGAGGAGAGGGCAGTGAACACTTTAATAACTACCAGGGAGGTCGTGAAGGGGAGATTCCCGGAGGTGTGGACAGTGGAACCAATAAAAACAACCAGGGCTTTCATGGAGATCGAGGTCGTGGGGGTGGTGTCCGTGGAGGTGGATTCCTCAGAGGTGGTGTCCGTGAAGGTGGATATCATAGAGGTGGTGTCCATGGAGGTGGTGGTCGTGGAGGTGCGGATGGTGAAACCCTGAAAAACAACAACAGGGGTCATGGATGTGGTGGTCGTGGAGGTGGTGGTCGGGGAGGTCGTGGTCGGGGAGGTCGTGGTCGGGGAGGTCGTGGTCGTGGAGGTCTTGGAGGTGGTTATTGGGGAGGTAGTGGTCGTGAAGCTGCAGGTCATGGACCTAAAGAGTGTAAACCTTTTAACAACCATGGAGGTTCTGGTGGCATAAAACATGAATGTTTTAACAATAAGGGAAGTAATGAAGGCATAGATGCTGAATGCTTTAGCGCCAAGAATGACTATGGAGGTGTGGATGGCAGACTCGTTAATGAAAACCACGGAGGTCATGCAATCTTAGAAGATGGATGCTTTAATAATCAACATTCTCAGTTTGGTGATTGTAATAGGAATACTTCAAAATCTGAATCACTTTATTCTTCCAAAAATGAAACTGAACCAACAGAAGCTCTTGGTGCACTAGGAAGGGGACACCAAACTAATACTAAGGTATACATAGAAATTTGAAGTTATGCACTCACTTCTGTCCCAATCTAAAGTTCATAGTAGGAATGACACTAGTTAGAAACTGAAATCGTGTGGTTGAGATTCTTTTAGAAAATGGAAAGAAATAGTGCCAGCTACACAATTCTTTTTTTTAAATGGAAGTGAAGTATATTACTAGACAACCATAAAAGGAAATAGATAAATTTATATTGGGATGAAAGGTTACTTGAAATCATGCAATGTACGGCAGCCATTGAAAAATGCTTATCTATTGTGATGGACTTGGATAAGAAATGGCTTTTATTTTTGCTTTGGTTAGATCCCAAGTATAAGTGTCCAAAGTGTTAATCAATTACCTCAGGCTATGAAACTAATGAAAGTATCTTGCTAAATATATACGGAATGAGGTATTGAGGGAAGTGCAAAGAAACTACTACTACCACTATTAGTATTATTATTATTATTGTTGTTGTTGTTGTTGTTGTTAATATTATTTCTGATCTAGTTCTTTTGGTAGGATTTAAACGACATGGAAAATGTTGATATGAATCAGTCCCATGTAGACCTCACTGAGAAAAAAAGTGGTCATATTAGCATTTGCATACAGAATTTGGACAAGGGCATTAGCAACGATGCACTCCATGATGTTTTTTCTGCATTTGGCAAAATCCTTTCTTGCAAGGTGGTAACAGATGGATCTGGTGTGTCAATGGGGCACGGATATATTGAATATGGCAATGTCGAAGCTGCACAGAAAGCTGTTGAGATGATGAATGGTGCAAGATTGGAGCACAAGAACGTGCAAGTAAAATCTTGCCCCACAAAGCAAGAAAAGAAAAAACATAGCCCCACTAATGTCTTTGTGGGAAACTTATCTGAATCCACATCTGAAGGTGATCTTAGGAATGCTTTTCATTGGTTTGGGGGAACGATCTCTAGCGTTATAATAGTGAGAGACAGAGATGGGATATCAAAGGGTTACGGATTTGTCCACTTTAGGGATGCAGATGATGCGGCTTGGGCAGTGGAAGTGCTCAATGGCCACAAGTTTGATGACAAAGTGTGGCAGGTGAGAAAAGCATATGAAAACAAATTTGTTGGGAAAGCTAACAAGAAGAAATCTGAGGGTGAGTCGGCTCAGTCTTCCTCTGCAAATAACAGTGGTATTAAATCAAACAAAAAACTGCATAAATTTGGTCGTTCTACCAAAGCTAATTCATCCACTTCAAAAGAAGAAGCTGGTAATGCAGTTCGAAGTGAACTAAGAGCTATTGGTATAAGGGTTATCATCTACATTGACAATAAAGGGGTTGGGCACTTCACCTTTGAAGGGCCATGATTTCGTAGCAGGAACAAGGAATCATCCTCATTTAGATATATCCACAAGGATAACATCTGAAGTGGCATCTTCTCATACTATTTAAGAATGTATGCTGTGATGATGGGTGTCCCTGAGCACACCTACTATTTGGGATCTATTCTTTTACTTGGATTGTTAAACAAGTATTTACCTCAAATGACCCATAAATTGTGCAGCTTTTATGGGTTTCGTCTTTGACTTTTATTTTACTTAATTACTAGTTTTGTACCCGGGCGTTGCCCCGGGTAAAACTTCCATATGAAATCTTAATTTATAAATTATATAATGTTTCTATATGAGTTTTGTAACTCCAAGTGGCAAGTGTTTATCAATAGTATAATAACAATGAACATAGAATATATAAGACCTCAAAATGACCAAGAGACATAAAATATTTGAAAGACTATGTTTTTAGATTTTAGAAAATGTCTTTGTAGATACCATTATGGTCCTGGTGTAAAATTTTCGATCTTTAGAATGAATTACTCCGTAATATTTTTAATCCATTTTTGCTCTTTGTCCTTGGTAGGACAACACAAAACTGTCCGCCTGGCAATGCATGAAGACATTTTTCTTGAGATCAGTTCTTAGAGAATTCTTCTTCAATGGCCAATGTACATACATATTTATTGATGGCGGAAAATTGCTTATTTGAACCTTACATAACTACGCTGTTTGATTTTTTTATAGCCCCTAGTCACTATTGATAAAAATCTCGTGCAAATTGAAGAGTTGTTCAAGGAAGATGGACAATGGGCATATGAACTTGAAATATTAAAATATGTTATTCATTTTGAAAAATCCAATTGTATAATTTAACTTCATTTTATTTGATCAAGTTGTATACATGTGTGATATATAGATGTAATATATTTGTCCCTCCTATATTTTTATTACTCTTGATGGAATATATTCACATATACCCCAGGGGTCAAGATAATAATGAACGTATCTCCGCAGTTGAGTAAGGAAATATCAACAGGCTGAGGCCGAGCTCGTTAGCCAAGGCAAGGCCTAGGTCAAACCTGGTTATGATATTAATGAAAGAATTCCAAAACTGCAGGCGAAGCCGAGCCCTTAACCAAGGTTGGGGTGAGGTTGTACTTGGTTTTTAAGATAGCAAGAGAACCCCAAAACTGCAGTCGAGAAGAGAAAGGTTTGTGGCTTAGAGCGGAGCTTCATCCGAGGCATACACTCACCAAGGTAGTTGGTAGGCAATTTCTTATATTTATTTGGGAGATACTCTTGTGTAACAATATTGTGTACAATTAGAATATTTTACTTGATCGAAATTTTGTGGTCTGGTTTATTTCAGTCCAATTTTTTATGAACTGGTCTGATCTTTATGTATTTTACAATTGCATAAATCTAGTCTGGTCTGTTAAAGTCTGGTCTTGTCTGGTTTAGGACTAAAATGAGTCCAAGTAAAAACATTCTTACAATACGTAAGTTATACTTCTTTCATTTTAAGATGTGTTCAATCTTCCCAATAGCTCCATGAAGCAAGGGCTCCAGTACAATTATTTCTACATGATTTTGTTCAATCCGACATATATACTATGTATATTCTGTTACATTTCAATCAGACTTAGAATGTTTTTACTTGGACTTATATCAGTCCCAGACCAGTTCAGACCTGACCTGACCAGATCAGACCAGAATTTGACAACACATTTAGAATTCAACCATAGACCGATCTATGTCGTTTATGAACAAAATGAATCCCCCCTTTTATAAGAGGGGGTGTTGGTGTTCATATACGGAGTATTTGTTTTTTAACTTGTGAGCTTTTGAGTGTGTTGCAATTTTGTTATCTTTAGGTATATCACTTTTGAATATACTCTCCATCATCCATTTCTATAGTGCTATCATCCCCCATTAAAATGATTGGTGCTTGATGAGACAAAATGAGCTATATATATAACTCCATGTGAGTCTTACTGAACTCCACAAATCTACTTCATTAGAATACGCTACTATGGGCTCGAGGCCGGAGATTTTTAATGAAAATAAATATGTCTTTTTTGAATTGTTTATTTTGTGTGAATGAATACCTATTTTATTGTGCGTTGATGTCCGGGTTGGTTTAACACATAAATTATTACTCCGTATTTTATACTTGTACTCTAATCCTCAAATCCAGATTGGAACGTCAATTGTCTACAGACATAAAACATGGTCTTATCTGTTAAGTTCTTTGTTTGATGGTCCAAGAAATTTTTATGTTCTAGGTTTGATTTCTACAATCATCATAATTTCATTATATGTTCATCTAAGTCCTATTTTATTTTATGTTCTAAGCTTGACACTATTGATCTTGACATGTAACGTTAAGTATTTAATTAGGCCTTTTGGCCTCAATAAAACTAAAAAGAATACAAAACACAAAAATGTGATTTGCTATTTTACAAAAATGTTACCAATATCACAATGTGACAAAGTGATCCCGGCAATAGTGACTCCGATGCACTGACTCTTGTGTAGTGACTCCGACACAGTGACTACGATACAGTGACTCTGGCGCAGAGCCTTCCGACCACCGTGACCACCGCCTTCCAGCAGAAAGTCAATGACCACCTCCATCCAACCTATGGCCACCGCCTTTCCTCCGGTGACCACACTCCCTAGCACCACCCCTTGTCAGCCTCCACAGTCCACACCACTGTTACTGCCCGGACCACTCACTAACCCACCGCACCACCATACTGCCCCATTCTCACACCCTGTCACTGCACCACTCACACTCCACCTCCCTCCTCACCCAACATCGCCGTCTTACTACCCTCAAATCTAACCATAGTCACCGTCGCCCAACGTCGACCCACTATCAAGTCCTAACTCTAGCTGCCATCTCCATTATTAGACACCATAAACTCATCTGACGCCGCCACTGCCTCGCCACCACCCCGCCTCCAACATATCTTCATCACCACCAACATCCATCATTAAGGAATCGATGAAGAAGATGATCAATTTGTAGATCTAAAATTTGGACCATGATTTTAATTGCAACGGGTCAACATTTCATGTTTGCCAACACACAAGTTTGACCATTAATATCTTTCATTCCTTATTAGTAAAAATTTAAAAAATTCATATTTTGAAATTTTAGAATGAGTAGAATTTAACAATATTTTTTGAAAATCTAATTTATAATACTTTAATATTAATAAAATAGTCAAAGTAGAATATATGAATAGTGCAAAAAGTCCAATGTTGCAATTATAGAGAACGGAGGTAGTATAATATTATGAAAGTTATAAATTTTATATTTTTACAAAAGTAATTTTAACAAAGAATATTTTATATCGATCATTTTTATATTATAAATAAAAATGAAAAGACGATTTGATAGTTTTATGTATATATCATACATAATACTACCTCCGTCCCAATTTTTTTTACCATTTCATAAAATTTGGGCCATGATTTTGATTAGTATAATAATATGAAAGTTATAAATTTTATATTTTTATGAAAGTACTTTTAACAAAGAACATTTTTATATCATTTTTATATAATAAATAATATCCAATAAAAAGATATACCTGGTCAATGTTTTAAAAATGACAAAGATTTTTGGGGCGGAGGTAGGATATATTAGTGGATTTCCCATCTTTGTATAGTTTAGAATTTAAATGTGTACATGAATTTAAGGGTCCGTTTAGTAACACTGAAATTGGCTGAATCGGTTTAATTTGTTGAAATTTATGAAGTTAGGGTTGAAGTGGCTGAATTGACTAACTTTGCTAAGCTATGGAAAAATATATTGATATTTTGTTTTATTAATAAATTTAAGAAAAAATTACATGTAAATAGGTTGTATGGTACTCTACAACAACTTGAGCCAATTTAGTCAGAAAAGTAATTTCAGACTTAACTAAATTCTACGTGCAAAGTAAAAAAAAATGCACGTTTCATAAAAGTTCGCTAATAAGGTTAATAAGCTAAATATATATTGTAGGAGTTACTAAACAGGGTTTAAAAGATTGATCTTAGTCCTCTTACTTAGAAACTTACCCTTTTGACTTTTAAAATTAACTGATGCACCTAACCTTAAGGTAGTGAATGTTTAGTTCAAAATTCGAGTATATTGTAGCTGAAATTGTTAGCATTCTTTGAGAAATCTAGAGGGGTTCTCTTAACGTATGCATGCATGCATGCGTTATTGTATTAGCAATTACTTGCCATGTATTGGGTAGATAATTACCGCATGTGTATATTTAATGTACAATATTCTTTCCTTTGTTATTCTCTCATAGAATATTCGTAGGAGTATAATTAGCTATCACTATTATGGCAGTTTCCATGTATATCTGTGTGTCCGTTGTAAACTCCTTGTATATAAGGCCCTCTGGCCGTATCAATAGAGGCAAGGTTTTCAGCCAATTTGGTATCAGAGACCATTCTCTTCTTCTACGCCATGACTTCCCCTTCTCCGGCCAAATTTCACCCGGCCTTGGCCGTCTCCAACATCCGAAATTTCATTCCTATTACTCTTGATATTGAGACCGTCGAGTACTCATCTTGGGCTGAGCTGTTCAAAATTACAGCTCGTGCCTATGAGGTACTTGATCATATCCTCCCGACGGCTGCCTCGTCCACATCTTCCACCACTGCATCATCATCTACTCTCACGCCCGAGCAGCGCATCGCACAGGAGGCTGCCGCCGCCGAGGCAAAAGCTCTCTGGAATCGCCTAGATGCCATTGTTTTACAATGGATCTATGGAACTATTACCACTGATTTGCTCCATACCATTATCGAGCCCAACTCCACGGCTCAATTGGCATGGGAGCATCTCGCGGAAATTTTTCAGGACAATAAACAATCCCGGGCCGTGTATTTGGAAAACCAGTTCTCAAATATCCGCCTTGAACAATTTCCCAATGTTTCTGCCTATTGCAAAGCATTGAAAATCATCTCTGATCAATTGGCCAATGTCGATTCCCCTGTTGATAACAAACGACTTGTTCTCCGTTTAGTCAATGGCTTGACTGAGCAGTATGAGTATGACATGGTTGCTTCCCTCATTCAGCAAGCAGATCCGCTCCCCTTATTTTCTAAGGCTCGGTCCATGCTTACACTTGAAGAGGCCCGGAAGAATCAACAAAATGGTCAGTCCCAGGCTACTGCTATGCTCCACCATGCGCCGCCGCCGCCGCCGGGTCCACCGCGTCCCAACGAAACCCCTGCACCCTCTCGATCGGACGGTCGGAATACTCGTACCCGCGGTCGTGGTGGATCTGCCCGTGGTGGTCGTTCTCGTCATGTGAGAGGGCTAGGCTAAGCACTGTGCGGATGGTAGCCGGTTTGACCACCGGACTAAAAGTTTCATCACAATCAGCCGCTGACAACCAGCCGCGCTTTGTGGCGTTCCAAGGTCCCATCCGATCTGTATTTATGTTTAAAAAGCCACATACATCGAATAATATTTACGTCAGTGGGCCGGGGAACCAACTCCCACGTCCTATTTTTAATAAGAGCACTGTACTCACCACACATAGCATTTTTCCAATTCGGGTCACGAAGAGCCTCAATAGGTGTTCGTGGTAGGGGGGACGGAGTATGGGAAAGGATGGTGGTGGACAAGTTGACGTGGGATTTGGGTTTGAAAATCCCAGCACGTGCCCTGGTAATCATTGGGTGACGGCTAGGAGCAGTGGGGTGTATAATAGGTGGGTTTGGGATTTGAGAACCAGAGGGTGGTGACGAGGAGGTGGGGAAGCAGGAGGTGTAATGGGTGGAGGGTTTATCGTGGCAGTGGGGGAATTAGAGTTAGGCCATGCAAAAAGTTGTGGCACGTAGGTGGAAAGATGGGGGGGATCAAGAAAGGTATAGGCTGGGGACGATGGGGTGGGGTGGTGTAGCTGTTGGAATGGCATAGTATTTTCATTAAATGTAACATGCCGTGAGATGATTATTTGATTAGAGGTTAAATTGAGACATTTGTATCCCTGATTAGGAGGATATCCCAAAAAAACACAGGGAGTGGACCGGGCTTGGAGCTTATGAATGGTGGAGGAGGGAATATGAGGGAAACATAGGCATCCAAAAACCCGGAGATGAGTGTAGGTGGGACGCTGGAGATATAAATTCTCGGTGGGCGAGGTATAGGAGCCAGAGAGTGATGGGAGAATGTTATAAAGATATGTAGCCATGTGGACGGCGTGAGGCCAGAGTTTAGGAGGCACGGAGGCATGCAACAGAAGAGTTCGAGACATATTATTAATTGTTCTTATAGTTCGTTCGGCTTTGCCATTTTGAGGGGAAGTGTAAGGGCAAGAGAAACGAAAATGAAGACCATGTGTGTCACCAAATTGGCGAAAAGAAGAATTAATATATTCCGTGCCATTGTCACATTGTAGGACCTTAATACTACGTTCAAACTGAGTCTGTATATAATTGTAGAATTTGACAAATACAGAAAACGTTTGAGATTTATGTTGAAGATGAAAGACCCATAAGTAGCGGGTAAAATCATCCAAGAACAAGACATAATAACGGTGACCAGTGGAACTTAAAACAGGTGAAGTCCATAAATCACTATGTATTAAATCAAATGGATGCAAAGTAACAGAATTAGATGACTGAAATGGTAATTTGGTATGCTTTCCCATTTGACAAGACGTACAAGAATGGGAGAGCAATTTATTACATTTGATAACATTATTTGTTCTAAGAAAATTAAAAACAGGGTCCCCGGGATGACCAAGCCGACTATGCCATATTTCACCAGAAGTATGTAACAGCGCCGAATTGGAGCACAACGGCCCGGTGGACTTTGAAACTGGGTAGAGCTGACCGGAACTATTACATCTCAGAATTGGCGCCCCCGTGTGGAGATCCTTCACAGAGAAACCAAACGGGTCAAATTCAACCGATACATTATTGTCAGATGTAAATTGACGAACAGAAATAAGATTTTTGACAAGTTGTGGGGCATGAAGTACATTGGATAATTGAAGAGGGAATTTAGAAGTGGGGATATGAGTAGAGCCGTGACCCAAAATAGGGACGGTTTGACCGTTACCTACTAAAATGTGAGAATCAGTGCGCTTATTAAAATAAGGAGTAAGAGTACCTGCAGTGGCGGTCATATGAGATGTTGCGCCTGTGTCCATATACCAGTTATCATCCGGCTGGGAGAGGGACATAGTATGCATAGCGGCCTGAATATCGGTAGGGGAAGCAGTGTAGGCCTGAGCAGGACGAGGTCCAAGAATGCCGGCCGAGGAGCGTGGCGTCGGCGGAGCACCCCAGGACATAGTAGGGACTGGACAAGGAGGGACCGACCACTGAGGCGGCGGCCAGTAGGCCCACGGTGGACAGGACCACTGTACTGGACGCGGAGAAGCAGGTGTGGAGGGCGTGACGTCACTTCGCGGAGGCGGACGATATTATACTCACAGCCTCTTCTGACCGTCTTCGCCGCTCTATTATCTCCAGTCTTCATGCGGAATTTTCTATGACCGATCTCGGTCCTCTCACTTACTTCCTTGGCATCTCGGTCACCCCTCATCCTGGTGGTCTCTTCCTGTCTCAGCAGAAATACGCCCAGGACATCATCTCCCGCGCCGGCATGGGTTCTTGTAACCCGGTTACTACACCCGTTGACACTTTGTCCAAACTTAGTGCCACGGCTGGTCCTCCGATACCCGATCCTTCTCTCTACCGCCGACTTGCCGGGGCTCTCCAGTACCTCACATTTACCCGCCCGGACATCTCCTATGCCGTACAACAAATCTGTCTCTACATGCATGATCCCCGTCTTCCGCACTACAATGCTCTTAAACGGATTATCCGTTATATCAGCGGCATGTCACACTTTGGTCTCCATCTACGGGCATCCCCGACGTCCTCCCTTATCTCATATTCTGACGCTGATTGGGGTGGGTGCCCCGATACACGCCGCTCTACTTCCGGTTATTGTGTTTTCTTGGGCGATAATCTCCTGTCATGGTCTTCCAAGCGCCAACCCACTGTTTCCCGCTCTAGTACCGAAGCTGAGTATCGCGGCGTTGCTAACGTTGTGGCGGAAACCTGCTGGCTCTGCAACCTTCTCCTTGAACTTCATCATCCCTTAACCAAAGCCTCTATTGTGTATTGTGACAATATTAGCACCATCTACATGTCCGGCAACCCTGTTCACCATCAACGGACTTAGCACATTGAACTCGACATTCACTTTGTTCGGAAAAAAAGGTTGCCCGAGGTGAAGTTCGGGTACTACATGTTCCTTCTCGCCATCAGTTTGCTGATATTTTTACCAAAAGATTAGCTCGGGTCTTATTTGATGATTTCCGGTCCAGTCTCAACATACGTCCTCCTCCGGCTGCGACTGCGGGGGCGTCTTAACGTATGCATGCATGCATGCGTTATTGTATTAGCAATTACTTGCCATGTATTGGGTAGATAATTACCGCATGTGTATATTTAATGTACAATATTCTTTCCTTTGTTATTCTCTCATAGAATATTCGTAGGAGTATAATTAGCTATCACTATTATGGCAGTTTCCATGTATATCTGTGTGTCCGTTGTAAACTCCTTGTATATAAGGCCCTCTGGCCGTATCAATAGAGGCAAGGTTTTCAGCCAATTGGTTCAAATAAGTTTCAAATTAAGTTTGTTTTGTGTTTTGGCTTAAAAAAGCATTATCACTAAATTTTATGACCTGTTTTATTTGAATTGCTATTAAAAAATCTTTTTCTATGCATATTACAACTCTTATCCATATGATATTCCTGGCCTCTGTCATAAATTGAGTTGCAAATTTGACTTTTTTGGTCAAACATATTTATTTTATTCACTTAATTAAGATATCAATTCTTAAATAAATTTTATTTTGAATTTTGCGTCTCTATAGAGATTTTAATGTAGTTTCTGAATGTGTCAGTTTTTATTATTAAAATTGAATTAATTATCGATAGAGAAATTTAAATTTAACATTCGTTGATAAAAAATGTCGAATTTGCAGAACAATTTAGGGCGAATGTGTTATAACTTTTTAGGCTTAATCTTCTAATTCAAATATAGTAATTCTAAAACTAATAACAAACCAGTACTGTAATTAACATTGTTTTTGTTTTAGACATGTGATTTCATTAGAAACATATATCATATGTCCTATTTGAAATTACATATTGAAAGTGTCCTAATGATCATTATATAAAATAAAGGGAGCAATTAACATTCATTTACGTAAGTGAGTCTTTGAAGTATACCTATTATTACTCCTAGATATTAGCTACACAGTTGCATTATGATAAAGCATTCCACAAATGTTAGATAACTTAATTTGAGGGCAAAATCTAAATATTATGAATTTTAATGATTGTACTCAATTGCAATATAAATAGAAATCAATTTCAATTGAAATGACTCTACTTTATTAGTACTAAAGTAGATGTTTTTGGGTATGAACCATAACAAGTTTGGCCCTTTATTATATTACCAAAGTGGTGAAAATGTGAAATTGAGATAGTGTCACATGGAGATTTGGTGGTCCGCTAAATTGCTACATAGTTCCTAGCTCACTGATATTTTCACCAAGTGCTTGTCTCCTAAGCGTTTTATTTTTCTTAGGGACAATCTGCACGTTATTTCCCCTGCACAGATTGAACAGGTGTAATAATGTATTTAATATCCTAAATAGGTTTTCCATATGTAATAGGTTTCCTTATGTATTCGTGACGCTTATTTTATTATATACTACCATCCGTTCTTTTTTAGTTGCAACACTTGCCTTTTTTGGCAGTTTCATATTAGTTGCAACATTTCCCTTTAAGGTGATAAATGAGTCATTTATGGACATGAATACCCTTTCAATCCTTCTTTCATTCAATCCGGTGCCACTCTTTTGAATTACTTCGTGTCCACACACGCAAACCATTTATCTCTCTTACACGTCTTCAATTCCTTTTCTTCATCTTTTTTTCTGTTCATTTCTATCACATATACCATGGATTTGTTACCAGTTTCTCACAATCGATTCTACTTATGCTTTTCTCTCACTGGAACATGACGTCTACTTTTTTTTCTCTTCACCTTGTTGCTTCGCCGGCCGAAGTTCGGCCAGTTTGAAAATTTAGAAAGAAGATTCCTAGAGCGAAGAGGTGTATAAATCGGCTTCCTCCTGTGACTGTCTTTCAGGATTGGACTGTAAGGTATAAGTAAATCTGAAATCTGAAATTGCTCTTCACGTAATTCCAACAATAGAGGCTAGCTGGAGCATTGGAAGGTGATTATCAATGAGGATAGATAATGGAAGTTAAAATGGGAAAAATCATTTGTTCGAAAATTGAAAAAAATTATGAATCCGTGTTTCCGTATGGTTGTTGTAGCCTTCGCCGCAGATGGAAAAGAGAAAAACAGAGGTGTGGTACAGGGGTAGAAGCGGAAAATGTTTTCTTTCGCTTTATTCCTTAAAGTGTGTGCCCGACCTGTATGTTGCAACTAATTTCGAACGGAGGGAGTATATGACATCTAGAACTACCAAATTGATAAACCTGTCATTATTCTCACAAGTCACTGTTTGAAGTTGAACCTGAGACTTCTCCCTTATGACACTTTCTTCCTGTCAGGTGAGTTATGCCTCTAATTCTTGCTTCCTTTAGATCTATGCCAAGCACTTTGCTCTGCGTGAGAGGATTCATTGCCCTAGAGATGCTCAATAAGTCCCATTTTTATTAAACAATTCAACTTCAATTTTTTTTATCTTAATAACTTTCCTCCCAAAGCACCTCTAAAGTTTACTAATAAGTAAAAACACACTATATTCATATTCGCTCAATAATTTTAATGAGCATGTAACATGTACCACGTATTAAACAAGTACATTAAATCAATATATAGAAATTACCATATATACATATTCAAATAGTTAATATATAAAATGAATTATTACACACTCTCTTAATATAAAGTAGGGGGTTAATATTGTAGAAATGATAGGGTTAGCCCAAATTATACCGTGAGATTGATATACTGTGAGCACGGTGTACCGATCCCAAAACGCCACCGTTTTTTTCCAATTAGACATTGCAAATCACCTTGCATCACTCAAATAGAGAGCTCGTCGATTCAGTCTACCGGATTTCGCAAAGACTTGGCTCCAATATTCCACTTTGTTCTCCAATCTTCGACTTATCCACTCCTCGTTCTGCATTTGGAATTGCTACGCGTGTTGCACATCTACTCTGCGTAGAAGCAATATGTTCGCCCAATATAAAATTGCTCTCCATCTGGGAGAGTGGGAGGGCCGCATCGAAATAGTAGGCCTCCTTAATCCACATACATTTGCACTTCGTCTCCTGTAGTACTTCGAAATTGCTTGGTTGATTTTTCACTCCTAGTTTTGAGGCCATTGGTTGACCTTTGACCGCCTGCGTGACACAGCTGCTACAAAAAAAAATCAGATCCATCGCTAATCCAATGTTGTGCTTCGCCGGTCGGAAACTCCAATTAGATGCCTAACTTTAATTCCATGAAATCCAAGATAGATATGAGCTCCAATATACTCTGTATCTAAGATATTATTTGTGATAGAATGGAACTGATTGCTCTCTAACGAACCCTGACAGGTAAATTTATAATAGAAGAGTATTGTTTAAAATACATAAATAACCCTAGTCTATTACACCCCCTCAAACTGTGCGGGAGATACAACGCACATGTTTTCTTTTAAAAAATGAAAACGTTTACTAGGAAGACTCTTGGTAAAAATATATGCCAACTGAAGATGAGTAGTAGGAACATATTGAACCAATAAATCAC
Source organism: Cuscuta epithymum (assembly GCA_945859915.1). Lineage (NCBI taxonomy): Eukaryota > Viridiplantae > Streptophyta > Magnoliopsida > Solanales > Convolvulaceae > Cuscuta > Cuscuta epithymum. The sequence continues at coordinate 340,869 of CAMAPF010000210.1, read as the reverse complement.
CATGAGCAACTCGCTCTCAAACAAAGTGATGGTTAGTGTACCCGGGGGGTAGCTTATCCGAGGGGTTATTGCGCGGAATAACCTAGAGAGAAGTCAGAGCAAGCAAGTAAGAGAGAGAGAGTCAAATATATTAAATGAACTCGAGATGTTGGGATCGTGGATCGTTTACAAGGGGAAAGAGGCTGCTGTTTATAGCAGTCATAAATGCTAAGCACGTACACGTGTCGCTAATCCAACGACTGAGGGTCACCTCAATCGGGGTGGCACCGGCATTTGCATGTGCACCGCATTAAATGCGGTGGTTGGACGTGACACCACATTAAATGCGGTGGTTGCCTGTCCCCAAAGGGAATCTTCGCTGAGTGTGCTGTAGCCGAAGGCCATCATGTGGCCGAACTTGTATGGCCGAAGGCTACCCATGTGCCGAGGGCGCCTAGGAACCGAAGGCTCCTATTTTCTGTCTTTTTCTCCCAGTAGCTTTTTATGCTCAAGCCAAGCTGTCCTGTGGAATTTGGAACCCTCGGCTATAGGGCCGAGGGCACCTACATGTGCACCGTGGGCTTCATTAAACTTGGTCCACTATATTTGGGATCTATGCGCTCATTGGGCTTGATGGGCCTGTGTAGGAGAAGCAAAAGTCTATGGGCCGGGGGTCCCAGGGCCATATACTCTATCAGGAGTCCCCCACTCCTTTTGCCGAAGGGTACTTGAGGGAAAAGGAGTAATTGTGTTGGTTCTGCCGAAGGCACTTTCATCTGTGGGAGATCTCTTCCATTGATCACTCGTTTTTGCGGTGTTTGCCGAGGGTATTCCCTCAGTCCCCCACATGTCGAGGGGTGAGGGCTCCTGAGGTTGCTTTTCTATAGGGGTGAAGGCTACTCTTGTAATCATTGGTACATTTGTGTAATTTCTTGACAATTTGTGTTTTCCTGAGGGGTATGTTGATTATGTACACCCGAGGGGTTGTGCTTACTGTTTTTCCTGGGGGCTACATGTGTCATTTGTAGCTTTTTTGTGTGTGTGAATTTTTGTTTGATGCTTTCTCGAGGGGTGTATCCCAGTCCCCCACTCCTTTAGGCCGAAGGCTAGTCGGGCTGAAGGAGTTATGATGCATTGTGTTAACCCCGAGGGGTTACTTCCTGGTGAGGGAGTGATAATATGTGGTAAGCCGAAGGCTCATATCGTTTGACGATGGTAGGTGGTTCCCCGAAGGCATATCTTGATGTTGCCTGAAGGGTGTCGGGTGGTTCCATCTTAATGTTTCAAGTTACAGCCGTTGTGATAGATCCGTTGAAGGTGGGGCCCATGTGGCATGCTCCCATTGGCTGGAGGTGGGTAGGTGCCATCCATTGGCTGAAGCGGTGGCTTGTAATGATGGACTTTTAACCGCAGGCCCATGCTTTGAGGCTAACCCTGGTTGGGGAGCCTAAAAATACCCCAAGGTCACACCTCATTTGCCATGCGCGTTTATTGTGAAGCAAAGCTCTGCCAAATTGTTTCTAGAGAGAGAAAGCCTTATTCGATCAAACCTTAGCTTCCGAGGTTAGTTCATCATCTGTTCTTCGATTCCTTAGCATTTTTTGCTTTGTCACCTTTTAGATCTAGTGTTTAGACGCCTTAGGGAATCCTTCATCCCCAATACTTCTTAAAATCAATCTTGAAGGATGTCTTCAGAGAGCGATTCTCAAAATATATCGGGGGAGGTTCCGGTGGAATCAGAGAGCTCTTCTAAATGTGGGGTCATCAAGTGAGCAGGCCTCGACACACAACGATTCTGATGTGGCCGAGGGGGTCCAGGACAACCTCAGGATCGAGTTGGAGGCCGAGGACTTCGAGCAGGTAGCTAAAGATGAAGAGTTAGCTCTGGCACTCCAAGTAGCCGAGGAGGAAGAGGAGAAGGATCGGCAGAAGGTGACAGTTGTCGTGCTGCCCCCTCGCAATGCTGGTGAAACCAGTAGCTCCTGGCCCCTTAACCCGGAACCCCTTAGGGTTTCTCTGGGAAAGAAGAAGAAGAAAGTGAGGGCTGCACCAAAGAAGAAGCAAGTTGCGGCTGACTCAGGGCAGCCATTGGGGATTCCCGAGGGGCACTCCTATTTGAACACCGCTGCCCTCGAGGTGAAGACGAAGGCTGGGGAGGCTGAGTACCTCAAGACCCAATTTTATGCTGGGCCGTCGGCGCAGGTGGTAGAGCCAGGGCCTGACGATGTGTTGTTGTGCCCTCCCGGAGGCTGCTTCACTGTTCACATCCTCTCGGTGGAGTTGGGCCTTCGGTTTTCGCTCCATCCGTTTGTTATAGAGTACTTGCACTTTGTGAAGCTCGCCCCATGCCAACTTACCCCAAACAGCCATTCCTACTTGTCGGGTTTTCTCTCCCTCTGCCGGGATGGGGGGGGGGTAGAACCCACTCTAGATCAGTTCTTCCTTTCATTCAATCTTTATCAGGGGGGTCACTCGCATGCCGGGGGCTTCGCCAACTTGCAGCAACTCCCGGAATGGAGGTTGTTCTCCGAGGTCCCCTCATGTCATAAGAACTGGAAGGACCGTTTTTGCTTCATCAGGGTGGCCGAGAACCCTTTTCACGCGCCTCTTCGTGATAACTTCCGAAGGCACCCAAAGGTTGGGAGTACCGCTCTGGAGAGGGAGGAGAGAAAATTAACGGCCAAGCCGGAGGGGTCAGACAAGTTGATGACGATAAAAGCTGCCACCCTTCCCGACGAATTATATCTACTCGGCTTCCGGCAGTATCGTCTGACAAGGGAGAAGGATGAGAAGTATCCTCCGATCGATCGCGCCTATGAGAGTGGTGGAGGTCGTTGCCGAGGGCTCCTGTTTTTAGTGCTTAGTATATTTTTACTTGTGTTGCTCGCGATCTAACATCTGTGTGTTTTTACAGGACCCACCATGGATCTAAAAGCCATCACTGCTCTGAGGAGCAAGCTGGAGAAGGAGTAGAAGAAGAGAGGGCCGAAGCCTTCTCAACAGAAACCCGTCAATGAGTTTTTCAAGAAGGTTGAAGCCACCAAGGCCCCGGAAGGTGAGGGGCCTTTAAAGAAAGAAGCCGCTGATGCCGGCTCTGATGCCGGGGGCTCCCAGGTCGAGGAGTCCAAAAGAAAGAAGACCAGGAAAGGCGTTGCGCCCCCGGAGAAAAAGAAACAGAAGAAGGGGGTTGGTGTTCCTGAGAATGATGCCCCCGGGCTTGTCTTGGAGAAGCAGCCTTCTCCCGAACCACACGTCGGGTGGGTGACTATCCCTCGCTCCCCTCTGGTTCCAGGCACCACATGGCCTTGGGAGGAGGTGCAGTTCACCATTAAAAAAGGGACTGCCATCGATGCCAAGGGGGTGACCCCTTCGTAGGATAGGGAGGTGTTGTCCAAGCTCGAGGATGAAGCCCTCGATGCCAAAATCATCCAGGCCTCTGTTACTGTAAGTGTCCAAAAGTCTCTTTCCCTTGGTAAACTCGCCTTAGCATTTTCCTTTTCCATAGACTGATCCTTAGTGCTTTCTTACTTGTTTGCAGGCTAGCGTGGCCCTCGGGGAGTAAATGCGGAGGGTGGAGCAATTGCACCTCCAGAAGGCGCAATCCGACGCCGCGAGGAAGTTGGCGGAATTGAAGGAAGCCCTCCGTCTGGCCATCGAGGGGCTGGATGCTGCCAAGAAGGGGCCAGGGCCGAAGGGAAAGTTAAAGCCGAGGAGGCTGCTGATGCCGCTGCCAAGTCCGATGCTGAGAAAGCCGAGGAGGCTAAGAAGGAGGTCGTTGCTCAGGCCGAAAAGGATGCGATTGCTGCTTTCATCGTTGACGGCTGGAAAGCTGAGGATCAGAAGGCGTGGGTGGCCTCAGTGATTGAACAAAATGTCGATGCCTGGGTGGCTGGTCCTGGTGCTGAGTGGCTGGCTCGAAAGGGTAACACCTACTGGCAAGGCGGGGAGTTCTTCACCCAGCGCTTGATCTGTCGGAAGCTCGCCCAACATTTCAATATCCCCTCGGAAAAATTTGAGCCTACTGCATATGGCTTACCTCCTCGGCAACCGGACATCAGAATTCCCCTTCCGGAAGGAGAAGAGAGGCCAATCCTCCATGACTCGGAGCTGCTGAGAGAAGAGGGAGGCGAGGATAATGAAGAGGACGGGGATGATGCTACTTCGAAGGCTGTTGAAGGGGGGGGGGGGGGTCGTAGATATTTGTACTTAGGAAATTTTCCTTAGTATATTTTTTGTAATAGCTATGTAGGCTTTCGGCTTTGGCCATTCGTAAACAAACATCCTCAACACTTATGTGAATCTTTGTCTTTGAATATTTGAATGAACGTCCGTGAAGATGCCTTCGTCTTTATATATGCCCTCGTCTTTTCTTACTTTGTGAATGCTTTTAAATGCCTTCTTCTTTTTTGAAATTTTGTATGGTGGTGTCCTCTAGGGGCTTTGTGCTTTTGGACTTAGAAAAATTTAGGAGAGTTTCATCAGTGTACCCTCCGCCCGTATTACACCCTCGGGTTACATAAGTATATAATCGGGAGCATCTTCTTGTGGACTTGGCACACTTTAGGAGAACTTGTATGAGCTTGCCCTCGACCTGTAGTGGATTTAGGAAAATTTCCCCTTAGTCAGATGTGTGGAAACATTGCAATTTAGCCTTCGACTCGTATTGAGCCCTCAAGTATTTAGCGTTGAAGCCCTTGGGTAATAGTTCAGCTTGAAGAGGGGGGCCTTCGGCTTAAGTGAAGGTAAACCTCAAATTGTGGACTTAGAATATTTTAGAGGAAAGGAGTCCGCTTGCCTTCGGGTAGAAGAGCTTCCGGGAGTGTCCCAATTGTGGACTTAGGGACAATTCTCACCTTAGCCACCTTAGTAGGACTTGGTGAAACCTTGTTAAACCTAAGTCCTGAGATTTCGGTAGAAGAGCTTCCGGGATTGTGGACTTAGGGACAATTCTCACCTTAGCCACCTTAGTAGGTTGCTTCCTAGAGTTTAAGGATTAGAGGGTATGTGAAGAAAGAGGAAAGTGATGAGAACAAGATTATGATTTTGTGGGGTTTGGTGGAGGATTTGGATAGATTTTGAAGAAAGAAAAATATGAGTATGAGGTTCGGGGTGATTGAATTGGGGAAGAAGATGGAAAGTAAGGTGTTGATTTGGGTTTGAAATCCCAATTACCTGACTGCGTGTCCCTTTGTTTTCGATCGAGTATGCCTGTGTTTTTTTTAGCGTTGGCAGCTGCTGGGAATGGTACTTCCGCTCATACTCGACCACGTATGGATTGATACTCGACCGAGTATGTCTCTAAATGCTCAAATTTCTTAGGAGGCAGTAGCCTTTTGAACATGTACTTCTGATCATATTCGACCGAGTATTGAGTGATACTCGACCGAGTATTTCTCTTTTTGTTAGTTTTGAGTCTGGAGGCAGTAGCTCTGAGAAATCCTTTTCCGTTGATACTCGACCGAGTATGGAGTGATACTTGACCGAGTATGCTTCCTTTCTTCTAAACCTGCGCTCTTTTTTTTTGAGATGTAAACTTAAACTAGAATAAAAAGTAAACGTTCCTTACATGGGTTGCCTCCCAAGAAGCGCCTTATTTAACGTCGCGGCACGACGCCATCATTATGTTCAGTCATTTAAACTTGGATCGTGATAGTTTATCTTCTTCTCACTTTCACTCCTAGGACTTTCATAGGAATGATAAGTTTCTCGACTCTTCACTTTGGAAATCTTTCCAGGATCAAATATCCAGATTTTCATTGATTCATGTGGTGGGAGGAAGGGGAAGAAATCATCGTTTAGCATGGCCAATGAGAAGTTTTTTGATCCCTCAATTTTGAAGAAGATTTCATAAATGTCATTGTTCTTTTCAAGTTTTCGAGTTTCTCTTAAAGCTTCCGGAGATGGTGGAGATACCTCAAAGGATGACAATGACAAAAATTTGAATTTGAAGCTCGGCTTATCCTCTTCTTTGACCAGTTGGAGCTCCGTGTCTTTTTCTTCTTCTACTTCTTCTGGATTCTGGATCTCCTTTTGCATTTCCTTTTCATTTGTCAATGTGATTGCAAAAGTTTGCTGTTTAGGATCACATTCTATTTGAGAAGGAAGTTTTTCCGAATCCCTTGCTTCAAGTCTACTCACGGCTCCGACTATTTGAATCATTTGAGTTTCCAAGTTTGAAATGCTAGACTTGGTCTCATTTTGGAATTGCACCATGTTGTTCTGCATGGTGGTCATGTTGGTAGCAATAGCCCGGACCATATCCTCCGTAGACATGTTAGAGTTGGAGAACGGATCATACCTCATGTGAGGTACATCCCTTTCGTAACCAACATCATCAATTTGTTCAAGGTATTCATCTTGGAGCTTTGGACAGAAATCCGTAAAATGCCTATGAGACATGCAAATGTTGCATGTCTTGGCATCTTGAGCTTCTGAGTTTAAGATAAATTCCTTTATTAGAGAAGTCAAGAAGGAAATTTGACTCTCTAAGGATGATATGTTGGCACCCATATACTCATAACTCATGAAAGCTCAGAAAATAGAAGAGTAAGTTTTTTTTTTTTGCTTTTTTATTTTTATGAGATAAAATAAAAAGAAAAATGATTGCCTTTCCCCGGCAACGGCGCCAAATTTGACGTGCACTTTGTCGTGAGTGCACTCAAAATAAATTCCAATACTAGCACTAATACGTAGTATAGCGTAGTAGAGTTCGTATCCACAGGGAAAGAAATAACTCTTCTTTTTATGTAACTAGTAAATAAAGGGGGGTTTTGATCGAGTGATTTGATTAAAATTAAACACGAAGATGAACGAGTTATGTGGTTTAATTCAAAGATAAAAGGGACTTGGTATTGCTACTTTACACTTGTTGATATATTTTAGTCGATCATTGTTATATCTATAACTTATCTCCTCTCGAATACTCAATCGAGGAGTATATCCAATTCATCGAGGATAGTTATTAACAACGACCGTTCATTAATAACCCTTACTATTAGTCAAGTATAGAACAACGCCATATACCGACTTGATAGTAGCATTTAATCTTTTAACTCCTTGATGAAATCAATTGAGATTGATAACCTCAACACAACGGTTTCGGTTTAACCAACAAAATTAATCCCTCTTAAGTTTATTAACCACGACCGTGCATTAATAAACCAAAGTTACTTACTTGTGAAACTATCAACGATTAACAATCGGTTCGTTGATCATTTCTAGTAATAATTAATATGTGAAACAAAACTAGTTGATCCTTTAAGTAATGTTCAAAATATTAATATGAAATATGAATAGGAATTAATTAATACTCAAGGAAGAATATTAAAGAAGATGAATCCTACTTCAGTTAATATCAAGATGTTAACTAATTGTCATCTTAGTAACACTCCCCGATATTAACATAGAGGAAGGAATAACTATTACTAAGACCAATGTCAAGATGTTAACTAATTGTCATCTTAGTAACACTCCCCAACATTGATATAGAAATAGTATTTAAAGGAAGAATTAATATTCAAGGAGAAGAAGTTAAGAAAATAACTCACAACTTTAATAATCAACAAACTTCAAGAGCAATACCAAGAAATGGAAGTTTAGCTCCTCATTTGGAGACTAAACATGCTAAAAGAAATATAAAGAAATGCTATTCTAAACTGAGCTTAAGAGATATATGAATTGGTTCCTAAAAGTGAAGGAAAGGAGGTGTATTTATAGGCTTTTTGAGGTGCAGGTCGGGTACTCGATCGAGTATATACATATACTCGATCGAGTATTTGTAGAAACCTGAATTCGATCCTTACTCGATCGATATTCGAGTAGAATTTATATGTATACCCGATCGAGTATGTCGGTGTACTCGATCGGGTATGACAATAGAACGTGGCCAAATCTGTCCTTGCATGTTCATTTGTTCCCGGATCGGATCCTTGAAAATCAGTATTGGTACTCGATCGAGTATAAGGTATACTCGGTCGAGTATAGGTCAAAATCAGGAACTTTCCTTCTTTTTTTGTCTTGTACTCTTGCACCTTCCTTCACCATTGATCATTTGATTGATCTTGGACCTGTTTGAGCTCAGAATAAACCTAATCTAAACAATTTACAAGAATTGAACAGACTAAACTATTACACCGAGAGTGTGTAATTTCTGAAATATTAAACAACCAAAACTAACTAAAAACGTAAACATACACATGGAATTTACACGCGTATCAAAAGACAAACACGGAAAACAGAAGGAACCAACACAGAAATGGCAAATAGACTTGACGGAGTTAGAATGGGCGTAACGCATACTTGGCGAAAAAATGAGGGTACAATGAGTTAAGCTAATAGAACAACTCAATATTGCTGCGATGTTACACCAACATTTTTTTCATACTAGTTATACCCTTACTTTCATTGGTGCTTATAAGATTTTAGATTTAGATATACCTAATAAGCATGTCAAATTATATTTTGGAAAATGCTATTAAATTTGTAGTTTTATTTTCCACTACGCGTACTTTTAGTTTCAGTTTTGCACTTTTTAATTGGTAAGAAGTGAATGACTACCGGTTCATATAAATTGAAATAAACATCGTTTAGAGCATTTAAAACATTTACATATATGGTTATTCAATGTCCATCATCCCCATAACATAATAGAAACGGGGATGGAAATTATACTGAAATAAAGATATAAAAAAAATACCCATTAAACAAAACGGGCGGAAATGTACTGACCTTATAGATTCAGAAATTATTTCAACTATATCTCTTTTGATAGGTTTCCTTACTTGGTGTCCGAATTGTGTGAAAGAAAAGAGAGGAGCTATACTCCTATTTAAAGTCAAATAAGTTCATGTGTAGAGGCTAGGAGTTTCAAGAGCATTTGTTTGGATGTCCATTAATTTAGCATCTCAATTTGTCTCCTTGAGTTTACTATTCAATTTAACTATTCCTTCAAAATGATGAAGCTCCTAGCTTGTTTTACATGCAAAATATCTTGTATGAGTACACATTTATTTGGCCTCCCATTCCTAATCAATTTAAGATATTTTATTACTACATTTTCTATAGAGTCCTCCGCATGGCCTTATCATATTAGTACAAAAGTTTATCTATTATTTGGGACACGTGTGCTTATTTCCAATTTGATTGAAATGGCTTAGAAATTTATGAAAAGAATTACAGGATCGTTTTTTTACAGTTTATTTTAGATCTATTATTTTTCTAATTTAACGTAATCCACCTAGAAAAATCAAACCAATGGGATTTACAAAAAAAATGTTTAAAGGATAGCTTCTGCCGTTTAGTTTAGAACTACTTAGTATTAATTTATTACTAATGCTTTTTTAATAAAATTACTTACTTTATAAATTATATAAGTTGACAATTTATTCTTATGTATCTTAACTACTAGACCGGATTTTGGGGCGTTACAGGTGAAGTAGTCGATGGCCACGATGATGTATATGTTGTTGGAGGCGCCCCTCAACAGAGGGCCTACTAGGTCAATGCCCCACCTGGGGAAGGGTATTGCCGTGTTGATGGGGGTGTAATTGACCGCTGGCCTTTCGGGAGCCTTCTGAAAGTGTTGACAAGCGGTGCACCTTCGGGCGAGGTTCGCACAATCACGGGCCATGGTGGGCCAGAAGTAGCCTTGGAAGTCCAGTGGCGGAGCCAGAAATCTATGATTAAAGGGGCCGGTCCTAAAAAAATTTACATTGTAGAGGCCAAACTTTGAAATATCAACATATTTTCTACAGATTAAAAGTATTTATACATAATATATACTTAAGATTTTTTTTCTTGCAGGGGCCGAGGCCCCCTCCAGCCCCTCCCTGTCTCCACCCCTGCTTGGAACACAAGCCTTCGGGACATGGAGAAGGGTCCTTGGTGAGCCGAGCAAATGCCAGTGTGCACTTCCTCCATCGCAACTTCGGCCTCATCCTGATGAAGGTACTGAAGTAGGGTGTCGTTGGGATCGTTTGTAAAGCCTCCCATTCTCGAGGGTGTAGCTAGGAGCCCTCAGCTTCGCTAGTTTTTGCGGGATTCGTCCTCGGGCAGCTGCCCTGTGGTGATGAAGATACGCAAGCATGACGAATATTCGGGATTTGACGATTATAAAGATCTATGGAATAAACAGATGGTACCTGAATGGACCCATCAACCATACCCAGAAGACCTTGAGAGACAAAAAACGACTCAGACTAGGTGTGCCAGGTGATATAATCTTCAATAGCCAGCAGCCCAGCAGTTTGGTGGTCACGATGTTTGTAACGTTGGTGGCGATTTGGGGCAGAGAATGCGCCAATTATGCCATGGGGGATGCTGGCGGCAGATGAGGTCCAGGTCGTGGGGCTGTGATAGAGGAGGAGACCCCCGGCGAGCCAACGAACGTGGGACCGGAAAAAGTAGCAGCAGAGAGAGGCGGAGGTTCCAGTTGAATCGACTGAACCGAAGATGGAGCCGGCCAGGGGAACGCCAACCACTTATTCTAGAAGATAGAGTAACTCTGCGCAGCACTCCGAGTCAGCGAAGCAAAAGTAGAAGTCAAAAGCGAGGCGGAGCCGGGCATGATGACGGACGACTGCAGACCCGATGATGATGGGGAGCCGGTCAACGATAGAGGAAAAGAGGCGCTGATGCTAGCGCTCGTCGTAACAGAAGAAGGCATGGAGGTCGAGAGTGAGGTGGCTGCGGTAGTCATCGCTGCAGGCTTGTGCGGCGATCCCAAGGAGAGAGAAGAAAACGGAAAAAAAATTAGGTTTGAACCGTAGCTCGTGATACCATGTGAGAGATTGGAACTAGTTGTTATCTAAGGAGCCCTGATAGATATATTTATAATAGAAGAGTATTGTTTAAAATACATAAATAACCCTAGTCTATTAGTATAGAAGTAAGGTCCCTAGAAGTAAATATACTTCTAGGGACCTTACTTCTATTAAATCAATATATACAAGCAGTATATAATAGAGCAGTAGATAGATATATTTTGATTTGAGTTGAATTTACATTTATATAAAAGAAATTTACATTTCGTTTTAGTTTAAGTTACATTTCAATTAACACAATTTACATTTTTGATTTGCCATAAATTACATTTCAGTTAAAGTGATTTCCATTTTTTTTTATTTTCCTCAAGTTACATTTCATATACTCTCAAATTGCATTTCAATTTACGTAAAGTTACATATCATAACACGCGATTTACATTTCACATATGAAAAGTGATCAAACTACTAGAAGGAGTAACATGAGTTTTTCAGGGCGCAAGTTATATTTGCCGCTTACTGAAGTTACATGTGTGATTATGTGAATTATATTTCATTACAAAGAATTTACATCACGAAAATAACTGGGGGAAATTCACAGTTATTGTCCATCTGTATTTTTATTCAATTATTAAACCCAATGACACCTAGGAGTATGATCCTCACCGTACCTAGGGATGTTCCCACCTATGGTGCACCGATACTTCACCCTGATGTCGTATCCGCATATCCGACACGTATCCAATATCGACACTCCACCGACACGCGTTCTGTATGTATTGGGTCCGTATCTGTAATTTAATAAAAGTATTTGACTTATATTCTTAAAAATCTGGATACTTTTGATACCCGTATCCGTGAGCCGATACACGTATCTAACCCTATAACCCTGATAACTAAGCATTCCAGCCCAACTAGTTGTGAGGTTACCATGTCTAGTGGGAGGTCTCGAGTTCGAAACCCGCTAGGCACATAAGGGTTCGAAACTCAATGAAGTGAGTTTCAACCCTGATTACTCCAGCCCCCAGCTCCCCTCCCCCAGACCCCCTATAGTAAAAAAAACCTTATAACCCTGATTTCGTACATGACATGACGAAAATTTAGTAGCCGTCAAAGCGACCACAAGATATGGAACATTAGTAAAGATGATTTCGGAAGTATAGAAAACATTGGAATGCTATAATTTGTTAATTTGTCGCTTGAAGAACATTAATTGAAATCAATCTTGTTAAAAGACTTAGATGTAAATGCAAATAGAGAACAACAAATAGTATTTGAATTTAAATCGAAATATTAGTACTTTAGCTTTTTTAGTCTAATCTTTGAAATTTTATTATAACTATTGTTTTTTTGTACTGTTAGTATTTTATTTAGGGAAAGTTCTCGAAATAGAACTAAAAAAGTTTGAAAATTCCAAAATAAGACTGTCGTGTTTTTATTCCCAAAATAGGAGTAATTACTGCCAAGTTTTGAAAATACTGTCATGTTTGAAGTCTGGTATTGCCAAAACATGACAGTAATTAATCTTATTTTGGGAATAAAAACATGACAGTCCTATTTTGGAATTTTCAAACTTTTTTAGTCCTATTTCGGGTAATATCTCTTTTATTTATGAACATCTGAATTATTATATTTGGAAATTATACCCTATATTATTATGATTATTATTATTATTATTTATAAACATATCGCATACTCGTGTCTTATAATTTTTGAAGTTGTCATATCATCGTACCGTATTTGTGTATCGACGTGTCGGCGTATCCGTATCCATGCTATAACAACTGGGTTAGAGGTTTGAATTTGGAATTGGGACAGACAATTCCACCGTATAAAGGGTACTGATAGAGTATATGGGCCTGGACCCCATGGCCCACATACTCAAGTCAACGATGACCAGAACACCATCCACATGGCCCCTTCGGCCAGTGGGTCCGCATCGGCCAGAAACCGAACCGGCCCAGGAAGCACGCCTGGACTCCCGGGGGACCGCATCGGCTCATGGATCGCATCGGCCATGGGACCGCATCGGCCAAAGGGCCGCATCGGCCACAGTTCACCCTGGCAGAATGCATCTCTCTACTTTATTTACTAAGTATTGTACACAGCCCATTAGTGGCCCTATTTCGCCCAAAGAAGGCATGATTATTGTAATGGGCCTCCTAAGCCCATGGCTAGGGGCCCAAACCCACATTTTTACCTATAAATAGACCCCTTGGGGCTAGTTATAGGGGGTTGAGAAATATAATTACTCACTTTCTCTCTCTAGCTCTCACTTCTCTCTAGAATTAATACGCTATCATTTGGTGCTCTCGTTGAGAGCTAAGAACAGATCAAGTGAGTACCCTTCGTCGCTACCAGACACTACCGCTAGCTATGACAAGAACTAGGTCAAAGAACACCGGTAGGAACGCCCCACTGAACCAGGAGGGGCAGGGAAACGTTGCTGATAACGTCCCCAATGATCTCATCATCCAGGATGAGAATGCTCAGGAGGTCGAGCACGCAGCGGCTGACCTCCGCGTCCAGCTCAACAAGACTGCCCCAGACGCCCGCATCGGGCTCGAGGACAGGCGCAATGCTGATCGCGCTTCGGGCCAGCAGACTTCTCACCCTGCTGCCCCCCAGATCAACCCGGCCGCGCTATCGGCCATCGTCGCGAGCATTCTCCAGGACCCCAACGTGGTCAGCGCTCTCGTCGCAAAGACAGGGGAGAACAACACTCCGGCAACTGGAGAGGTCGCAACGGTGCCACCACCGCCACCTCGTCCGCAAGGCGTCACCTTCTTCGGTGACAACGACGACGTCCTCGCCGTGGACACCCATTCCCACACTGCCTCACCTACCCGGGATACACCGGCCCAACCTCGCGGTAAAATCTCAGCCTTCAACAGGCTGGGTGACATCGCGAGCCGTCGGGTACCTACGGGAGGGGTGGCGGGTCGGTTGGGTGGCCGCGAGCCGGGGTCGCCAAAGGAAAGCTTCGGGTCCGTTTCCCGGACAACGGATCGGCCCCGACCAGACAAAGGAAAGGGAAAACTGAATGATAATGATGCGCGCCATCAGATCAACCTGGCCCACGCGGCCCGGATCCAGACCCCTCTGGGTGGCGCTGCGGCCAACACGGACCCAAGGGACGAGATCATCGCCCGCCTGGAGAAGCGCCTCGCTGATATGGAGGCCCGAGAGGCCGCAGGGCGCGCGGCGGCTCACATATCCCAGCATCCCAACTACGATGCACTCCTGCACAAGGTCAGTGCCTTGGAGAGGGAGTTGGCCGACCGACGCGACGAGCCCGTCATCCAAGTACGGACCCGGACCCCCTTCTCTGCGAGGGTGCTCTCCGCTCCCATCCCAGAGAAGTACAAGGGGAATCCGATCAAGCCATATGACGGCCGCACTGATCCCCAGGAGCACTTCACCCGTTATCAGAACAATATGATGATGACCAACGCTTCGGAGGAATACATGTGTCGCTGGTTCCTATCCACCTTGGAAGGACCAGCGTACGAGTGGTTCAACAACCTTCCGGAGGGGAGCATCGACTCATGGCAGGATCTTGCTCAGCGCTTCCTCACCCACTTTGCCGGGAGGAAGCGCGCAAAGAAGCATTTCGCTCATCTCCTGACCATCAAACAACAGCCGGAGGAGACGCTCCGAGCCTTCCTCGATCGCTGGACGAGGGAAGCAGACGAATGCGAAGGAGCCGATGAGCGCACCCTCCTGGCCTTCCTCCGCGGAGCACTCTGGCCGAGCCATTTCGCCCGGAGTCTGTTCACAGAGCCCCCGCGGTCATATCTTGCGGCGCTCCGACGCGGGGGACAGGCACGCTGATGCCGACGAGCTCCTGAACCAGAAAAAGGGTGGGGAGAAGCAACAAAAGAAGGACTCCTCGTCCAACCCCCACCACCCGCCGGCCAACAAGGGACAACACCAGCCAAAGAAGGCACACCAGGAGCAAGGCGGACAACGAAGAGAGGATCGTTCATGGCGTCCAAAGTTGGAAGCACAACGCATCCCCCTCACCCACCCGGTGAGCGTCGTCCTCGACCACGCCGAGGCGCAGGGCCTCATTGTGAAGGACCCCAGGTCAGAGGAGGAGATATTTGCGATCCACAAAGGAGGGACATATTGCAAATACCACCGCCAGACATCCCACAGGACCGAGGATTGCACCACCCTGAAGAGGCACATCGACGGCCTCATCCGACAGGGGGAACTTTCCCAATTTGTCAAAGGTGCCCCCAAGAGTAACACTTGGGTTAACCCTGGCAAAAGGGGGGAAGGATCCTCCGGGAAAAAGAGGGAGATCGGCGCCCTCAGTGAAGATGACGACGAAGAAGAGCCCCGCCAGAAGAAGCATCACATTCACATCATCGTCGGCGGAAATACAGGGGGGGACTCGGCTACCCAACGGAAAAAATGGGCTCAGTCCCTGTACGTTGGTGAGGTGACCCACGCCCCCCCTCAGCCGAAGCGGCGGCATGTGGAAGCCATCACCTTCACCGACAAGGACCTCCCCTTCGGCCCCTTGCCCCACAGGGACGCCCTCGTCGTCAAATGCGAGATCGGCAACAACATCATCCACCGCAACTACATCGACACTGGCAGCTCCGTCAATGTGATGTACGTTGATACATTCAGACAGCTGAAGTTGAAGAAGACCGAGCTCCGGCCGATACGGACTCCGTTATCCGGCTTCACCGGGGACTCTATCGACGCCGAGGGCACGATAGTGCTTCCCGTTGTGGTCGGTGACGGTACCTGTCAGGCGAAGATTGACATGGAGTTCGTGGTTGTCAACCTGGACAGCGCCCACAACATGATCTGGGGACGACCGGCCTTGGAGGACCTGGAGGCCATCATCTCCATGAGACACCTATGCCTCAAGTTCCCCACCAAGGAAGGCGTCGGCTACGCCAGAGGGAACCAGAAGATAGCCAGGGCTTGCTACCTGAAGCTCACAAGAAAGATCAATGAGGCCGAGGAGTGGATAGACACCATCACCACCGCCTCGGCCGAAGAAGACACACCAAAGGCTGAACCGGTCGGAGACGTGGAAGACGTTCCGTTGGACGTCTCCCGGCCGGAACGCACGCTGAAGATTGGGACACAGCTCCCCCGACAGATCCGAAGGGACATCCTCTCTGTCCTGAGAGCATACGCCGTTGTCTTCGCATGGGGACCAGAGGACATGCCGGGCATCAGCCCAAAGGTAATTACACATCGGCTATCGGTGAACCCGGCCTCCTCCCCCATCAAGCAGAAGAAGCGCTACCTCTCAGCCGACAGGAGGGAATTTGTCAAAGCCGAGGTGGCCATGCTGCTCTCCATCAAACACATCAAAGAGGTGAAGTACCCCACGTGGTTGGCGAACGTCGTCCTCGCACCAAAGCCGCCCACGTTCAGAATGTGTGTTGATTACACTGACCTGAACAAGGCGTGCCCGATGGACCCATTCCCTCTCCCCAACATTGATCAGTTGGTGGATGAGACGGCGGGGTGCGAGTTGATGTCGTTCCTCGACGCGTTCAGAGGGTACCACCAGATATCCATGCACGAAGATGACGCGGAGAAGACTGCTTTTATGACCCCGGAGGGAATCTTTTGCTACCTCGTCATGGCCTTTGGGCTCAAGAACTCCGGCGCCACTTACACAAGGATGGTAGCCCGGATTTTTAGAGCAGTCTTAGGTCGGACGATGGAAGCATACGTCGACGATATGATCGTCAAGAGCAAACAATCCACAACCCATGCCGACGACCTCCGGGGCATCTTCGAGATCATGAAGAGATACAACCTCCGGCTCAATCCGAAGAAGTGCACTTTCGGCGTCCAGGGAGGTAAATTCTTGGGGTACCTAGTCAGCCGAAGGGGCATCGAGGTGAACCCAGAGAAAATACAAGCCATCATCAATATGGAGCCACCCCGCAACATCAAAGAAGTGCAACGGCTGACGGGACGCCTTGCGGCCCTGAACCGTTTCCTTTCAAAATCCGCGGAGAAGTCGCTCCCTTTCTTCCAAATAATGAGAAAGGCCACTAGCTTCAAATGGACGACGGAGTGCCAACAAGCCTTTGACAAACTGAAGCAATATCTCGCCTCCCCACCCGTCCTATCCAAGCCCCAACCCGGCGAGACTCTCTTCCTCTATTTAGGAGTGAGCACGTCGGCCGTCAGCTCCGTACTCATCAGGGAGGATGACGGAGTACAAAAGGCAATATTCTACGTCAGCAAGACGTTGCGGGAGGCCGAGCTCAGGTACTCCCCCATTGAGAAGACGGTGCTGGCCATCGTCCACACGGTGAAAAAACTGGGGCACTATTTCCAGGCCCACCCCGTCCACGTCCTCACGCATCAGCCGTTGGGCGCCCTCATGAGGAGCCCAACCAGCTCTCCAAGGATGATCAAATGGGCGATATTCCTGAGCCAGTACCAGATTGAGATCAAGCCGAGGCCATCCATCAAAGGGCAAGCCTTAGCTGACTTCGTCACCGAGTGCACGGCAAGGGAGACGGCCGTTACCACCACAGGAGCTGAACCGGACGAAGCCTGGACCCTCTACACGGACGGGTCCTCGGCCACCAAAGCTTGTGGAGGTGGCGTCGTCCTCATCTCCCCGGAGGGTTTCAGAGCGTACTACGCCATCCGCTTCAACTTCAAAGTATCCAACAATGAAGCCGAGTATGAAGCGCTCCTCAGCGGACTCAGACTAGCCGCTGGCCTTAAAGCACGCCACGTCAGAATCAAATGCGACTCCAAACTCGTAGTGAGCCAGATGGAGGGTTCCTACGAGGCCAAAGAAGGGAGGATGAAGCAATACAAGGAGGCCGCTGCGGAATTGCTCAAGGCATTCGATACCTACGAGATCACTCAGATCCCAAGGGCGGAGAACGCCGAGGCCGACATCCTCTCCAAACTCAGCTCCGACACCCCGGAGCACATCTCCAAGATAGCTAAGGTGGAGGAGTTGAGCATGTCAAGCATTCACGCTAGCCCCATACTCTCCATACAACACCAGCCGGAGGACTGGATCACTGACATCGCAACCTACATCGCCTCCGGCACACTACCTGAAGACGAGGAGAGGGCCAAACTCGCCAAACTTAGGGCGCCAAGCTATGTCATTGAGGGTGACAAGCTCTACAAAAGATCATACAATGGCACCCTCCTCCGGTGCCTCCACCAGAATGAGGCCGAGGTGGCCATGGAAGAAGTCCACTGCGGCGTATGCTCATCACATCAGGGGCCCTTCAGCATGTCACGCCGCCTCGTCGTCCAAGGCTACTTCTGGCCGACGATGGCACGCGATTGTGCTGAAGTCGCCCGCAAATGCAGCGCATGCCAACACTACCAAAGGGCACCTGGTCGGCCGGCCGTCAACTACGCCCCGGTCAGCACTGCCATCCCATTTTCCAGATGGGGCATCGACCTCGTCGGCCCATTACCAAGAGCTGCGGGCAACAACAGATACATCATCGTCGCCATCGATTACTTCACCAAATGGGTCGAGGCCGAACCACTCGCAAGCATCACCGGAGCGCGGTGTCGAAAGTTCGTCTACAAGAACATCCTCACCCGCTTCGGCGTGCCGCAGGAGATCATATCAGACAACGGCACCCAGTTTGAGGCCGAAACGTTCCAAAGCCTCCTCCAAGAATGGGGTATCAAGCACCGTTTCTCCTCCGTTGCCTACCCTCAGGCCAACGGGCAGGTTGAGAACGCCAACAGAACCATCTTGGAGGGGCTGAAGAAGAAACTCGAGGAAGAAGGCGGAAGTTGGGTCGACGAGCTCCCCAACGTCCTATGGTCCTACCGCACTACGCCGAGGAGGGCCACCGGGGAGACACCATTCTCCTTGTGCTACGGCTTCGAAGCCAAGGCTCCCACTGAAGTCACCCTCCCCAGCCGACGGGTCACACAATACGACCCCGAAGCCAATGAAGAAGCCATGAAGATTGATTTGCACCTCATTGATGAAAGGCGGGAGATGGCTTACCTTCGGGCAGAAAACTACAGACGACAAGTCAAATCCTACTACGACGCCAAGGTCCGCTCTCGCGAATTCCAAGTGGGGGACTACGTCCTCCGCCGAAGGGAAGCAAGCAAGCCGACGGAAGGAGGAAAGCTCGCCGTCAAATATGAAGGGCCCTACATCGTCAGCGCCGTCATCAAAGCCGGCACTTACAAACTAAAGAACCCTAATGGGTCAGATGTACCACGATTGTGGAATGTACACCACCTAATGAAATTTTACCAATGACTCGAGAAGTGGTGAAGCGGGCAACGTCCCCCACCCCTCGGCTTATTGGTTGAATAAAACACCCTCGGCCTAGCGCCACTTATTGAATAAAATTCATGTTTCATCCAAAGATTTGAACAAAGGTAAACCTAAGGACCGCATCGGCCTAAGCGGTGCAATCACCCGGGTCCGATGCGACCTAAAGCCGTCGCAATAAACGACGCACCCAAAGCCGTTGCAATAAACAACGCACCTAAAGCCGTCGCAATAAACGACGCACCCAAAGCCGTTGCAATACACAACGCACCTAAGGCCGTTGCGATCCACAACGCGCCTATAAAGCCGTTGCAATAAACAACGCACCTAAATATCGTATCGGCACAAGCGGTGAAACACCCAAATCGGCCGGCGATATGCAGGACGAAGGACCTGTGTGCATGGTCCAACGTCTTCAAACGGAGAAGCATACCGCGTCGTCCGCGCGGAAACCGCAGGACGACAGGCCTGAATTAAGGCTGAGGTTACAAAAACTCCACCCGTCAGTAAAATTTCGCTCAGGACCACAAAGGGCGGCCGTCAAAAGACGATGCCTTGTCCGGTCCCTCGTCGATGATAGACGTGGAAAGGCCAAAAAAGGAAGCCACTGACACCAAGCCGAGGGCGTGTTTACTCCCTCGCACTAATCCACGCGAAAAGCGTAGCGGACAAACTACCGCACATGGACGAAGGGACAGTAACCCTCCGACCACTTAAAAAAAAAAAAAGAAAAAAAAAAAAAGAAAAAAAAAAAAAAAGAGGGAAGCCGACGGACCGCGCACTCGCCGGCCTCGAGCATAAAACAAAATCCCCACAAAAACCAAGCCTCAAAATCGGCTAAGTACATATCAGGTTTTTACTAAACAGGAATCCGAAGTAAACCGCTTCGGCCTCAGTCACCCGAGATCACATTCCAGCACTCGGACGATGAGTCGCATCGTCTACAAGTAACAAAACCTAAGTGATAAAAAGGAGCGAAACACCCACAGCTAGGCAAACTTGACACTTAGCAAATTATCTGAGCCGCATCACCACAAAGACGATGCACTACCAATGCGTATCGCTTCGTCCCCGACACTTCAGGATCAAAATCCAAGAACATGACTCGGAATAGTTGTCAAGACAAAAATGGAATTCATCAAGGGACGACGAGGCGCATCGTCTTCAAAGAATGGGGGTCGCTACGTCTCCCATTAAAAGGGCCAAAACAGAAACGTGGTACTTGGACAAATGCTAAAACATTGGGACCACATCTCACTCCAGACGATGGAATACATCACCTAAGCCGTTGCGCTCCCATACTCACAAAGGGTCGCGACGTCTTAAACGCACGAGACATGTTTTGATACTGACTCAGAAATTCTGAGAAATAAGTCTCGGGGGTACGCAGACGAAGGAGCGCTTCGTCTCAATCACGCAGGGGCGCACTCCCCCCTGATACTTGGTAAGAATTTTGGAAAAAATCAAAAAGGAATACGAGGACGATAAAGACGAAGCAACACATTCATTCAAAGGCAAAAGAGTTCATTAAATTCAGATATCAAATACAAAGGGTGGGCGCTTCGGCCGTTACATGCACTTTGGTGCTGGAGCTACAAAAGTAATAAAAAGGCTAAGTACAAACTACGCTGCCTCAACGACTTGCTCTTTCCTCTGGCCGGCGTCCTCCTCACTGCCACTGCCGGCATCGTCGTCGCCACCATCCGCACCGGCCTGAGAATCAGCTGGCCCTTCGAGCAAGTAATCATCGCTGTCGCTCCAAGATGCTTCCCCCTCGTCCGAGCTAAGGATCGGAGGCTGCCTCTCCGACGGGGGGAGCTTCATGTCCTCATCAGGGTTTCTCATCCGCCGGGGTAGACTCAAGCCCCTCGGCCTCATCTTCCGGAAGCGACGACGAAGCTTCCTGTAAATCAGCCTCTGCATCCTATACTGGCCGCAGTTGTAGAAAGCTCGCGTCTCGTTCATCCAGAAGTCCTCGCCGGCGGGGTCTTTTGTCACCCAATCTGTGAGCCTCTCGGCCACCACCTTATAGCAGAAGGGGATCTGATCTTCAGTTTTCCACCCCTCAGCCGTGAAATCGGCTACGGCCTTAGCAGCGGCCACCTCGGCGTCAGCTTTGAGCCGCTCCGCCTCCTCGGCCCTCTTGACGGCGGCGGCAACAGCTTCATCGGCCTTATTCCGGACCGCCTCGGCCTCATCAAGGCGCATCCGAAGGAGCTTCATTTCATCCTCCGCGGCCTTGGCCCTGTCCCTCAGATCTTGAAGGGCCTCATCGGCTGAAGCAGCCTTGGCCTCCATCTTTTTCAGCCGCTCTATCTCGGCTTCCTGCCTCCAATGCTGCTCCCTCAGCATAAGGGCACCCTGGACGAAGCAGAACAAAGTTAGAGATGAAAAAACAAAAGCAAAGGAAAAATTATAAAGGAAAATGTCTTACCTGGACGACATAATCTATCCCTCCGTCGTACAACCGAACATGTTGGCCTTGTCGGCCGAGATACTGACGATCATACTCAGGCATAGCCTGAGCAAGCATGTCGTCACCACCAACAGTCTCGTTAAAAAGACCACCTTTCACGGGGTATCGTACGGTGACTTCGTACGACCCCTTGGCCAGAGCCTCCTCCAGACGGGCAGCAGCGGCCGTAGAGGGAAGCACACGAGAAGCCGAGGCCACCATGGCCGAGGAGGGCAGATCATTCACAGGAGGGAGCACCGGCGGCTGAACATCCACAACAGCCTGAAAAGGAGCACCGGCCTCATCAGTCGTTGAAGCCCTCTTCGTCTTCTTCGAAGCCTGGCTCGGCTTCAGTCCAGCTTCAGCCAGAGTCTTTTGGCCCTCATCGGCAGCCTTCCTACTCTTTTTAGCCGCCGGTTTCCTAACGGCCTCAGCACCTCCTTGAGGACCACCCGCAGACTTCTTGGCTGCCTCAGCAGCCTGGGCGGCCTTGAGCTCGGCATCGGCCTTCTTGGCGGCTCGAGCCATGAAAGATACGCGGTCCATGACAAAACCTGCACAAAACAAAGGAACATCAGTAAAGCAATAACTAACATACTACGGGAAAGGTAAGAAGACGAAGGACAACCTTCGGCCTCGGCAGGAACGCCAAGTGAGGGACCGTCGGCTGGCTCATAAGACCCCTCCATTTTCGGCCAGAAGTCATCGTCCACATCACCGGGACAATAGTATCTCACGAAGCCGAGGGCGGCCATCTTATACTCGGTAACATACGTTGTAATACTCCTCGGACCGCCCTTAAGGAAAGCCTCCACCTGCCTACTGATCTCGGCATTCCACGGAGGATTATGCAACTCAAACAAGCCGCTGTGACCCGCGGACGGGAAGTAACCGCCTCGGCCAAGGTTAACGAAGACAAACTTTGCCTTCCAACCATGGATTGATGTAGGAAGGTCCGTAAACGTCCTCCTCTTGGGGACCTGCTGTAAGGCGGCATAGCCGGCGCAATTCTGGTGACTCCCTCGGCCTATCCGGTATAGATTGGTGAAAAGCGCGGTCGTCGGCGAGAACCCCAACTCACCACAACGGATCAGGAAGCCAACGATCAAAGAATAGCTATTTGGGGTCAACAACGCCGGAGGGAGACCCACCATGTTCAAGTATTCAGTTATAAAGGGATGAAGGGGGAACCGCAAACCCTTCGCAAAACTCATTGGGTATATCCCGAAGTAACCCAAAGGGGGGCTCAATACATGATCCGTCGGCTTCGGCGCTCGAACCCGCCCATATGGCCCCACATACAACTGGGCGACATGATACTCGCCGAGGGTCCCCTCCGGCCGAATGATGTAGAGGTTACTAAGATCAAGCTGCGAGTGTCCCTGCGGTACTCCCTTACGCTGCTTCCGCCGATACGGTTTCTTCGTCTTGGGAGCTGAGGGGCCTTCCCCCGCTACGGACGATATCGGCGGAGGACAAGGAATGTTAGCAGAAGAGGATGCCTCATCCCCTCTCAGAGGCGAGCTAGATATCGCCTCGTCTTCACCAGAATGACGCGCTCCCGCATCGGCACTCATCCTCTCCTCATCCACGGAGGTGCGGTAGTCAGCTGTATTCTCCATCTCAGCTTCAAATGCTTCCACTATCCGAGGATCAACTCTAGGGGAGGTATCGTCCTCGTCAAAGGGCCAGTCCTCTTCGTCCAACGAAGCTGTTAAGTCAATAGGGGAGGGAGCGCTACGGCCGTTAGAGAACGGCATAACACCTACACCTATTCCTAAGGGCGGTTTTTCGGATCAAAGTGGTTTCCCTACAAACACTAGATCTAACCCCCTAGGAAGCAAAGTATAAGGAAAAAACGAAGAACAAAGAAGAATCTAACCTTTGAAGATTTGAAGATCTGGAAAAGATTGATGAAGACTTGAAGGAACACTCCGAAGGTTTCTCTCTCTAGAAAGTTTGACAGCACTTCGTTGCTCAGCAAGGTTGCAAATGAGGTATCGCCTCGGGGGTTAGGGGTATTTATAGGCACCCCTCCAACGGTCACTACACGTGGCAATCCCCAATTGGGCACCTCAACGGCGCCTCTCCTAGAAGCCAATCAGCGCTTGTCTTTTCACATTCCACTCTAAAGCCACCACTACGGCCCAATAGGCCCCGAAACTAGGGGTAGACACCGGCCTACTCGCTCAAACGCAATAAGAAACTCGCTACGGCCCAATTCACCAAGGAAATGGCCGCATCAACAAACACGCTACGGCCCCAAATCAACCCCAAGAAACACAAGTACCGCTACGGCTACTCACACGCACATCGTTTGATGATGACCCTGGTATTGCGGCCTTCGTCCAAGGGTTCTCCCACAGGGTTACTTTGGACAGGTTCGCCTAAGGGTTGGACTCACGACTAACGCATGGGTACCGCATCGGCTCGAGAACATCATGACTCCCTTGTGCCTCAGATACTCTTCGGCCAAAGGAGTGGGGGACTGGGGGACTGTATCGGCCACAAGAAAGAAAACAACATAAAAAGGGAGCGCAACGGCCTTAAGTGCAAAAAGGGTGCGCTACGGCTCACTAATTAGCCGCGAATCACCTCAATGACATGGCGGATCGCATCGGCTACAGACCCCAAAAAATTTAAAACACTAATACAAAATACAGCGCGCGACAACTACGTACATTGGGGGGACTGCGTCGGCTCACTAAAGCAAGAATACACAAGTCAAAGCGCTTCGGCCGCATAACAAATTAAAAGAGTGCGGCTCGCATCGACCTCACAAACGAAATCAAACATCTTCGCTTCATGAAATTATGTCACCACCACGGCCAAAAGTATGTGGGACCTCTTCGGCCCCGACAAATAATGATGAAACAGGTCAGCTCCATAATTCACATCTACTGGAAAGAGAAAGCGCGCCGCATCATCTTCAAAACACTTCACAGAGAGCGCATCGGCCGCACCAAGGCTGTGAGTCCTCAAGCGCGCTTCGTCTACATCAAATGAGGGAACCGCTTCATCCAAAATCAAAGCAAGACCTCTTCGGCCACCAAGCACCTCGAGCTCACACAACGGCCAGCCAGAAAGGAACAAGTACTCCCTTTCGCTTCGGCTTCGCCTCAGCTCAGAGAGTGGGGGACTCCTGATAGAGTATATGGGCCTGGACCCCATGGCCCACATACTCAAGTCAACGATGACCAGAACACCATCCACATGGCCCCTTCGGCCAGTGGGTCCGCATCGGCCAGAAACCGAACCGGCCCAGGAAGCACGCCTGGACTCCCGGGGGACCGCATCGGCTCATGGATCGCATCGGCCATGGTACCGCATCGGCCAAAGGGCCGCATCGGCCACAGTTCACCCTGGCAGAATGCATCTCTCTACTTTATTTACTAAGTATTGTACACAGCCCATTAGTGGCCCTATTTCGCCCAAAGAAGGCATGATTATTGTAATGGGCCTCCTAAGCCCATGGCTAGGGGCCCAAACCCACATTTTTACCTATAAATAGACCCCTTGGGGCTAGTTATAGGGGGTTGAGAAATATAATTACTCACTTTCTCTCTCTAGCTCTCACTTCTCTCTAGAATTAATACGCTATCAGGTACTTACTCTGTACTGTAATTATTGATCATAATGATTACGGAGTATAAGGATGTTTTTACTTGGACTGTAATTTGTTCCAGACCAGACCAGACCAGTCCAGACCAGACCAGACAAGTTCAGACCAGACCAGACCAGACCAGACTTGGATAGTTATAAAAATACAAAGAAACCAGACCTTACCAGACCAGACCAGACCAGTTCAGACCAAACCAGACCAGATCAGACCAGACCAGACCAGCAAATTACAGTCCAAGTAAAAACATCCTAAAATAAATACCCAGGGATTAGGAATTTAGGATCTCACTTCCACCTAAAAATTTGAGACTCTGGCTATTAAGGTTCAGTTACTGTATCTCTCAGGTAAAAAGAACCCTTAATTATTCCGCTAATTAAATTATTATTAGGGAAAAGGTACATATATACCCTTGTAGTATAGGTGGAGGAACAAATATACCCATGTTCTATTTTTCGGAACAAATATATCCCTGAACTTTTAAAAAGGTGCAAAAATATCCCTCATTTTTTATAAAGGAGTAAATTAATCCTTATTGACTTTAAATTAATCATTTTTATAATTTATATTTGGTTTTTTGAAATTTATTTTATTAATTTAAAGTCAATAAGGATTAATTTGCCCCTTTATAAGAACATGATGGATATTTTTGCACCTTTTTAAAAGTTCAGGGGTATATTTGTTCTGAAAAATAGAACAGGGGTATATCTGTTCCCACACCCATACTACAAGGGTATATTTGTACCTTTTCCCTTATTATTATGTTGCGCATGGACTCTTGTTATATATCCATGTTGCTTAGTGTGTAGGTTTCAGAGCAATGGCTGACCTAGGGCTAGCAGGAGCTTCACAACCCTTTAAACTTTCTAACAGGGCGACGAAATTTGAAGCCGAAGTAGATGCCGCGGATAACCCTTCAGCTGATATTGGGTAATGATCGGAACTTGGAACATTGATCCTTTATTGTTTTGCGAAGTTGCAGATTTATAAATTCATGTTTTGGTTTTAGTTTCATTAGCGCCGAAAGAAAATCTTAAAGGATTGGTTTCTACTTTGATACCCAAAGTTGCACTTTTAGATCTTCCGTTCTATTGTCATTTGTGAAGGTTCAATACCCAATCACACTTCACTTTCCACCGTTTTGAAGTGAAAAGTTCGAAGAAATAAACCCAATGATCAATCCCTTTAAGTTCATTTGAGCGTTTCTTTTTAATTGAATTACAATTTTTAGAATCTATATTGGATTGCAATTTCTCTGTGTTGACTTTTTTCTTGTGTAAACTGGAGAAAATCAAGCTTCTTGTTGAGTAGAATTCCGTTGTTTGATGGGAGTGGATACGAGATATGGAGCATCATGATGAAGACTATGTTTATATCCCAAGATCTTTGGGATTTAGTGGAGGGAGGTTATACTGAAAAAGAGCTTACTTTTGAAGAGTCATTATATGTTCGAAAGAAGGATGCCACAGCGTTGTTTTTCATTCAGCAAGCTATAGACAAATCTGTCTTTTTCTGCATTGCTAAATCCAGAACTTCTAAAGAAGCTTGGGATGCACTGCAAAATAAGTACCAAGGAGATCCAGAGGAACAAATATCATGGAAGCTGGATGATGAATCCGTTTGTTCTTTCCCTGCTTATGCAAATGAATCAGAAGAAGCTTCTTGGGATGCAATAGAGCAGGGGTATCAGTTTTGTGGCAAGGTATGAACTTGCAGTGAGTGTCATGATTTTGGCACAAGATTCTAAAGTAGGTCTATGCATTTGAATACTTGCATGATGATATTGAATAATGGTGGAGATGGCAATCAAATGAAAGAATATGGGTAGCTTTTATAATTATCCACAACAAATTTGGTGAAAGTGCGAAACAATGTTTTTTGAGTTTTCATAAGAAATTTGACCGTTTTGTGATGCTAGAAAAACTTAGAGCCCATTTGGTAATGGTAACCTGATTTGGCTTATTTTACCGGCCATATTGACTTCTTCTCCAAATGATTTTTCTTTCACAAATTTAGCAGCCGTTTAAGACTAATAAGCCTTACCACATGGGCTCTTAGCATTGGAGTGGTGATGAATTGCTCAACTGTAATGGACTGGCCTTAAACAAAATGAAGATTAATGAATAGAATAATAACACTTGTAGGTCGTGGAGGCAAATACAACTAGTGAAGAGTTGGGAGATTTCAACAATAATTTTGTCTACCAGGGGTGGTGCAGTGGGGATTCCTCTGGTGGATTCAGAGATGATATTAGTCTCTCTGGGGATGGAATCGGGAAAGACTTGGGAGACTCCAACAACAATTCTGTCTCTAAGAAAGGTTCGAGAGGAAATTCCTCCCGTAAAGGTCGTGGATGTAGAAATGGTGGACGCCTTAATAGCAATGGTGGTGGCCGAGATAGTAAGCACCTTAACAAGACGAAAAGCTGTGGAGGTGTAGACAGTGATAAACCCGTAAACCCCAACCATGGAAGTCGTGGAGGTGGAGGTCGTAGAGGTATAAACAGTGAAGGCTTAAATGATGCATGCCTAAATGACAATCATTCTGAGTGTGGTGATAGCAATGATCCAAAAATTGAATTGATTTCTTCAACTCCTGGTAATGCAATCAAACTTAATGAAGCTCAGGGTGAACAAGAACAGACACACACAGCTTCTACTGAGGTAATTTCCATTAAGCTTTGATGCTTTACAATGAAAAGTTGATAAACTGTAGTTTTCATTGGAATTCTATTATGTTCTTGGTATTTTATTGTCTTTTTTTTTACTCCAGGGGTTCTGGGGGGGCTGGGGGAGCCTGGAGTAATCAGGGCTGAAACTCACTCCATTGAGTTTCAACTTTCAAGCCCTTATGTGCCTAGCGGGATTCGAACACGAGACCTCCCACTAGGCACGATAACCTAGCAACCAGCTGGGCTGGAATGCTTGGTTATTGTCTAGTTTGACAAGGGCAGCCTAGTGCATATGAGCACCAGCGCCTCTGCAAGGAGAGGGTCTGGGCAAGGGTCCCAACCACAAGGGTGTATAGGGGACAAGCCTTCCCTTGTCATTTTTAATAGAGGCTGGTCCCAAGACTTGACTCGTGACTTCTTGGTCACACAGCTGTGCCAAGGCTACGTCTCTTTCTATTTCAATTAGAAATAATATGGTTGAAAATCTCGCTAATCATCATCATCATTACCCCAGGCCGCAAAGGCTCCCACCTACGGTGGGGTAAAGGGGGGTCGGATGTACGCAGCCTTACCCCCGTGAAAATTGCATGGACTGACTGATGCTTCATAACAAATAAGCACTGACAGTTTAGTGAGCTATTTTGCTTTATTCCATCATATCCTAAGCCAAAAAATACTGAATCTCTGGCTCCATTGCAAATGATGATTGAAAATCTAGCTAAATGAAAAAATTCTTAGAGCTAGTTTAAGTGTCTATATTGTAACAATGCTTAGAAACTTGTATGGGTTTAAGTGTGTATAGTTTTAATAAATTGCCTTACAATAAGAGCCGGTTAGTAATGGTTATCTTGCACAATATTTTTTGAAAGGAAAAGGTTTTGGTAAATAAACTGATCGCATCCAAATAAGTATTTCAAAGGCTGCTTATTGTGCTTGTCCTGATTATTCAGCTTGTTCGCAAAATAAGCCAATTATAACTACCAACAGTGGCTTAAAAATCTCTTGCTAAAAAGAGGCGATGGAAGTTCAAAAAACCCAAAAAGTTACTACCTCCGTCCCACTAAGATTGGGACAGAAAAAGGTGGCACGATTATTAAGAAAAGTGGGTTTGTGTGGTTGATATTAAATTGATAAAGTAAGAATAAAGTAAGAATGGTTTATAGCCACACAATCTTTACCAAATTTGGTATGAGACAATCTCAGTGGGACTTCCCGAAAAGGTAAAATGGGACAATCTTAGCGGGACGGAGGGAGTATAAATGATTTGAACACTATTTTTTGTTGTAGGATCTGAATTCAGAGGCACATGTGCAGCTTCAGTCTCAAGATGGGAGCACCAGTGGCAGAGGGAACCACTCCCGGCAAGCTCAGAAGAATGGCAAAAAAGTGCGTGCAAAATCTTCTGTCAGCAAGCAAGAAAGAGCCTTGGAAGGAGAAAAGAAAGAATTCAGCCCCAATAAGGTTTTTGTGGGGAACTTATCGGAATCCACTACTGCAGAGGATCTCAGGAAAGTTTTTGGCTGTTTTGGTGGAACAATCTCTAGTGTTGTTGTTCCTAAAGATGGAGATGGAAAATCAAAGTGTTTCGGATTTGTCCACTTTAAGGATGCCGATGACGCGGCTTGGTCAGTGCAAGTGCTTAATGGCCACCAATTCGATAACAAAAAGTGGAAGGTGACAAGAGCTTATAAGAGCAAATCTGCTGGAAGGGCTAATAGGAAGAAACCCGCCGATGAACTGGCTCTTTCTTGCACTGATAGTAGTGGTACTAAATCAGAAAATTCTGTGGATGAATCACTTCAATCTTCCACTGCCAAAGCTACTAAAACAAAAAGAGCTGGGAAAGCTGTAAAAAAAGAGTGCACAACCATGATTGGCCCTGCAACGGTAGAATGCACTTGATACGAGTTATAATTTTGAAACTTGAAATTCGGCTTGCAATATTTCAACACACAGCAGACACTAATATTTCGTAATGAGTTCATATATATTATTTTTATTACTCCGTATATACGTAGTATATACTTCCTCCGTTCTTAAATAAGTGCAACAGTCAATATTTCACACTTGTCGAGACACAAGTTTGACCATTAATATGTATAATTCTTTATTAGTAAAAAAATTTAAAAAAAATAGATTTTGAAAATTTACAATAATACAAATTTAACAATATCTTTTTCAAGAAAATATATTAATACATTATTTAATTAAACGTAGTCAAAGTAGAACATGTGAATAGTGTAAAATTTAGGATGTTGCACTTATTTAAGAACGGAGGTAGTATATCATAATTTCAAAATCTATTTGTCTGTTCTTAATGGACTAAAAAGCATAAGAAAAATTCGTAGTGTACAAGAGTTGTACACAAAGTCTACACAAAACCCCTCTTGTTGCATGGGTACACAAGCAATTCGTTTGGAAAGGGGCAGCATAGCTGCACTATTGAGCAGAATAAAGTGATTCTGCTCAATAGTTCATTTTACAGTTGAATTTCCTATCAAAATAACTAGTTTGATAGTTTCATCTTTTCTTCTTTCTTTAATTATCATCTTCCATATCTATTACTCTCATCTTCATCATTTTTATTTTATTCATCTTCATTCTTCATCAACTTACATTTTACCTACTCCATCATTGCTGAAGTTAGAGTTACTTAGAAATGTCACCGGGAAAAACAAAATGAAGTTTGAGAATTGTTGGAAAATCATCGGAATTTTTGTTTGTATCTCTACAAAATGTTGTCTATGTCATACTAAAGGAAATTGCGCCATAGATGAAAAATGGTCTATACATCGACACTGATTTTGCATGTCATTCACACCGATTCGGTGGTTGTGCACAATCATAAATAGTCTGGGCACAAATATAAAAATGTTACACAAACAAAAAATGTATGAGTATATACATTTTAGTTGTCTATATATACATAAATTAAGGGATGGATTTAGCGGGGGTGACCGCCCCCCTTGGACTTTCAAACTTTTCTATTATATATGTAATATTTTTATAAGATTTTCATAGTTTAATTATACATATACGTGTTCGCCCCCTTAACTTTTAGTTTTCAAAATTAATATACAGTTTTACATAATGTAGTACTCTATTAAATATTTAAAAGAAGACACATCTAAAATATTTGCATACCTTAAACCAGTACGGAGTTAGTAATAGAATCACTCATTGTTTAAGACTTAGGATACTTATTACTAGAAGTATATAAAAATTACTAGTTTTGTAATGTTTAATTATCTTTATTAGATAATTAGTTCTCGATTATGTACAATATGAACACGATATTAAATATCAGACACACTAGTTAAATAGTTTTTAGATTATGTGAAGTGAATCCAAAATATAAATGTTTGTTGACATTAAATTACAAAATTCATTTACCTCTACTTTCTAAAAACAATTTATTGTAGAGATAATAATAAACTTTAATTTATTTTAGCATTAATACATACTCCGTATATAATATGCACCACATATATGAATTAGCAATTTAATATTATAATAAAAATAATAATATCATACATACTATTCTAATATTAAGAGAACTTCTCGTGATTCACAAACACCTTTCTTTGTAAACAAAAATAAAAAAAATGACGCCAATAATAGCTACAGCTTCTCTATTGACAAAAATAAGGCAACTTCCTATTTTGGACAAATATGTGACCTACGTATGTGTAATATGTCTAAACTACCCCGATAGAATTCTTCTCTTTATTCCCTTCCAGGTGTGAGGCCGTGAAGGTCTTCGATTGACTCCAACCCTGCGGCCAAGGCAACCCAGCTAGATTCCGGCGATGGCCACAACCAAAGGCCCAAGGCAACCTAGATCTGTTCATGAGATGTAGATGGCGCTTTTGCTCCTGCAGTGGCGAAGACAGAGGTTTTCAAGGAGCGGACTTCAAATCTTCAACCCAGCTTACCAACACTCATCTTCGATTCCGGCAACAGCGACACAATTCGTTCCAAGGACTGTGGTTTGCCGAGTCGCCTGTGTTTCTCCTCGTTCCTTATCGTCAAGTGTTGAAAGCACCAATTTCCTCTATGGCGATTCCGATTTCGTCTCTTTCTCCCCCTCCCGCCCGCACCATCTTCTTCCACTTTTTATTCATCTTCTTCTCTCTTATGCAATTGAGTCTCGCTTTTGAATGATTTCTTCATCCTGGTTTGGAGGTTTGGAGTTAGGCTCATTGTTAAGCTGATTTCAATTCCAGGTGGTGAGTTTTATCATTGATCGGGCAGTGACAGGGGTTAAGAAGGATCTAGCTCTGGGTTTGGCCGTTGGTTCATGGGCGGTTGATGCCAGATGGTGTCATAGCTTGGGTAGTGGCGTTTTGTGGCGGTAGTGTGAGGCGGGGAAGGGGTTGGTTAAAATGATGCGAATTGAAGGGTGGCGGTATGTCATTGAGGGGTATTACTATGGTGCAAGTATGTCACTGGAGTCTCGCCCATCAGTGTTGGTCATTGCAGTGTCAAGGCAGTAGGGTAGCGGTGTAGGCGGTGTTGGTTTGGCCCGTTAAACTGTCTACCGCCAGTACTCTCGTGAATGCCGGTGTTAGATAGGTCACTCTCGTCTTAGTCACTGTGAGTTGGTCACTGGTGCGGTGGTCACTGAGACATTGTCACTGGCGCTGAAGTAACTGAGACAGTGATAATTGAGACAGTAGTAATTGAGACGAAGGTCACTGGAGTGATAGTAATTGAGGCGGGGATCATTTGAACCATAGTAACTGGGACGACAGTTATCGTAGTGGTAGTAACCAGGATTGTAGTCACTGGAGCGTTAGTAACTGGAACGGTGGTCACTGGAGCGTTAGTAACTGGAACGGTGGTCACTGGAGCGTTAGTAACTGGAACGATGGTCACTGGAGCGTTAGTAAATGGAAAGCTGGTCACTGAGGCGTTAGTAACTAGAACCTTGATCAATGAAACATTAACAATTGGAACAGTGGTTTCACACAAATTTTAGTATAATAATTTAAATATTTAATTAAGACCCCAATGTTTTCATATTCAAATATCTATCTTGGTAAATAATACTCTGTATATCATAATAAAATCAAAAGAAGCAATTATGGGTAGAGAGTGATCTTATGTAACCACTGGTACGTAGTGCAATGTTACTAGGGAAAATGGAAACTAATAATCCAACCTTTTAGCGGTCTTCTTTTAATGGTCCTACCTTTTCGTTATTCATGAATAATCCAACCTTTGCACATCATCTTCATTTACTGGTCCCTGACCGGTTGATGACCTGCAATTCCAAGTTATTTTCTTATCTTTGCAAAGTATTATCTTTGTGAAAGGTGGAATTTATGGTATAATAGTTTGCAGAAATAAGAAAATAACTCGGAATAGCAGGTCATCAACCGGTCGGGGACCAATGAATGAAGATGAGGTGCAAAGGTTTGATTATTCATGAATGACCAAAATGTCGGACTATTAAAAGAAGACCGCTAAAAGGTTGGATTATTAGTTTCCATTTTCCCATGTTACTACATAAAGTTATGCGGATGTCGAATTGAGTCATGCTCAGGTATGGATGGAGTCACCGTCAGTCAACAGAGTTGTAGGATTCTAATTGAGAAGCGGTTTAAGAGCCTTAAGGGTAATTCAGAGAAGCGGGTGTTAATTAGTCTCAATCTTGGAAATTTAAAAAAGAGGTCTCTTTTTAGTAATATTCATGTCAAAACCCCCCACAAAAATCGCAATTCAATAACCAATTCTTTATTCTGATAAGATTCACGTGATTAAACAAGACACAAGTTATTTAAGAAGTATTGGTGGATGTGTACCTTTTAACTTTTTATCTTCAAATAATTTGATAAAATTTTATACACCCTTTTTATTTTTAAATAAATTTCCTTTGATTTGCCATTTCTTAGCGTTAATGTACCATTACTTTTTATAGAGCACTTTAATTATAAAATCAAAGTTAATTTACCATCGTTTAAATTAAACTTAGAATGTACTCTGTAATAGATTTAAATGTCGTTGTGTATGAAGTAATGAAATGCTAATGAATTAAGAATAGCCACAAACCCCTACACTGGCAAAAAAATTCGTCCCGCTACACGAGCGAAAAAAAATTGTCATGCTACATTAGTGAAAAAATTCGCCCCGCTACACTAGCGGCAAAAATTTTGCCCCCCTTGACTCGAAATTCTGGATCCGTCCCTGCATAAATACATTGGTTTGTGGGTAAATCACATTGATCTGTGTGCTACATTTGTAGAAATGTCTAGGTTAAGTTGTTTGTTTATACAGACAAAAATGTTACACAAAGACAAAATGTATGGATCACAACAACATCTAAACCTTAATCTCAAAAGATTTTGATGTCGGCTAACATGAACCGATCCAATATATCAATGCCAAAAAGAGAAGAAAGGTAAGGAAAAAAATGTAAGATAAAATGGATAAGATAAACATAAATTAAAGAAATAATAACATAAGAATATTAAAAAGATAATAGATAAAATGATAGAAAAGCATAAAAAATAAAAGATAAAAATAACATAAAAACATAAAAAGATAAAAAAAAAGATAAACGATAAAAAATGAAAGAAAAGAAATTAGTTTTATCTATATACAAACAAAAAAGTGTTTGATCTTATGTATTTTTTGTCTGTGTACACAAGTATTGTTTTCCATGCATCCTAACCTTAAGTTTTTTTAACATTTTTATGCATATACCCAAATACTGAAAGAAAACTAGTCTCTATATACATACATTTTTTTTGTATGTGGTAAACTTTTACAAAATATTACAAAGAAGTTATATTACAATTTAGGAAAAATCCACAACAATAATCCCAACTATTAGTGGTCTTCCAATATTAATCCCAAATATGTGTTATTCTAATACGGAGTATAATACTATAATCTTAACTATAAAGGGTGTCTTCCCAAAACAATCCAATGATTTGCATTAACCCATTTAGCAGGTCACCATGACATGTGGCGTCTTTTTACTGGTCCTTTTTTCTGCCACCTTTTGTCTAATTACCTCATTCCTCAAGCGATCTTTTCTGGTATGTCCACACATCCAACATAACATACACATCTCTGCCACACTCGTCTTTTGAATGTGACATTGTTTCAATGCCCAACACTCTACGCCATACATTAATGCAAGCCTAATTGTTGTTCGATAAAATTTAACTTTCAGTCTAGTCGGCATACCTCGATCATAAAGAAATCCTGATGCACTCTTCCATTTCATCCACGCAGCTCCGATTCTATGGGATACATCTCCATCTAATTCACCAGCCTTCTGAATTATGAAGCCCAAATAACGAAACATATCACACACTATTATTTCATTACCATCAAGAGTAATCCCACTGTTGCTACTACTTCTACCTCCACCAAACTTGCACTCCATATACTCAGTCTTGCTTCGAATTTGTCTGAAACCCTTGGTCTCCAAAGTTTGGCGCCATACTTCTAACTTTGCTTTAACACCTGATTGTGTCTCATCAATCAATACAATATCATCGGCAAACATCATGCACCACGGTATATCTTCTTGAATTGACTTCGTAAGTTCATCCATGACTATAGCAAATAAGAAGGGACTCAGAGCCGATCCTTGGTGCACTCCGATAGTAATAGGAAACTCTGCGGTCCTCCTTACACTAGTACGAACACTCGTATATCCATGATGATACTGATATACTTATGTGATATGCCTTTTCTAGTTAAGGCCCACCAAAGAACTTCTCGAGGTACCCTATCATACGCCCTTTCTAATTCAATAAACACCAAATGCAGATCCTTTTTAGTGTCTCTATACTTCTCCACAACTTGTCTAAGAAGGTGAATGACCTCAGTTGTTGAGCGTCCAGGCATAAAACCAAACTGATTCTCTGAAATTTTCACACTTTTTCGAAGCCTTTGCTTAACCACCCGCTCCCAAAGTTTCATAGTGTGACTCATAAGCTTAATCCCTCCATAGTTGGCACATTCTTGTACATCACCCTTATTTTTAAATAAGGGAATGAGAGTACTCTTCCGCCAACTCATTGGCATTTTGTTGTTTCTCCAAATCATGTTGAAGAAACGTGTTAGCCACTCAATGCCTTTCCCTCCTAAACTTCTCCAAGCCTCGATCGGTATGCCATCTGGGCCCACTGCTTTCTTCCGCCCCATCTTTCCGATAGCCTCTTTAACTTCTGTTATTTGGATCCTTCTCACAAAGTCCCGATTTACCATACACTCAGGTATAGTAAGATCATCAATACCTTGCACCTAATTTCCGTTGAACAAGGACACAAGGTATCAAAGTATGACCTCCACCTCTCTTTTATTTCCCCGTCCTCCATTAGTACCCTTTGATCAACAGAGAAGATGGAGTATGCATAGAAGATGAAAAAAGGAGAGAGATGGAAGGATGCGACAAGGAGGAGGCAGACGAACCCTAGTCTGTTTATGCATCCTCCTTTATTGATAGTTACCAGTTACGAATTAACGCATCCATGAATACTTCTGATGGTGTAGGCTCAGGCCTACACATACCAAAAAATGGTACCAACAACTAAGGTACTCCATACCATATTTTCTACATTTGGGAACATTGTTTCTTGCAAGGTAGCAGGAAATGCATCTGGTCTGTCTAAGGGCAAGCTATGCAGAAGCTGTTGAGAACGTGAATGGTGCAGTGTTGAATAGAAAGAAAGGCTTCCTTCCTCAGGAAATTTTGACAGCTAACAATGAGCATTTGCTAGGGGTTAAAACACAGAACTTGTGCCTTTTTGGGGAACTTAGCTTAAGCTACTGATTAAAACTGAATTAGACTTGGGTTAATCTTTCTATAGTTGAATTAGTTATAGGATTTTGTTAAGTATGCGTATGGGCATCATATGATAAAAGTATGAGTATCTATTATTGCTCCTAACTTTCATAATTTGGTCTTGATAGTAGTGATAATAACTCCCTAAATTTTTCAACCTTTGATTTTTTAAACCCTATTTGTTCTCCTTGAAATCATCTGACATTTTTTAAACTCAGACATGATGATTCCAACAATTTTTAAAGTGCTTTTTGCTTTAAGAAGTTGCTTTCAAACACGGACTTCTCTCTAATTTTAAACACTTTAAAGTTAAAATTGTAAGCAATTGGGCAAGTGTATAACACCGCTTATAAATTTCGTATGACACATTTTTTTACCAATTACTCCATTTAACCTTTTTTTTTAAATCATTTTTCTTTTCAAACACTCAAAACTTTTATTGTGAATGACCTTCCATAAAACGTATTTTGTAAATAGTTTTGCTTAAGGTACACCCTGTACACTCTTTGTAACCCCCATTTTTTACTTCCCTTCCTTCCCACTTTTTTCTCTCCCCTTCCTCCCCCCTCTTGCATCATACGAACCCCCCCCCCCCCTCTCCCCCCTCCTTCTTCTTTCTTTCCTTCTTCATTTATCATCATCTTCTTCTTTTTCTTTGTTTTTACGTTTTATTCATCATCAACTTCCACCATCATCTTCCATCACTATTTTCACCTGAAATCACCAGAAAATTTGCCGAAAATTCACTGGAAAGTTAGACACTAGACCCGCCTGAATTTGTGTTTGTATGGTGCTAATTAATGATAAATATTGTCTGTGTAATGAAAGACGAAACAAAAAAAACTAGTAACATTCTGTAAACTTTCGTCATAGACAAAAAAGTATGTACACAGACACTTGTTTTCTTTCCGTCTTTGTGTACACAGACAAATAATGTTAAAAAAAGTCAGGGTTAGATTGCACCGAAACAAATGTCTGTGTACACATACAAAAATTGTTTATGTACAAAAATTTTTTGTCTGCACAGACATCTAATGATTGTGTGCACCGATATTGATTTCCGTGCAACAGATCTACCAAGAGTTAGTTACATCAATCAAACCTATTTTTGCTCGCACAGACAATTTTGTCGAAAGTGTCTGTATTTATATTTTTTGTCCGTGTGAATAACAAATAAAGAGGTGTAACCCAGTGTGTAACCCAAGAATGATTGTATTGTAAAACAAATGTCATTCAAAAGTAGAAGCTAACATAAACTACACTCTTTTAGAGTAGCACAACTGCACAAGGGCCAAATCTGGCCTAATTCTAGTAATACCGGTCAGTTCCCTATCATGTCGAATTCATGTTTTGGTTCAGTTCAAACATGATCTTGTAGCCTCCTAAAAATTAGTACAAAACCGACTGGTCCATTGACTCCAGTCCTATTCTCGAGAAATTGGCTGGATTTTGAAACCTTCAGTTATTGGATGCTCCCGGCCAAGTTAGACCAATCAAAGAGAATGGCCAGGGGTAAGTTAAGATTTTAAGACCAACAATTATTCATAAACCAAATCACACAACTGACTAAAAATGGAAGCAAATCAAATGAGCTTACCAATTCAAGAAATAATACATGCATATGAGACCAAACTAGTTTGGACGTTTGCCTTTTAAAAGTCTCTCAAATGTTAAAATACTCATGAACTTCAGAGAGGCTGGGAACTTTTTGATCATTTAATCAGAGTGGTTTGTATCATTATGCCTTCTTGGCCTCCTCCCCTTCTTTGTGCCCTTACCAGCTTTCAGTCCAACAGTAATGGTGAAAAAGTGATGACAGCAGCAGCAACTGCTGCTAAGTATTCCTACGAAGAAGAACACGAACCAGCCTGCTGTCATGACAAAGGACCTCCCAAAACTAGGAATGGCAGGATTGTTAAGATTCAGTATATCCTCCATGTTGTTCATAGTGAGTGCCCTTTGCTATCTAGCTAGCTGCAGCTCCTACTTTCCTCAGCTGGCCTCTTGTTCCTATTTCAATCCACAAATGATTTTCTTTCTTTCCCCAGAACACATGTTAGTATGGAAACTCTCCGGAAAGAGTACGTTTATGTTTCCCAAGTTATACAAAAACTCTAGTAAAAGACAACGCTTCCCATTTCTTGTTTCTCCGTGATTTTTCACATTTTCGTGCAATTTATGTTTAATGTTTTTTCTAGTATTTTAAGCCCATTTTACCATTGTTATTTATAGTATACTACTTACTACGTAATACCTTTTTTTAAGGTCTTACTACGTAATACTTATAAAGTGATCTTGAAGAAACGTTTTTTCAAATACTTTAACTTCCAATTTAATCAAATACTATTAGGACATGATTAGCCAAGGCTGAAACCATAACTTATACGTAAGGATGAGAGAGTAATGAATACGGAAAGGAGACGTTATGAAACTTTCCTTTCTTTTATTGGCAATATACATCAATACAAACCTCGTTCAATAACATATTAACATGACTGGTGTAAGGATATGTCAGTCTTTTTTGAACTTTCGGAGATCTATTGATTTACTATGTTTTTATGGGTTGATTGATCAAGTTTTGTGACTAATAAGTTTAAAATTATTTACATCTTTTTTTGAAATTTACCATTTTCGACAAAATGCACCGCAAGTGAGGTTAATATTGGACAGTGCTATCTCCAATCTCCATCATATTGGACAGTGCTTTTATACTACTCCTTCCGCCCCGTTGGGATGTTCCCGGTTTGACCTACACATATTGAGGAAATAAACTTAACAGAAGGTAAATTTTACCGTTTTGACACTGTTTGGACACTGTTTTGCACTGTTTGACACTGTTTTGATGTAGGATAACTTTTCATTTAGGAAAATAGAAACTTCTTTTTGGGACATCCAAAAAAGGAAAACGGGAACATTCCAACGGGACGGAGGGAGTACATCAACAGGCTACTACGAACTGCTCCGCTACCATTGATCTTAATTATGGGTACATGACTCTCCTATGAAATAAATAATTATGGGTACATGTCTCTCCTACGGGTATGAAATAAATAAGAGAGTCTCTTTTTCGGGGTCAATTACTTTTACAACAATGAAAATCAATTTTTTCTGCATCTAACGAAATACAGTTGGCTTTAAGGGAAACTTTTAAAGGAACTCGAACCTTGTGCGTGTACGCTAGAACCATAGTTTTAATCGAATCTTGTGAAACTTTTAAAGGAGCAATCGAATCTTCTCCATCGGAATTTACGCAGAAACTGAATCGTCTTCCCGTCTTTCTCCATTCCTCTCACGCGCATCCGGAATGGCGATATTAGAACCCGTCCGTCCCATAAGCACTACTCAGTTCACTGCTGAGAAAGAAGACCGCAGGCATTCTCAGTTTGAGTATCAGTTTGAGGCCTTACAGGTCACCTGCATACTTATCCTTGATTCAGTGAAGATATTACTCGATAGAGTCAGGTGAAGTTGATATGCCATGATGATCAGGATAGTCAAAGCCGCGGCGGCACTGAGTAGCGTATTCAACGCTGTTTCTGCAGGTATCGATTGTGCACATAAGGCAGGGTTTTTGCCGAGGAAAGGGAATGTCGATTCTGTGGAGATCCCATCTGCGGCTGATATTCAGTAAGCTACTGAACTTAATCACCTGTTGTCCTACAAAATTGAACCTTTAATTTTTTTTTTAAGTTATATCCATGGAAAAAAACTTTAATCAAGTATATTAGCTAAGTATATGTTCTATGTTAAAGTTTGTTATACAGACTGGTTCAAACTAAAGAAAGCATATTACAATATCAAAAACCTATAATAAAGTCATTCAAGTACTATAAGTGTATAAAACACATTTATACTTGAACTGCATTAACCATATGTATTATTATTTTATATTGGTCACTTATTAGGCAAGCTCATTATTGGCTATTGCCTCTCTCCCATCTGTAATATCTATATATGCCTTGGCATGGTTTTTAATAAGAGAACACAACAGGAAGTTTTCCTTCGTACATGTCTTAAATCCAATAAACTGCCAGTAGCGATAAAGGTATTTTATTCAAGAATCTATTCATTAAGACTGATAAAAATGAAAAATTAATGCTTTTTTATATAACTATTTCACTATTTATGAATCTTAAATCTTCTGTTAGCTATACATGGATCTGCCTCTGGCTCGGGTAGAGATGACAGAGTAGCAGGTGTAATGGATTTTATTGAATTCTGAACGTTAACACACAGTTTTCAAGCGTTTAGTTAATTGGCAGAGTAGAGAAACATAAAGCCATGGTTTTTTAGGTGTATTTTTTAGTGGTCTTTTATAAATGTTCATTTTGCATCTGAATAATCCTTGTTTCAGTATCATGTTTCTTTTTCTTGCTCTGCTCATTCTCATTGCATTTGCATGTAAAGAATATTCATTTTACATCCAAAAATTCTCTCCCGACTCCCGGGATGTACCATGCGTACTGTGCATCTGAATGCATCAGGATGTACCATTTTTTACTCTCTAGGGTTCAGGGATCAAGAATAAACGCACAGTCCCTCTAATGTGTCACTAAGGATCGAATCCATGTGTGAATGTGTGATAACATCCTTGTATAAAGACTAATAAGGGATGAGCTATTGTTGACCTAGTTATAATATTGTACTTGTGTATTGTTAGTGACAGTCTTACATTTTTTCTGTGAAATGGAAAACATCTACTAGTTTCTTGTTGAGTAGAATTCCACTCTTCAATGGGAGGCAATTTGAGACATGGAGCAATATGATGAAGACTATGCTTATTTCCCAAGACCTTTGGTATTTGGTGGAAGGAGGTTACACCACAGAAGAGCTTAGTGTTGAAGAATTAGTCTATGTTCAAAAGAAAGATGCCACGGCGTTGCTTTTTATCCAGCAAGCTATAGACGAATCTGTTTTCTCTTGCATTGCCAAAGCAAGCAATTCCAATCAAGCCTGGGATGCCTTGCAAAAGAAGTACCATGGCATTGCAGATGGACCTTGTTCAGAAAAACATGATTCAATGGTTTCAAAAGGAGATTACTGTGATGCATCAGAACAAGGACATCAAGCTAATGCCCAAGAACGAACTTCTAGTGTTTGCAGTGCTTTTGGTAGCAAGTCAAAGCACTCAGGGTATAATATTGGGGGCGATTATGGGGATTTCAGAAGCAATAATTTTGTTTCTAAGAAATGTTATAAACGAAATTCATACAGTAGAGGTGGCATATGCAGGAATAATAAAAGCGTTAATGACAACTGGAGATGCCACAAAAGCCAAGATAATGGGCGGTTTATCAAAAACCAAGGATGTCACAGCAGTTCTATGTTTGGTGATTATAAAAGTAAGAATCCAAAGCTTGAATTGGCTTCTTCATGGACTAGAGATGTGAATAAATCTAAAGAAGCTTTGGAAGAACTACAACACAAACAACAAAATAATATTAAGGTACTTGTAGTGGAACACCATGCCTACATATCTGAAAATATTTTTATGCTATAATTTGATGTGGTGAAGTTCATGTATTATTGTTGGGTGTTATTAATCATAAAAATAATATGGCAAAAGTTTTGCTTATTAATGGCGTTTGAAAAAAATCTTCATGCTTGCCTAACATCCTTCTCAAGAAAGGTGTTTTTATTTTTAGTCAAATTTTACAAATTTTCAATGGTCACTTAAACCTCCAAAACTTATTTCCAATATTGCTTGAACTCATCCTTTTGCTTTTTTCTTTACAAGAATATTACATTTTTACCTAATAATGAATTAATGGAAGACTACTTATAAACCTGGACTATATTTTTTTGCCAAAAAACTATTGAAACATGACTTTTGTTGTTGATATGTAGAGAGTATTTATCTGTTAAGAACACATGCTATGAGTTAAAACTATTAAAGTGAATGTGGAAGAATATTTTACAATGACATCCATTTTTAACGTTTTGAATCTGATGATACAAATTCAGGTTGAATCTCAAGTTGGGAAATCCTGTGGTGGTCTAGACCAGTTCCGGACATCTCTTTATGTTAATGATCTTCATGTGGATGTAACAGATTCACAGCTCTATGGTATCTTCAGCCATTTTGGGCAAGTGGTCTCGGCTAGTGTATGCACAGATTTCACTAGCCACAAGTCTTTGTGTTTTGGCCATGTGTCCTATAGCAACTCGAAGGATGCATCCAGAGCGTTGGAGGTGCTTAATTTCACTCCTTTCAATGGAAAGCCCATACATATAGTGTATCCCCATCAAGATCCCCCAATTTTGAAAAGTGGTGCTAAGGGCTTGTTTATCATGAATCTGGATAAGTCAATTGATGACATGGTACTGCAAACTATATTTTCTTCATTTGGGAACATTGTTATTTGCAAGGTGGCAACTAATGCATCTGGTCTGTCTA
Organism: Cuscuta epithymum; assembly: GCA_945859915.1. Classification (NCBI taxonomy): domain Eukaryota; kingdom Viridiplantae; phylum Streptophyta; class Magnoliopsida; order Solanales; family Convolvulaceae; genus Cuscuta; species Cuscuta epithymum. The sequence continues at coordinate 297,904 of CAMAPF010000210.1, read as the reverse complement.
AGGGGTATGGTCAAATAGAATATGACAGTGAGCAAGCTATGCAGAAAGCTATTGAGAACATGAATGGTGCTGTGTTGAATAGAAAGGAAGTCTTCCTCAGGCCATTTTGACAGCTAGCAATGAGTATTTGGTAGGGGTGAAAACCCAGAACTTATGCGTTATTTCTTTTTGGGAAACTTATCTTAAGCTACTGCTGATTAAAACTGAACTAGACTTGGGTTAATCTTTGTATAGTTGAATTTGTTAAATGATTTTGTTAAGTATGCATTAGGGCATCATATGGTAAAGGTCATGAGTATCTATTTAAAGCGTATAGCTTTCTTAATTTGTCCTGGATAGAATAACTCCCTAAAGGTTTGATTTTTTGTCAACCTTTGATTTTTTAAGCCCTATTTGTTCTCCTTCAAATCATTTACTCCCTTCGTCCCGCAAAATTTGGCCAAAGTTGATTTGCGCGTAGATTAATAAAGTAAAAATTGTGTGGTTGATATTTGTGTATAAGAGAGAATTAACTTTAGTCACGTATTCCTTACTTTAAAGGAAAAATTCACATTAATAATCCTAAGTATTGATGTTCTTCTAACATTAATCCCAAATTTGAGTAATTCGAAAATAATCCCAAAATTATATGGCATCTTCTCTGGTTAGTCCAGGTGACCTACAACTTACTCAACAGGTTAAAACAATAAAATGGAAAAGCAAAAAAGCTGAATAGATACTTCGTACGGAGTATATTCTTTTGACCGGCTCCTTCACACTTTATTCATCTTCACAAACACTTTCTAATAGCGTTTCTCCTCTTTTTTCTTTTTATTATTTTCTGAATCTACTAGATATGGCCGTCGCCGAAGAGAAAGCGTGGCAACAGATCCACTGTTTCAGTTGTCTTCTCCGATCATAACCCGGCAAGAAACGCACAGCGCTGGCGATACCACCTATTTTCTTTTCTTTTCTTCTGTGCTATCTTTATCATGTTCCCCCCTTAGTTCATCCTCTCTTTCTTCGTTTTGGTATTCTTTTTCTTTTCCCCTCTTGTTTCAATTGACGCCTGTTGGGTCTGGATTGGAACTAATTCACAAAGCTTAAATGAACGGATGAGGATAAAATTAGTTGCAGAAGTTTTTGGATCTATATTCATTGTTTTCTGTGTTGCTGTAAGGCTCTCTCTCAGCAAGTTGTTAAACAGTCACTCCATTTTTGTGGCCAGAAGGGGTTTTGATCTTCTGGCGGAGATGAATAGGGAGGGGGCAGGAATAAACCGACGTGGAAGATGGAAAGAAACGAAAGAAAGAGAAATAAGCAAAGAAAATAGAAAGGAAAAATTATTATAATTGAAATCCAATAGAAATAGGACAAGTGTTCAGGTGACCTGCTAAATAGGTTTATGCAGGTCACTAGTTTGTCTTGAGAAGATACCTCTTATAATTTAGATTATATTGGAATAACTAATATTTGGGATTAATAATGGAAGACCACGAATAGTTGGGATTATTTATGTGAATTTTTCCTACTTTAAATGGAAATGACAAAGTTTTTTGGAACGGCCAAAAAAAGAAATTTGATCAAGTTTTATGGGATGGAACGAGTAACATTTTTTAAAGTGCATTTTGCTTTAAAGAGCTAAAAGTAGTGATTTCAAACATGGACATACTTTAAAGTTAAACATGATAAAGCTAAAACGTAAAAATTGTAAGCAAACAGTTGAGTGTTTACCACTGTCTTTCAATTTTGTATTACAAAAATTATTTCTTTACCAATTACTCCCTCTGTCACGCTAAGATCGTCTCAGACATTATTCACTTCGTCAACACAAATCACTTTTAATCTCTTACTTTATTTATCAAATTTTTATCAAATTTGACTCTGGTTTTTGCGACTCTGTAAAGCTTTTAATGTAGTTTCTGAATATGCAATCTTTTTTTTTTCTAAAATTAATTTGAGTGCAGACAGGGATCTGTTTGTTTTATCGTCGGTCAAACATCGTAAACCGAACTGTCTCAACATAGTGGGACGGAGGTAATACTTCATGCGCAGTATTACTTTTTGTTTTTAAAAACTCACTTTTTTTGATAAGTTTTTAATATAATTTCTGTTTTTCTCTAAAATGACTCGCTTTTCTTTTCGAACATTAAAATCGTTTACTATGATCTTTTAGATTCTGTAAAACAAATGTGTTTTCAAAAGTAGAAGTTAATGCAAACCCTCTTTTGGATTAACACTAGTGCCAAACCTGGCCTAATTCCAGTCCTAGGATCCGGAACTAGTAATACCAGTCTAGTTTCCGATCACGTCGAATCACCTGTTTGGTTCGATAATTCGGTTCAAACATGATCTTGTAGCCTCCTAAAAGCTAATACCTAAACCGACTTGTCCAGTCCTATTCTGGAGGAATTGGATTTTGAAACCTTAAAAAATTCGATGGTCCCGGCCACACTTTGGTTAAATCCGAGATGAGGTCTAGGTGATCCCATACTAGAATTAGGGCTGTGCACGGGTCGGGTTCGGGTGGTTCGGGTCTGCGTACCCTAAACTCGTTCGGGTTTTTAATTTAAATACTAGGCCCGACCCTTGGTATTTCAAATCGGGTATTTCAGATATTTTTAAGTTGGATATTATCGGATATCGGATCGGGTTTCGGATATTTCGGTTATATTAAAAAAAATTGGATAATTAAAGTGTTGGAATGCCACTTTGACAAAAATTATACACACTAATGCACTACACATTCAAATTACACAAATAATTTAACACAAATTGCACAAATAATTACACAAACAATTGAACACAAGTATTAATTTAACATATACAAAGTACACACTACATAACTTAATATATTTCGGATATTTCGGGCGGGTCGGGCTGGGATTTTACAAACCCTACCTGCCACCCGGTCTAGGCCAAATACTAATCGGATTTTTGGTTTCGGGATTTTCGGGTCGGATATCCACTTCGATTCGGGTATTATCTGCAAAAAACTTTGGGTTTTGCTCAGCCCTAACTAGAATAACTAAATCTAAATAATTTTCTTTGGTTATGCCACTGTTCAAAGTGGCATAGAGAATGTAATGACACAATATTAGTTAGTTAACGCTCTAAGAGGCCAGGCTAGCAATTTAAAAAGAAATTTAAAGCGTTGAAAAGGCACTTTTTTTGAATTTATTTTTTAAAACTGTTTTAGATTCAATGACTATGACAATTGCTCAGGTGGATTTGGATCTCATGCCTTAAGGCAGAGTGCCCTTAATTAAATGGAAGACCCACAAATGCTAAAGGTACCTCATTTCATACCTCATTTGTACTCTACCTTCTATATTTGTGGTTAACAAAAGCACTTCATTAAAATGAAGCAATTAATATAATGTGGTGGACTTTTGTGAACCACAAATTAGGGGATGGGGTACAAATGAGATACCAAATGGGGTACCTCTAGCAAAACTATGGAGGACAAATATTCAAAATGAGGTCTTGATATTTGTGCAAGAAGTGAACCGTTCAAAATGGCCAAGTACGCTCCTTGCCTGCAGCGGCGGATGCATACAGTTGCCGATGGGGGCACATGCCCCCAATAACATGTGTATTTTTAGCTTAATTTGTTTTATTTTTAATCAATTAATGACTAGTGCCCCCAACAAAACAATATAAATGCCCCCATTAAATACTCTACATTTCTCACTTACATTTCATTCTATGATGACTTGGAAAAGTAAAAGCGAGGCAAGCCCATGACTTTTGATTCTTTATTTTCTATTTATTTCATTACTAATTTATTTATTTAGGGACACCGGCCGGCCTGTAAACCAAGTTAGCAAAATAAGTTTTAGAAAAGTTGTTACGCTAGATTTCTAACAAAATAGACTAGTCAAGTATTTAGTTTGTAGATTTACTTCCTTTTTTAGTTAATAATTTATTTTCATATTTTCACCATACTTTATATGTAATTTTTTAAATTTATAGGGGTTTTTTAATCACATTGGTTGTGTTTTTGCAATGAATATTTATTGTCAATTCAAGTTTGTGCAATCGTATTATTGATGATTTATATTCGAATGATTGTTTTATTTGTAATATGGAATAATGGAAACGATTGACTTGATGATCATGTAGTTACAAACTAATTTGTGATAGATAATTTTGTTAAAATAAAATCTCCTAGAGAGCATTGGTAATAAAATGCACTACGTAAGATTTTTATTTGAAAATGTTATGTCGATGTTTCAATCTTTTACACTACTTCCTTTCCAAAAAAAATTACCATTTTCAAAACTTTTTTTTTATCGACCATTTTCAAAACTTTGATCAATTATATATTTTTATTGAAAATTATTAATAATATAAAAATTATATGAAAATCTTGTTTGTTAAAAATATTTTCATAAAAGTAAAATTTATAAGTTCCATAGTACGGAGTATTATACTATCAAAATCATGGGCCAGATTTTATGAAATGGCAAGGTTTTTTTTGACGGGGTGGTATGACATTTAATTTACTTAAGTTGTTTTTAAGCAAACTATATTTTTTTATTTGATCTAGCCTAACCGGTTAAATCTAGTGGATATTTATTCTATGTGTATTTTACAACCATCGATGTCTGATCTAGTATAGTATGAATCTAAAACGAATTCAATTAAAAACATCATTATTCTATACGTGCAAGGGGAAATTTGCAATTTTCATGCCGTAGTTTTCGGTCGTTTTCATTATTAGTCTCGTAACTTTAGTCACTTACAAATTTGGTCATGTAACTAATTAACATTTGTGATTTAATGACTTTTCCCCTGAAAAGTACACTTTCTAGCGGTAGTATACCGGAATTGATGTCGCCGGCATCATATTTTTCTGTCCGAAAGGGTACTTTTCGGTGAAAAAGTCCTTAAACTAAAAAAATTTATTAGTTACATAATCAAATATGCAAGTAATTAAAGTTACAGGACCAATAACGATAACAACCGAATGATATAAGACTAAAATCGCAAATCTCCCTTATACATGGTGCCCCCAATAACTTAGTTTTCTAGATCCGCCACTGCTTGCCTGCCAAAAAGCAAAGCAAGGCGCCTGATGCCCGGCATTAGGAAAAAGAATCCTTAACGAAAAAGTGTATGCAAGTTAGACCAATCAAAGAGAAATGCCGGGGTAAGTTAAGAATTTTAAGGCCAACAACTATTCAAAAATAAAATCACACAACAGACTATGAATGAATGAAAGCAAATCAAAGGAGCTTACCATCCAATTCAAGAAATACGTACATATGAGACCAAACTAAAACATTAGCCTTTTAGAAGTCTCTCAAGTGTTAAAATACTAATGAACTTCCGAGAAGCTGGGATCTTTTATTTAATCAGAGTGGTTTGTATCATTATGCCTTCTTGGCCGCCTCCCCTTCTTTGTGTCCTTGCCAGCTTTCAGTCCAACGGCAATGGCGAAAAAGTGATAACAGCAGCAGCAACTGTTGCTAAGTAATCCCACAAAGAAGAGCACGAGCCAGCCTGCTGTCATGACAAAGGACCTCCCAAAACTAGGAATGGCAGGGTAGTAAGGATTCAGTATATCCTCCACGTTGTTCACTTGTTATGTTATTCTAACTGCAGCTCTTACTTTTCTCAGCAGGCCACTTGTTCCTACTTCAATCCACCACAAATGATTTTCTTTCTTTCCCTGGAACACATGAGTATGAATTCCGATTCATTGTGTTCCCCAATTGACCATGTGTGCATATATATGTTCTATGAAGCACGGGAACTCTGGAAAAGTTCGTTTCCATTTTCGCAAATTAAACTCTGCAGAAGATGTCAATTCCCCATAATTTTCACATTTCGTAGCTTGCAACATAGCATATGTTTCTTGCTCCCCCTCCCCCCACTTTTATTCCCAATTTGAAATATCATTGTTATTTATAGTACAATACTTGTAGGGTGCGTTTGGTTCAAGGTAATTCTTCATGCAGGCCGGAATCTGATATCCGGAATAAGAGATATCCATGTTTGGTTCGCATGCTTAAATTTTTCCCAGGAATGTCACATTCCTTAAAAGAGAATAAAGGAATGAGATGGCTGGTAATGTCAAACCCAACCCTCTCTTAGGTTATCCTACATTCCCTCTTAGTTATAAGTTTTCTTCTAAGATTACCCTTGCTCATTAAATTAGAAGAAGCATACTAGGATCTCTTCTCCAACCACTTCTTAAAAAAAAGTCGTCACTGAGCTTTGCACCAAGTCTGGGATGGAGAAATAAAGAAATCACTCAAATATGTTTTCTCCATTCTTTCTTTTTACATCGTAGCATTCTTCTTCTAAATTATCTCCATAATTATTTACTAATGTTCACTAATCAACACTAATCCTTATGATTTTGCCATTAAACATACTTTTCTTTAGAATTATTCAATAAATTTTGATTTTATTTATTATTGAGATATTTCATTTTTTATTTAATTTAAATTACTTTAAATGTAGGTTGTAATAAGTTTGTTGTGTTAAGAGAAAATATTTGAAGAGCATTGAAGTAATTCACCAAATTAGTAATATAAAATATCATTCAACCAAACAAAATAATGTCACATTCCATTGATCTTAACCAAACACAAATGAGATACAAATTGAATACATTTTCATCAATCTAACATACCCAGTAATTTGACATCCCCATGGTAATATGACATTCCTTGAACCAAACGTACCCGTAAAGTTTTCAAAAAGATGTTTTTTCAAGCACTTTAACTCCCTATTTAATCAAATATTATTAGAACATCTGAACATGATTAGCCGCATGCCAAGGCTGAAACCATAACTTTACATAAGGATGAGAGAATAGTGTACTAAGGAATACGGAAAGGAGACACGTTGAATTTTACATTGTTCACATGTTTTACTTTAACTACGATTTATTTACTAATGTATTAATATTTTTTTTCCAAAAAATATTGTCAAATTTGTCTCATTGTAAATATTCAAAATCAGTTTTTAAATTTTTTTTACTAATAGGGAACTATATATATTATTGTTCAAAGTTGTGCATCGACAAATATGAAAAGTTGACCATTGCACTTATTTAAGAACATAGGAAGTACATCACAACGTACCTCATTACTGTGTTTGGTTTGATCGATTATGTTTTGTAACTATGAAGTTCGTTTGCATTAGAACTTTTTCATAAGGCCGGCCAAATCATAGGAACTTTACAAAAGTAGGATGAGTTTTTTGCTAGTTTATTGCTAAATAAAAGAGTATTTACCAAATTGAGGTATGGTTAGAAATATTTCCCAATCTACTGGTACCATGAACTATAGTTAGTAGTGTAGAACAGCCAACTTCCGTATGTAGCAACGGAAAACCTACTGTGCACAAGAGGGAGAAAATAGTATGGGTCCCACGAATAAAAAAATTATTTATTTTTTTAAATTGTTATAACTTTTTAATTGTTACAAAAAATGTATCAAAATTTATAACTTTTTATTATCTTTCATATAAGATCAATATTGGATATAATAAAAACTTACTTTTTAAAGTGCTAAAATTGCTTAATTTGTACACAGATTTATACAAGAAATATATAAATTTTTATAACTTTTTGTTATCTTTCATATGGCACCAATATTGCATATACTACGTATATAATTAAAAAACAATGTAGTAATTCAAAAACTTTTGTTTTTTTGAAGTGTTATAACTTTTTGGTTTGTACTCTGATTGTTACAAAAAAATTCATTATTCAGATTTTTTATTAGCTTATATATAACAGAATCCATTAATTTGTGAATTTCAGAATCGATTTTTATAGTGCACACAATTAATTTGGAGCGATAGCTAAGAACAAAATTGCACAATTTTTGGTTCAAATAATAAAACAATACTTGTAAATAAAAGTGATAGCTTAATAAGGCAAAATTCCCAGATTGGTAAAAACAAGGGATTTTACCAAATTGCTAAAAAAAACTCCCGAGACAAATTGGTAAAAAAGAAGAAGCCCAAATTGGTAACAAAAAAAGAGTCAGCAAATTACTACACCATACTAGCATATTCTATTAACTTTTTAACTAACCACTTTCATTATCGATTTGAAACAAAATGTTAGTAAATTAAGTGTTTATGATTAACTATTAAGACATAAAATGTCCTGTCATTCAAAGCCAATGTTAGGTTGTTTGAGAGTCTACGAGACCAAACGTTTATCTAAGTCTGGTATATTATTGAAAAGATTAATATGAGTAGATATTAATAGATTTTATTTTATATTTTTATAAAATATAGCACTTTAAAAAACATAAATTTTTTCTATATCCAATATTGGTCTCATATGAAAGATAATAAAAAGTTATAAATTTTGATATATTTTTTGTAACAATCGGAGCTAGTCCTGGACTCGGGCCGGGTGGCCCGACCCGGAACCGGCCCAGGACCGGTACTGTGCTGAACCGGCCCGGCCCGGTGGCCCGGCCAGTGACCGGTCCGGGTAGGCCCGGCTCGGGTCACCCAAAAGCCGAACCGGCCCGGCCGGTTCGGGCCAGGTTCCGGGCTTTTTAATTTTTTTTTCAATTTTTTTTAACTTTTCGGGTTGGGCAGGGTATTTTGGGCCATTTGGGGTCGTTTGGGGGGTTGGGGTGCGGGGGGGGGGGAGGGGGGGTTAATTAGGAAAAGAAAAAAAATTGACCCGAGGCCCGGACCGGACCCGGTACCTACCCGGGCCCACCTATTTAGAACTGGCGGCCCGGACCCGACCCGGCCCGAATCCAGCCCTAATTGGAACACAAATAAAAAAGTTATAACACTTTAAAAAACAAGAGATTTTTTTTATTTGTGGGACCTAATCTATTTTCTCCCACTTGTGTGCTGTGTTGCTACGTACGGTTATACAAAACAAACTAGAGTTAATTGTGGGCAGTAGATTGGGAAATATTTTTAACCTTACCTCAATTTGGTAAATAATTTTTAATTTTTCATTATTCTTGAAAAAAACTCAAGTAGGACTTCGTTTAATCTTATTATAGTTCTTCAAATTATTTAAAATTGCGAATGAATAAAAAACTAAAAAACACAAGCAATTTCCATTTCATCATCTCCATTCTCCATCACTACGTCCATCTAACACACACACATGTTCATGTTTTCATGATTCTAATCATAAAATAAATAGAAAAGGCTAAAAAATGTAATACTAAGCTTAATTAATTGGTAGAAACACAAAGTAAACACATATAAATTAAAATTTAAATAAGAAAAAGTTTATTTATTACATTTAGTCTTATTTGAACATGGCAAAATAGAACTAGTAGAGAGAAAGCTAAGTGGTAGTTCGGTAGATAGAATATGTATGTGCAAAAATTAATATTTGTACTTTTTTTGAAAGAGAACTAATTAATTAATATTAATAAAATCATGGTCCAAAGAAGTTGAAATACAAGTGGGATAATTATCAAACCAAATATAACGACCAGACATAGAAACAGCAGCTCTTGCAAAATCATGAGCTACTCGATTCGCAAATCGCCTCGGGTTTGAAAAAGAAATTCTAGAAAAGTTAGAAGAAATATCTCTTATGTCGTCAATGATGAGCCCCAAAGCCAAGCTGTCTGACCCAATTAATGTTTGTAATAATTTGAAGAGCGTCTGATTCTGTCAATATAGTCCCAGCCAATATGCTTTAACCATATTTTTGCATTTCTAGCCCAGGCCACCAAGTGCTCCAAATGAGCATAATGAACATGCAGCAGCTTTCTTTCTTCGTCTCTGGTAAGAAAAAAATTCTCCACCCATTCCAAAAAATGTATTGCTAACAGTAATGGGGATATTCCAACGAACTGACCTCCAAATCTGTAATGTCTTCCGGCACGCCCCAAAAATGTGCAGCAGCGTTTCATTCTCTTGAGAGAAAAAAGGACAAATTAAATAGATTGACACGCTACCCTTCGTACCAAAATTTACGCCATTGTTCCATGGCGATATTTTGTACTTACGTGACGACGGAATTTAGTGGCAAATAAATGTGTTCCGCCATTGTTCGGTGGCGATACTTGTTTGACACTAAAATCCGTCAACTACTATTGTCCCACTGAAGAGGAAATGAACAAAATATGGGAGTTTTGAATTTGACAGGCCAAAACACGGGAGCTAGCCAGGTTTAGGTACAACTCAATTGAATTACAAAATTAAATACAGTGAGTTGAAACTTAAGAAGTAAAGGAATAAATAAATGGTCTGCGATTATACTGAGGAATTAATACAGAAATTAAGACTATTGAATTACTACATTAAATACCATGAGGCATGAGACTTCTTAGTATGAGCTTTATTTAAGATTCTAAGCTGATAAATATATAGGTCCAGTGCACATGCATGCATGCAGATTCATTATAAGTCACCTCACTCCCATCGATCTGGTCTGCCTTAAGCCCTTAACTGCTAGATCAGATCTGATGGAATATATGATTCTGGCATCGTCACTACTTATCCTATTAGTGACGTGGGCATGCACAGCCACTGCCACCGCCACCGCTCCGGCCCCCGCCGTTGAGGAACTCCCCGTAGCCGAACATTTTGAGCGGTGGATGATCCGCCATGAACGTTCTTACAAAGATGACCTTGAAAAGGCCAAAAGATTCGAGATCTTCAAGAAAAACAAAGAGTACGTCGAGTCTTTCAACAGAGCCGAAAACCGTTCTTACAGACTTGGATTCAATGCATTTTCCGACATGACCGACGAGGAGTTCACGGCGAAGTACTTCAAAAACTGCTCTAGAGGACCCGGACCCCAACGCCGCCGCCGTCATGCCCCACCGGAGCCGCCGCTGTTTCAAGAAAATGTGAGCCTGGAACAACTTCCACCCTCGGTGGACTGGCGAGAGCAAGGCGCGGTGACCGACGTGAAGGACCAGGGAGGTTGCGGGTGTTGCTGGGCGTTCGCGGCGGTGGCCGCCATGGAAGGGCTGAACAAGATCCGCTCTGAAATTCTGCTGGACTTATCGGAGCAGCAGCTTCTAGACTGCGACACCGACTCTTTTGGGTGCGCCGGCGGCTCCGTCATGTACGCGTTCGAATATGCGGTGGAGAAAGGCGGCCTGGCGATGGAGATAGACTACCCGTACGTCGGCGTTCAGCAGACATGCCGGGATGCTGACGTGGACACCTTCGCCGGCATCTCAGGCTACAGAGTCGTGCCTTGGAATAGCGAGACGGCTCTCCGCTCCGCCGTCGCGAAGCAGCCCGTCACCATCGTGGTGTCGTACAGTGCTGGCTTTGTTCCGTCGTTCAAGAACTACGACGGCGGAGTTTTCGTCCCCGGGCCTTCCGGTGACTGTGGAACTGGGGTGGACCACGCTATGGTGGTTGTGGGATACGATACAGTTGTCCCTTTTGTTCCATTCTGGATTGTGAAAAACTCTTGGGGATCAAATTGGGGAGAGGACGGTTATATTCGGATCGCGAGAGAGGGCGGTCTGTCTGGTCCTTGTAGCATGTACCAAGAAGCCATTTTCCCTGTTACTAGCTAGAGCAGCCCTTTCTAATATAATAGCTCATCATACAACCATCATAAGCAAAAATGAAAAAAAAAAAAAATCCCAAATAGGATTTATTTAATCCTATTAAAAAAGAAATTGATTAAAACTTTTTTATGTATGAGTAAATGAGTCATATTTTGAGAATAAAACATTTTTATTTGTGAGCTTTACTATTGTTTTAGTCTAATTTGCGGAATTTTCTAATCAAAGAAATCACTCTACTATGATTTAGGGGTGTTTGGATATAATTCTTAAAACTATTTCTGCTCCTTCAGGAAGCAGAAACAGAAGTTGGAGTGTTTGAGTGAAAGTACAGAAGTGATTTTGGTGCTCTAATTTACTCCTAGCTAGAATCAGTTTTTTTTAGAAACTGGAGGAGACCAGCTTCTCAAAACTGATTCTGATTCTGTTTTTGTTTCAAAAAAGAAGCAGAAGCAGAACCAGTTCCAAACACCCCCTTAGTATATTTATAACCATCCAATGTCAAGCTAAGGCTTTTGTGGAGGGTGTTTTAGTTTAAGAGTTGTATTCATTCCTCATTCCTCTTAGATTAACTTTAAGAGCCCGTTTAGTGACCCTGTTTTTCGGCTTATCAGACTTATCAGCCAACTTTTTCACCAAATACGTAATTTTTTATTTCGCGAAATGAATTATGTAATACTCTATAATTAAAAAAAGAAAGATTGGTGCTACTTTTCTGGCTGCATTGGCTAAAATTACTGTAGCAGATCATTTTAGAAATAATTGCCTGAATATTACAATTGAGGTTTTGATTTCTAAAATTATGACCGGATTTATTTTTTCCAGCAAACTGACCGTACGCACGCCTCTTCTCAAAAATAACTTTCGCCTCTCTTCTCAAAAAAGAAACTTCTGCCTCTTCCCTTCTCCTTCTGCGAACGAACATAGAGGAAGGAGCAAGACTTCGACGGCTAGAAGACCTCCAGAGAAGAAGACGGCGAGAAGATCGCCAGAGAAGACGATGGCGAGACGACCTCCAGGGAAGACGACGGCGACCTCCAGCGAAGACGACGACGACCACCATTGCGACACTTCAACCTCTTCACTGCTCCTCTTCGCTGTTGTTGTTTGCTGCTTCATACGTCTCATCCCTTCAAGGATAGCGCTGATTGACGAATTTCAGATCTGTGGTTGAAATTACAGATCTATTGTGTCTCTTTCAAATTGTTGGTGCAAGGATATCTCGCCGGTAATGCCGCTGTGCGGCGCTGGGTGGATTAGGGTGTGGTTCGGGCGGCACTGGGGTAGGGTGCGATGTGGCTGGTGGAGGGGGCTTATGAGGAGGGGGAGCGGCCGTATCTGTCTTTGGGTTGGGGCTGATGTTGAATCTGGTTGTGACTGGGTGAAGGGGGTAGGGAGGGGCTAGGAGGTGTGTTTGTGCGAAGACCTGGGGCTAAGATCTGTGTCGGTGGTGATGGGAGGGGGTTGGGGAGTTGATTCAGGGTTGGGGCGGCGGCAGGGGGCGGCGGTGGCATCAATGTGGCGTGTCACTATGGTTGAGTAACTTTGGCCGGTGGGCCGGCAGTCACAGCGACTGAAGTCACTGTGGCCGGTTGGTGGGTAGTCACTGTGGCTAGAAGTCGGGAAGTCTAGTTACTATAGTCACTTTGATCGGAGTCACTGTGGCGGTTGGGTAGTCACTGTGACCGGCGGGGCAGTCACTGTAGTCGGCGAGACTGTCACTGTGGTCGGTGGGGTCACTTTCGCCGGAGTCACTTTGCGGGGAGTCACTTTGCATTGTAGGGTTAATTGTGATGTTGGTCACATTTTTGGAATTTTAAAAAAGAGATCACTTTTTTATCGTTTATCCTATTTTTAGTAATATTGAAATAAAAAGGCCATCATTTTAGCTATTTTTACATTTAATTTATTCTTTACTTTATTAATAAAATATATTTTAAATATAATTTTTTCATAAATCAGCAGAATCAACCAATGCAGGTGAAACTTCATAAATTTCAACAGAATCAACCGATTTTAGTGTTACCAAACAGACTCTAAATGTAGAAACTTGACCCTTAGCCAAATCACCAGCATAATTTAATTCTCATGAAATATTTCATTTTTTCATGTTTGCTCGAGTAAACGATCTCACAAAGTGGCCCCTACTTTTGTTCAGGCGCAAACTTTGGTTTCCATCTCCCTAAGTCCCCAGTACGTATACGGTGCAACCTGTCCAGCATGAGCATCATGCTCCTGCACCCAATACGACGTCGTTTGGAGCATACTGCTCTAGCCTAAAAAAATCGCGTGTTACTGTTCACGCGCGTGAAAAATAACCTATGTTTTTGTTTTCAATTGTCCAGGAGCAGAATGATGTAACTCGTGTGTAATGAAATGTAACTCATGTTGTTCCACTACAAGAAAAATCATTTATAGAGGCATCACTTTGAAAGCAACTTGTCTCTAAAAGATCCTTTTAGCATCATATAAATATTGGTTGCCTCTAATCTTATAAGCTCTCAATACATTTGAGGCAACCCTAAATTTCTTGTCTCTAAAAGGTATTATTTGGAGCAACTTTTTTTGGATTGTCTCTAAAAGCTTGATGCAAAAAGAATAGTTGCCCCTAAAAGATATGACTTGGAGCAACCTTTTAAGGGATGCCTCTAAAAGACTCTTTTAGCATTAGATAAATTATTGGTGGATCATTTGACAGTTATTTATTGCAACATGTCATTTTTCAAATAAGAAAGATAAGAAAATTGATAGGTTTTATAAAATTTAATATAATTTCAAAAATAGAAATATAAAAACAATGCTAAATTTTTCAAAATAGACACTCTGTTTCTTCATAAAAAATAGGTACTCTGTAAATAAAAAAAGAAAAGAAAATAAAATAAAATCAAAATGTAAAAATCTGGAATGAAAATGCGTCCATTTGAACATATTTTTTTTATAAAAAATAAGATTTAACAATTATTTGAGGCCGGTATGCATTCGTTTGAATTTCTGCGAAACTCCTTTCAATTATTTGGTTAAAATTTTGATTCCCGCTGCATCTATCCCTCAATTCTCAAACTCCCTCCACTCATCCCTATCCCTGAGGCCTGAACTCGCTCCACTGAACAATTACCAGAAACCCTAATCGGAAGGACCTTGGAAAAGAAGCGGTTCTAGATCTCATACATGGTAGACCCCTTCCATAATTTTGCTCTATCACGTGGGCATCCGCTTCATACTTCTTCGCACTCTTTATTCCTGTCTTTTCCGCGGCCGCTTTGTTGCTTCTCAACCTTCCGGCGCTCATAATCCCCGGTCCTCCAAACCAAAGATTGCTTCCAATGTTAGCCCTGGGAAGAGAATTGGATGGCATAATTCATACTTTATCTGATCTGAATCATCAAGGCGCTGACAATCCTTAGGAGTATTATACGAGATGAGAAAAAGGTATTATTATTGCCTACTCATTGACCTGATTACAATGCTTCTTTAATTGTTCAAAGATATGACGTAGTATATGTTTTGTATGAATGTATTAATGATAGCGTTTGAGATTTGAAATTTAGAAATGTTAGCTTACTATGTAGTACTCATACATTTTATGATTAGAAAGATATGCATTCTATGTGTTTGTTGATATGCCAAGTTGATTAGTGTTGGGCTTGTATTTAGCTACAGGAAATTTTCTCGAGGCCAGAATTTGTAGTGTGGAACTTCTATTAAATCACAGTAGTTTTTCAGAATGTATACCTTGAATATGGCAAACTAATAAACTTTAGAGTGATGTTATCTATATATTGACTAATTGTCAAGGAAGGTTTTGTACATTTGGAGCTAAATGATGCTTAACCATACTGCTATGATTCTTTTAGTTCTGCTCTAATTCAAGGTTAGTGACTTGCATTTGCTTGTCCCTCTTACCCCTATATTTATTTAATTTTGTTTCCTATTTTACTCGATGATTTACTTAATTCTTGGTGCTTTAAAGGGTGCTACTTTTGAATATAAAGAAGTTCAAACATGATTCCAACAAACGACTTTGGGCCCGTCATGCTAAATAAGAGGTACATATAATCCAAACAACAGAAGGAATGGAGAGCATATTACTTGTGACTCACAAATTGCGATTACGGTATGTAATTACTTTCTTATTTAACACTTAACTAAAGAAAGCATCGGTCACCCATCAGTTTCCTCAGTCTCTTTTCAGCCAGCATAGAAATCTTATTAAGTGGTTCCAGAACATATGCATGCCTGAAATCTGTAATAATGTGGCATATGGCAGCTTCTATTCTGTAATTTTTTTTGCTCAGTTGGACAATCAGCGATCTCAAAGGTGCTATTTTTTGTTGTGTTTATTATGTGTATTGTTTGTATTTTGGGTTGCGATTAAGGGTTGAGTTATTATTTATACGGAGTATTAAATTATTTAAGGTTGTGTTTCCGCCTTCCGTGTTTACTGCCTTGATTCCTTTGAGAATTGCTGAATTGAGACCACGTGTAATAACTAGTAATCCTTGTTTTTAAATATATAGTGTAGCTTGTGATTAATATACTGGTTTAGGCTAAAACTTTTATCCTTTTAATTATTTACTTTTCAGGTCTTAAAGTTCCAGAATTTTAATAATCTTTAACTAGTTTAGGGATTTATATTGTTTTATCTATTTTTTACCAATGTAAATAACTTAAGTAAATAAAAGTGACCAATAATTTATACTATCTAGTACTACCTCCGTCCCTAATAAAACTTCCAATTACGGGTTACGAAGTTTGACCAGCGATAAAGTTAAATGATCCCTGTGAAAACTCGGATTATTTTTAGTAAATAAAATTTACATATTCAGAAACTACATTAAACCCGCTACAAAGCCTGCAAAAAATAATTCAATTTTTATAAATTTTTTATATATAAAGTAAGAGTTTAAGTGTGATTTAAGTTGACTCTCGAAAAGCGAAATGGAAGATTATTTAGGGACGGAGGGAGTACATTACATGATATTGTTAGTGTTTTTTTAAATAATTTTATAGACTTAATAAATCAAATCCCAATAGTCTAGTTTACTGTTTTCATGATAGCACTGTTAAATGACTCAAATCTAATTATAAATTTTAACTTGATTTTATTTGTACATATTTATTAACAAATTTAGACTTGATTACTTTTATTGAGATTCAAATTGACCTCCAGCAGTAGTAGTCTAGCAGTGCTTCCTGGAGAGGTGCAAATACATAGTGATCTCCAAGAAGTAGGTATTGATCATTTGATTGGCTTTGCCCCATGGCATTTAAAGTCATGGCATTTAAAGTAATACTGTATTTGTTAACTGTATAAATTTCATCTGCTTAAGGGAAAACTGTCAAATAGGTCCTCGAACTTTCATAAAAAGGTCAATTAAGTCCTTCTATAGGAGGTTCTGTCCGGCCGTTGCGATTTGGGGCACTTCCCTGTGGAATTTTTTTATGAAATTTTTTGAGTATCTTATTCACCAAGTCTAGTTTACTCATACCAAATTTCGGCTAAATATTCAATCGGGAACACATTCAAAATAATTCTTGAAGATAACTGCACATTTTTGCGTTCTCGAATTAATTCGAATGCGCTCCCGATTAAATTTTTAACTGAAATTTGGTATGAGTAAACTAGACTTGATGAATAAGATGCTCAAAAAATTCCACCGGGAACCGCCCCAAATCGCGATTGGAAAAAATCTCCTATAAAAGGACTTAATTGACTTTTTTTATGAAAGTTCGAGAACCTATTTGACAGTTTTTCCTTTGCTTAATGAAGAGATCTGCATATACATTGTCTTGTTGATTGAGGACAACCCTTTGATACGCTGTGTTGATATATTAGTTTATTTGTTTTTATTGAGGTTGGTTGTATACTTCACTATTATATTTTTGCTTTTCCATTTTCTGGCATAAGTAATTATCTAAAATTACTAGCCAAACACTGAAGTTTGGTAGTTGTTTCTTTTCTTTCCCTATCTAACTCCGCTCTTATTATGATCCTTATACAGAAAAAGCATTCCATGAAGAGGAGACTTGCGACAAGAAATATGTAATTTGGAGTTGCTCGTAACATTGATGAGAGATGTGATAGTTCATAATGTTTAATTTTCCAAGTTTACTTAGGGAGTGTTTGCAATTGCTTCAACTTTAAAGAAGTGATTTTTTAAAGTGATTTTGGGAAAAGTGATTAATAGTAAAAGTTGGTAGTGTTTGAAGAAAAAGTGATTCTGAAAAAGTAAAAGTTGGTAGTGTTTGGTAAAAGAAGTACTTTTTGTATAATAGAAAAAATGAAAAGCAGTTTAAAGCACCCTTCCACCTGCTTCCAGCTTTTAGCTTTTAAGTGATTAATTTAAGCAGAAGCTGTCATTTGAAAACACTATTTTTAACTTTTTTTAAGTCAAAGGCTGAAAAGCACTTTTTTTAATCAAATGCAAACACTCCCTTAGTAGTTGCTTATTAATCTTGAGCTCTGTACTATTTAAAGACAATGACTAGTTGTGCATTAGTTGAGAAAAATTGCCTATGTAATTATATAGCACTAGCATTGAATAAAATGGAATTTGTTTTGAACTTGTGCTATACATTTGTACATTTGTAAATGCAGACAACCGATTATTGTAAATGAGTATATAAATGCCTTAACTATTGTAATAATGGGTTTATGGTTGCCCCTAATTCCACTTTGTTTTAGGATCAGTACATGATTGCTTTTAAAAAGATTTTACAATAGGTAATGAGGTTGCATCTAAACATTAAAAGAGGTTGCCTCTAATGTTATTTTGAGTCACTATAATATGTTCGCCTCTAATTATATTTTGAGACAATATAATTTGGTTGTCTCAAATCAGGTTTTGAGGCAAGATATTGTGGTTGCCTCTAAATGTAGTACTATTAGTAGCACACGTTTGATTGCCTCTAAAGGTGACTTTAGAGACAACCATTATTTAGGGACGGATTATTTAGAGGCGCACCCTTGAGGCAACCAAAAAATTGCCTCAATATATTATTAGATGCTACTTTCCTACTTTTAGAGGCATTTTTGCATTGCCTCTATAAATCTATTTTCTTGTAGTGTTCGGAAATGTAAATTAAGTCAAGTTCAAATGTAAGTTGTCTAAAATAGAATATAATATGTAAAACATTAATTTCAATGTAAATAATAAAAAAAAGAGTCTAATTGTTCAATTATTTTACGTAAATAGTGAATCTGTGATGTTTTTAATATTACAACCATTAAAATTGATTTTAAGAAAATGATTTTTTTGTTTCAATATGAGTGTTTATTTTGTGATGTAACTCGCTTTATGGCAAATGTAACTGTCGTTTATACAAAATGTAACTAAAGTGTATACAAAGTGTAACTTACTGAAATAAATCTAAATGTAACTCGTGCATGTAGATATGTAAATCGTGCATAAGAATGATGTAACTCCATGTATTATGAAATGTAACTCGACAAGTTGAATTTAAAGACTCCATTCTCATCCCTTCCACTTTAAAGTTGGCTCCCTGTAAAATAGACGACCGATTGTTTTGCCGGCGGTGGTTTTGTAGTTGATAGTTGGAGTATTTGTCATTATTGATGAGTTGAGATTATTGTTTCCATGAAGAAGACTAATTGACCGAGAGGGGATTACTATGTCTTTATGTCTTTTGGGTAATTAGTGCGCAATTGAAGAAGACCTAGCAATTGGCAAACTTTGAACTCAATGAAGCCATATCTAGATCAGAGGATTGAGCAGATGATGGAATAGTAATTTCAAGATGGAAAGCAAAGCTTCGATGATCCATGATGAGCCTGAGATTTTCTGGGCAGGAGCTCAAGAACCGATCGTAGCCACTCAGACGGACGAGGATGACTAATTTTTATTAATCAAAACGATACCGTATCAGACCGGCATACCATGCGCATGGTATGCCGGTTGCACGATATAATTTGCCCTAAGTCCCTATGTCTGATATTTGCATTTTGTTTTTCAAAGTATAATGACTTTGTTCAGTGAATTGGGAAAGCAAATAATATCATGCCCAGGGTGGATATTCACAAGGGCTAGAGTGGGCTCCAGCCCAGCCCTGTCCATTTTTTCTATAATTATAGATATTGTTTTATAAAAAAATATTGTTTAGTCCAGCCAAAAAAAAAAATCAAAGGCTCAATTTATTGAAAGTCTTGAAGATTAATTTAAAATATAATTCATAATTTTAGTCCTTGTAATTTTTAGTACATCATAGTTTCATATATGATTGTAGATTAGAGAATAATGACAAAATTGATAAGAATATCTACTTTTAGAGATTCTACAATATAAATCCCTACTAAGAGTTCATAAAAATAATCCGAACTAACAATAGTGTCTACAAAAATAAATTAAAGTGAATGCAAACTAATTCTCGTTTAATACTCTCAACCCCTACTATGATTTAAAATAAAAACTCTCAGCCTCTACTCTCATTTTTCTCTTTTCCGCTCTTCTTATTGCAGTGAATTCAAACTAAAACCCTTTTAATATTACCCGAGATGAAGAGTGGAGAAGGGGAAAGTAGAGGTAGGAAATTGAGGTGTGAAAAAGGCATTAATTTTAATCTACCTCAATTTATTCTTTTGGACACTATTGTTAGTTCGGATTATTTATATGAACGCTCTAATTATGTAATAGCTTCACAATTGTAAAATATTTGTTTATGATTGAACTGTATGACAATCTTTTGTACATTTTCTCACTTTTAGGATAAATAATCATTGTAATTGAGGTATAATGATAATGATATATTTTTTGCACAATGGTGGAATAATATTTTCCCATGACTGTTCAGATAAATATCAATCATCAATTTCACAATGTAGTATTAACCCATAGATTACTTACATTTGTATGTCTCGAACATTATAATCGTACTAAATTATCGTTGAAAATTGGACTATTCATCCTGGACATCTACTTTGACTTATCAACCCATATACTACTACCTCCGTACCATTAAAAGATTCATATGGTAAAACGACACAATTATTTTGACAATAATTAAATAAGATAAGTAGAGTGTATTTTGATAAATAATTTTAATAGGTATATAATATAATGTGTTTGTGTTGATAATTGTGATGTTATATGGTACGTCCGAAAAATTGATAATTGTTTTTTTAATTGAAATGAGAATCTTTATATAGGACATCCAAAAAATGAAAGTGAGAACCTTTCTATGTGACGGAGGGAGGAAGAGCATCTCCAATGCTACAATGTGCATGTGGCATGAGAGGTAACCACGTAAATATTAGCAAATAAATTATCTTTCTCCTTATTTGAACGGTTTTATACAATCTTGGTAAGTTTTTCTCCACAATGTCAAGATGATCAACTATGTTGACATTGTGGTTAACATTACATGAAAAACTTACCAAAATTGTATAAACACATTCAAATAATGAGAGACATAATTTATTTGCTAATATTGATGTGATTATCTCTCATGCCACATGTGCACCGTGCACATTGTAACATTGGAGATGCTCTAATATGTAATGCATATATGACTTTGTGAATCATAAATGCACCCGGTCCCGGTCCGGTCTCCGTTCTGGTCCTGAACTGGTCCGTCCCGGTCCATGCTAAGGGAAGCCTGGGTCCGACCCGGTTAAAACCGGATCTGGGCGGGTTCCAGATACTCGGGTGGTCGGGTCCCATGCTGAACTTGTCCGATTATATTTTACTTTTCGATTTCAAGGCAAAGAAAACAATCGATCGGGCCGGACCAAAACCGTGCCTCAGACTGCCCGATCAGGTCCCCAATATTAAAACCATGGGCCGGTCCCGCCGATGACCCAGGCTGGAAGTGGAAAACAGACCCGGTCTAGTCCCAAACAGTGTCAGACCAGGTCCACCCCTAGCATTAGCATTGCATTTTTCAGTCATCCTTGACAAGATTAAGGATTTTGAACTGATACTATTCAGCATTTTTATGGCTCAAACACTCCAATTGTAGTTAGTTTTAGTTCAAATTGAGATTAAGGTTCCACAGCCAACTACAGTTGGGACCAAGATGGAGGGTGATATTGAGTTCTTATTTTCATGCCTTTTTTGTTTCAAGATGAGGACGTACTGTCCAAATAGCATATAAACTTATTCCCATAATGCTTCACGTAAAGCGCCAACTTTTTATTACTCTAAAATCACTTTAGCGTGCCTCAAATTAAATTTTATCCATTTCACACTATGAAAACGGAGTATTGCAAACAACCAAACTTAAATCATCCCTTCGTTTAGTGTTCCTATTAGAAATTTCAAATCTATGAGAATTTTATATTCAGTTGTAAAAATACTAGTTATCCATGTAGCAGGAAGCACTAAACGTACACACACATGCAGGAAGCCCTTAACGCATCTAGAATACGTCAAGGAAACTAGTGAGATGATAAGGATGTTGGCTTTCAATGAAAATTTGGATAATTTCATGTCTGACTCAAGAGATCTATTTAAAATGTCAAACAGCAAAATTCATCAACCAACCATATAGCTAAAAAGCTAATAAGCAATCAAACTCATTTTTGAAACACATTTTTTCAATGCAAGCATGGCACACTCCAAATTTATTTTTGTAAGCATTCAACGCAGTTCTTTGTTATAATCGTATACAAAATAAAAGCAATTGTTATTTGGAATGATTAAACATCATCAAGAAATCCATTACGCGTATCTTTTTTTATTTTCACCAATTTCTTGGTTTCAGTCTCAATCCTCCCCAATTTGAAGAGTTGTTGACCAAGTGAATTGCAATCCGCATCCTTGACTTGTCATTGACTTGCGTTAATACGTTCAATGAGGCCTATTAGTTAGCATTATAAAGTCAAATGGAGTAAAATGATAGTGATTTCATTACTTTTATGTTATAGACACTATCCCGTTTACAATCCTTCATCCACGTCGCTACCCAAACTTCATGATAGTTACTAAAATGATACAACAAAAAGATGATGGATTTGAACATTAACACATTGCTATAATATTTAAAAGGGGAAATCACAATTTTAGTGTCTCAATTAGTCACTATATTGAAATGTCAGACTCATGTTTCTAAGATTTTAAATGTCACCCCCGAAACGATAGCTTTTGAGTGCATGGATTAGCTAGGCGGAGAAATTCGCCAAGAGATCATTTGTTGTAAATGTCGTCCCTCGTGAATATATTGGTAGTCCAGAATTGCAAATTGATTATAAACATCGGGATGACATTTACAACGCATCTGTCCATTCGGGGATGACATTGACAATTTCAAAAATATGGGTCTAACATTTCAATAAGATGACTAATTGAGGGACTAAAATTGAGATTTTTCCTAATTAAAAATCACTCAAACAGTTTCAATATAAGGTAAGATTCTTACGAGCATGTTGCTTGTTGTTCGAGATTATTCTATTCAACGACTTTGATTTGAGAGATTATAGTTTTGGTGTTACATCAAGGTACTGGTAAAATAAGTTGTTTAACAACACGTGCTCCATAAAAAATCCTTGTGTGTATGAAATATTTTGAGTAAACAATACTATGAACTTAATGTAAATCCCAATAATAAGAATTTAACATAGTAGTCTTTACCATAAGTCTTGCAATCTATCATGTTTGGAGGTCTAAACACAACAGGTATCTACTGCAGAATGAGTAAAAGTTATGAACATCCTTTTGAAGTTACTTTTATACTAGTAAAAAACAGTTTAAGAAAGTGTATTAACATATGGTATATTAATTCCTGATAATCTTTCATTGTATTATGGAGTATTCAATGGGTAATAATAAAGATAACATGCAGAAGAATTTCCTTCATTTTTGAATTGAACAATTTCCTTCCGATCTAAGATTCTATTTTCTCTTGAACTTTTATTTTTCTTTTATTGGTTGTTCATGGAGAAGTATGCTTCTCTTCAAGAGGAGAATTGAATCTTTTCATAAAGTTGATGTATCTTGGACTTCCTTAAAATAGTTTTTGGATGTGGAGAATGAGATGACCATTAAATGTTCTCTTCAAATAGGCACTACTCGTAAAGGGTTACACATGGTGGAGTTCTTCACAACAGCTTGGTTTAAACAGGTAGACACACGTAGAAGGAGTTAGGGAAAACTATCAAATAAGCCCCCGTACTATATCTAAAAAGTCGATTAAGCCCCCATACTTTACAAACACTAAATTAAGTCCTCGAACTATTAAAAAACGTTCAATTAAGCCCTTTTGGTCTTTAAGTAATCGATTTCCCGGTTAAATGTAACCCGTTTCCCGGCAGTCGCCGTTGCTGGGGTTCGAGCACATCGTCGCCGTTTAACCGGGAAACCGGTTACCGGTTACTTACCGACCAAAAGAGCTTAATTGAACGTATTTTAATAGTTCGAGTACTTAATTGAGTGTTTGTAAAGTACGAGGGCCTAATCGACTTTTTCGGCATAATACGAGGACTTATTTGGTAGTTTTCCCAAGGGGTTAAAAAATAGTTATGATGCTCGACAAAAGAACTCACAATCCATTTTGAATTTTTTTATCCAAACACACACGAAACTTAGCTTTACAATTGGTGCATGTAATTTGTGCATGTGGTTTTTTCCTATCTACCTTCTCCAAATGATTTTCTTGTCTCAATCCAGCTTTGTTACCTACTAATTGTTGCATTGTAATTCTTTTGTTTCTCTCTAGAGCAAGATTATTTTTCTCACAACAAACCTCTTACATGATATGTTTGATAAAATTTACCAACTTCATGTCGAGTACGAAATTCCAAATCCCAAATCTCACTACATGATGTCACATATTTTTCTAAATTGATGTTGGCTTCACTCTCACTACATGTTGATTTTCATCAACGATAATAATATCAAAATCGTTATCATCGTTATCAGGTATAACTTTTTCTCGTCATCCAAAATAACATCTTGATCATGACCCAAATTAATAATTCCTCACAAACTTGTCCATATCTAAGAAAAAAATTCATGAAGTATTTTATAAAACATGGATGCATAGCAAAATACTCTTGAAAACTTGTCTATCTTGTGCATAATAATCATTATAAATTTTATCACACATGGTGCATAACTAAGATTCCAACGCAATGTATGTTAAAGACTCTTTTGGGAAATGAGCAATTGTTGTGCCATTGTCCCCTCTAAATAATTTTTAAACTAATGTTTATAAATGTTGTCATATTGATGTAATGATTTTAGTATTAGTTAAGTCGTCCTTAGCAATATTATAATTAGTACGATAGTATATTGATACAGTCCCTTTCCCTCAATTTTTATATTTGTGAATCTATAATTTTATTTGTAATTGTTTATCGCAAATGATTGTAATATAGATGGGCAAGTTTGTTTATGAGGAATTTACAATTGCTGTCACGATCAATGAGGAAAGAAGTTATATTTGATAACGATGATAGCAATTTCGAGATTAGCACCAATGATGAAAATAGCAAGGTAGTGAAAATGAAGACAACATTAAATCACCGATTATTAATCATCATTTTAGAAGAAAATATAACATATCATCCAATGGCATTCGGGAATTGGAATTTAATACTCTATATGAAACTGATAAATTTTATAACATATGGATGACGTAAGAGGTTTGTTGCGAGGAAAAATAATCTTCCTCAAGACAACGACAAAAATATTACAATGCAGCGGTTAATACGTAGTATGTAATAGAGCAGGATTGAGGCAAAAAAGTACTAGAGGGTAGATAGGAAAAAACCACGCGCACCAATTGTAAAGCTAAGTTTCGTATGCGCTTGGATAAAAAATTCAAAATTGACCAACATAATCATTTTTTAACTTCTACGTATGTCATCAATGTATACACTTCAAAAGAGCCTATTTGTGGTGGACCTTTAATGGTCACCTCATTCTCCACACCCATAAACTATCTTTTAGGAAGCCGAAGATACACCACCTTTACGAAAATATTCAATTCTCCTCTTGAAGAGAAACTCACGTCTTCACCACCAATCAATGAAATAAAAATAAAAGCTGAAGAGAAAATAGAATCTCATATTAGAAGGAAATTGTTCATTGCAATAATTGAAGGAAATTCGTTTGCATGTTTATCTTAATTAGAACCTAATGAATACTTCATTATATGCTGGAAGATCATTGGGAATCAATATACCAAATGTAAATACACTTTTTAAACTCTTTTATACATGTACTAAAGTAATTTAAATAGGATGTTCATAACTTTTACTCATTTTAGAGTGAATACTTTTTGTGTTTAGACCTCGTCCAAACATGATGTTGGAAGAGATTGAAGGTGTTGATGCTGCACACATATTTGGGCGTAACAAGGATGCTCAACATGATGGGTTTGTGTCTAATCTACTTTCAATTTCAAATGCATGAAATACATACTTCATTTTATTTTAATTTTCAATCATTGTACACGAAAAAAATGTTAATCCAAATTGATTTCACAAAAGGGGATCGAGAAACACTCAAAACCTTTGTTCCAAAGGAAATGGTTGATGGAGAGGTGATGTCTAAAATATTTTATTTTGATTTGTTACATTATTTTACAATTAGTAATAAAAAAATTGTAAAATTATTAATTTTAAAGCTATCATTGCAACGGTATAGGTGCTTACATTGGTTGCATGTATGCTCACCTTTCAACAATGCTTGGTGTGTCAAAATACAGCCTATTTATACTTCCCAACTGTCTATGTGGTAAATAATTTCAAAACAAATTAATACTATCTCCCACTAAGATTGGGACAATTCGGTTTACGATGCTTGACCGACGACTAAGCAAACAGATCCTTGTTCGTTCTCAAATTATTTTTAGAAAAAAAATTACATATTCAGAAACTACATTAAAAGCTTTACAAAGTCGCAAAAACCTGAATCAAATTTGATATAAAAAAATTGATATATAAAGTAAGAGATTAAGAGTGATTTGTGTTGACCAAGTGAATAGTGTCTGGGGCAATCTTAGCGGGACGGATGGAGTATAAAATAAAATTTTCAATTAAGTTAATTCCCTTGATATTTTTATGTACATGTGTTGTCATCAATATGTTCTTAGCTGGACCACAAGTCCAACAACACTGATGGGATTCTACAAAAATTGTTTTATGGGTACAATAGAAGAATTAACCAAGGTCAATTGAATTTTTTAAAAGAAATACAGTTCAAATTCCATTTTAACTATGGACTCCAAGGTTGAACATAAGTAATATCACGTAGGTATTTGTTCCCATAAATGCTGGAAAACTGCATCAGTTCTTGTTGGTGATTGACATGAATAAAAAATCGCTGATATTATTGAATTCGAAAAGAAGCACAACAGCTACGGATGAAAGGAGGAGGATAGCAAGACCAGTGGTAAAGACTAATAAGTTAAATACTTTTAGTTAATTATGGGCATCACACTAAGCACATAGTATTGTTTACACATACTACCTCCGTCCCACTATGTTTGGGACAAAGGGGTGTGACACAACTTTTAAGAAAAAGTGGAATTGTGTGGTTGGTGTTGCATTGATAAAGTGTGAATAAAGTAAGAATATATTGTAACCACCCAAATATTACCAAATATGGTATGAGACAAACTTAATAGGACGGGCGAAAAAAAGTAAAACGGGACAAAATTAGGAGTAGTACTTTATACACACGCGGAATTTTTATGGAGCACATGTTGTTGGACAACTCATTTTACCAGTACACCAATGTAACAACAAAGCCACGAATCTCTGAATTCAAAGTCATTGAACCAAATAATATTAGACAAACAACAAGATCGTAAGAATCTTACCATATATTGAAACTATATGGGTTTTTAGTTATTGTAGCATTGGGTTAATGTTCAGACCCACCATCTTTTTATTGTATTATTTTAGTAACGATTGTGAAGTTTGGATAATGACGTGGAGGTAGGATTGTGAATGGGATAAAGTCTATAACATAAAGGTAATGAAATCATTGTATGTCTTTTTACTCCATTCGACTTTATAATGCTAATAAGCCTCATTGAATATACTAACGCAGGTCAATGACGAGTCAAGGATGCGGATTGCAATTCATTTAGTCAATAACTCTTATAACAACATCAAGGACCAAATAATTGGGCAGTTATTTTAAACATGGGAGAGATTGAGACAGAAACCAAGAAATTGGTAAAAATAAAGAAGGATATGTGTAATGGATTTCTTGATTGATGTTTAATTATTCCAAATAACAATTGATTTTATATTTTCTACGATTATAACAAAGCATTTGAAAATTGTGCTTCAAAAATGAGTTTGATTGCCTATGACCTTCCTAGTTATATGGTTGGTTGATGAACTTTGTTATTTGACATGTTAAATAAATCTTTTGAGTCAGACATGAAATCATTTAAATTTTCATTGAGGTCATATCCTTTTCATCTCACTAGTTTCATTGATGTAGCCTAGATGCGTTAAGCTCTCAAAAAGTTTGAAATGAATAAAATTGTGGTGTGGTGTTTACAATACTCTGTTTTTGAAAGTGTGAAATGAATAAAATTGGGAAAACTGTCAAATAGGTCCTTGTACTTTTACGAAAAGGTCAATTGAATCACCGTACTTTAAAGTGAGACAATCAAGTCCATGAAGTGTTAAAATACAACCAATTTTGCTATTTCACAGGTAACAAGCCGGTAACCCCAGTCATCTGCATACGTGTAATTTCGAGCTAACCCTTTTCTTTATACTATTTTATATTATTTATATTTTTTTCTTTTTTTCTTTCTTTCTTCCTGTCAAGCCTAATTCTTTCCCTCTTTCTGAGACCTAGTAACGGCGGCCAAAGTATAGCAGTCAGAGAAGATTCTTGTTGCGCTTCTCTGCCAAGCCGAGCGCTCGATGCGGCAGATTATCGACAGCACCGCCCAGGTTCTAGACAAGGCTTTAACCCTAGTCATCAACTGTCTCACCCACAATTTCATTAAACCCTTCCTCACCATCATCCCTGCCACAGTGCCACCTCCACCCTTCGCTCGATGCGATTGTGGCCGGATAACTCAATCAGTGACATGTCAGGGTCTTTCAAGTCTCCGCCTCCGCGCACGAGTGCACCGGAGAACACCTGGTCCTCCCTCCCATCGCCTCTAATGAGCCCATCCTCTACCTCATATTGGAGGAAATTGATCACGTCAGGATAAATTTGACCTTTTTCCCTTGCAGGATCCAAAATTGACTTATTTCCGAAGTCTTCTAGCTGAAAGCTATTAATCTAGAGTTTTTTCCTGAAATAATGTTAATTAAATAAATAATTCCCAAAAGCCGCCACTTCAAGTGGTGGCTCTTCTCTTACAGCACATTTTGTACATATATAAAACGCAGTATGTTTCAAGATTTTTTTAACTATCTTCCCGATTGAGTTTTGAGCTGAAATTTAGTATGAATAAACTAGACTTGATGAGGAACATGCTCAAAAAATAACATCGAAAAATTTCTCGGGTCGGTATTGTCCGCACGGGGATTCCGGTCAGGACGTCGTGACAGAAATGAGACATTTTTATGAAATTTGAGAGGCTTCCGAGTCAAGTTTTTTTATAAAATTTGGTGATCGTGTTCATCCTAAAGTGTAGGTTATGTTATGTCCACCGAATTTCAGATTAAAATTAAATCAAGAAGTTAGTTAAATAATTTATTGAAAAAAGTTGCATTTTTAGGCCGAAAAAATTATGCAATTTTTAAAAATTTATTTAACTAGGGAGAATGAATTTCAATCTAAAATTTGGTAGACATATCTACATTACGTGGGAACATGCTCACCAAATTTTATCAACAAATTCGACCTGGAAATAGCTCGAATGAAATAGGCCTAAAATTGCAACTTTTAGACCTACTTTACATGAACATTTTCAGAAGGCATGGGACAAAATTTTTGCCAAGAAAATTTTAGAAATTATGCAACTAAATCGTTTGGTATGTTATTTCCCGGAAACAATATTTTATAATTTCTTATTGTTTCATATTTGTTGATAATTTGCCCATAAGTCATCATGTTTTAGATGCATGTGTTATATATGATATGCATTTCCATTTTTACATTACTTTGAGCATTTCTATCAATAGTTTGTATGTTGTAGGATTACACATGCTTCTCTAGATTACAGAACTTGAATTTATTGTTACCTTCCCAACATGAGCTCAAGTGAATTGAGCAAAACTATGATTTTGCAATTGGAACTTAGAGCAGTAGTTGATACGAGTGTTGAAACTGTTTCCAATGGCCATAAACTGCCCAAATAGAGTTCATATTTATTTAGCAAGTGGAAGAGAAAGAATTGTTTGTTAAGGGCACAATGATGGCGGTGATAGCTCGAATCTACAGTTGGTTCCTTTCAATTGGGAAGTTAGATAAACAAATTTTTGAAAATTTGCACAATTTTTTAGGCCTAAAAATGCATGTTTTTTCAATAAATAATTTAACTAACTTCCTGATTTAAATTTAATCTGAAATTCAATGAACATAACCTACACTTTAGGAAGAACATGATGACCAAATGTCATCAACAAAATCAACTCGGAAGCACCTCAATTTTCATAAAAATGTCCTATTCCTGTCACGACATCCTGACCGGAACCCCCGTGCAGACAACACCATCAGAGGAGTGCAATTTTGTTCACCCCTCAAAGGAGGGTGAACATAACCCCCTTCCCTATTTGCTTGCCATGTGGAAAGGCAATTAGTAATAATATTGCAATTGTTTTAACTTTTTATTTTTAATCCAATTTTTTTAAAATTATATCATAATTTTTATTTTTTTACAATCTTTCATATGGTATCAATATTGCATATAAAAACAAAAATAATAACAGAAATTGTCCTAAATAGGAGTAAAAACGTTTTGAAATTCCAAAATAGGAGTATCATGTTTTTTATTCCCTGAATAGAAGTAATCTGCCAAATTTGGAAAAAAATGCCATATTTAAAGCCTTGTAATGCCCAAACTTGGCAGAAATTTACTCCTATTTAAGGAATAAAAAACATGATACTCCTATTTTGAAATTTCAAAACGTTTTTACTCCTATTTAGGAAATTCTCTCAAATAAAAATGCAGCTAAAAATGAATATGTAGAAAAAACGATTTTTTTTAAATTTTTTAATATACAATATTGATACATTTGGAAAGATCTTAAAAATTTATTAAATCTGATATATATTTTTACAAAAGTTGAACAACAAATTAAAAAGTTATTGTAATTTAAACAAAAAAAAAAGAAATGGAATATCAAATGGCAAAATTTGAGCTAAGGGGGTGATGTTCACCCTCCAAGGAGGGGTGAACAAAATTGCACTCCCATCAGAGGGTCTTCCAAGTGAAATTTTTTGATGAAATGTTTTTGAGCACGTTCCTCATCAAGTCTAGTTTATTCATACAAAATTTTAGCTCAAAATTCAATTGGGAAGATAGTTAAAAAATTCTTGAAACATATTACGTTTTATATATGTACAAAATGTGCTGTAAGAGAAGAGCCGCCACTTCAAGTGGCGGCTTTTCTTAACCACGGTTAACTCATCAGTATTTTGGGAATTATTTTTAACCAAACAGTATTTTGGGAATTATTTATTTAATTAGCATTATTTTGGAAAAAAACTCATTAATCTGACTGACAACTTCTATCCCGAGTGAGAAAGGGGGCCTCTGATCTATCAATGGAAGGATTTCCATGTGTGGCATGATAAGTCTGACCTGCGAGAAGGGGAATATCACTCGTTCGAGGTTCTTACCGGTTCACTAGGAGGGAAGCCGAAAGAGCCGAAAGAAAAGAGCTGCAGATTCGCAAGGAGCGGAGAAAGAAGAAGAAAGAGGAAAAAAAAAGATTATAAAAATAGAAAAAAAGTAAAAAAGGCCAGTTGGATATCCTGTAAGGATGTTTTTATGTAAAATAGATCGTAATATAGATCGTCTCCACAGTGACGGACAAAAGGGAATCAAGAATTAATTAAATTCAGCGATTAAAAAGAAAATAAAATAAAAGCGTCATGCGAGATTGATTGGTTGGAAAATTAAACTAATAGGAATGAGCGAATAAAAATAAAGTTTAGTTTCTTTCTAATTAACGACGAAGAGAACAAGGATTAATTCCGGGGTAACCAGATTTCTGGCAAAACAGGCCTAATTACATGAAATTTAATTCAATTGAGCCTAGCTAATCATTACTAAGTTCTTACCGCTCTCGCGGCGTAGAGTACAATAATTTAGGGGACCAGGCTGATCTCTCATGTGACAGGATCCTAAATTATTGCCAAGACGAGCGAGCTTACGGCCCCTTAATCGCTACTAATCTCTTAGCGAACGATTAAGTGTGTGTGAATGTGTCCTAGAATAAATTAGATCTCTCTTAAACGGCATTCATGCAATTAAACCGACATGAATCTAGTCATACATCATGATTAACCCCTTCATCAACCACAAATCCCTAATTAAACTACTCACAATTCATAATTGAAGAATCAACAGAATTGGGATGAATAGAAATAATTGTCATTAATTAAAAAGATAGAACTTACAAAGAATCCCTTAATCTTGAAGAACAAGGCTTGAAAAACTCTCAAAAATCGAAATAGGGTTTATCTCTCTAAACTCGTAAGTCAAAAACAGGCAAAACAGGGACCTATTTATAGAAAAACTCAAAATATGGCCGAAAATCAGCCCGCACGGTTGTCCGCACGCCGTGCAGGTCACCGTGCGGGTACGCGCGCGTTTTTCCCATCTTCCGTGTTTCGCTCCGCCTGCGCGGTGTGCAGGTGCCGCACTATGCAACCGCGCGGGTACTTCTGGGGGCTATTTCTTGAAGAACAAGGCTTGAAAAAGCTCTCAAAAATCGAAATAGGGTTTATCTCTCTAAACTCATAAGTCAAAAACAGGCAAAACAGTGACCTATTTATAGAAAAACACAAAATCTGGCCGAAAATCAGCCCGCACGGTCGTTCGCACGCCGTGCGGGTCACCGTGCGGGTACGCGCGCGTTTTTTCCCGTCTTCCGTGTTTCGCTCCGCCTGCACGGTGTGCGGGCGCCGCACTATGCAACCGCGCGGGTACTCCTGGGGGCTATTTCGGGACCGCGCGGTGTGCAGTTCAGACCCCTCAACTTTTTGCTCTCAGAATCGCCCGCGGGGCGTGCGGAATGCTCTTGGACCGTTTTCTTGCCATTTTCTTCACGGTTTGTTTCCGATCGATCCTATCTTCAATCTTCAACCTTCCAAACCTCACGGAATGAAGTGCTACAGGAGTTCTGCGGGTTGTAGGAAGTGCCATCCACACAGATAGTCTGCCAGAACGCCTCACGGTCAACATTATGCGGGAAATCAAGGAGATCCTGAGTTGCGATCGTGGCGTCTGGGAAACCAAGTCTGCTCTGGAGCTGGGTGGCAGTGATAGCAAAATCCTCTCGAAAAGCTCTAAAAGAAATCTCCTTCGCATCGTGGTTCTTGATGGTCTTTGGCGCGTTCATGGTGGCTAAAACCTCACAAGTGATATCCCAAAAAGTAGGCTCTTGAATGCCAAAGAATAGATGCTTCCACCAATCCTTCTTAATGAGGTCAAATACCTCATCCGCCAAGCCTTCTCTAGCTGCGTTCAGTGGCCCGGGCTTCGCGTAGTATATAATGCCCATGGATTTTGTGTAAAGTTTCTCAGAGTTCGCCCTTTGCACATCGGTAGCAAATTCCACTACATATAATCCAGCCCCTCCTACTTCAACTCCAAAGGCTCCATCAACACAAAACTTCTCAATATTGGTGAGTATTTATCTGAATTAGAGCTCTCTTTCAACCTCTTCTCCACCTTTGCAAAGTAAGGATAATCTCGCACGCTTTAGCTCTAGAGTCTGGATACCCCCGATGCCTCTAACTAAAATCTCAAATTTTCGACTATTCTGGTTAAACTTGGGGTTATTTAGGTGATAGCCTTTGATTTTGATTGGTTGAGGCGATCGGGGCTATTTGTCTTGACTTTGATTATGTACCTAATGATTGGAAGCCCCGTTGAAATTGGTTTGTGCTTTCTTTTTGTAGATGGTGAAAACTAAACACGTCACCAAAAAAAGCCGACCTCCTGCTGTCCCAAGGAAGTAGGAGGGGCTGGATTATATGTAGTGGAATTTGTTACCGATGTGCAAAGGGCGAATTCTGAGAAACTTTACACAAAATCCATGGGCATTATATACTACGTGAAGCCTGGGCCACTGAACGCAGCTAGAGAAGGCTTGGTGGATGAGGTATTTGACCTCATTAAGAGGGATTGGTGGAAGCATCTATTCTTTGGCATTCAAGAGCCTACTTTTTGGGATATCACTTGCGAGGTTTTAGCCACCATGAACGCGCCAAAGACCATCAAGAACCCCGATGCGAAGGAGATTTCTTTTAGAGCTTTTCGAGAGGATTTTGCTATCACTGCCACCCAGCTCCAGAGCAGATTTGGTTTCCCAGACGCCACGATCGCAACTCAGGAGCTCCTTGATTTCCCGCATAATGTTGACCGTGAGGCGTTCTGGCAGACTATCTGTGTGGATGGCACTTCTTACAACCTGCAGAACTCCTGTAGCACTTCATTTCGCGAGCCCCGTTCAGCGGGAGATGGAGGGGATGATATTCAGGATGATGAGCCACAAATGGGAGGACACGAGATGCACCAGGAGCAGCCGCAGGCATTGTATGAGCCCCCTCCATAGGGATACGTGTATCCCAACTCTTGGGAGGGGATGCATCAGCACTAGGAGACGGTGTATGCCCGCCTTCACCAGGAGCAGCAACATTTCTTCGAGCAGCAGCAGGCATTCTTCACACAGATGCGGGAGGATGTCACGACAGGTTTTGCTGCCTTGGGCACGAGGATGACTGCCCTGGAGGCACGGTGGGTAATCTGCCCTGGGACTATAATCTGTCCCAGACTAGACCAGACTTGGATAGTTATAAAAATACGAAGAGATCAGACCAGTCCAGACTACTGGGTTACCGACTATAGTCACCTGCTAAATAGCTTATTTGGTTTTTTTAAACACTACAGGGACTCAATTGATTAACTTTAAAGTGCGAAGACTCAATTTACTTTTTCGTAAAAGTACAAGGATCTATTAGACAGTTTTCCCAATAAAATTAAATGTAAGGTACACTAAAATGATTTTAGAGTCATAAATAGTTGTCGCTTTACCTGAATCATTATGGGAATAACTTTGTATGCTCTTTTCTGGATCATGACCTCAATAACTTTATATTCTCTTTTCTGGAGCATGAACGAATAACTTTATATACTCTTTTCTGGGTAGTGCGTCCTCATCCTGAAACAGAAAACGTAAGAAAATAAGAATTCAATTCAAATAGTCCCAACTATAGTTGGCTGTGGAACCTTAATCTCAATTTGAACTACAACTGACTACAGTTGGAGCGTTTGATCCCTAAAAATGCTAGAGTATCGGTTCAAAAAAATTGTTAAAGCATGGCTGAAAAGTGCATTGCTAAGGCATACACTAACATAAAACTTGTAAAATTTATGATTCACAAAGTCATATATGCAATACATATAAGTATAAAGCTCGTCAAAGTAGATGCCTTGGAGGCTTGGACGAAGAGTCTGATTTTCAAAGATAATTTACTACAATTATAATGTTTGAGACATACAAATGTAAATAATCTATGGGTTGGAAAAATAGGCATGGAAAAATATTAAACCTCCATTGTGCAAAAAATTATATCATTTTTATTATACCTCAATTACTATTATATCTTAAAAGCAAGAGAAAATGTACAAAAGATTGTCATACAGTTCATACATAAACAAATATTCTACAATTATGAAGCTATTACATACTGCTGTACTATGGGCTTGATATGATCTACTTCCCCAAGTCACTAATCAAGTCATACTTTGATAAGAATATGCAAATATGCCCATGATTTGGGTAAGGGTCAAGCCGTCAAGTTTCCACATTTAAAGTTAATCGAAGAGGAATGAGGAATGAATACAATTCTTAAACTAAAACACCCTCTACAAAAGCCTTAGGTTGACATTGGATGGTTATAGTTCTGGTTTGAGCTCTTCTTCGAGCCATTACAATCTCAGCAGTGTGTAAGCTGTCTAAGCCCAGATCATTCTGGACGTTACAGTTAGTTACATATACACAATTTAAAAAATTGTTATGATAGACAGCCCTGTTTTAAATGGTAAAAAACCTGGATGCAACTGTAGATATTTCACAAAGTTCAGGCGCTCGTGCATATGGTAATAGACATGATCTAATTCCACGAAGCCATGGCTTAAGATCCAGGGAATTGATGAAAATGATTTTAAAATCTTTTCTTTTTTATTTGATCGGAGCATTAGTAATTATAAAAGATAGATATTCACCAACACATGAGTGTCACAATTTTGAGCCAGCATTCTTATGACCAAAAATGTGAACCACCAACACAAAGAAAACTAGTAGTTTCATACCACTTTACCAAACAGATAGTCGAAACATGTAACATCGTTTGATGGACACAAAGGGTCAAAGGTTTTAGGAATGGTCCAAATATGGTGAACAAAACTCACTCCAGAAAACTTAAATATTTTCAACATATGTTGGTTTGAGTGCTTCCACTTGTCAGAGAGTCAATGTGAAAGAACATTGAGAAGAGACATTTTTGCCTACCTAGACCACGAAGAAAACTTCAGTGAACTATAAAACATTGTTTGTGTAATGGTTTTGTACGTAACTGGGTTACCGACTGGTCCATCACTGTATGCTTCACATTATGGCAGGAAAGTAAATGACTCTCCCCAATCAATCATAAAATCATTATCAGACAACAGAAAGCCATCAATTGATAAACCCTATATGCAAATCAAACATCTGATCCTGGTCCTCCCACCATACCGATAAGCGCGATAAACATTTCAACATTTGTATACAATATCAATGATGTATATAATCTATCAGCAACTTCTAGCTAACAATAAAGTTTATCACTGTTCTAATACGAAGTAAGAGCATTAAAATATAAGCACATAGATACACACATAATACCATCCCGTTGTAACTTGTAAGTGCCCATGATGTCTTTAATTGATTAATTATTCTTTTGGCAATCAATCACATGCAGATCAAGGAAGCCTCTCATTTTCCACTCCTGTAGTCCTGTTGCCCTTTTCATTTTATAATTTAATGCTTTGTTTATAAATTAAATCACTCTATTCTATCACTCTTTAACCAGTTCATTAAGCTAAACTGCAGTAAGGTAACCAATTTGTTCTCGATATTCCATCTACTTCCCAATTACATAAGTGTACATATTTCTTCATTTGGTATAAATATAATGAAAACTTGTGTGATAAAAAAAGTGAAATCTTTTATGTTGAAATCTAAATTCATTTTCTAGTTTGTATTTTTTGGGGGGCGTTTGTAACAAATACTTGCAATAGTTTTTGACATACTATCTTCTTGTGATATGCTATTGAATAGTTAGTTTACCCATATCAAGATGCAGGTTTTTACCCTCTACTAGAAGGGAATCTGGTTATTGTGTGTCTAAATATTGTGAATTGAGCTTAATTAAGGGTATGAACTGATAATTATGTCTGCATATGGCCATTTAATGGGAAGAACAAATCGGCTACCTATTTTCACAGAAGCAAATAACGTCAATAGAATTGGGAGCAAAGGAACTGGTTTCAGATTAGCAATATCATACCTTATCTACTCCGCCATGCCGTCATTGGAGACGGATAGCCGCTGCACACAACCCGAATACGGTAAACCAAAAGTCGTGGTTAGGCCACCGCCCACGACCTGGAGACGGAATACTAGGATTAGCCTTCAGAGCCGCTCAAGGGAAGTCCAGGAGTCGCCGTTAGGGCTCCGGGAATGACTCTCAGGAGGGAGTGGTGGCTCTGCTGTTAACTCTTGCACAATCTGTCTGGCAGAGGAAGGGATAAGAATTGCATATAAAATAAATACTTACCTCGGTCCCATTGTATTGTATTGTACTCCCTCCGTGAGCCAAATATGTTCTCGATTTGACCTACACATATTTAGGAAATAAATTTGATGTTTAGACACTGTTTGGCACTGTTTAGACATTGTTTGACACTGTTTTGCACTGTTTGACACTGTTTTGATGTATGATAACTTTCCATTTAGGGAAAGGGAACTTCTTTTTGGGACATCCAAAAAAGGAAAGCGGAAACATCTTTGCGGGACGGAGGGAGTATGTGTGAGTTAACAAAGTATTAATAAAGTCGTATGCTAAAAAGTAAAAGTTGTAGTTGAGGTTTGAGTATAATAAAATGAAATGGTGTGAGCCACATATTTTCTTCCAAAAAGGAAAGAAGACACTTATTTTGGGACAACCCAATAAGGAAAGTAGAACAGGTAAAATGGGACGGAGGGAGTAAAACAAAAATGCTAGGACTACACAAGTTATACATAATTTTACATAAAATGTTGGTCACAGACAATTGGTAGCTACTTGTCTCTGAGCACGGAGAAAAAGTTTTATACTCCCTTCGTCCCGAAAAGGTTGGCCAAATTTCCTTTTTTGGATGTCCTAAAAAGATTTGTCATTTCCATTTAAAGTAAGGAATATGTGGCTAAAATTAATTCTTTTTCTTGTGCACAAATTTCAAACACACAGTTTTTACTTTATTAATTCACGTGAAAGTCCACATACATTAATTTTCGTGTAAAAAATACATTGACAATCATCTGATACTAATACGAACTTGCAAATCAATCTATATATGTGTAGTGCTCGTGTGCACAGACGATACTTTTTCTTGTTGCACACACAATTATTTGTCTGTGTGCACAAACAATATTTACCACACAGACAATATTGTTGTGCACAAACATCAAAGGAGTACTTACTCTTTTATCCATTCACTTAGGCGGAACAAATTAACTCTTAAGCGTGCAGAGGATTTGATGTTTGTGCACAACAACCTTCGCCTCTCGTCAAGGAGTTCTGAGCAATACACGGATGAGAAGACTAAGATGTGGATGTTCGAGGAGATGAGTTCGGCAATTTGGAAGAAATGGATTATTTGGTGCTTGCTAATTTATCTTTAGATGAGTCGGAGTTGGAAAGTGTGTTTATCACTGAATGAAACATTTACTTTTTTTATTGTATTATTATGCATTTGTAATGGGTTATAACAAGAACATATGTTTTGTTTGATTATTTCGTATTTCTTGGACGTAAACATTACCTATACTAGTAAAATTTAATTTTTAGTTCGACGTTTTCTTGTCGTACCTGTATCTTGATATTTTAGTTTGGAGTTTCCCCGTCCCCGTTTCCGTTTCTGTCCCGGTGGTACTTAGACCAAAGTTTCCTCAAGTATTTGACATCCATGTCTCTTATAGACACCCTATTTATATGCTACGTAAATGCAATGTAGATGGGTCCGAAGCCGTTTGAGCTAAACAGTAATACATTACAAGTTACAACTCTTTCAAAATGGCCCTCTAGCTAGTCTCTTCTCTTGGTTCTGCTTGGATCTTCAGCCCGTTTGATGATCTCTTTTTTCGGCTTATCAGACTTTTCAACTACCTTTTTCACCAAACACTTAACTTTTCATTTCGCGCGGTGAATTATGTACTAATCAGAAAAAGTAAGGTTGCAGTTACTTTTCTGGCTGTATTGGCCTGTAGAGGATCATTTTAACTATTTTTTCATATAATTTTTTATTTTATTTATTAATTACAAATATTTTAAATATAATTTTTTCATGAATCAACAGAATCAGCCAATACAGCCACTTCAGCCAAAACTTCATAAATTTCAGCAGTATCAGACAATACAGCCAATTTTAGTGTGACCAAACGGGCTCTCAGTTTGAATGTTTGATATACATTGTAAACCGTATAATGAGGGTAAACAAATGTGGGAATTTCTCTATTACAATACGAATCACCTCCATATCACTTTAGGTCGTTTGACAACAATGTTTTACGTCTTATGGGGCTTATCAGCCAATTTTTTTTTACCAAACGCTTAATTTTTGCTTTCGCGCGCAGAATTGTGTAATAAGTAGAAAAAGTAAAGTTGGAGTTACTTTTCTGCCTGTATTGGTTGAAGTTAGTGTAGATGACCATTTTAGTTATTTTACATATAACTTTTCTTTATTTTATTAATAAAATATATTTTAAAAATAATTTTTGCTTAAATCAGCAGAATCAACCAATGCAGTCACTTCGACCAGAACTTCATAAATTTCAGCAGATTAAACCAAATCAGCCGATTTTCGTGCTATCAAACGGACTCTTAATTAGAAAATCTATGAAAATATAACATTTTAAAGGGAGCAAATAAATTTAGCAAAAAATTAAAACAGCCATAACTTGGAAAAGCCAAACCAGGTAATAATAAGACAAATTCTACCGTACTATCAAGGCATTGTACCTAATGTAGGTAGACCAATTAGAATATTGCAATTTAATAATTTAAATATTACTCCGTAATAAATAATGAGATAATGACTTGGATGAATCAAATGTATTATAGGTACATAATATTCTAATTTATATGTGAGGTACCGCATCACTCACCAATCATAATTGACTTGATCAATCAAAAGAAACATAGGGTTATGACAAGGAAAGATAAGAGCTCTCTTTCAATAATTATAAATTCTGGAAAAGCATGACTTTTGCCTAAAGAAGTTAATTAATAAAAGAAACACCAACAAGTTAAATGAAAGAAAAACTTCTCATTTAGCTTTCTTGGAAGGACTTCTCCTTGGCTTCCTCTTCATCCCCTTGACGGCGGCTGTCCCTCCGGCAGCGCCAAGGCCAAAAAGCCCGGCACCGCAGCAGCAACCGCAGAACCCGAGGAAGACAAGTATGACCAAAGCTGCAATCACAAAAGGGCTATAATACCCAAGATTTTCATGATTCAAAAAGCGTCCCACCACCACATTGTCTGATGCCCTATCCTTCAGCATCTCCTTCACCTTCTCAATCACATTCCCTATTCCCTCTCCCATCTCTCTATCCTACGAATTGAAAAAAATACCGTGACACTTTCCCTGGCCTCCTTCACTTAGTCAAACGGCAAAGAAGATATATAGTTTCCTTCCTTAAGGCCTTTCAATGACGAAAAATGAGAGTTTTGATCGGAATAATATATAGTGGTCAGTCAGAGAAGTTGTTATTGTCACATTGTTATTATTAATGGGCAGTTGTGAGTATAGAGATGGACATTCAATGACCGATGGGTAGTTGAATACAGAGGAGAGGGTGCATAGTACAAGGCTCATAAATTGTCAACAAGAGCCATACCTTACACGAACTCAATTACTAGCTCCCCCCTCACCTCTTTTACAATCCGTAAATGTATATACATTAGTTGATAATTATTAGAGGAAATGGGGTATTCTAATAACATAATGCGTATATGTTTCATATATACATGCATATACACATATAAAAATATACTCCATCCGTTAAACCAAATTTAGGTATATATTGACTTTTCTTGATCACTGATAGTCAAGTTTAACCAAAGAATTTTTTAATATGAAACTATTTAAAATATTAAAATCATGCATCTAAAAATGTTCATTGCTAAAAACACTTTGAGAAAAGTATGAAAGAAGTTATAAACTTCACATAAATAATATCATAAATAAAATCGTTGTTTAAAGTTTATTATTATTGATAAAAAATCAAATTGACCAAGCTTTATGCCTTTATGAGACGGGGAGTATCTACCGATGTGCTTAAATTATCCACACAATTTCTTTTATAGTAATTGTTTTCCATATCTTTTTTAAATAAAACATCATGAACTTGGTTTGGATTCTAAATGAATTTCAAACACATATAAGTATTTGTGTGTAGAATACTGTAGATAATCAGTTTAATTTAGAACTTGCATCAAAAATATTTAAATTGCATTTAAATATAAGTAGGGTTTGTAATTTTAATACCGGCTTTCTAATTCTTTTGGAATGATCCTCTTAAATCGTCTATTACCCTTAATTATAATAATTACTAAAAATTATATCCAAACAAACCTATGAATGTGTTAAGGGAAAATAGCCCCAAATAAGATCAAATTGATGCTGAAATTCCTAAATAGGAGTAGAATAATTTTATTCCCCAAATAGGACCATTTGTCCAATTTTACCCCTCTAATTCATTTCAACCACTCCAGCTCATAACCTCTGTATAT
Organism: Cuscuta epithymum; assembly: GCA_945859915.1. Taxonomy (NCBI): domain Eukaryota; kingdom Viridiplantae; phylum Streptophyta; class Magnoliopsida; order Solanales; family Convolvulaceae; genus Cuscuta; species Cuscuta epithymum. Next base: position 256,275 of record CAMAPF010000210.1, on the reverse strand, counting down.
TTTTACTCTAATTTATCCGCAGCTCATAACCATGCCGACACATCTTTCTGCGCAGCAGAGACCCGGGGGCTTCAACCGTGAGTGAGCAACGACAGCGAGCCCTGGTGGGAACCGGCAGCGATCTCCGGTGAGCAGCGGCAGAGTGCGCCGGCGAGCAGCGGTTGAGTGCGCCGGCGAGTAGCGGCTTCCAGCATCAGGTCTGTTTTTCCAGCAAATTTTTCCCGCCTGAATCTGGTGTGGTGGTGGCGGCGGCGGCAAGCTCTGGAGTGTTCTTCTCTCTTCTTTCCCATCGATTTGCATCTGTGTTGTCTATTTGCTTCTTCTTCCTCATTTGGGTTTTTTTTAATTGCTCAATATTTGTCAATAATGGTTGAAATCAAACTGGCCTGGTTTACTTGGCTTCTGGAAGGTTCTAATGTCTTGAGTAAATTATACGGAGTATTTGGTAGTAACAATTGCCAATTTATTTTGAAAATGCCATCGAAATGGCATTCTTATTCTTTAAAATTTTAATATTTTTCTTTGGAAATGCCATTAAGATGACATTCTCGATTTAGGTTGGCATTTTATAAAAAAGTTGGCATCGATGGCGTTCGTCAGATCTGCTATAGCAGCGGTCGGATCTGTGGCGGTGACGGCCGGATCTGTGGCGGCGGAGGCTGGATCTACAGGGGTGGTGGTCAGCGATTGGCAGAGGCCAGATCTGGCTTGATCTAGGGAGAAGGCGGCCAGTTCTACGGCAGCGGCGATCTGATTTGCAGCGGCGGTTAGTTTTGAGGTTACGGCGGCAGCGGCGCAGCGATCGGTGGCGTGGCGGAGGCGGTAGCCGGAGACGGCCAGCGGCCAGAGACATCCGGAGGTGGTCTGTCAGGCAGCCAGTCTGTGGGAGTCTATTATGTCATGCTTTATAGGTATTTTTGTCCAGCTACCAATAATAACTTATATTTAGGGAATTTTTAAACTTTACTCGTGTTTTGACAATCAAGAATTTAATTACTCCCATTTAGGTAAATCTCCCATGTGTTAATTAACGGGGGTTCAAATATTGCAATTAGTCATGGACTCAGGTCAGGCCGCCCGGCCCGCTATTGTGCGGGCCCGACCCTGCCCGGTCTTTCAGTTATAGTACCGGGCTTCGACCGGACCCGGTGGGTTTAGCGGGAGCGGGCTCGGGTATAGGAAATGGTGACCCGGCCCGACTGGTCCCAGGCCCGGTTTGGGTATTTTTTTAATTTCTAATTTTCTTTTTTCATTTTTTCGGGCTTTTTCCCGAGTTGGGCTGGGTGTTTTGGGGGGGTTTGGGGGTGGGGAGTAGGGGGTAGGGGGTCAGGGGTTAATCAGAAAAGCAAAAAAAATAACATAGACCCGGCCCGGACCCGGCCCGGACCGGTGCTAACCCAGGCCGGTCCCGGGCCTTCATCCCAACCCTCAAAGGCCCGCCCCGGCCCGAGTCCAACACTAATATCAATGTTAAGGCTGAAGAAATCAGCCTATTACTCTAATAAGGTCAAACCTAAGAAATCAAGTTATTAATCCTTCAGCAACAGGAAGAGTCTCGTATTATACAATTTTCACCGCTATGATTCAAATTCTTTGAGGGCCGAATGTAGGGATGGACTCGGGCCGGGCCGGTTCCGGGCCAGGCCCGGGCGGGCTTTTTTCTAATTACATGGGCCCGGAACCGGCCCGGGTTGATACTGGGTCCGGGCCTAACCGGGCCGGGCCCGGTTCAATGTTTAATTTTTTTTTTTTTTTCTTGTTATCCCCTGACCCCCCCCCCCCTCACCCCCACCCCCCCAAACCTCCCCAAAACACCGAGCCCTACCCTAGGAAAAGAAAAAAATTGAAAAAACAAAAAAAAAATGAACCGGGCCCGACCCAAACCGCATGGGCCGGTTCAACAAAAATAGGGCCCGAGCCCGGCCCGCCCACACGGGCTAAAAGCCCGGAACCGGCCAACCGGTCCCGGTCCGGGCCCGCACAGTAGCGGGCCGGTCCGGTTCTGGGCCAGTTCGGCCCGGCCCAGTCCACCCCTAGCCGAATGAGATCACTACAATATTAAAGCCAAAAAATCAACCTACTCACCCCTAATGAAAAGATCAGAAACTGGGTATTTTTGGTGGGCCTGGAGCCGCCCTTGATTGCTATTTAGAACATCCGCCATGTTTTTACCAAATTTACTAGAATTAAAAAGTTCAAATTTTCTTATACTGAGTTTAGCACAATTTTATGAGCTTTTAAAATATCAGTACGTATTAGTTTTAACTTTTAAAAACCACATTTTATTAGAAAAAAGAAGCGTTATAAAGGCCATCCTTGAAATGTATAGAAGTACAAAGAAATGGACGGGCAAACATTTCTGGCCCAACTCATTCCTGGCCCGAACACAGTCTAACTGTCTAACGACTAATCCCCGGGTGTAACACTATAAACAGCCGGCCAAGATACTGGCGCATTGTCATTTGGACATTTGCCACCACTAACTTTTTTAGTCAACTTTGAATCAGATTTTTGGTTGGAGAAAGAAACAATTCATTTATTAAATTATCTTCATGACCCTTGGATATTATTTCTTGATGAAAGATGGAAGACAAAAATGCTCACATCAAGACTAAATTGGGACCGACAGTAACATAGTTGGGACTTGGAATTGAAAGGATGAAGACTTGAAAAGCTCCAAATTAAAGGGATTTGAAGTGCTCAAAGTATACCTTACAAGTCACCAAATTACCAATCTAGATGGTGGTTAGTTGCAATATTCTGAACAGACCTGACAAATTGATATATATATATATATATATATATATATATATATATATTTATTTATTTATTTATTTATTTATTTATTTATATATATAGTAGAAACTGTCTCCCTCCTTCCGCAAGATTCATCTTCTTGCTTGTGTTTCCTTCCAAACATGTTTTACTGGTCTTCCCCTCGAAACGTAACATCTTCAAATGTCTACTTGATGAGCTCAAAGCACTACTTGATCCCTTGATGAAACTTCAATCATTAGTTCCTCGCCTTTCACATAACCAAAATCTCAACTTTCTTCCTCGCATTGCATGTCTGCTTCAAATAAAAAGAAAGTAGGATTCAAGCTGAGGCAGGACAGGATGAATAATAAATCAAGTCCTATGCCAGCCTATCATTATGAACTTGAGTTTGTAAAATCGAATGGAACACCTATCTCTTGGATGACACCTTAATTACACTCCTCAAAGCAAAACAGTCCGTTATTAGTTAGGGTTTATCTGTTTCCAAGTGACCACCCTTAAAATTTGTCAACAATTATTTGACATGCCTGCATTTCCAAAATAACTAGACGTGCAAACTGAATGGGGGATTGAAACACAACTGAGAAGATGAATGGAAGCATCCAGCAAATCAAGTGAACAATATATATGCTTGCAAAGAACAATATTATAAAGGGTTACGACCTCTTAATGTTACAATATTATCAAGTAAATATCACCAATACAATCAAATAAATTAATACTACCTCTATCCCACTATGTTTGGGACAAGAGGGTGTGTCATAACTTTTAAGAAAAAGTGGAATTGTGTGGTTGGTATTGAATTGATAAAATGTGAATAAAGTAAGAATGAATTGTAACCGCACAAATATTACCAAATACGGTACGGGACAAACTTAATGGGACAGCCGAAAAAGATAAAACGGGACAAAGTTAAGGGGACGGAGGGAGTATAACTTAATATTACCGTACTAAAAATTTTTGGAAGTCCTTTCGATAAAAGAACTGCAGCAGGAAAAACCCAATATGCAACACGGCAAATGTTGAATGGAATTCCATAGTTTTCAGTAATAAAACCCAAAAGCCGCTGTCTCCAGGATAATAATCTTGTTACTATCAACACAATATGAAAAGTTCAATACTGCTAATTGCATCTCAAGTCAACTGCTGCTGATGTTTAGGCAAAATGCATCCACGCTCAACTAAAAGAATCATAAGTTTGTCTGCCTCATTTACTTTCCCGTCTAACATCAATTTCTCCTTCACAGCTTCGCACAACTTTAAGTCAGGAATCAGATTCCGCTTGAACATTCGACAGGCAACCTTGTATGAGCATAAAGCATTTCCTTTTTTAAGAAAACTCGCAATAAGAACATGGCAGGTATTTGCATCGATTCTTGAAGCCGTCTGAAGAGCTTTACCCAAAAGCTTATAAGCCTCGTCAGGATTTCCAAAATTGCACAACTTTTCAATGACTTGATTGTACACAGTCTTGCAACCTTGTCTCCGCAACATCTTCTCTAACAGCTTTACAAGATCATCTACCCGGCCGTGATGACAAAACTGATGAATGACCGTACGGTATGTCACTTGAGTAGGAATCAAACCTTTATGGATCATTTTCTTTGTCATTTCAATCGCCTCTTCAATCCTACCATTCTTTCCTAATGCATTTATGATCGTTGTATATGTAATAGTATCTGGATGTTTATTAATCAAATACATGTCATCCAGAACGGATAGAGCGGAATCCAAATCATTCTTTAAGCAGAAACCATGAATCAGAGTAGTGAAATTTACCACATTTACAACACACCCTTTTCTCATCCACTCTTCTAAAAACTTCTTTGCCTCAACCATTCTACCCTCTCTGCAAAGAGCTTGAACAAGTAGGTTGATTTCAACGGGAGAAGGAAAAAACCCATTTCCTATCATTTCCCTTACTATATCACAAGACTCGGGTAACTTTCCCTCTCTACGAAAACCATGCATCAAAACACTGTAGGTCACAGCATTAGGCTTCCACCAGCCATCCTCACTCATGTTCATAATCTCTCTTGCTTCAGAAGATCTTCCATTTTTACATAGCCCATTCAAAAAAGATGTGTAGGAAACAGTGTTTGGCTTGCAACCATGTCTGTTCATCTGTTCAATTAGCTTTTTCGCTTGACCAACCTCTCCCAAACAGCAAAATCCATTCACGACAGCAGTGTAAGTCACCACATCAGGAATACATCCCTTAGAAATCATCTCATTAACTACCTCTTTCGCCCTATCCATCCTTCCCTCTTTACAGAATGAGTTTACTACTGTACTGTACCCAACTTTGTCTATACAAAACCCTCTGGATTCTCCTTCCCTTAAAAAGTTTAATGCTTCCTCGGAATGAGTATGCTTTGAAAACATATGTACAAGAGTTTCAAAAGTAAGCAGATCGGGACGTAAATTACTATCAATCGTCATCTTATCCATTAGCTCTCTTACTTCATTGACTCTATTCTCCTTACACAAAAATCCCATCACAGTGTGGTAACTCACTTTGTCGGGCGGACAACCCTTGTATGGCATTTGAGCAATAAGCTCCAATGCATCTTCAACATGATGCACATCGCAGTAACCCTTAATTAAGCAATTATAAGAGACCACATTGGGTGTGATTCCAACTGCTTGCATGCGTTCCAAAAACGTCAACGCCTTCTCCAGCTTATTCCCCTTCACTAAAACATAAATCGACGTATTACATATGCTTAAATCCAGACCTACTCCTGCTTTCTGCATCAAAGTGAGAACCTGCAATGCTTTCCTCATGTGTCCAGCTCGACTAAAAGAAACCATCACATAACCAAAGGCTTCGGGGTGACATTTGATTCTTCTTCGAGACATTAGCCGGAGAACACGCTTAGCTCCTTGGCACAACTTTGTCTTGCTTAGAATTCTAAGCATCTCATAATACACGATCGGGTCATGCCTATATCGCCATTGACGGTCTGCCCAATAGAAGAACATCAAAGCAACCCTTTCATCGGATTGAGACCTTAAAACAGCACAAACTTGAAGAGCTGTTAAGCTTCTCAATAAACGCCTCAGATCCACCTCAAGTTTTAGTGTCCATAATGATCTCAACTGAACTAATCTGCATATTTCTTTTACCAAAGGGTGTTTCATTTCATCCTCCACCTTGTCAATTTTCTCTTTACGCCAATTACTTTGCTTTTGATTCCTATCAAAAGAATCCAAAATCTTAAAATCATCACCAATCTCATCATCATCACTCTCTTCTCCATCTTCCTTTTCTGACTCTTCAGACTCGTACAAATCATCAAATTTACAGCTTTCCCTATCCTCTCCAGCACTACAACCCGTGTCTGAAAAACTTGAGCTCCCATACTTTCTACGCCCCATTTCTTGTATAGCAGCATACACATTCCCACGTTCACAACAGCATCTGAAGAGAGATATGGTTATACCTTGAGGAGCATGCTGGATCGCCATACCAATAAATGCCTTTATTCTTTGAGGCTGAATGATAGACAGACAAATCAACAAAGGGAGAATGAGAGCAAAGAATTCATGCTCATAAATTCACACATTGATGAAATGCTAAATGCAGTAGTTTTCCAAAATGTCAGGTGTTTACTTTTGAGTCTTAATGACAATTATTTAATTTGAACCTTTGATAGGGCTATTTGCGACTTTTTCTCAACCCTTCCTCCCTTGTCTTGCTCTACATGTCTCTAATTTTTCCCTCTGCTTTTTAATTTAAGCAGCAAGGTCTTCTTTTCCACTCAAACATTATCTCTTTCACTTTTTCCCCGATCCTCATGACCTCATCACACTCTCATTATCCCACTTATGCATATAAGTGCTGCTTCAGCTAGCCATGGCAACCAACCAACTACTCTCTCCTCTCACCATCCCATCACGGCTAGATTTCACAAACCAGTAAACCACCCCCTTCCATTGCCCCAATCTCAACAGTCAACACTCCCAAAGTTGACCACGAGTTTGAAGGACAAGGCCCACGCTACCACTCCCATCCAGATCTACCAAGAACATCATAGGGGAGGGGTGCAGGGTGCCACCCTGGACGAAGCCTGATCTGGACAGATCCACTCATCCACCTCCACCAGATTTCGTTCACCAATGTGTTTTTCTTTTCAGTTTAGATATAAACAGTTCTTCATCCGGTTCTTTTCATTTGTCTTCTTCAACAAAAGATACTTTAGTCACAGCTGGACTGATTGGTGGTTGGCAGGATTTGGTCACTCATAGTCGCAAAACTGGTACATTTAGGATGTTTTTACTTGGACTGTAATTTGCTGGTCTGGTCTGGTCTGATCTGGTTTGGTCTGGTCTGAACTTGTCTGGTATGGTCTGGTAAGGTCTGGTTTCTTTGTATTTTTATAACTATCCAAGTCTGGTCTGGTCTGGACTGGTCTGGGACAAATTACAGTCCAAGTAAAAACATCCTTAGTCATGGGTGGAGGTAGGTAACTTTTAAATTTTGGTCATGATTTTGTATATTGATCACTTACAGATAGCTGACAGTACTGAGATGGTTAGGAGTTAGGAGGGGACTAGACGATAAGAGGACAGTGACTTGCGGATAATGAGGTCTACAGGACAGTGATTCTGTGGCACGGGACAATGACTTGGGCGAGTATTGGCGAGCAAGTGACTTAAGCGGCATAATGAGTTGGTGGAGGTGGCAGCAGCAACAGTTGAAGCAGTTTTGGCATCCACTCACTTGCACAAGGGTTTATGAACTTTTTCTTGTTCTAGTCACCATTTACACATTTAAAATTAGAAATCATATTTAAATTTTTTATTAGCTTGGGCACAGGTTGGGTATGAGTTTTTAGGCTTTTTTGGTTTTATGACTACTACTATTGCTATACGCCTATACTTGAGTAAAAATAAAGATCTATATTCTTATCTGCTGTAATATAATTAGTTGTATTTCTCACATAATAGAACCATCTATTTAATTTAGCATTAAGAGATTTTGTAGTATTATTCCTTCATCATAAGAAAAAGTGAAAACCAGTTAGAATCGTAGTAGGATTGTGAAAGATTGCATAGTAATAAATAAAACATACAGAATAGAGTGCATCCTAATCTGCATTTCTCAACCTTCAAAATAAACACCTAGCGCCAAAACAGAAAATTGGTCTTCAAACGAAATTCTACGTAAAGAATATAAAAGTATTTCTTGATGTGGTTCGTCTTATCACAAAAATTATTAAAAAACTTTGAGTTGACCCTACAACTCTAGTAGTATTGAATGCCCAAAATTGTGTGTCCTAAGTCAACTTCTCAGGGATGAAAATATCTACGCTACTCACGATATTTCTCTTATTTTTTGATTTTTCAACCAACTTGATATCAATAGAGGGGTAAGACAATTTTCCCGTTCAAAGATTTCAAATAAACTAAAAAATTAGGTGAACATCGATATCTTTAGAGGATGTTTACATATATTTTATTAGTACTTTAATGGTAATTTGATAGGGACCTACCTATCAGACTAATAATAGAAGTAAGAATAATAATAAGGGTATAGTTGTAATAAGGGTAATTTTAGTATTGTAGTATAAATAGATGAAAAGGGGAGTTAGTAGGAAGAGGTTTTTGGACTGGACTTGGGAAGATCGAGAACTATTCTCTTTCTTTGGGGAGGCTTTGGCTCATTGGGGGCTTCGGCCAGAACTTCTTGTGCTCTTCTGCAATTGTTCATCATCATCAATAAAGCGTTCATCTGTTTTCTTGTTAACTGTTCTGTCAAATTCTGATTTCTTGGAGGTCTTTATCATTGGTATCAGAGCCATACTTCTGGAGAACGGGAATCTGAACGATGGAAGAATTCTGTACACCAGAAATGGAGAAGAGGTTAGATTCGCTGGAAAGGAAGATCGATAGAAGCCGGAAGGAGTTAAATGCGAAATTCGAGGAATTAAAGGTGAAGTTCGAGGAATTAATAGCAAAGATGAAGTCTGGCTTCGCGGAGATTAAGAACCAGAAGGAAGAGCATTCGAAGAATCGATCGCACACTTCTTTCAGGTCGCCTCGCGACTCTCATCATCGTCACTCGCGATCGTCATCAAGTCTAGAAAAATCAAAAGAGCGAAGGCATCGCAGAACATCTGGAGATCGATCGAGGAACACCAGGCATGAGCCGATATCACCCACTGAGTCGCAGACGAAATCGCGAAATTCTTTTCACCAGTATCAGTCGCGAACAGAGTTTTCATCATCATCGCACACATTGCATCGGTCTCACCATCATCATTCGCCTAGCCATCATCAATCGCGAAAATCAGTCAGTTCAGAGGACTTGGAAGATTAGAGGCGTCGCAGAAGAACTGAAGAGAGGAAGACTAGGTCTCTTTCGCTAACTGATAAACAAAGTTCGAGTGCTATCAGTTCGCGAGCAAGAAATACGCGAGTGAGAGAAGAATCTTCATCTTCGTCGCTGAACTATTCTTTCAGTTCACATGCTTCTTCATTTGCGGGCTCTCACCGCTCGTCAGCACACAGATCATCATCGCATGTGATTCTACACCGTTCGCAAGAATCATCAGCTTCAAGAACTTTTGACATAGATGCATCAGAAAAAGAATCCCAGGAGAACCCACCAACAAGAATGAACACAGAATTAAACCTGGTGGTCCCTTCAACTACGGAATCAGACTCTGAAAAGGAGGTAAATCAACCTATGGGATTTTCATCAGACATTAGGGAAGGTTCAAAAATACTTAAACCAGATAATAATTGGGAAGGGCCGAATAAGACTGATTGTTTCAAAATCGATGTTGTTACTACTAGGAAGTGTATTCAGAAGGAGCTGAGCGTACAGATTATTGGGAATCATGCAGTAAACGAAAATGAAAATGTTAGAGGAATGCCAGTAGTATGTAAACAGGTTCAAAAGGAAAGGGTAGGTTTGGAATGTCTTCATGTGGCTATTGTGTTTGCTTTCCACAGATATGAGAAACTGTATTCACCATTCTGGATGATCACACTGAAGAAAATGTTATCCTTGTCCGATGATACCGCTTGGACAATTCGCAATTATGTGGCTAGAAGACCAACTTATAGGGAAATTGTTAGACCTTATCTTGATTCTCCCAGCCTCCAGCATCAGCTACGAAGATTTAATGATTATGGTTCTTTAAATGTGTTGGAATCAGGTGTTGAGAACACCAATCTGATCAAACTCTGGGGAGATGATGATCTGGAAAGAAACAAATGGGTCTTACCAATCTGGGTTGTGGCTGATTATTCATCAGAAGTGATGGGTTTGATAAAGTCATTTACTCACTTGGGAATTGCAAAACCCAAGGGTGCATCAAGTCCAAAGCAAGATGGAGAGTTAGTAGCTGGTGTGCTTGGTCAATGGGAGAATGGTTTATTTGAAGAGTTCATAAGTAAGTAAAGAGAGTATTCTGCTACCAGGACTTTATTTCTGCTCTTACTTGCACTGTTGAACCTGAAGATCAAGGTTCAAGTACTGAAGCTGCAAGTTCATCAACCAGTTAGATATTGGGAAGGAAGAGGAACAAGGAAGAGGAAGAGGAAGCAGAAGATTGTGGCTGATTCCTATCACCCACCTTGAGGGCAAGGTGGATGTTTAGGGGGGGGGAGTATTGATAGGCACCTACCTATCAGACTAATAATAGAAGTAAGAATAATAATAAGGGTATAGTTGTAATAAGGGTAATTTTAGTATTGTAGTATAAATAGATGAAAAAGGGAGTTAGTAGGAAGAGGTTTTTGGACAGATAGTCTGGGACTTGGGAAGATCGAGAACTATTCTCTTTCTTTGGGGGGCTTCGGCTCATTGGGGGCTTCGGCCAGAACTTCTTGTTCTCTTCTGTAATTGTTCATCATCATCAATAAAGTGTCCATCTATTTTCTTGTTAATTGTTCTGTCAAATTCTGATTTCTTGGAGGTCTTTATCATAATTAATACCAATGTTCTAAAAGGCGCTAGTCGGGCGTCAGCCCAGTGCCTAGCGCCTAGGAGGTTAGGCGGGCGCCTAGTCGGGGACTAGTCGGAGACATATATATTGCATTTTTATCTATATTTTGCATAAATATGTTTAGTAATATTGTATTTTTGTGTGTATAAAATACATATATACACATACATTAACAAACATGAATGATAGAATTAACACATTTAATCATACGTAGTATATGATAACTAATCACTTAACTTCATTATGTTATAAATATAAATAATAATAAAATTTAGCTATATATAAAAACATATATAGTTTTTATCTTAATTTACAACTTCATTTGTTTATATTTGTGGCTAAAGTTAAAGTACGTATATCGCTTAGAAAATAAAAATTAAAACGTAAAGTAATGTTCGGCGAATCTAGATAGCCTAGGCGGCTGATTAGACGCTTTGGGCGGACAACTAGGCGTCATAGGCGGCCGACTAATTCACCTAGACGGCAAACCAATTAGTCGGAGTGCCTAGACGAAAATCGTGGCCCCCGACCACCGCCTAGCGCCTAGGCGGGGACTATTTGAACACCTAGAACGATTTTTAGAACAGAGATTAATACTATCTCCGTCCCACTAACATTGAGACGGAAGAAGGTGGCACAATTATTAAGAAAAGTGAGTTTATGTAGTTGATATTGAACTGAAAAAGTACAAATAAAGTAAGAATGATTTAGAGCCACACAAACTTTACCAAATTTGGTATGAGACAATCTTAGTGGGACTTCCCGAATAGAAATAATTGGGATGAATAGAAATTAAAATCTAGCCATACATCATGATTAACCTCTTCATCAACCCCAAATCCCTAATTAAACTACTCACAATTCATAATGGAAGAATCAACAGAATTGGGATGAATAGAAATAATTGTCATTAATTAAAAAGATAGAACTTACAAAGAATCCCTTAATCTTGAAGAACAAGGCGTGAAAAGCTCTCAAAAATCGAAATAGGGTTTATCTCTCTAAGCTCATAAGTCAATAACAGGCAAAAGAGGAACCTATTTATAGAAAAACTCAAAATCTGGCCGAAAATCAGCCCGTGCGGTGTGCGGGCGCGTTTTTCCCATCTTCCGTGTTTCGCTCCGCCCGCGCGGTGTGCGGGCGCCACACTATGCAACCGCGCAGATACTTCTGGGGGCTATTTCTGGATCGCACGGTGTGCGGTTTCAGCCGCGCGGTGTGCGTTTCAGACCCCTCAACTTTTTGCTCTCAGAATTGCCCGCGGGGCGCACGGAATGCTCTTGGACCGTTTTCTTGCCATTTTCTACACGGTTTGTTCTCGATCGATCCTATCTTCAATTTTCAACCTTCCAAACCTCAAATCATGCCTTCAAACCATTAAGAACCCCGATGCGAAGGAGATTTCTTTTAGAGCTTTTGGAGAGGATTTTGCTATCATTGCCACCCAGCTCCAGAGCAGACTTAGTTTCCCAGACGCCACGATCGCAGCTCAGGAGCTCCTTGATTTCCCGCATAATGTTGACCGTGAGGCGTTCTGGCAGACTATCTGTGGGGATGGCACTTCCTACAACCCGCAGAACTCCCGTAGCACTTCATTTCGCAAGCCCCGTTTGAGAGTTGTACATGCTTTGCTCACGTCCACCATTACCAGACGGTATGAGTCCTCGGGCATTGTTTCTACCACTGACTTGATGTGCTTGTACTGCATGCTCCATGATGTGAGGCCACACATGGGAGCCCTCGTAGCCAGACTCTTTCATAGGCAGAAGATGGTATGGATAAAGAGCATTTATGCGGGTCCCTACATTACACACCTACTCAAGAAGACAAAGGGCTACGCATCGAGGTTTCAAGGCATGAAGCCTTTGCCATGTCACGCCCCTTTATAAAAGATTATATTGACATGCAAGGAACCACTGCAGGCAGAGGAGGGAGCTGAGGAGGAGGAGGAGCAGGACGCAGATGGTGCAGCGGGAGATGGAGGGGATGATATTCGGGATGATGAGCCACAAATGGGAGGACACGAGATGCACCAAGAGCGGCCGCAGGCATTCTATGAGCCCCTCCCCAGGGATATGTGTATCCCAACTCTTGGGAGGAGATGCATCAGAACCAGGAGGCGGTGTATGCCCGCCTTCACCAGGAGCAGCAGCATTTCTTCGAGCAGCAACAGGCATTCTTCACACAGATGCGGGAGGATGTCACGACAGGTTTTGCTGCCTTGGGCACGAGGATGACTGCCCTGGAGGCACGATTGGTAATCTGCCCTGGGACTGTAATATGTCCCAGACTAGACCAGACTTGGATAGTTATAAACATACGAAGAGATCAGACCAGTTCAGACCAGGCCAGATCATATCAGACAAGACCAGCAAATTACAGTCCAAGTAAAAACATCCTAAGTACGTAACTGGGTTACCGATTAGTCACCTGCTAAATAGCTTATTTGGTTTTTTTTAACACTTCAGGGACTCAATTGATTAACTTTAAAGTGCGAAGACTCAATTTACTTTTCGTAAAAGTATAAGGATCTATTAGACAGTTTTCCCAACAAAATTAAATGTAAGGTACACTAAAATGATTTTAGAGTCATAAATAGTTGTCGCTTTACCTGAATCATTATGGGAATAACTTTGTATGCTCTTTTCTGGATCATGACCGCAATAACTTTATATTTTCTTTTCTGGAGCATGAACGAATAACTTTATATACTCTTTTCTGGATAGTGCGTCCTCATCCTGAAACAGAAAACGTAAGAAAATAAGAATTCAATTCAAATAATCCCAACTATAGTTGGCTGTGGAACCTTAATCTCAATTTGAACTACAACTGACTACAGTTGGAGCGTTTGAGCCCTAAAAATGCTAGAGTATCGGTTCAAAAAAATTGTTAAAGCATGACTGAAAAGTGCATTGTTAAGGCATACACTAACATAAAACTTGTAAAATTTATGATTCACAAAGTCATATATGCAATACATATTAGTATAAAGCTCGTCAAAGTAGATGCCTTGGAGGCTTGGACGAAGAGTCTGGTTTTCAAAGATAATTTACTACAATTATAATGTTCGAGACATACAAATGTAAATAATCTATGGGTTGATACTACATTGTGAAATTGATAATTCATATTTATCTGAATAGGCATGGAAAAATATTAAACCTCCATTGTGCAAAAAATTATATCATTTTTATTATACCTCAATTACTATTATATCTTAAAAGCAAGAGAAAATGTACAAAAGATTGTCATACAGTTCATACATAAACAAATATTCTACAATTATGAAGCTATTACATACTTCTTTACTATGGGCTTGATATGATCTACTTCCCCAATTCACTAATCAAGTCATACTTTGATAAGAATATGCAAATATGCCCGTGATTTGGGTAAGGGTCAAGCCGTCAAGTTTCCACATTTAAAGTTAATCGAAGAAGAATGAGGAATGAATACAATTCTCAAACTAAAACACCCTCTACAAAAGCCTTAGGTTGACATTGGATGGTTATAGTTCCAGTTTGAGCTCTTCTTCGAGCCATTACAATCTCAGCAGTGTGTAAGCTGTCTAAGCCCAGATCATTCTGGACGTTACCGTTAGTTACATATACACAATTTAAAAAATTAATATGATAGACAGCCCTGTTTTAAATGGTAAAAACCTGGATGCAACTGTAGATATTTCACAAAGTTCAGGCACTCGTGCATATGGTAATAGACATGATCTAATTCCACGAAACCATGGCTTAAGATCCAGGGAATTGATGAAAATGATTTTAAAATCTTTTCTTTTTTATTTGATCGGAGCATTAGTAATTATAAAAGATAGATATTCACCAACACATGAGTGTCACAATTTTGAGCCAACATTCTTATGACCAAAAATGTGAACCACCAACACAAAGAAAACTAATAGTTTCATACCACTTTACCAAACAGATAGTCGAAACATGTAACATCGTTTGATGGACACAAAGGGTCAAAGGCTTTAGGAATGGTCCAAATATGGTGAACAAAACTCACTCCAGAAATCTTAAATATTTTCAACATATGTTGGTTTGAGTGCTTCCACTTGTCAGAGAGTCAATGTGAAAGAACATTGAGAAGAGACATTTTTGCCTACCTAGACCACGAAGAACACTTCAGTGAACTATAAAACTTTGTTTGTGTAATGGTTTTGTACGTAACTGGGTTACCGACTGGTCCATCACTGTATGCTTCACATTATGGCAGGAAAGTAAATGACTCTCCCCAATCAATCATAAAATCATTATCAGATAACAGAAAGCCATCAATTGATATGCAAATCAAACATCTTATCCTGGTCCTCCCACCATACTGATAAGCGCGATACATTTGTATACAATATCAATGATGTGTATAATCTATCAGCAACTTCTAGCTAACAATAAAGTTTATCACTGTTTTAATACGAAGTAAGAGCATTAAAATATAAGCACATATATACACACATAATACCATCCCGTTGTAACTTGTAAGTGCCCATGATGTCTTTAATTGATTAATTATTCTTTTGGCAATCAATCACATGCAGATCAAGAAAGCCTCTCATTTCCCACTCCTGTAGTCCTGTTGCCCTTTTCATTTTAAAATTTAATGCTTTGTTTATAAATTAAATCACTCTATTCTATCACTCTTTAACCAGTTTATTAAGCTAAACTGCAGTAAGGTAACCAATTTGTTCTCGATATTCCATCTACTTCCCAATTACATAAGTGTACATATTTCTTCATTTGGTATAAATATAATGAAAACTTGTGTGATAAAAAAAGTGAAATCTTTTGTGTTGAAATCTAAATTCATTTTCTAGTTTGTATTTTTTGGGGGGCGTTTGTAACAAATACTTGCAATAGTTTTTGACATACTATCTTCTTGTGATATGCTATTGAATAGTTAGTTTACCCATATCAAGATGCAGGTTTTTACCCTCTACTAGAAGGGAATCTGGTTATTGTGTGTCTAAATATTGTGAATTGAGCTTAATTAAGGGTATGAACTCAAAATTATGTCTGCATATGGCCATTTAATGGGAAGAACAAATCGGCTACCTATTTTCACAGAAGCAAATAACGTCAATAGAATTGGGAGCAAAGGAACTGGTTTCAGATTAGCAATATCATACCTTATCTACTCCGCCATGCCGTCATTGGAGACGGATAGCCGCTGCACACAACCCGAATACGGTAAACCAAAAGTCGTGGTTAGGCCACCGCCCACGACCTGGAGACGGAATACTAGGATTAGCCTTCAGAGCCGCTCAAGGGAAGTCCAGGAGTCGCCGTTAGGGCTCCGGGAATGACTCTCAGGAGGGAGTGGTGGCTCTGCTGTTAACTCTTGCACAATCTGTCTGGCAAAGAGGAAGGGATAAGAATGGCATATAAAATACTTCCTCCGTCCCTAAATACACTTTCATTTCGCTTTTCGAGAGTCAACTCAAATCACACTTAAACTCTTATTTTATATATCAAAATTTTATAAAAACTGAATTACTTTTTGCAGGCTTTGTAGCGGGTTTAATGTAATTTCTGAATATGTAAATTTTATTTACTAAAAATAATCGGAATTTTCACAGGGATCATTTAACTTTATCGCTGATCAAACTTCGTAACCCGCAAATGGAAGTATAATATGGGACGGAGGTAGTACTATGTACTTACCTCCGTCCCATTCTATTCTATGTTTCTTAGTTTGACTTGGTACGATTATTAATGATGTCATTGAAAAAGTAAAAGTTGTGGTTGAAGTTTGAGTATAATAAAATGTGTTGGGATATTAGGTCCAGGCCCAATATCCCTAGGCCCGAATCCGGGAAAAAGCAGCAGGCCCAAGGCAGCCCAAAGAATTCCCGAACAGCATTCGGGATAAAACTTCTACTTGGAGCATCTCAGGAAACAATTACGCTAAAGTGCCAATGGCCAGATCCCGATCGGCGTTCGGGATACTTCCATAACAAGATGACATCTATGGCAGGGTCCCACACACCGAACACTTCACCCGAACGGGCAATCATCAAGTGGAGGCAGCATTTAATGCTGGATAATGGCGGCCACAAGTGGGGGCATGAGTGCTTACATGGCAGAGGTGATAGCCTACCAGACTCGACCACGTGTCCACCTCACCCATCCTCATTTTAGTATAAATACCCATGATTAGATCATTGTAAAGGGTTAGCATTTCAATACTCAGAGCTTAGTAAGAGATTTACATCTCTTATCCTTGTATTCTCATACTCATCTACCGTTCGGGTAGTTCCATTGTAATAGCATAATTACTGAATACGAGTAAGCTCCTGAGTTGGGTAATATCTCACTGTTTTATATTTTATACACTATTCAACCCAACCCAATATCCCTACAAAATCCAAAGCTTGTGTTGGGCTTTCGGATCTTCGGGAATAAACCTCAACATTGGCGCCGTCTGTGGGAAACTCGACTGAAAGCCCCAAGCAAAACCTTTGATCTAAGTACCATTTTTTGGAAATGGCTAGAATTACAACCGCAACACCGAGTTCTACATCCGGGGGCCGAGGAGGCAACAGGTCCTCTGAGGGATGGTCCATGCAAGGAAACGCCAGTGGCAGTGCCACTCGGAAATTTGAGGGCATCATCCCTCCGGACGTGAGGAGGAACCCTCAGTTGATGAGAGAGATGGCAGAGGCTATGCAACGCATGGCGGATGAACAGGAGCAGGGATATACTGACGGGACTCATGAGCCCTTATCCCCTGTCCGTCATATGTCATCCTTTGACGAGGGGGAAGACACTGAGACCACCACGGCCTCAGCACATTCCCAGCTGTATCGGGGAAATCGATGGAGGACCAACATCCCCAGGTACGCACCACCAACCAGCCGAACCCCGTCCGCACCTCGAGATGAATACAAGGAACCTACCCCCATGGTAGATCCCGTTGGGCAACATTTCCAGTATGTCCAGAGGGATGGGGAACGTTTCATTCGGCGGAGGGCAAATACAGCTGCCCCTCCCCCGCACAGAATGCCGGAGTATGTGGATGTTAGGATACCACACACTCCCCGAACGGTCCAAGACGAAGAAATGGCCGAAATGAGGAGACAGATGACTGAGCTCAGAGAGCAGGTGAACCGGACGCCCCAACAAACCCCACCAGTTAGGGTTGGTATCACTTCTCCCTTCACATGGGAAATTATGAGTGCAGAAATTCTCTGGGACTGCCGTCCCCCGGCCGGGCTCACGTATGATGGGGTAGGTGACCCCGAGGCACACTTGAGGAGCTACCAAGGAGGCCTCATGCTCCTTGGGGCTACTGATGCGGCCATCTGCCGCTTGTTCTTCAGCACCCTCCGGGGAGCTGCACAAGAATGGTTCGGGACATTGCAGCCCGGATCAATCGGAAGTTTTGCCGAACTGTCCACTCCATTCCTGGCACAGTTCGCTTCTGGCACCAAGCAAAAGGTGCATTTTGGTCACATGACCACAGTGAGGCAAGCACCCAGGGAGTCCGTCAGCGACTTCCTGATCAGATGGAGGAGCGAGACCCTCAAGGTCACTAGCATGACGGACGAGACCGCCATCCTCTTGTTCACAGATGCTCTCCAAATCGGGGAACTATACAGGGAGCTCAAGAAGAACCCGGGCACCCACTACCCGGAGGTGCTGGAGAGGGCCAGGAGGCATGCGGCCCTAGAAGAGGAAATCAGGATGAGGGACCGAACGGCCCCACAGCCCCCCACTACAAGGCTGGCGGAACGTTTGGGGCCCGCATCAGCGGTTACAGCACCTCACCGCAGGACTGCGCGTTTCACCCCCTGGTCATGTCAATAGCTGGCGTTTTTAATTTGGAAAAGAATGCCATTCCTCCCCCTACTGACACAAGGCCCGTGATGGGACCTACCCCAAATGCCTTCTGCAGATACCACAAGCGAAATGGACACCTCACGAAGGATTGCCACGCCCTACATGTGGCAATCGAGGACCTGATCCAGAAAGGCTACCTGAGGAAGTATGTTGGCACCCACCCGAACAGCCCTTCCCCCAATCAACGCCCTCCCCGATCTAATAGCTGGAAGCGGGACGTCCAGCGGGATGTAGAGCCAAGTAATGATTCATACCGCCCCCTATAGAGGAGGCCGAGGGATCGGGGAATCCGGGGAAGAAGCCAAGGATGGAAATCAAAGTCATCTTTGGTGGAGGAGAGACCGGGGATACGGCCGCTGAACCTAAGAAATTTGAGCGCAGCCTCTATGTCGCCACTGTAGCTGCACCACCCACGAAGAAGGGCCGCTTGGAGCCAATTACGTTCGGGGTGGCTGACCTACCCAACTCACCAAGTCCGCACAGGGACGAGCTAGTGGTGAGTATGTGTATAGACAATGCCTTGATCCGCCGAGTTCTGGTGGACACGGGGAGTAGTGTGAACGTGCTGTATTTACACACGTTGGAGAAGATGAAGCTGAAAAAGGATCAGCTGACCAAGCTAAATACACCGCTGGCTAGCTTCACCGGCAATGTAATCGAGGTCGAGGGCACCATCCAGCTTCTGGTTGAAATTGGTGACGAAACCCACCGGGCAGCAGCCCAGATGACTTTTGTGGTGGTGGACATTGCATGTGCCCACAACGCCATATTGGGCCGTCCAGGGCTTGAAGATTTGGAGGCAATTGCTTCTGTTCGACACTCATGCATCAAGTTCCCAACTGATACTGGAGTGGGAGTGGCCCGAACAGATCCTGCCATAGCCCGAACGTGCTACAGGGAGGCTTTGAAACAAATGACTGTCCGGGGACAACGGGTAAACAGCATTGAGGTGCAGACCCGGCGCACAGAATTTGAAGGACGCCCTGAACCAGCCACCCTCCTGGAGTACATCGAGCTTGATTCCCCTCCCGATCAAAAAATTGCGATCGGGGTGGACCTTGAAGGGGAAATCAGGGAAGGGGTGATCGCTGTCCTGAAGAAATTCCAGGTCCTATTTGCCCGGGGACCCGAAGACATGCCGGGGATTGATCCGGCCCTCATATGCCACAAGTTGGCCGTTCGGCCTGATGCCAGGCCAGTCCAACAAAAGAAAAGATATCAGGCGGCCGAACGGCGGGAATTCACAAAGCAGGAGGTAGCCACCTTACTGAGAATCAGACACATTAGACCAGTCATCCATGTCGAATGGCTGGCTAATGTGGTCCTTGCTCCAAAAGGATCTACTTGGAGAATGTGTGTGGACTACTCCGATCTGAATAAAGCCTGCCCCATGGACCCCTATCCTGTTCCACGAATAGACCTGCTGGTGGACGAGACAGCCGGATGTGAACTGCTGAGCTTTATGGATGCATTTCGGGGTTATCACCAAGTCTTCATGCACCCGGATGATGCAGAAAAAACTGCATTCGTCACCTCGGACGGCGTGTTCTGCTACATTGTCATGCCGTTCGGGTTGAAGAATGCCATGGCCACCTTCCAGAGAATGATCGGCATGCTCTTCAAAGAAGTGTTGGGAGTAACCATGGAGGCATATGTGGATGACATCCTGATCAAGAGCAGAAGGAAGGAGGATGATGTCCAGGACATGGAAAGGGTCTTCGGGATCATGCAGAAGGCCAACATGGGGCTGAACCCAAAAAAGTGCGCCTTCGCAGTCAAGGGGGGCAAATTTTTGGGTTATATGATGAGCGAACGGGGAATTGAGCCTAATCCTGAAAAGGTAAAGGCAATCATAGACATGGAGGCACCGCGGAACTTGAAAGAAGTTCAGAAGCTGACCGGAAGATTAGCAGCCCTGAGCAGATTTATGGCTAAACTGGCCGATTGTGCCATTCCATTCTTTCAAATAATGAAGAAGGCCAACCCGTTCAAATGGACAGCAGAATGTCAGGCAGCGTTTGAAGAATTCAAGTTATACTTATCTTCCCCCCTTGTCTTGACTAAAGCGGACCCAGGGGAACATCTGTATATGTATCTGGCTGTAGCTGATCTGGCGGTCAGCTCGGTCTTGTTGAAAGAAGATGAGGGTGTTCAGCGCCCTATTTACTTTGTGAGCAAAGCCCTGAACGGGCCAGAAACCAGGTACACCGTGATGGAAAAGACCATCTTAGCATTGATTGCTACCATCAAGTGACTGACACCTAATTTTCAGGCACATCCAGTCACTATCTACACTACCCAGCCCCTGGCCACCATACTAAGAAATCCTATGGCAAGTGGGCGTATCACCAAGTGGTCCCTCCTAATCGGGCAGTATGAAATAGACTTCAAACCCCGCCCCATGATCAAGGGTTAGGCTTTGGCTGACTTCATTGCCGAATGCACTGCCAGATCAACTGAAGAAGGAACGGACGGGGAAGTGCATGACCATTGGTGGGAAATGTATGTGGATGGAGCATCCGGTAGCAAAGGCTGTGGTGGAGGTGCTGTGATCACATGCCCCGAGGGATTCAAGGCATACTACTCTGTACAGTTTGAATTCAAGGTAACCAATAATGAGGCCGAGTATGAAGCCCTTATTGCAGGATTGAAGTATGCCAAGGCCCTAGGGGCCAGCAGATTAAAAGTTCGTTCGGATAGTCAGCTGGTGGTAAGCCAGATTAATGGATCAGCCGAAGTCAGGGAAGAACGGCTAAAAGCCTACAAGGAGCTGGTTGAGGAAGAAATCGGCAGATTCGAACAGGTAGTGCTTGACCAGGTTCCCAGAATTGAAAACAGCGAGGCGGATATTCTGTCTAAGCTAAAATGTGCCGTTCGAGATGATCACGCCCCAGGCATTCTTGCACATATCCAGAGATTTGCGCAGAGAGAAATACTCACCACACCAGCGATAATGATCCTTCAAGTAGATGCCATATCCTATGTCGTCCCAAGCTGGGTCACTGACTTGACAAATTACTTGAGGGATGGGACCTTGCCGAACGATAAAAATGACATATACAACCTTACTTGTATATAGCGAAGGGCCCCAATGTTCGAACTGATGGGCGGACAACTGTATAAGAAGACGTTCGGGGGGCCATATCTGAAATGTCTTCCCCCCGTTCAGGCAGCTACTGTGATGGAAGAAATTCATGAAGGCATCTGCTCCAGCCATCAGGGACCAAAGATCCTGGCCAGAAAAATCATCCTGCGGGGGTACTATTGGCCAACTATTCAGCAGGACTGTTTCGAGCACACAAGGAAGTGCAAGATATGTCAGCTTTACGCACCAGTACCTGGGCGGCCTGCAACCTTTTACACCCCGATGACCATATCATTACTGTTCGCTAGGTGGGGGATCGACTTGCTGGGGCCCCTACCTAATGCGTCCGGAGGAAGGAAGTACATCATAGTGGGGATTGATTACTTCACCAAATGGGTGGAAGCCGAACCCCTGTCCAGTATCACGGATTTCCAATGTCAACGTTTTGTTTGGCAAAATATTATATGCAGGTTCGGACTCCCCGAGCAGGTCATCACGGATAATGGACGGCAGTTCGTGAGCAAGAACTTCGAAGAATTCCTCACCAAAAGAGGAATTAAGCATTCAAGAGCTTCCGTAGCATATCCGCAGGCGAACGGGCAGGTGGAGAATATGAACAGGACCATCATGGATGGCATAAAGAAGAAACTCGAGGATTATGCTTCAACCTGGCCCGAACAGCTAAATTACGTCTTGTGGACATACAGGACAACGCCCCGAACAGCAACTGGGGAGACACCGTTCGCCCTTGCATACGGTTTTCAGGCTAAGGTCCCAACTGAAGTCTTGGTGCCCACTCACAGGACCATCCACTATGATCCTGAGCGAAATCAGGACAGTATGTGTGTTGAACTCCACTTCATAGAGGAAAGAAGGGACCTCTCAGCTTTACGAATGGAAGAATATCACCGCGCAACAAAGAGATATGTGGATAAACAGGCTAAGATCCGTTCGATTGAAGTTGGAGACCTTGTCCTAAGGAAGAGAGAGAAAAGCAAACCGCTAGAGGGCGGGAAAATGTCGAAGAATTGGGAGGGACCATACCGGGTCTGGAAAAAATACCGGATTGGAACCTTTTTCCTCCGGGATACCGAAGGCTGTCCGGCATTAGTATGGAACGCTACGCACTTACGGAAATTTTATCAATAAAAACGGCTGTTGCCACCTCTGAAAAAAACAGAGAAAGAGGGAGAACAATGCTTCCACAAAGGCCAGAGTTAAGTGAAATGTTACACCTTGATCAATAGGTGTCATTCATCTCGATTCATGGGGAGCCATCATCTCAGCACACAAAAAAAGTGCAGGTTAACCAAGCCCGGACTCAGCTTGGGAGATGGTGTAAAAGATCTTGAGTAGGACGAACTGGGCGGGCATCCGAAAATGTAGGGTGGCCGAGCGGGGGATCGGGACTCTGGTCTTAAAATCTCGCCTTGGCTATGCAGCTCGCACGAACCACACTGAAGTGATTCATTGTGGTGGAACCCGAGCTGTAACCTAGAGGCGAGTCTCCATTTTGGTAGAGAATAAGGGGGAGACCCGAATTGGGAGCCTTATTCTCAATGGTCCAGGATGGACATCTCAACCTCATGATATGGATGACCCCGGACGGTAAAACCGGACGGCATGCATTACACAAATTGTGGAACTGTCTTGCAACAGGAAAAACATGGATGATAACCCGAACAGGTTACATCAGCCTTGAGCCTACGAGGCAGCAGGCAGCAAGAAGTTATGCCTTGCGGATCAGGAAAAACATGGATGATAACCCGAACAGGTTACATCAGCCTTGAGCCTACGAAGCAGCAGGCAGCAAGAAGTTATGCCTTGCGGATCAGGAAAAACATGGATGATAACCCGAACAGGTTACATCAGCCTTGAGCCTACGAAGCAGCAGGCAGCAAGAAGTTATGCCTTGCGGATCAGGAAAAACATGGATGATAACCCGAACAAGTTACATCAGCCTTGGGCCTTCAAGGCAGCAGGCAGCAAGGAGTAATGCCTTGCGGATCACGAAACTACGGACAGCTGACGGGAATAGACCGAACAGCTTGCACTTCAACCTTAGTGCTGACTTATAACAAAAATGGATGATCCCGGACAACCTACATCGAAGTTAAGGGTTCGGAACCTACAAAATGGATGATCCCGGACAACTCAAGATGATAACCCGGACGGGTTACATCAGGCTTGCACCTCAATTTTGGTGCTGGGGACAAACCGAACGGCTTTCACCTTAATCATGGTGCTGACTTGTATTAAAAAAAAACTGAGTGTTCGGGAAGCCAGTCATTCAGAAATGGGTCATCTTTATTCTTCGGCACTACTGGACGGGAATCATACAGGAGAAGAAAAGAAAAAGGGATTACAATAGAGATAACTAAGCTACAGGAGGATCCCTGTTCGGCGCAGCATCCGAGTTGGAGTTTGGGGGATCAGCTGAATCCTTGGCCTTTTGCCTCTTCTCCATTACTCGTTGATAAGCACGGCAGAATAACGGATCAAAACCTTCTTCCTTGGGGTCAAAGGGCTCATCAAAAGACTCCTTGATCATTTCCAAATTCCGGTCGACCAGCATATCCTGGCACTTAACAAGGGTATCTTTTGCCAGAGCATTGGCAAAGGCGGTCCCGGACGGGGTTTCATCCAGAAGCTTGAGGCCATCATGCAACGGATCCTTGCTCTTCTCTAGGAATTCGCCCAGATGCTTGCCGAGAAATTCCCGAGCAGTATTTTCTAGGGCGAGGTTCAGGCCTTTCCCCCTTTGGAAATCAATCACCGCTTTCTTGGTGATCTTGGAAACATCGGCAGTATAGGGGGCAGAGGGATTCTCCCCCTTGGCCTTCTCAATCTTCAGGCCGGCAGCTTCGGCGGCCTTCACCTTGGCACGTAAATCGCGGATTTCCCGATCACATCGTTGGAGTCTCTGCTCCAGTTCGGCCAGCTCCCCCTGGCTTTGTCACCCTTGTTGGCTCGATCTTGGAGATCTGCAGCCATTTTCCTAGCAGCAGCCAAAAGGGTTTGGCTCTCATCCAGCTCCTGATGAAGGAGGGTCATCTCTCGTTCAGCGGCTAGGAAGGCCCGATGATAATATGTACCGGCCTGTGGAAAAAAGAAACAACAATAAGAACAAGTCCAAAAAATATTAAATATAAGAAGAATGGACAGAAAAGTCAAAGGCATACCTTAAGGGACTCAGCGTGGCCTGCTTCAACCAGGTCAGACCAGTGAGTCAGGTTGGTGAAACCCTCACCAGCCTTCAGAGAAGTGCTGCACCACATGGATGATGCAGTCTGCCCGAACAGCGTCCAGCATTCGGCTCGGGGGCCCATGGCGGAAAATTCCACCGTCAACCGATCAGGGATCGGGAGTACATCAGAAGCTGGACCTCCCCTACTACCAAGCTTCCTTGGAGGGGAGGGGACCGCAGGCATCCTTTCCACAGAAGGGTCCGTCAGATCAATGACCTGATCGATCGGGACCAATGCGCCACTGCTTTCGATCCTGGGACGCTTGTTCACTGGCCCAGATTCCCGGCCGGAGAGAAAACCTGGCTGAGTAACCTTCTCCTTTCCCTTACTGGCCGTAGAGGTAAAGGAAGGAGTAGGAGCAGGACGCTTCGAAGTAGTTGGGGGAATCAGACCTGCAAAAGAGAAGGACAGAAAAATGAATAAAAGATCGAAGAATATACTGAACGATCCAAATTAAGAAGGAATAGTACCAATGCCAGTAGCTATCATTTTCGAAGGGGTCAGGAAAGACCGAAGGTTCTTGGAACCAGCCAGACGAAACCGTTCGTACTGGCAGAGAATAGCTGCATCCACCTTTGGGGATGCATCCTGAACGGGATAAGTGTTCCACCGATCAGGGAAGGGAAACAGTGACCCCACGTGAACGAACAAAAAACGTTCCTCCCATTTATCTGGAGGGGTGGGGTTGTCGGTGAAGAGTGAACGGCCGGGGCGGGCAACAAGCCGTAGGTACCCGGTGGTCCAGTAAGGCTGGACGCCGTAGCAGTGCAGAAAGAGATCGACGCTGGGGGCAATCCCCAGATCATGGCACCAGACGATAAAGCCGTTCAGGATCCTATAAGTGCTAGGCACGAACTGTGCCGGTAGTACTGAGACCCGGCGAAGGAACTCCACAACGAACGGGTGCATGGGGAACCGCAGACTGGCAATCAGGGCGTCCATATGGACCAACACACATCCCGGACGGTGTCGCATGGGATGTTTGATGAAACCCGCATTAAACTGACGGGGTGGAGGTAGTAATTGGCGGAGCGTCTGTTCTGCATTCGCAGGAAGGCGTTGGCGTTGCTTCCTGATGCAATGAAAGTTCAGACTATAACGGGGGGGGGGGCCGTTCAGGCATGCCCTTATTATAGATGGCCAGATCATCACCCGACTGACATCCATCATCAGGGAGGGGCTGTTCGGGGTGAAGTGAGGAAGAGGAATCATTAGAAGCCGATGATCGGGTAGATGTACCTTGATCTTTGGGATGAGCTTTTCCCCTCGAGCGGCGGATCAGAGTAGGTGCCATCTCGTCAGAATCTGAGGAATTAAGAAAGGCAGACATAAACTGGCAAAGAAAGTCGAAATCTAGAGAGAGAAAGCTTGAAGGAATTCAGAAGCAGCAGAAAATCTGAAACAAAGTAGCTGCATCCTTATATAAGGAGATGCTACCGCCAAGAATTCAAATCAATAACAGACACGTGTCAAGACGGTTGGGAGAAGTTAAAGCATCCTTTGGGGTGGGTAAACACCCGAACGGGTGGAAGTCAACAAAGTTCACGAACCTCCAAGAGAAAAAAGGGCTACAAGCATTTTCCCCGAACAGGATAAAAGATACTGTAACAAATAAGGTATTCATAAATCAGGCCCCGAACAGGAAGAAAAAATACACCATAAAAATAGTGAGGGGTGATAGGCGTACCCGAACGGTATGGTTATCTAACATGGAAAATCTGACAGATGCAACGAAGAAAGCAATATTACATCCCGAATGCGGAACACGATTACCAACTAGTCAGAAAGGAAGCTTGCGAACATGATTACTAAGAAAAGTACAGGAGTTTACGCCCCGAACAGGTGGGGAAGGCACTGGAATCCTAAATGTTGGCATCATGAGTGCAGACTGAACGGATTCATTATGAGTATTGTCTCGAACAGACAACTCGATCAGTAAAGAGACAACATGCACTAATGAGATTATTAAGTCCTAAATTCTGGACTTAACGAAGAGGTGACTCGAACAGGCAACCTGATCGCTATAAATTATGGAGGCAAGTTGAAACAGGAACAAAGCAACATGAAGCGTATTACGGAGGCGAATTGATGGGTAAGAAACAAATATAAAGTACAGTAAAGAAGTTACGAAGGCAGAATGAACAAGCAAAAGTTGTGTATTCATTGGCTCTACTGGCCGGAAAGTACAAAAAATACTGATAATCTAAAGAAAGTACAAAAGAAAGATGTCTAGTTTATGGTTCGGGGTGATCTTCACCCTCTTCATCATCATCTTCATCATCAGCTTCCTCATCAACGACCTGCACAACCTCCATCCCCAGGGCTCGCCGGCACTTTTTCATCTGTGCCATCAGGGCGTTCAGATGACCCGGATGGAGATCGGAGGGGAAGTCAGAGGATTGCACCGAACGACCCATGTGTTTTTCTAGGAGGGGGAGGAGAGGCTGGAGCATATGTTGGCAGCCTGAGCTGTAGACTCCCCGGGCAAGATTGTCAGCCCACTCCTTGGTAACAGGATGCTGATCAAGCACCCTGATCCCCTCCTTCTGGCACTCCTCGCCGGCCAGTTTCTCTAGATGCCTCCCGAAGACAGCAGGGAGCTGTTCGGTGGCGTATCCTTCCTTCAGAGCAAGAAACTCCTCGGAAGTTTTGAAGGAATCCCGGACGGCAGAAAGATCAACTGTCATTTCGGCCGGGCCGTCCGGGACCTGAGGAGGAGCTTCAGAAAACTTGACCTGAGCGGCCTCAGCTGCCGCAATCTTGGCTTGGAGAGAGCCTACTTTAACACGGAGCTCCCCGGCCTCAGCTTCCAGCTTCCTCCGCTCCTCGGCGAATGCTCGCCGTTCGGCCTCTGCTGCCTGCTCGGCTGTTTCCTTGGCCGCCAGCAGGCTTTGCTCCTTAGCTTGCCTGGCCTCTCTGAGTTTCAGGCTGTAGATTCCTACATGTTGATCAAATATAAGTAGATTATGAGCACATGATAAGTTATCGTACGGCCGAAAAGAAAGAGGATAAGAAACTACCTTCAAGGCAGCCAAGGCAATACACTCATCAGCCTCCTCGACCGGGATCGGGGGAAGGGTATGTCCATTGAGATAGCCTGATGTGGACCAAATTTGGCTCGCCGGGCAGCCCCCCCTTTCCAGCATCGCATGAGCAGGATCTTGGAGGGAGATCCGCTCGAACTGGCTGGCCAGATCAGCCTGATGAGCAGCCACTTCCTCGACAGAAAAATGGTGAGGCTGCTGATCAAAGAAGAGCTGATCCATCAGCATATCTGCATGAGAAGATTGCTGATCTTGAAAAACCTGTTGCACGGGTTCTACATCCCGAACAGGCTCGGACTGCTCGGGAACCGGAGGGGCGGATTGAGAGGATGTGCCCTGATCAGCTTTCCTCAATCTCTTCCTCTTAGTCTTCTTCTGCGGCTTGAGGGGGGAGGTTGGTGGCTCATCATCAAAACCAACGGTAAAGAGTCTGCTATCATCCATTGCTGGTTGTTCAGGATTAACTCCTTCGGAGTCTGAGGTTTCGCCTTGCCTGGGAGCTGAGAATAAGACAAGGGAAAATTTAGTACCGAGCGGTTCACACGTGGATGAACAAAAAGTTTTATCACACGGGAAGGACCGCCCGGGCCATGGTACTTGGTTTTCAGTCAAGTAAGTCCAGGAAATCAGGCAGTACCTATCCCGGCTTGGATGAGCCGTTCAGGAGTTAAGTAGGACATGATCTTGAAGCAGCCGCCTGCCTCCACAGCAATGACATCCTTGCTAAGCTCCTCGGAGATAAATGGCTCGGGGGATTTGGGAGGGAATGCATTCCACTTCCTGGGAATTAGACCGTTCGGGACAGAAACAAAGAAAAACCTATCTTTCCAACCCTTAATAGAGGAAGGGGCGTCACAGAACAAGATATGTCCTGTTCGGGCACTTACCACCAGGAAACCATGGGACTGTTGGGGAATAACTGAAAAGAAATAATGGAAAAGCTCTAGGGTGGGTGTGACCTTGACACTGTGACAACGACAAATAAAACCGGCTATTGACCGATAGGAGTTCGGCATTATTTGGGCTGGTGCTACGTTGTAGAAATTTAAAAGGGAAACAAAAAAGGGGTGAAGTGGGAATCTAAGACCGGCCTTGATTGAGTCAAAGTGGACCACTACCATCCCGGGAAGGTGACGCATTGGGTGAAGCCCGGCCTGGAATCGGAAATTCACCGAGTCAGGGATCATCATCTGAATTTGGGCCCTATTTTGGGCCGTGAGTTTTTGACGCATGAGCCTAACTAGGGCTAGGTCAAGTTTATGGCAGGAAACGCCGCTAGGAGGACCGGCTTCCGTAATCTCCAGTTCATCCTCAGAATGGGTACCGTCGGGATACATCCGGGGAAGGGTAACATCTTCATTAATGGTCTTCGCTGGGATAAGGGCAATTTCTCCGGCGACGTTAGGATTATCCTCTGAAGGGTCGGCATTTGAAGCAGAGGTTTCGGAGGAGCGAAGATGGGGAGCCATGATGACCGAACAAACAAATATAGGAATGAGACGGAAAATACCTGAACAAGAAGTGAGAAGAGGCTCTAGAGAGAAGGCAGAGTAATAAGCCGGAGATACATAGTTTCGAAACCCAGAATCAATACCAGAAGAGCCTACTTATACTCTGTCACGCCGAATCAACAGCCAATCAGAGAAAGACACGTTTCCAGTAATGATGACGGATACACGTGTCACGCGGAGGATCCTTTTCAAGTAATCATGACGTTTATCGGAGAAGTGAAACGGGAGTTGCAAATAACCGTCAGAATATACCTCGGGAACCGGCGGAATACCATCCGATACTCACCCGAACAGCATTCAGGAAATAATCTTCTACTTCCTTATGCATTCACTACCGTTCGAGACATAGGAAGTGGGGGACTAGTGTTGGGATATTAAGTCCAGGCCCAATATCCCTAGGCCCAAATCCGGGAAAAAGCAGCAGGCCCAAGGCAGCCCAAAGAATTCCCGAACAGCATTCGGGATAAAACTTCTACTTGGAGCATCTCAGGAAACAATTACGCCAAAGTGCCAATGGCCAGATCCCGATCGGCGTTCGGGATACTTCCATAACAAGATGACATCTATGGCAGGGTCCCACACACCGAACACTTCACCCGAACGGGCAATCATCAAGTGGAGGCAGCATTTAATGCTGGATAATGGCGGCCACAAGTGGGGGCATGAGTGCTTACATGGCAGAGGTGATAGCCTACCAGACTCGACCACGTGTCCACCTCACCCATCCTCATTTTAGTATAAATACCCATGATTAGATCATTGTAAAGGGTTAGCATTTCAATACTCAGAGCTTAGTAAGAGATTTACATCTCTTATCCTTGTATTCTCATACTCATCTACCGTTCGGGTAGTTCCATTGTAATAGCATAATTACTGAATACGAGTAAGCTCCTGAGTTGGGTAATATCTCACCGTTTTATATTTTATACACTATTCAACCCAACCCAATATCCCTACAAAATCCAAAGCTTGTGTTGGGCTTTCAGATCTTCGGGAATAAACCTCAACAAAATGAAATGGTGTGAGCCTCATATTTCCTTCCAAAAAAGGAAATAAGTCACTTATTTTGGAACAACCCAATAAGGAAAGTAGGACATGTAAAATGGGACGGAGGGGGTAAAACAAAAATGCTAGGACTACACAAGTTTTACACAATTTTACATAAAATGTAGGTCACAGACAATTGGTAGCTTCTTGTCTCTGAGCACGGAGAAAAAGTTTTATACTCCCTTCGTTCCGAAAAGGTTGGCCAAATTTCCTTTTTTGGATGTCCCAAAAAGATTTGTCATTTCCATTTAAAGTAAGGAATATGTGGCTAAAGTTAATTCTTTTTCCTGTGCACAAATTTCAAGCACACAGTTTTTACTTTATTAATTCACGTGAAAGTCCACATACATTAATTTTCGTGTAAAAAATACATTGACAATCATCTGATACTTATACGAACTTACAAATCAATCTATATATGTGTAGTGCTCATGTGCATAGACGATATTTTCTTGTTTCACACACAATTATTTGTCTGTGTGCACAAACAATATCTACCACACAGACAATATTGTTGTGCAAAAACATCAAAGGAGTACTTACTCTTTTATCCATTCACTTAGGCGGAACAAATCAACTCTTAAGCGTGCAGAGGATTTGATGTTCGTGCACAACAACCTTCGCCTCTCGTCAAGGAGTTCTGAGCAATACACGGATGAGAAGACTAAGATGTGGATGTTCGAGGAGATGAGTTCGGCAATTTGGAAGAAATGGGTTATCTGGTGCTTGCTAATTTATCTTTAGATGAGTCGGAGTTGGAAAGTGTGTTTATCACTGAATGAAACATTTACTTTTTTTATTTTATTATTATGCATTTGTAATGGGTTATAACAAGAACATATGTTTTGTTTGATTATTTCGTATTTCTTGGACGTAAACATTACCTATACTAGTAAAATTTAATTTTTAGTTCAACATTTTCTTGTCGTACCCATATCTTGATATTTTAGTTTGGAGTTTCCCCGTCCCCGTTTCTATTTATGTCCCGGTGCTACTTAGACCAAAGTTTCCTCAAGCATTTGACATCCCTTTCTCTTATAGACACTCTTATTTATATGCTAAGTAAATGCAATGTAGATGGGTCCGAAGCCGTATGAGCTAAACAGTAATACATTACAAGTTACAACTCTGTCAAAATGGCCCTCTAGCTAGTCTCTTCTCTAGGTTCTGCTTGGATCTTCAGCCCGTTTGATGACCCCTTTTTTCGGCTTATCAGGCTTTTCAACAACATTTTTCACCAAACACTTAACTTTTTATTTCGCGCACTGAATTATGTAATAAGCAGAAAAAGTAAGGTTGGAGTTACTTTTCTGACTGTATTGGCTGAAGTTACTATAGAGGATCATTTTAACTATTTTTTCATATACTTTTTTATTTTATTTATTAATTACAACTATTTTAAATATAATTTTTTCATGAATCAGCAGAATCAGCCAATACAGCCACTTCAGCCAGAACTTCATAAATTTCAGCAGGATCAGACAATACAGCCAATTTTAGTGTTACCAAACGGGCTCTCAGTTTGAATGTTTGATATACATTGTAAACCGTATAGTGAGGGTAAACAAATGGGGGAATTTCTCTATTACAATACGAATCACCTCCATATCACTTTAGAGGCCGTTTGTCAACTTTTTTTACCAAACACTTAATTTTTGCTTTCGCGCGCAGAATTGTGTAATAAGTAGAAAAAGTAAGGTTGGAGTTACTTTTCTGCCTGTATTGGTTGAAGTTAGTGTAGATGATCATTTTAGTTATTTTCACATATAACTTTTTCTTTATTTTATCAATAAAATATATTTTAAAAATAATTTTTGCTTAAATCAGCAGAATCAGCCAATGCAGTCACTTCGGCCAGAACTTCATAAATTTCAGCAGATTAAACCAAATTTTCGTGCTATCAAACGGGCTCTGAATTAGAAAATCTATGAAAACATAACATTTTAAAGGGTGCAAATAAATTTAGCAAAAAATTAAAACAACCATAACTTGGAAAAGCCAAACCAGGTAATAATAAGACAAATTCTACCGTACTATCAAGGCATCGTACCTAATGTAGGTAGACCAATTAGAATATTGCAATTTAATTAATAATTTAAATATTACTCCGTAATAAATAATGAGATAATCAAATGTATTATAGGTACACAATATTCTAATTTATATGTGAGGTACCGCATCACTCACCAATCATAATTGACTTGATCAATCAAAAGAAACATAGGGTTATGACAAGAAAAGATAAGAGCTCTCTTTCAATAATTATAAATAACTAGTATAGAACCCGTGCATACGCACGGGAAAGAGCGGCCGGTGCATATATTTTTACTTATGATCTAATTAAATACGTAGTATTAAAGTAAAAAACAACTTTTTTAGTATTATGCATTTTTGAAAAGTAAGAGTTCAATAAGTTTACCATAAAGTATAGGTTCATACAATATATATTCTATGCGAGAGAAAATTATCCTGCTCAATTCTTAGCCGGCTTATCTTGTTATACTTAAAAGAACTACATGTGAAAAAACACTCTCCCACTCAATTGTTAGCCAGATTATCTTCTTATACCTAAAAACACTAAATATGAGAGTGAAAATTCTATTCATTAATTGTTAGCCGGTTTATATTATACTCCACACTTTTTTTAATATAGGGGGAGGGTTATAGTGAGAACCCCTGCTTTTTTTCTTTTCTTTTTTTAGAAATTTATGAGAGCAAATTACAAAATTTAATGAAAGTAGAAAGCCAAGGAAATAAAAGCTAATGAAATAAAAGCGCTAATAAAAAATAAAAGAAAAATAAAATAGAATAAAATAAAATATCATTCCCCACTCAATCGTTAGCAACATTATCTGCTAAAAACTGAAAACACTACATATAAGAGAAAAAATTCTTTCGCTTAATTATTTGCAAGCTTATCTTGTTATACCTAAAAAGACTACATATGTGTGAGAAAATTTTCTCATTCAATTGTTAGCTGATTTATGGTATACCTAAAAAACTACATATGGAAGAGAAAATTTTCACTCTCAACGGTTAGCCGGATTATCTTATATACTTAAAAAGAACTACATATGTGAGAGAAAGTTCTCTCACTCAATTGTTTAGGAAGTTTATCTTCTTAGCCTCTTGTGCCTAAAAGCACTACAAATGATAGCGAGAATTATCACGTTCAATTGTTTAGTCTTCTGATCGTATACTTATATTAAAGGAAATACATGTGAGAGATAAAGTTATTCCGCTCAATTGTTAGCAAGCTTATATTCTAATACCTAAAAGAACTACATATGAGCGATAAAATTCCCCCTCTCAATCCCCCGCTCAATTGTTAGCACTACATATGAAAGAGAAATTCCTCCCGCTCAATTATTGGCAAGATTATCTTCTTATACCTAAAACTCCTGCATATGAGAGAGAAAGTTCTTCAGCTCAATTGTTAGCCGACTTACCTCATATCTAAAAAATTATTCCGCTCAATTGTTAGCTGGATTATATTGTACTTAAAAGAACTATATAAGAGAGATAAAGTTCTTTCGGTCAATTGTTAGCAAGTTTATCTTCTAATAACTAAAAGTAGTTCATATGAGATAGAAAATTATCCTGCTCATTATTTAGCCAGCTTGTCTTATACCCAAAAGAACTAATTATGAGAGAGAAAGTCATCACGCTCAATTGTTAGCCGCCGGCTTATGTTTTTATACCTAAAAGCACTACATATGAGAGAGAAATTATGGCCGCTCAGTTGTTAGCCGGCTTACCTCATATGTATAATTATTCCGCTCAATTGTCAGATGGATTATCATGTACTTAAAAGAACTATATAAGAGAGATAAAGTTCTTTCTCTCAATTGTTACCAAGTTTATCTTCTAATAACTAAAAGTAGTACATATGAGATAGAAAATTCTCCCGCTCATTATCTAGCCAGCTTGTGAGCTTGTCTTATACCCAAAAGAACTAATTATGAGAGAGAAAGTCATCCCGTTCAATTATTAACCAGCTTATGTATTTATTTATTTATACCTAAAAGCGCATGCACTACATATGAGATAGAAATGATGACGTGCATGATAATCTTTTATCACTATGTTCATTAAATTATAGAGATTTTTTTGGGAATAATATAAAATCAATATAGGGTGCTCATAAGTCTATCTTGTTTGTATGTATAGAATTGGAAGTCAAGAATAGTAACTAAATAGAAGTACATTTATATTTTTGAGTCACTTACATATTATAATGATATTATTTAGGAGTTATCTGAAACTCTTTCATAAGTCTATCTCGATTGTATGTACAATTGGAAGTCCACAATAATTACTAAATTCAAGTTTATATATATTCTTGAATCATTTACATATTATAAAAAGATATTATTTCAACATGTTCATTTTTAGTGAAATGCAATTTTTTAAGATTCTCATTTGTTTACTTTAAAGAGTCCTGTTTTCAAAAAGTCCCTTTTTATTGGCCATTAATCTATTGTTACTTTCATGTTCTAATTTTGATATTTAGAACCGGTTTAGTAATGATTTATGGATGAACTTAATTAAAATTATATTTTATTATTGAAGTAAATAAAAAACTATAGAGAAGTATTTAAAAATGATGATGTACTGTAACTTCAATCGAATTTGTCAAAAAAAAAAAACAATTTCAATAAAGTTGAACTCAAATAGATCAAAGCAGTTTAAAACAAACCAAAAGTGATAAATCAATCTTTTCAAATTTGCCCCTTTTTCTTAAAAACAAAGAATAATACTTGTAGGGTTGATGAATTCAAATTACTCATTGTATTCAATTAAGACCAACTCAAAATAAAACTAAATAGACCAACTCGAAGTTCTATTTTATTAGAACTAATTAGATTTTCATTTGTGGAATTTTATATATCAAACCAGTGCACATCAAATCATAAAATACTTTAAGAAAGTTTTCTTAAATAAATTTAATTTTTTTAGGTTTTTCCCTTTCATGGTCTGATTTTGATTTTAGAGATCGTTTAGTAGTATTGAAATTGGTTGAATTTGTTCAAATGGATGAAATTCTAAGAGAAGTGGTTGAATGAGTTGAATCTATTGATTTATGTATAAATTTAATTAAAAAACTTTTCTTAATGAAGTTAAGAAAAATATTATATGAAAAATAGCCAAAAATGAACAATTACAATAAATTCTCCCGCTCATTATTTGCCAGCTATTCTTATACCCAAAAGAACTTAAAAATGAACAACTACAGTAAATTCTATGGAGTTTCTTTATGCTTTGTCAGAAACAGAACCACCTAATGCTAGAATAGTGAAAAAACTCGAATACAAAACTCAAGGTTTCAAATGAATTCCTTTGTAGCCTCGAGGGTTGATTCTAATTTAATAAATTGATGATGTATTATTGATAAATTTAACATTCTCAACCAGAATTTGGTTGTCACGCCCCGGACCTACCCGGACACGTCAACAACCCGCTGTACAGTACGAATAGTCAACCGCAGTCCAACTCATCCATACTATACAAGGCTTCTTGAATACCATTCACACATAGTACATCCATAAACAAGCATAATGTAAAATAATCATTTAAACAGCAGAAGTATTTAATACAAGTGTTTATGCCACACTCGGCAAACATGGGCATACAAGCCCCAATAATTATTCAAAAATAATATCCATGAGCATTATTTAAATTGTTTTCAAAACAGGAACGGAAGAAGCACGAACCACGTCTTCTCCCTTTGATCTCCCCCGAAGCAACGGCGGTGGCAGCAACCGCCAAGTTCTACCTGAAACTGTGAGGTGGCCTCCCCCGTGAAGGGGAGGTCAGTACTTGGAAGCATTTGACAAGTACAATGACAACTATACTAAGTATAATCAATGTTTCAATTCCTTAAGACCCTCAAATAGAGTGATATTATATCATAGGCCGTAACCCCCGGTTACCCTGTTTTGTAAATATATTTACTTTATATAAAGTCAAGTAGTCGGCCCGTGGGCCCATATTCATTTATAATCACCATTTTCATTCCCCGTGACTATGAGTCACGACAACCCCATAGGGTTCCCTCGAGTCCCGATTGTATAGCAAGGGCTCGGCCCAACTACATTTCTATACAATCCTTTAACTCAATTTAATATGTCTAAATTTGTATGGCAAGGGCTCGGCCCAACTACGTTTCCATACCAAACATAACTTCATGGCAAGGGTTCGGCTCAACTACGTTTCCATGAAGATCACAAGACATGGCAAGGGCTCGGCCCAACTACGTTTCCATGCTAATCACATTACATGGCAAGGGCTCGGCCCAACTACGTTTCCATGCTAATCACATTACATGGCAAGGGCTCGGCCCAACTACGTTTCCATGCTAATCACATTACATGGCAAGGGCTCGGCCCAACTACATTTCCATGTAATCCTAGAGTCCGACTCTAATTTATTCTCATCGTCCAATTCTCAAGCAATTCCTATGCCTAGAATCGATTCACTTGGATAGCCTTAAGGCCTACCCCTAACACACCTTAGTGTTCATACAATTAGAACTTAAAGCATCTCTTAAGACTACCTAAAGCATATCTATTTACAATCCTATCTCTTAGGATTAATTCCAACATTTATTTATATGAATCTCCCGACTAGTATTTCGATACTAGTCGAATCCTAGAACAACCAAGTTCTTAGTTCATAGTCAAATAGTTTATCTCAATTGATCTTCCAATCCAAATATGATTTAATCCCAATATAAAAAATATCACTTTTATCCATTCATATATTTCATACATGAAGTAAAAGTATATTTTATCACCATTTTCATAGTTAATTCCATTACCATACCATGCCTTTCATATCACATAATCATACACAATTTCTCCCTAATTTGTATATCATGCTTCATTTACTTATAAACAATAATATTTTCACTTAGGCATTATTAATCATTAATATTCCATGAAAATCACATTTAACAACTTTAGGTAATCTCATGAAATTAACCCAAAGATTATAAGCAATATAGTCAGCCATCCTCACCTTATGAAGTGCTGAAATAGTTGCCTTTGTTAAGCCCTCCGATCAATCCCCGTTCTAAACCGATTGAAAGTGAAAATCTGGGCAGAAGGTGAAAGCCGGGCGGCTTTCACGAAAGCTGGGCGGCTTTCGTGGTCTGCAACTACGAACAGCCTCCTACACTTGGCGGTTTCCGGCGGTTTCAACTCCTATCGATTCCACGACTCTTTTAAGTTAAATACCACCACTTTATAACAATATTATACACTTTTAAATGTGTATAACTCCACCTTTAATCCACCATATGATTTCTTAAAAATCATACAACATAAAACTAGTTAAAATAAGAGTTGTGTTCTTACCTCTCCTTCTAGCTAGTTTTCTCTTGGGATTTCCTTGCTATAAGCTTCTTCCACGTTTGGATTTTGTGAGAGCTTCCTCTAGACCTCTCTCTCCTTTCTCTTGGTTCATATGAGTGGAATGGGAAGGGGGGAGGTATCTATCCTCAACCAAGCCAAAAATAATGCTTGGAAGGGACATGGGGTGTATGAGTTGTCTCTACTCATCCCCTCCTTCAATCATCCGCACATGCCACTCAATTCATGTCCCTCCAGCTCTCCTTTAGTCAACTAGTGCACACAAAAACGTGGGGTGGCCCCCACTCGTGTAGGAGGTCATCCCATTATGCCCCGGTATGTACAACCGGCCCCGAAAGTTGTATTTCTCGGACTGTTTTAACTATATTTTATTTTGTCGGGCCAAATAAAATATATAACGCGTTCCTCATAATCGTGGGCCTTTAGAGTAGATGTACGTTCCCCAACATTAATTTAGGAGTCCCCGAAATTTATTTCGGGCTGTTATCCGATAAATTACCAGTACCGATAATTGGGCCTCGTTTGACCAACAAGTCAACTCCATGCCCTTTCCATGGCCCAACTAAATATTTGGGAGTCTATTCCCATTATTAGGGACCCGATAAATAATTTAATTAATCACGCATTAATTAAATATACCAATTCCGTTACGCGATTTTATTTGTTAGGAAATTCAAATATATATCAAATTCCAAATTCAAATACATCCGGGTGCGGTGTCACATTGGTTGTATGGCTCCGAAGTCTATCGGATCCTAGAAAAAATTATCTCCACTTTCGTTTTCTATCTACTGACTCTCCAATGGCTCAAAATTCTCCCTTCAAAGTCCTTTTGAAGGATATTACTCTGCAGCTAGACGCCTGGACAACAAGGGTGCGCTATTGCGGAGAGTCGTACATGTGTGGATTGTTTCTTACTAGGGAAATGCCTCTGTACCCTACATGATTGACATGGTTCTCAAGGATGAAGAGGTACAATTCTTATTAATTACCCATTATTTAGTATACTTTGCATTGCCTTTGGTGCTTTGGTTACATTTCTGCAACTGCCATTACCTATGATTTCAGTTATGATTATTTTGTGAATACAAGTTTTTGTTAAGGACCAAATACTTACTGTCTTCCTAAATCTGTAACTCCAAGTAGAAGATGTTTTTAAAATAAACTTCATGAGATCTAATAGAAAACCAGCAATGAAGATTAGGTACTCCTCTAAGATTACTGATTTCCTAGGATTATAAATTCATTTATGTAACCGGGTTTGTCGGGCCCATATTAGAGGCCCAGACCTGGATTGCCTTATTTATACTCCTCCTGGAGCCTCTTGTAACCCTAGATCATAATATACCATACACATTCATCTTCTCCATTTGAGCTCAATCTCTCCTATTATTTTATGCTTGGATCCCTATAATCCATCATAAAGTATTGCCACATGTCACTTCCACAATTAATATTTTAACATCACTTTCTAAATTAAAGGAAGCTATATAAAGCTAAGCTAAGCACACACCGTATTTCATATAGAAAAACTACTCCAACTAAAATACAATTCCTATTATTTAGGAGTCCCACCAAAGTAAAATCTCATGGTTTTTCAAAGTGTTATAACTTTTTTACTTTTACTCCGATTGTTACAAATTGATGATGTATT
Source organism: Cuscuta epithymum (assembly GCA_945859915.1). Classification (NCBI taxonomy): domain Eukaryota; kingdom Viridiplantae; phylum Streptophyta; class Magnoliopsida; order Solanales; family Convolvulaceae; genus Cuscuta; species Cuscuta epithymum. The sequence goes on along the minus strand of CAMAPF010000210.1, from coordinate 216,718 downwards.
ATTGATAAATTTAACATTCTCAAAATTCATAACTTTTTATTATCTTTCAAATGACATCAATATTGAATATAGAAAAATTAAAAAATAATTTAACACTTTAAAAAACATCTATATCTATAAATGTGTAAATAATTGCCACATTTCAAGGCTACAATTAAAGAAAACATTGCCACATGTCAATTCCACAATTATTATTGTTTAAACATCACTTTCCAAATCAAAGGAATCTATGCGCAAGTAATCCATTAAATCACTAAACACTACTCAAACTCCTGTTATTTAGGATCCCACCAAAATAAAATCTCATGTTTATTTTAAAATGTTATAATTTTTATTTATAATCCGATTGTTACAAAAATTATATCAAAATTCATAATTTTTTGATATTTTTTTAGGAATCCGATTGTTATCTCGTGTTTCTATGGTTATAAGTGTCATTTCCTCCATTTATAATTGAGAAAAGGTACAAATATACCCCCTTAGTTTAGGTGTGAGAAAAAATATACTCTTCTATTTTTTGGAACACATATACCCCTGAAGTATATGTTGAAGTGCATATATTCTCCTGAACTTTTAACAAGTGCAAAAATACCCCTCATGTTTTTATGAAGGAACAAATTTACCCTTATTGACTTTAATGAGTGTTGAGGTTTATTCATTCAACCCTTGGGTCCAACACGTAAGCCCAAGGATCTCGAATGGAGTGTGTGTGATTAAACTAGCCCAACAAGCAGATGATATGGATTAAAGAGAACAAGAAGTAGCAAGTAATTGATTAGGTATTATTATCTCTTAATAACTCCCTAGTACAATACTTTTCGCTAAGGCTCCGTCGGCCGTTCGTCTTACAAGGCAGTAGATGTGCTGCGAGTAAGAATGCTATAGCTAGAGTGCTAAGAATAGAAAGTTGCCAACCCTTTACAATGAAATAAATGCTTCTATTTATACCCGCCAATGGGCAGGTGGCTATGCTGACGTGGAGGCCTGCGGACCGCTGGTGTCCCAACCACCAAATCTTCAGCATTAAATGCACTTCCCGCCAGAATCTAGGTTTCCCGCCTAAATAGTGGGGACGTTCGTCCGCCCGGGAAGCGAGCTGGATTGCCCCAAGTGTCCCTCAAGAGGCTTCGGCTGTTCGTCTCCTGGCCTTAACGGATTCTCACCCTGTGGACTGGATTCCCTCCGATGGCCCGTGGTCCTGCTCCTTGTCCCTGCATAGACGTTCGTCGCGATGGGCCGTTGAACCTGAACCCCCCAATTCCAGACGTTCGTCCCTTCCCAAGGGGTTAATGGGCCGGACCTCGGCTTGGGCCATTAACCCAACACAAGTCCCCCACTTCTGATGTTCTGAGCATGCGCAGGACATAAGGAAGTATAAACTCCCTTGAAGGAGACGTCCGTGTCTCGATACTTGTGTTTATTGCATCCGGCGGAGGCGTACGCTCGTGGTCATGGTGCTTCCCAGCTGTCGACGGTTCAGGAAACGATGTGACGGCTGCTGAAGCGGCGGTGCATTTTCCGAGGAAATGTCATCATTACGCTTTCGCCCCACGCACAGCGCGTGAGCCGGAAAACGCTCCCTGCCACGTGTCAGCCCCCCGTTGGTTCCCCCATCGGTGTTTCCCCTATAAATGCCGGGTTTTCCCTCTAGATTAGGGTTCCCAATTTCCGCTCTCTTGCTTTCGAATTTCCGCTGCTCTTCAAGTCTTCTCCCGCTTCCAAGTTCGGCTAATCCCTCTTTAAGGTAATTTTCATCCTCTGCTTCTTTTTCTTGTCTTGAACTCTCGCCGAGATGGTTTCGATGGAGATCTCGTCAAGTTCTGGTTCGGGTTCATTGGGTTCCTCCTCGGGCTCCTCTTCCGACTCCGGTTCACGTTCTTCGGGCGAAACCAGCACTTCCGGTAGTTCTGGCTCGGCCCCTACCGTGGGAACTGTTCAGGCCGGGGAGGCCCAAAATGGTGTTGTTGCGACGGTCTCTGGTGAGGAGGGTGCTGATTCGGGGGAGCAAGGCGATATGGCCCTCGATGTAGTGGACCCCGTGGCTGACGTTGGGGAACAGGAGTCCGCTAGTGAGGACGGTCGTCCGGATGGATATGACTCCGGGGTCGAGGCCCAGGATGGCTCTGACATCGAAGTGTTTGATCTTGGGCTAAAGATAGATGTGGAGAGGCATCTATGCATGATCAAGAATGTCCTCTGCCACGAGTAGATCTTCTCGCCGGTAGCCCTTAACAAGCTCAAGGTATTCTTCCCCCCTCCGTCCGTATACAGCCTCCGTGGTGCCACCCACGTGATGAGAAGACGCCCGGGAATGGTTATGGTGCTTCTGGACTCCATCGAGGCCGGACTGCGCTTCCCTCTCCACCCGTTCTATGTGGAGTTCTTCTGCTGTTATCAGATAGCCCCCGCTCAACTTATGCCGAATTCGTACCGGTTTGTCTCCGCCTTCCTGGTCCGTTGCAAGGACAATGGGGTCACTGCCACCCTGGACTTGTTCCATTTCTTCTACCGGCTCACCCCCCAAAATTCTGACGGTTTTTTGAGCGTCGCAGCTCGTCCGAAACGGAAGCTATTCAGTGGCGCACCGAGTTCTATCCACGATTGGAAGAATCGGTTCTTCTTTGTGCGGTATGCGGATGCTCGTCTGCCGCTGCGGTGGAATGGCTATCCGCCCAAGATAGGATCTCCGGCTCTATCCGATGATCTGGAGGAAGACATCAAAGAAAGATCTCGAAGGGCGGCATCCGACCCTTAGATGACTTCCTCACTTTCGAGTCACTCGCCGCGGCAGGAATAGGTACCGCCCATGCTCTTGGACTTCCCCCCTCCTACGCTCGTCTCGGGGTACTGGGCGGTCCTGACCTCTGAGGTGAGTGTCCCGAGTTACTCCTGACGTTCGTCTATCTAACCCTTTTTCCATTTTTTCAGGCCTTCCCCCGACCTAGGAACAGATGAATCACGAGAAGCTCCTCAGGACGAGGAAGGGCAAAGGTGCTGCTGCCGATGCTGCCCTTGCCAAGGCCAAGGCCGTCCAAGCAGATGACTCCAATTCCTCCGCCTCCCAGGCCGACCGTCGCACGGTGGAGGCGGAACAGCACCTCATTGCCACGGTGATGGCACAGGGGTCCCAGGCCCCAACCCTGAACCCCGACGCTCCCGAAGCCGTGGCGCCTTTGCAGGCTGTCCATCCCCACGAGGGGGAGAAAGCGAAGGACAAGAAGTCTAAAAGGCCTCGGGGGACTGGCTCTTCGGCCCCTGAAGGGCAAGAGTTGATCCTCCCCTCTCTCGGACGTCCGGCGCATGACGTTTGGCAGGAGATTGCTTCCCTGGCCGGTGTGGAGATGCCGCCCCGGACGTCTTCAGAGGCTTCCAATGCGGCTCTGGCCGCCGCTCTTCAGGTAAGACTTTGCTCCCCGCAGGATGCTTGATTACCCCATTCTAATGTTTGAAGTCTCACCCCCCGTATCTGATTTGTAGGTCGGGCTCTCTGTTCTGCAGTCTGAGGCTGCCCGAGATGCCGAGGTCCTCCAGGCAAGGAATAAGGCGGATGCGGCTTTGAAGAAGGCGAGAGAGGCCGCTCGTCTTCAGGAGAAGGAGCTGGCGGCCAAGGACAAAGAACTGCAGGCCGCCCTGAAGGTAGCCCGCGAGTCCTCCGCGAAGCTCACGGTTCTGGAGAGGGCCGGGTTCAAGCTTGTCCCAGCTCTCCTTGTTCCCAAGGACGAGGCCCCTGAGTGGCTCGTCGATGATACCGGGTACCATAATTCCGGGGCTTTCATGATCGCCGCCCAGAGGTACCTCGGGGGCGCTTTTGGCGATGTATTCGTCGCCGAGCTGCAGAAACGTGCGCCGAAGGACCGGCTCAAGTTCGGGGTCCAGGTCCTGGAGAGTGCCCCCCTAGCTGAGAAGTTCTTGTATGATGTTGGAGATTCCTCCTTCGTCATTGGCTATAATGAAGGGGTGAAGGCCACGCTGCCCATGTTTGCTGCTCTTCAGGGCCCTGATTTCAATCTGGCTCGGCACACCACCGACCCTGAGCTGATCCGGGCGGTGGGCAAGTTGGAGCGGGACGCCCGGAGGGAGGAAGTTAGAGCCAGGGGTGAGGTCCCGGAGCCTCCGACCCCCGAGCCCGAGCCCGACAATGAAGAAGAACTCATTCCTGGGGGGTCCCAGCCCGTTTCCCCGAATTTTGTTTAATGTAGCTTGTAATTTCTTTGTTTTGATTCTGTACTTATCCGGCCAGTAGAGCCGAGGAATACACAACTCTTTTGCCCCATCATTGTCTCTACGTTCATGAACTCTTCCTGTTTTCTTTTACCGCTAGTAGCATTTTACTCTTATGGGATATAGCCCAAGTTCGTGAGGACGTTCATGTCCATAGTTCGTACTCCTGTTGCCCCACGTGTGCAAACCACCCCCAATGCCAGAGCCGAGAAGACGTACGGGGATGTGACCGTATTTTCCCGGATCAGTTGGCGAGGACGTCCGTCATGTGGTTATGGGCACAATCACCCGTGCTTGGGAAACCAACCTAACTTGGTGGGGCTACGCCCGTCTGTATAGCTAGATGTGGGGATAGGACGCACTCCTCAGGAACAACGCCTTGATAGAGAAGTCCATCTCATCAGTCACGGACGTTCGTCTCATCTTCCCGCGAGTTTAGCCTGTGGGTGCAGTCTCTGTGTGCCCCTATAGGGGACGTTCGTGGCATCACCGGATTTCTTCGTGGCGATTGTGGGGTGGTAATGTCGAGGTGCCTTTAATACCGTGGTAAGTACCGGTATCCAGGCGCCACGTGTCCCACCGCGATTGGCACGATCCCGCGGTGCTGCCTATAAGTACCCAAGGTCTTGCGAATTCCCCATTCGCTTCCTCCCTAGCTCTTGTGCTGCGCAATCACTTTCTCTCTCTAGCTTTCCTCGGCACTGCCTCAGGCCCCAACACTCGTAGGTACCGAACGTCGTCATGTCTTTGTCCATGCTGGGATCCAAACTATTGATTCAAGGACCCGGAACGGCTCGTCGTCCACCGGGGATAGGTTTGACGATGGGTGCTCCTCTGGTGATGACCTAGAGTTCTATGAGCGGGGTATGCCACCATGGCCCCCCCGACACCACCTGAATTTTTCCGGCGTTCGTCGTCAGCGCCAGCGTCTCTTGAACGCTGACCGTCGGTTGATAAGCCAATGGTTCCTTCCCCCAAGGGGTTACGACGATCGGACTTTACGCAACCCAATGCGCCATCTGCCCGGCTATGTGGTGGTCCACTTGGACTCTGTTATAGCCGGCCTTCATTTTCCCCTTCATAGCTTCCACATAGAGCTTTTTAGGAGCCTCCAGGTGACCCCTGCTCAGTTCGTCCCCGCCGCTTACAGGATCATCGCGGGTTTTATAATTAGATGTCACTAGGGCTGGGAAAAAACTCCCGACTCCCGACTCCCGATCCCGATCCCGACAATCCCGATCCCGAAAATCCCGATCCCGACAATCCCGATCCCGACTAGTCGGGAAATTTTCCCGATCCCGACTAAGTCGGGGCGGGACCGGGATTTTAAAAAAAAAAAAAGTCGGGATCGGGAAAATCCCGACATCCCGACATTATATATATATATAATTATATATATATACATGTATATAATTATATATGAATATATAAAAAATGAATATGTATCTAAATATTTGCACATCTTTTTTAATTACTTATTCCTTACATAGATTAATCTTTTACTACGAGTATCTTACAATATCAAACTTCTAAAACTATTCGGCATTTGTCCGAAAATGAATATTCGGTATCCTAACTAAGTAGAGATTATTCTTGATCCCAACAATCTAAATCACAACATACAATATTACAAATTTTGCGGTTCTGATGAACTCTTTAAAAAATTGTGATCGAGACTAAGATTTCTTTCTTTAGTAGATAATCATAATATGTATTTACATATTATATTCATTGGTCACAAAGTTTCTCAATGAGTCTACTTAGTTTTGAATTTTAAATAATATACATTACATATCCTTCTTTTAGTGTTTTTTATATATTGTTTGAAGTAAGTTTCACTAAGCCTTGATAGCTTATTCAAAAATTATACTATTAATTAATTGAAGTTACACATAAAATTATTCTAGAAGTATATACTAGTGTGAGTTTGAGATGATAATTATTACAATAACTTTTATAAGTAGATGATGATAAATATGGTATAACAGTAAACAAAGAATAATATTGAAACCATTAAATATCAAAGTTAGTGTTTAACTTAAGAAATTACATAATTTTATGTTTGATACTTCATTGTCGGGATTTAGCGGGATTAAGCGGGATTCCCGATCGGGATCCCGACTTAATCGGGATTTTAATGTCGGGATCCCGACTTAATCGGGACGGGATACGGGATCCTCTTTTAGTTTGAATCGGGATCAGGACGGGATCGGGATTTGGGCAATCGGGATCGGGATCATCCCGATCCCACCCCTAGATGTCACAGTGTTGACGTGACCCCCACCGTGGATCTGTTGCACCATTTCTTCCGGTTGTCCGCCTTCGGACGAACGGGGTACCTAACCATGATTGCACGTCCGTCCATGGTCCTATTCTCGAACAACGCCGGGAATCCGGACGGCTGGGAGGAGCGGTTCTTCCTCGCCGAAGTAGGCTCCCCGATGCCCTTCTCCGATCGGTGGAACGCCTATCCGGTGAAGTACATTCCGCCACCCATGACGGAGGAGGAGCTTGGCTATGCCAAGCGCATAGCCGGACTTGGCGTCCAGAATCTCCGGTCGCTGGTGGCCGAGCCTTTCAAGGCTCGGGCCGGACTAGGTGCGTCTGTTTGTACTTGCATTGTTCTATCATCCTTTCGTTGTTATGGTTCTGAACGTCTTGACTTTCATTCTGCAGGAGTTCTCCCATCCGCATCATCCATGGGACGCACCAACATTACCTCGCAAGCCCGCGGCCGCGACAAGGATGAGGATAAGGGCAGGAAACCGCTCGTCCCCAAAATTGAGCCTCGGGTGAGCAAGAGGCGGCCAGGTGATGCATCGGAGGCCGGGGCTTCAAAGAGACCGCGCATTGATGGTACTGCCTCCAAGGCCATCATAGTGGCCGACGACTCCGATGGTGAGCCTGGGAGTCCCTTGAAACGGAGACCCCATTCGAGGAACAAGCCCCCTGTTTCTCCCCCGCTAAACTCTGAAGTTCGTCGGCTCCGCGATGAAGACGTCCATGTTACCAAGGGCTCTGACGCTGCTCGTCCCCCTTCGCCCCCAGAAACCAACGGGTCCTCTCTCGGCCTTATCGAATTCTCCGGGGTTGGCCTTCGCAAGGAGTCGATGATGCTCTTTGGCCAAACCGCGTCTTCCATCTGGTGTGGCCTCAACCTTAAGGTTCCCCAAGATTTTGCTGCTCATGAGGTCCCCGAGGATCTTCTGGAGTGTGGGCAGAGCACCCTAGACAAGGCCGGGCTCTACTTCCACAGGGCTCGGATGGCCTTTGAGCATTAGGGTAAGGAGATGGCCCGAGTGCGGGCAGAGTGTGATGCCCTTTTGAGGAATGCCAAGGGGAGGGCCGGGACGCTCCAAGAGAAGGCCGATGCCTACGACAAGCTGGCCCAGGAGAACGCCTCTCAGAAGGAGCTTCTTAGGAAGCAGGAGGCCGAGCTCGTGGACCTTCGTAGCCAGCTATGGGCCGTGGAGCAGGCAAAGGTGGAAATCCGCCGTACTGGTGTGGACAATCATGTCCCCATCTACGAGGCCGATGTTTCGAAGATCAAGGAATCTGGTTCCATCGAATTTCAGAAATCCAAAGCCTATACCGGTGCCATCCAGACTATGGCCAGAAAGTTCCTTCCGAGGTTCGTCGGCGAGTTTTTGGCCACCTGCCCGGACCCTTATTTAGATGGCATCAAACTGCTTCAGGCCACCCCCACTGGGGAGCGCTTCCTTGATGATCTTGCCGACGATACTTATCTCAAGGGTATGGTCGGCCTTGTGGCAGAGAATCTCCCGGCCTTCGAGCGTCATTTTGGAGCCCCCTTTGACCCTGCGGCAGCTGGATTTGATTCCCTGATGGTAGACGCCCATAAGGGGGCCCTTGAGCTGCTGAGAGAGCGCAAGGAACGCGAAGAAGCCGAGGCCCGGGAAAAGGCCAAGCAAGTCTCTTTTAAGGTCCCAACTCCGGATGTTGACCAGAATTGATTCCCCGCTCATAGTTTTGTACCTGTACCCATTTTTCATTATGTACATTGTACCTTACATATTGTACTTTCCGGTCATCAGTACCGAAGAATAAGAATCATCGTTTGCTCCATGTTCGTCTAGCATTTTTTTTTGGAGTCTTTTATCAGTCTTCGTCTTTCCCAAGCTTCGTGACTACTTGTCTCCTGGCTTCGCTGGAGACGTTCGTCATCCCTACCTTGGGAAAAATAGGTTTATCCACGTCGGGATTCCCTATCTCCGTTCGTCCCCAGCTGCGAACTACTAGTCTTCTGGCTTCGCAGAAGGCGTTCGTCATCTGCTCATCAGGGGGAGGAACTAGGCTTCGTTCGTCCTTGTCGGGGCCCTACTAATCTTCTAGCTACTTCGAAGAAGACATTCGGTATTCACCGATCGCAAGGAGGTCACTGGTTTACCCTATCGCGGGTTCCCTGCTTCGTCATCCCATGCTCGTGGCCCTACTAACTTTCTGCTCTGGCAGAAGGTGTTCGTCGAACCACGGGAAACGGGAGGAACTGGTTTATCCTGTCGAGGTTCCCTTTGGTACGTCTAGCCTCCCCCACGTTCCTACTAACCTCCGCGTCGGGAGACGTTCGTCACACGTGGTGAAGGAAGATCAGGCATACCTCGTCAAGACTCCCTCTCTCATAGGAGTCGTATCTCCCCTTCTCCTCTCTTTTTTTTTGAGGAGGAAATCATTTCAATAGCACTTCGGCTTTAGTCTCTGTAGGAAGTAAAAGACAGGAAGTAATCCTTTAATATAGATAAGACGATCAGCAGTGTTTACACGGTACTTCGACCAAATATTACAAGGGCGATCTATCTCTAACTATTGGTAGAATTTCTTCAAGTGTTCGACGTTCCAGGTTCCAGCATGGTTCCCCTCCAGGGTATGAAGGAGGAACGTCCCCCGGTTGTATCTTCTCATGACCTTGTACGGCCCTTCCCAATTCTTGGCCATCTTGCCACCTTCGAGTGGTTTGCTCTTCTCTCTCTTTCTGAGTACGAGGTCCCCAGCCTCAATTTCGCGGATCTTCACTGCCTTGTTGAAGTATCTTTGGGTGGCTCGGTGATATTCCTCCATGCGATGAGCTGCTAGGTCCCTTCGCTCCTCGATGAAATGGAGCTCCGCTCGTAGGTTAGCCTCGTTATCCTCCGGATGGAAGTGCTTCGTGCGATGTGTGGGCACCAGCACTTCCGTCGGCACCTGGGCCTGGAATCCGTATGCCAAAGCAAAAGGTGTCTCGCCGGTTGCCGTCCTTGGGGTCGTTCTGTACGTCCATAGTACGTAATTGAGCTGCTCCGGCCAGGTGGACGCGTAATCTTCCAATTTCTTTTTGATCCCATCCATGATGGTCCGGTTCATGTTCTCCACCTGGCCGTTGGCCTGCGGGTAGGCCACCGAGGCCTTGGAGTGCCTGATGCCCCACTTTGCCAAGTATGCCTCAAATCCTCTGTCGACGAACTGCCGGCCATTGTTGGTGATGACCTGCTCTGGAATCCCGAAGCGGCATATGACATTCTGCCAGAGGAACCTCTGACATTGATATTCGGTGATGGAGGCAAGCGGCTCGGCTTCTACCCACTTTGTGAAGTAGTCAATTGCTACAATGACAAACTTCCTTCCGCCGGTCGTCGTCGGAAGAGGGCCCAACAGATCTATGCCCCACCTGGCGAAGGGTAATGCAATCGTCATCGGGGTATAGAAGCTTGCCGGCCGTCCGGGGACAGGAGCATATTGCTGGCACACTGCGCATTTCCGAGTGTGATTGAAGCAATCCTGCTGGATGGTCGGCCAGTAATACCCCTGCAAGATGATTTTCCGAGCCAAGGTACGAGGACCCTGGTGACTGGAACAGATGCCTTCATGTATCTCTTCAATGACGGCCGCTGCCAAGCTCGGTGGAAGGCATCTTAAGTATGGTCCTCTAAACGTCTTCTTGTATAGTTGCCCTTCAATGAGCTCGAAGTTGGGGGCACGCCTTTTTATCCAAGCTGCCTTCCCGGAGCTGCCATCATCCTCCGGCCCGGGGAGCGTTCCATCTCTGAGATAGTTGGCAATTTCCTTCGACCAATTAGGTTCGGCGATGGATATGGCCTCTACCCGGATGACGTCCATTGCTGGCGCTGGAAGTGTCTCTTGCCTGACGAAGCCCCTAATGTGCCGGGGGATGCTTGTCGTAGGGTCATCACTTGGGGGATTGCCTAGCTTGGATAGTATGTCAGCCTTAACGTTTTCCACCCGCGATACCTGCTCGATTATCACCTGTTCGAACTGCGCGGTTTGTTCCTCCGCGAGTTCCTTGTAAATCTTCATTCTTTCTTCCCTGGTCTCGGTCGTCCCATTCATCTGGGTTACCACCAGCTGACTGTCCATCCTCACCTTCAGACGAGCTGCGCCGAGTGCCTTCGCACATTTCAGTCCCGCGATCAGCGCCTCGTACTCAGCCTCATTGTTGGTGACTTTAAATTCAAATTTCATGGAGTAGTAGGCCTTGAAACCCTCTGGTGAAGTGATCACCGCTCCTCCGCCACAGCCTTTTGCGCTCGAGGCCCCATCGGTGTACATCTCCCACCAGTTATTGAAATCATCGTCGCCTGGGGGATCGTCCTCGGTGCGCGCAGTGCATTTGGCAACGAAGTCTGCCAGCGCCTGTCCCTTGATCGTCGGCCTCGGCTTGAACTCTATGTTGTACTGGCCGATCATCAGGGACCATTTGGTTATCCTCCCGCTGGCCATGGGGTTCCGGAGGATCGTGGCGAGGGGTTGTGTTGTGTATACAGTCACTGGGTGTGCCTGGAAGTACGGTGCCAGGCGTTTGATGGACGCTATCAAGGCGAGGACCGTCTTCTCCATCAGTGTGTATCTGGTCTCCGGACCGTTCAGCGCCTTGCTCACAAAATAGATTGGTCGCTGAACGCCCTCTGCCTCCTTGAGTAGCACAGCACTCACAGCCAAGTCCGCCACCGCCAGGTACATGTACAGCTGCTCCCCGGGGTCTGCTTTGGTGAGGACGAGCGGAGAAGAGAGGTATACTTTGAAATCTTCGAAGGTAGCCTGGCACTCTGGTGTCCATTCGAAGGGACTCGCCTTCTTCATGATCTGAAAGAAAGGAATTGCCTTATCTGCTAGCTTTGACATGAATCGGCTCAGGGCCGCCAACCTCCCGGTGAGGCGTTGTACGTCCTTCAGATTTTTTGGGGCTTCCATGTCAACTATTGCCTTCACCTTCTCCGGGTTAGGCTCGATCCCCCGCTCACTTATCATGTAGCCGAGGAACTTGCCGCCCTTGACAGCAAAAGCACACTTCTTCGGATTGAGCCTCATGCTAGCCCCCTCCATGATGGTGAATATCCTCTCCATATCCCGGACGTGGTCCTCTTTCTTCTTGCTCTTGATCAGGATGTCGTCCACGTAAGCCTCCATGGTTTTTCCTAGTACGTCTTTGAACAACATCCCGATCATCCTTTGGAAAGTGGCCATGGCGTTCCTTAGGCCGAACGGCATGACCACATAACACTACACGCCGTCCGCTGTGACGAACGCCGTTTTCTCTGCGTCATCCGGGTGCATGAACACCTGATGGTAGCCTCTGAATGCGTCCATGAAGCTGAGCAGCTCGCAGCCTGCCGTTTCGTCTACGAGCAAGTCGATCCTCGGCACTGGATATGGGTCCATCGGACAGGCCTTGTTGAGGTCCGAGTAATCGACGCACATCCGCCATGTGTCGCCTTTTGGGACTAATACCACGTTGGCCAACCACTCCACGTGGATGACCGGCCGGATGTGCTTGATGCTGAGGAGCGTAGCAGTTTCCTTTTTGATGAAATCTCGCCGGTCGGCCGCCATATATCTCTTCTTCTGTTGGACGGGTTTGGCATCCGGCCGCACGGCGAGTCTGTGACAAATGAGGTTGGGGTCAATGCCTGGCATGTCCTCCGGCCCTCTGGCAAATAGGATTTTGAACTTCCGGAGGATGGCTATGACCCCTTCCTTCACCTCAGGCTCCAGGTCGGCACCTATAGACACCTTCCTGTCCGACGGGTCATCCAACTCCACTTCCTCGAGCAGGGCAGCTGGTTCCAGACGAGCGTCGAAATCGGCATGTCTGGCCTTCTCAGTGATGCTGTTGATCCGGGCTTCTCGCTCGCGGAATCTCTCCATGGCCTTGGTGTAGCAGGCCCTGGCCATGTGCGGGTCCGTGCGGGCCGCCCCCACTCCAGTCTCGGTGGGGAATTTGATGCATGAGTGCCGCACAGAGCATATGGCCTCAAGGTCTTCCAGGTCGGGTCGGCCCAAAATTGCATTGTGGGCACATTTTAGGCGGACCACAACGAACGTCATCCGGATGCGGGTGGTGTGAGGTCCATCCCCGATCTCCACGGGAGGCCGATGATGCCTTCCGCATCGATGCAATCCCCTGTGAAGCCAGAAAGAGGGATGCGTAGGGGGGCCAGCTGATCTTTCCTCAACTTCATTCCTTCGAACGCCTCCCAATAGAGGACGTTCACGCTGCTTCCCGTATCAACAAGGACGCGTCGGACGATCGCATTGTTGACATCCATGCTGATCACCAACTCATCCCTGTGAGGGGCCGGTGACATCGGTAGGTCGGCCGGTCCAAAGGTGATGGCCCCCACCTTATTCTTTTTGGCGGGGGGAGCTGATATGGAGCCCACGTAGAGGGACCTCTCAAACTTCTTCCGCTCCGCAAGCGTGTCCCCCGTCTCAGCGCCCCCAAAGATCACCTTGATCTCCAACTTCTTCTTCCCGCCGTTCGGGCCGAGGGACCCCTCCGGACGCTTATCAGCACTCCGATAGTCTACGTCCTTTGGTTCCGCCTCGCGCCGATCGTCGCGGCGCCATGATCGCGACCTCGGATTCGGCCGCCTCGGGCTATTCTTCTTCAGTAGTTGGGTGAATTCGCCCAGGTATCCTTGCCGGATCAGTTCGTCGATGGCCATCCTCAGCTGCTTGCAGTTGTCGGTGAGGTGGCCGACCCTCTGGTGGTATTCGCAATATGCGGTCTCATCAAGACCCATAAGCGCCTTTTTGTCTTGGGGCTCCCTTAGGATGCCCTTGTCTTTGATGGCGTCGAAAATCTGGCTGACGGGGTAAGCCAGGGGGACGCGGTACTCCTCCGGACGTACGCGGCTGGCCTCCGGATGAGCCTTCCATGGAACTATGCCGCCGTCCGTCTTCTTCTTTTTGTTCGGGGGGGATGGTCCGCCTCCGGGGCCGAGCCTATCTGCCAATTTCCGGGAAGGAGCCGCGGGCGCGCCGTCCCTCAGCCTGATTTCCTCCTCAATGGAGGCATACTTCTGTGCCCGAACCAGCACCTCGGTATAGCTGGTGCTGGGGTTCCTCCGAAGGTCCCGGTATAGGTCCCCCGTTGCTAGAGCACTGGTGAACATGTTTACTCCCAGCCGTTCGTCCAGGTCATCCACCTGGAGCACTTCGTCTCTCCATCTGACCAGGAATTGGGCCAGAGGTTCGTCCTTCCCTTGCTTCACACTTGTGAGCGATGTGAAGTTCTTCTTGGGGGTGGTGCTGGCAGCGAACTGTGCCATGAACTGCTAAGACAGCTGTTCATAGTTATCAATGGATCCGGGCCTCAGCTGCCCGAACCATCCTTGCGCCGGACCCCTCAGGGTGCTGAAGAAGAGCCGGCAGATGGCCTCATCGGACGCTCCCAGCATAGAAAGGTTCCCCTGGAAGCTGATCAAGTGAGCCTTAGGATCTCCGGTCCCATTGTACACTATCCCTTGGGGGGGCCTGCAGTCCCGCGGGATCTCTGCATTCATGACCCTCGGAGTGAAAGGTGAAGTGAGGGAGAAACGAGGTGTGGCTGTTGTGGCCTCCGCCCGTCTGTCCATCTCGGCTATTCTCCGTTCCATTGCCTCTAGCCGGGCCTCCTGTGCGGCCCTTCCGGGGGACACAGGAGGGGCGGCCTCGAGCGCAACGTTCCTTCGTGGGGCAACCGCGTCGGGTTGCCTCCGTGTAATATGGGCGCCATGCCTTTGGAAACGTCGTCCAATGTTACTGGCGGCGGGGGGTAATGGCGGTGCCCCGCTGCTCTGAGGGAACATCCGGCGTGCGTCCCCGATGGTCATCCTACCAACCATAACGGGGGGTGCTGGCGCTGGTGTGCCCCCCAGCTCCGTGGGAGGACGGATTTTGGCCCAACCTCATGTGGATGGGCGTCCGGCGCCCGGCTGACTCTGCTGTCTCATCCAGGGACTGCATGCGGTGGATGGGTGATATGGGCGTCCAGATGGTGTTAGCTGAGTGCACCTCTTCATTCGCCTCCTGTTCGTCCGCCATTTGGCGCATTGTTTCCGCCAACTCCCTCATGAGTCGGGGGTCGCGTCTGGCCTCATGGGGGATGAGGTTTGTGAGGCCACCCTAACCCCCAGTTGTCCCCAGCGTCTCGGAGCGCTCCGTGGTTTGTCCGCGGTTGCTTCGTCCGCGGGACAGCTGCTCGGAGAGGTCACGTTGACGGTTGTTTCTTGTCATCTTGCTTGTTGTGGGTAGATTTGGTAGCTGTTTGGGAGAGTTTGGAAACTTTTAGTTCAGTTTCCCACAGACGGCGCCAGTGTTGAGGTTTATTCCTTCAACCCTCGGGTCCAACACGTAAGCCCAAGGATCTCGAATGGAGTGTGTGATTAAACTAGCCCAACAAGCAGATGATATGGATTAAAGAGAACAAGAAGTAGCAAGTAATTGATTAGGTATTATTATCTCTTAATAACTCCCTAATACAATACTTTTCGCTAAGGCTCCGTCGGCCGTTCGTCTTACAAGGCAGTAGATGTGCTGTGAGTAAGAATGCTATAGCTAGAGTGCTAAGAATAGAAAGTTGCCAACCCTTTACAATGAAATAAATGCTTCTATTTATACCCGCCAATGGGCAGGTGGCTATGCTGACGTGGAGGCCTGCGGACCGCTGGTGTCCCAACCACCAAATCTTCAGCATTAAATGCACTTCCCGCCAGAATCTAGGTTTCCCGCCTAAATAGTGGGGACGTTCGTCCGCCCGGGAAGCGAGCTGGATTGCCCCAAGTGCCCCTCAAGAGGCTTCGGCTGTTCGTCTCCTGGCCTTAACGGATTCTCACCCTGTGGACTGGATTCCCTCCGATGGCCCGTGGTCCTGCTCCTTGTCCCTGCATAGACGTTCGTCGCGATGGGCCGTTGAACCTGAACCCCCCAATTCCAGACGTTCGTCCCTTCCCAAGGGGTTAATGGACCGGACCTCGGCTTGGGCCATTAACCCAACAATGAGATAAAATATATTTTAAAAAACACCAAACAAATCTAAATTGAAATTTTAAAAACAAATATTTATTATTATGTTAAATATTAGCTCTTTATTTTTAAATTGCAAAATAATTATTTCTCCTTTGTAAATGAAGCACTTGAAAAGCGCTAAGTTTATGAAAGCTTACCAGTCTGCTTCAGGGCAAGCTGTTAATCTTCAGAAAAGCGCTTTCATATGTGGGAAAACTGCCAGGTCTAGACTCAGAAGCATGCAAAAGAATTTGGGAATGCATTCCTCTAATCTGCCAATGAAATACCTGGGAGTTCAATTGCACAAAGGAATCAATAGATTTCAATATCGCAGTCACATTATAAGTCAGTTTGATGCTAAGTTAACCCCATGGAAGTGTAAAAATTTAACTCAAGGCGGCAGATTAATTTTAATCAAACATGTTTTGAGTGCTATTCCTTTACACATTCTCGCTGCCGATACTCTGCCTAAGAAAGTAATTACCATTCTTGAAAGGAAGATGAGCAACTTCTATTGGGGTTATGCTAATGATAAGAAGAATTATCACTGGATAGCTTGGCCTAAGATTTGTGTACCTACTGATGAGGGTGGTCTGGGGCTGAGGTCCCTATCACACCTAGAAAAAGCTTTTTCTATTAAGCTTTGGTGGAAGTGGAGAACTGGGGATACACTTTGGAATGCCTTCATTAATGTCAGGTATCCTAGAGGGTTTCAAATGGTCCCTAAAATCACAGACTCCCCTATTTGGAGAAGAATTTGTGCTATTCATCCAATTGCTTCCATTAATAGTTCTACCAATCAGGAGGGTGGACTAATCTGGCAACCTGAAATTGATGGCCTATTTTCTTTTAAATCTGCATATGAAACTGTTAGAGAGGATGGGCCAAGTAGGTTCTCTTTTGTTCATGCTTGGCATAAGAAGCAGCCATTGAAAATTAGGATTTTCCAATGGAAGGTTCTCCATGGCATTCTGCCAATCACTGACAGACTTCTTCGGTTTCAGCAGGTATTAAATCCCTCCATTTGCCCCTTGTGCAGGAAGAATGAGGACTCAATGGATCATTTGTTGTATAGGTGTGAGGTTGTGTACCCTATATGGACCTATTTCATGGGCATCATGGGTATTCCTAGGTCGAACATTGATAACTCTATTCGACAGATTTACATGAGTTGGTGGTTTAAGGCCGGGTCCAAGAGTGTTGTTGATATATTTAAGCATAATCTGCCCAGAATTATCACTTGGTTTATATGGAAAAATTACACAGCGATTGTTTGGGGCAATCAGGTTATTACACCTACTACAGGGTCTATTATTATGCAAATCAAGTCCTTTACTCAGGTGTGGGCTTCCACCTTCTCCAAAATCAAGGCTCGGACAGTAGGTGATATACTTTTTGAAGAAAAATTGATCCCAAAGAATTTCAGAATTCAAGGAACTCAAATCAAAGCTATACGTTGGATGAAGCCAAAAAATTCTCTTAAATTGAATGTGGATGCAAGTTATTTACTTGGCAAAGCATGTGGTGGTGCAATTTTGAGGAATCAGGAGGGAGTTTTGCTCTCGGCCATCTCATTCCCATTAGATGCTACTTCCAGTCTCGAGGCAGAGGTGTTGGCCATCGTTGAAGCTACTCGGTGGGCGGTGCATGCTGGCCTTTCCAATTTCGAAGTCGAGACGGATGCTGATGAAGTTATCTCTTTGATGCTTCAGGTAGGAGACGGGAGATGGGGGCATCTGTTTCAGGAAATGCAGACCTGCGGAATTAGGCAAGGGATGCGATTGGGACATACTTGGCGAGAAAACAATGGGCCA
Source organism: Cuscuta epithymum (assembly GCA_945859915.1). NCBI lineage: Eukaryota > Viridiplantae > Streptophyta > Magnoliopsida > Solanales > Convolvulaceae > Cuscuta > Cuscuta epithymum. Next base: position 199,403 of record CAMAPF010000210.1, on the reverse strand, counting down.
GCACATTTCTTGGCCCAGTCTTCATCAGCCCATTTTCAGACTTTTAAATATCCTAATGAGCTTCCTACCCAGGCCCGTTTTGCCTATTTTAGAGACTTATTTGGTTTTCCTTCATTTAGATGCTTTTATTAATTTTTTTTTAGGAGGTATGCCTCCTGGGAGAGGTTCTGGTCTAGTCCCCCTCTCTTTTGTATCCTTCCCCTTTTTTAATAAAATCCGGTAAACGTTCCTCGGCACAAAAAAAAAAATGAAGCACTTGAAATTCATAAATATTAATTTTAGAATACCACTTATTTTTCTCTAATCATCTAGGCAATAGGAGTTCTGGAGAGCATTGGCTTAGTGGGAAATCCCGACTTTGCTCTTGTGAGAAGTGTAACCGTACATTGCATAAGTAGTAAAAGTGTTTAAAATTTCAATGTACTAGATAACGCTTTCGGAAAGCCCATAGTAATGCTACATTCACTACAACAAAAATCATTTATAGAGGAAATACTCTGGGGCAATTTGCCTCTAAAAGACCTTTTTAGCATCACATAAATCTTGGTTGCCTCTAATATTGTAATCTCTCAATACATTTGAGGCAACCACAATTCTTTTGTCTCTAAAAGGTATCATTTGAAACATCATTGTTATGGTTGCCTCTAAAAACTTGTTGCAAAAGTGTAGTTGCTCCTAAAAGATATTATTTGAACCAACCTTTTCAACGGTGCGTCTAAAATTTGTTGCAAAAACATAGTCGCCCCTAAAACATTTTCTTCAAAACATCGTATCAATTCAAAACATTTCAATATTAATTCGGGGTAATTAAATTTCATGGTCATTAAAATTGTTTACTCTTAGTTGTATTTCGATCATTCTTGACTCTAGGCTCTTTAACTTCAGAATTTGAGTGATCTAATCCTCTTAACATTTTTTCCCTTGCATAAGATGTTTTCAATTTCACTATCTTCAGTCACAGACCGGATCAGACTAGATTTGATCAGATTGTACTCAAATAGACTAAATTAGATTCGATCTGATCAGACCAAACTTAAACAGATCAAACAAGATTTTGACTGTTATAATGTATACATACAACATACATCTACCATAGCAGAATAAACCAATTCAAAACCAAATCAAACTTAAATAAATTAGATAAGACCATATCTTCTTTTTAATCATACATAAGACCATGTCTAAAATTAGGAAATTAGATAAGACCTAAATAAATTAGATAAAACCAATTAAAAACATCATAAAAATGACACGTTCACAAGAAATTTACCGCAAGGCGGCTAATCAACAATCACAAAAAATCTTTCCCGCCCGTTAATTAAATCCTTTAATCAAACATGCCGCCTTCAGTTTTTGCCAATCACAAATCTTTTTATCCACCCTTTAATTTTTTTTAATCAAACATCCAGGCATCCTTTCAAATAAAACAAAACCCTACCCCTTTTCCCATCCTGATCCATCCAGGTATCCATGGGCTACCAGAGATCGGAAGCCGCGGAAGAGAGTCGCGCCAATAAGGAATCGGAGACAATTTTACCGCAAGATTGGTCGACTCGGTCTAATGTTCTCCTTCAAGATTTATCTTCCCTGTGCGATTTCATCTCCTACATCGGCTTCGTAAAAGGTTAGTATTCGTCACTCATAAATTCATTAAAGCTCTAGTTTTGAATGCTTATCTAAAATCTATTCATGGAAATCGAGAGATATATTATTAGATTTCGAGGCTATCTTCTTTAACAGGGTGATTTGTATTGTCTTGGTTGACTTTCCTGAAGCTACAAGCGTTTTATCCGGCTATGAGATGGTGGCTGTGAAGGGGCCGGGTGCGGTATCTATGGACTGTGACTCTGTGAGGTTCGTGGGCAGCAGCGGTCCTTGTAGTGTTGGGCTAATTAAGTTGCTTCTCTTGCTTGTCTTTGTTGGGATTTTGGGTGCCGTTTTCATGTACAATGGAATCATCCCCGTAATAAATTTGGAGATAAAAACGTTCAGCACACCACTTGTAGCAGTTTTACATTTTTCTGCAGTAGCAGTTTTTTCATCTTTGCTTTTGCCATCTACACCCTCCATGTGGGCTGCAGGGCTACAAGGATGACTTGGATATGGGTATGAATTTCTGCTAATTTATAATAGGAGGTGTAACTATTGGGTAGCTATTGGTTATAGCTAGTTTAGCCGGTTCCAAATTTTTTATGTCTGTAGCTTGTTGTTCTTTCTGTTTTTTGGGATTCTTTTTGCTTAAGTAGTCATGTAGACTCCATCTGTAAATCCGTAGTTATGAACTTATTCTCTTTAACTAATAACTATCTTAGATACTTATTGAGTTTATGAAGAAACTAATTAAGGCAACCAGGAAATTGAATAAATACTTGTTCTTAAGAGTCTGGCAGGAGAAGATGATACATGTTTTTCATTCTTTTTTGCAGATGGCTAAAGAGTTTTAATTATATGTACATTGTTTTGTATTTATAGCTGGTAAATTAATTAAACTTCTACTCTGACTTTATTTTATTTACTTTGTTGTTGTTGTTGATTTAGTGAAAGTTTGCTATGTAAGTGCATTATTTTATGGAGTACCTATTTTCTTTTGATTGTTTGTGGAAATTTGTATTGAACATTTGTTTTCCTAAATAATTGAATTTCAAACTTCTTTTCTCACCTAGATTAACAATAAAATTGTGAAAGTTTATATAGTTTTTTTTTGCAAATTCTGACTAAATGGGACACAAAGAACTCTTAGAGCAGGGCATGACTGGATTGTGGAAGATGGCAAGTCCTAGAGCCTCTCAAATTCTACATATGAAGATATTGGAAAGGATATCCCAATATATTGGCCACTTATCTTTGTTGTTACTAGTTTTTTTTTTAATTGATTGCTTATAATGTGTGGCCTTCTAAATTTTTCTAATGGATGCTAATTAGCTGAATTTTGAATAGAAATTTTTCTTTAATATCATGCTTTTATATACACATTGCAGACTAATTTATCATAGTGAAATTTAATCTAGAGTTTGGTGGACCCGACGTCTCCTCTTTCTTTGTGACTTTTTAGGCTTTCTATAGTTTTTTGTTAGTCTCACCAAATTCCCCTTGAAGCTTCAATTTTACAGCTCTATCATTGGCACTAATGATTTGAAGCTTACATATGCTTTGGTTTTCTTTGCTGCACTATTCTTTATATACTCTTTAAGAACAGAGAGTTCACAATCAAATCGGGCTTATTCTTTGAGTAGTATTAATGATTGTCGTAGAAGTGGATCTTTTGAGTCTTATATCTTTTGACACACATATTTGAAATATTTAAATTTGAGTAGTGCTGATAAGATGGATATATATTTGGCATCATCACTTAAGAGTTAAGTCTAAACACTACAATCTTATAGATAAACTTTTGGTGTACAAAACTATCAAAGACAACTTTTAGTAAAAAAATATGTTATGGTTTTAAAATATTTGTATTTAGTGAACCTTGGACCCCAATAGCCAAGTTTTGCCATAGCATAGGTAACAACGGTTGTAGGAGCAAATTGATAATATTAGACTTAGTACAGAAGTATATCATGGTTTTATATTGATTTTGTTTAGTGAATAAGGGAATTCTAGGCCAACTACTACAAAATGTATGTCTATGTGCTCTTATTTCACTTGTTTTTCATTTAGTTGATCATGATGTAAAATTAATAAGATTAATTTAATTACTTCTGATTCATATTATTTTGGTAGTTATGAACTATTAATTTGTTGTTTATAATATGTCAAGCAGATGAAGATGAAGGTGATTGGGCAAACAGAAGATAAAGACTTATTTGAAGTGCATTGGTCATTGGCTTTTATTTGTATATATTAATTTGTAGTGTTTAGTAAGAGAGAAATTAGCATTTAGAAGTGTTCAATGACTGAAATATGTAGATTAGCTCTAAACACTTAACTATGTAATTTATGCAATTTTGTTAGTGAATGTTTAAACTCTGTTTGAATTGGAGTTATACAATATACATTCAACTTTCTTATTTACCATCAAATTCACATTGTTGAAGCCAATATGTGATTGGCTCTATAAAAGCTTTCCTGATAAAAATGAGTTTCATCTAAAAACTATTAGTGGCAGCATATCACATTGCCTCCAATTGGTTTTTGGGTCAATATATTGTTGTTGCCTCTAATTGTAATCAGGGATAGTGAAAATCGGTTGTCTCTAATGACATTTTGAGACGGATATGTTGGTTGTCTCTAATAACATTTTGAGACGAGTTATTATGGTTGCCTGGCCTCTAATATGTACCTTTTTCGCATCACATCTTTGGTTGTCTCTAAATGTGGTTTTAGAGGCAATCATGATTTAGGGACGGATTATTTAGAGACACCTTTGGGGCAACCAATAAATTGCTCCTAAAACCCATTAGAGGCTACATTTATATTTTTAGAGGCAATTATGTCTTGCCTCTATATATCTATTTTATTGTAGTGATTTTTAGCGAGTACACCCCAATCACAAAACTAGAATTTATTTGTTGGTTGATTTTCACAATTAAATGATCTCATTTAGATTGTGCTTAAGATTTGTATTTGTTACGTTCTTTATGTTTTATTTGAAAGGTGCTCATATCCACGTATTCATTTTTTACTTCATCATATTTTTTGGTTCAAGTAAATATGCCATCAATAAAGCTGATTATATTGTCTCATATCACCATTGATGTCCAAAAATGTTACATACTCCGTAGTATTTTTTACACAAGCTAAGTATCGGGTGCTATGACTATTGAATTTTATATCGACATTTTTTCAGTAACCTGCCCTCTTTAGATATCATGGAGCAGAAGCGGCACCGTTAAATACTTTTCTAACATTCTACATAGTTTATAAAACAAAAAATAAAATATCTTTTACTCGGGTAAAAAATAAGGCTCACTGTGTTAGAATTTGCTAAATACGCATTTGTCTTAGGGTAATCTCACATGAAGGCCGGAATGCGATGCATAAGATGTTAGATGTCCATGTTTGGTTCACGGGATTTATAAAAATTCGGGAAAGTTACATTTATAGGGGTAATATATATGGAGGAGAATGTTAAATTCATCCATGCCTTAGATTATCTGATATTCTCGGGGATGACCTAATTTTTCCCCAAAACTACTCTCAAATTGTTTAGTAAAGTCATCATTTTTTGTCAACTAATGTTACAGTTAAATCTTCCATGTCGATAATTAATTCAATTTTGTAAAAAAAACATATTAGAAACTACATCAAAATCTCTATAAAGTTATAAAATCTTAATTAAAAATAAATATCCTAATTAAGTGAATAAAATGAATCTGTTTGACTCAAAAAGTCAATTTAGTAACTCAATTTAGGATGGAGGGAGTATCTATTTTCATTTAATTTCTTTCTGACTCTTCCATCTTCAATTGGGAGATAAAACTTTTTTCACCATATTTTCTCTTCATCTTATGACAATAGACTTTTAATACTACATCTATCCCACTTAAAGGTTCCCGCTCACTATTCTCCAGTTAACGTAAATGTTCGTAATCTTTTACTTTATATATCGATTTTTTATCAAATTTGATTTTTGCGTCCGCAATAGACAACGAAACATTTTTTAAAATTGTATTTTTTAGATGATAATAAATATTTGTAGATTACTATTTGAACAAATATTTTTTTTCATTTTTATATAGGATCTGCAACTTTTAACAATTAAATATACTTTACTGAAAAATAATTCATTTAGTATAGATTTTATTTATTATTAAGAAATTTCATATTTTCTTTAATTAAAATTACTTTAGATGTTTTTGTAATAGATTTAATGTGTTAAGAGAAAAATATAAAAATCATTTTATTTTTCGACTATTACCTAGCGCTTGAAGTGATAATTTTTTTTATAGATTTAATTAAGTTGACCTTTTAGGGGAAAAATGTCCACTAAAGCATGCAACCTCTTCATTCAGTAACACTCATTTTGTGTCAATCTAACGTAAACTAGATCATTGCTGCAATCGCTTAATGCAGTCGGTCTGTTGTCACGGTCATCACCTTCACTAAATCAGAATGTCACAAAACTATACGTAGTTTATTCTAAACTCTTTTATCAAAGAAGGAGATAGAAGGGCTAATTTTCTCAATCCTAAATAATAGAAAGGCTGATATCTTAAAAATGGACCAAACTCATTATTAAATTAATTAATAAATTACAAAAATGTGTAGTTATTAGTTTTGAAAAAACAGCAAGCTACAAATGAAATCTAATGGATAAAAATAGGGGTGGACATCACGGTTTGGTTTAACCGAACTAAACCATACCAAACCGAACTAAACTGAACTGAAACCGGACCGTATGCAATTTGGTTTGAGTTTGGTACTATTTCTTCCAAACCGTATTAAACCAAACCGAAACCGATAAAAACCGAATAAAACCGAACCGAACTAAAGAAACTCAAAAAAACTTTCATATATTATTAAAATTGGTGGTTTGATTTGGTTTGGTTTGGTTTGGTTTGAGTTTACATTTGCTCAAACCGAATGATTTGGTACTTTGGTTTGGTTTAAAACGGAATAATCGTAAACCGAACCGAACACCGAACACCGAACAACACACACACATATATACACTTTGTATTTATCTTCACTCTTCATTTTTAAGATATAAATAAATAATTTAGACATAAAAATACATATTTAAGCATATACTCGTATCATTTTAACTTTTACACATTTCATACATTCATTATGACAAAGTTAGCTAATACGACATATTTGTATTTATTATGTTTGGCGATAACAATAGCAAATTGCATTTATATTTTTACATGATTAATTTGAATAAAATTGTGAATATTACAACATTTGTACCACCGACTCTTTTAGGTTTTTTTAATGTTTTATGTGATATTATAAATGCTAATCAACTATCTTACTTTTTGTAACAAATGAATTTTTTGTAGTGATAAAAAAGATGTTAGAAGTTTTAATTTAATATATTTTATTATTTATTTTTCTATCTTTTATTTCCTTTTACATTTTATTTAAATAATCAATAAATTAAAAAAAGATGAGATGGACTACTACTTTCATTTTCTAATTCTAAAATATAGAACTTGATCAAATAAAATAATAAACATAAGCAAACGAATCAAATCAAACTAAATTAAACATAATATATTTTACTTTGGTAAACCGAACTTCAAACCAAACCGAACCAAAACCAAACCGAAACACAAATGGTTTTAGTTTGGTACAAATTCTCCCAACCCGAATAAATCGAAACCAAACCGAAACCGAAGAAAACCGAACCGTAAACCGAATTGCCCACCCCTAGATAAAAATAGGCAATGAGCTATTTTTTATTTCATCAAAAAATTCGACTAAGAAGCACCTCAAATTTCATAAAAATGTCTTGTTGAGTTTAATCCAACACGATATAGTAAATATATGTATAAATGTGTATGAACAAGCTATTTTTACGTGGAAACCCGGAAGGGAGAAAACCACGGGACTTTTTAGGCTAATGTCCAAGCCCTCTCTTTCTCATTAGGACTCTCCTCACCATTACATAGTACAATTTGAGCTCCCATTAATGGAGTATTGTAAGCTAGCTAGAGAGAAGGGAGAAGAATAAGCTAAGGAAAAGGAGATCCCTAATATGGAGGGAGACTCCCTTATTTATAGAGAATAGGGGAAGGGGATGCTCTCCACCCTAATGGGCCGCATGGGCCGGAGTGGGCCCAAATGGCTAAAGTGGGCCGGATGGGCCGAAATGGGCCTAGCTGCTCGGGCTCCGTAGTGAGTAATGTCTTGGGCTCCTAAACAGTAATAGGCCGGGATAATATATCCCAACACAAGTCCCCCAGTTTCTTGAGTAGTGAGCTCGCGAATCTGCTCGAGAAAATATACTCTGCCTGCGCCCTTCCTCTGTCTTGCTGGAAACTGTGTCTTCACATAATCATCATATATGAGTGAGTTTCTGCACTCCTGAACGTGATCTACCAGTGAGGCACCCCCCCTTCCCGACAGGGTCGGGCGAAGGGTGCTCCTCCACGGGCACACTCCGCCTGAATGCATCAGGCGGGAGTAAAGCACTCTGACTCGAGCTTTCCAATCGGAGAAGCTTAGAGGTCCATGCATCTATAAACCGACGTCGCGGTACTGTCAAAACATGATGCACGTGTGTATGTATGAATGTATGAGGTATGATGCATGAATGCATGGATGCATGTAATGTATGGGTGCAATGTATGAAAGAAGGAATGTGAGGTGTGATAGAAAGCGATGGCTCTCATCGATAAACCGGGCATGTCAGCGCCGAGAAGCAGACGTGCTGCATAAGACGGGTCCCCCATCCAAGATGGCATGGGCGGAGCCAAAGGTGGACTAGCCATGATGCCGCAGAGGGGCCACTCATGCTGCATAAGACGGGTCCCCCATCCGAGATGGCATGGGCGGAGCCGGAGGTGGACTGGACATGATGCCGCCGAGGGGCCAATCGAGCTGTATAAGAGATGTTCGTCGCCATCCTGAAAGGGATGGGCGACCCTAACGTGAGCCAGACACGATGGCGCTGGGGCGCTGATCGTGTTGCATAAGAGACGCTCGTCGCCACCCTGGAAGGGATGGGCGACCCTAACGTGAAAGAGACACGATGGCGCTGAGAAGCCGATCGTGCTGCATAAGACGGTCGTCGCCATCCTGGAGGGAATGGGCGAGCCGAACCGTGAAGCCAGGTACGATGGCGCTGAGGGGCCGATCGCACTGCATAAGACGTCCGTCGCCATCCTGGAGGGAATGGGGCGATCCGAACGTGAAAGAGACACGATGGCGCTGAGAAGCCGATCGTGCTGCATAAGACGGTCGTCGCCATCCTGAAGGGAATGGGCGAGCCGAACCGTGAAGCCAGGTACGATGGCGCTGAGGGGCCGATCGCACTGCATAAGACGTTCGTCGCCATCCTGGAGGGAATGGGCGAGCCGAACCGTGAAGCCAGGTACGATGGCGCTGAGGGGCCGATCGCACTGCATAAGACGTCCGTCGCCATCCTGGAGGGAATGGGGCGATCCGAACGTGAAAGAGACACGATGGCGCTGAGAAGCCGATCGTGATGCATAAGACGTTCGTCGCCACCCTGGAAGGGAATGGGGCGATCCGAACGTGAAAGAGACACGATGGCGCTGAGAAGCTGATCGTGCTGCATAAGACGGTCGTTGCCATCCTGGAGGGAATGGGCAAGTCGAACCGTGAAGCCAAGTACGATGGCGCTGAGGGGCCGATCGCACTGCATAAGACGTTCGTCGCCATCCTGGAGGGAATGGGGCGATCTGAACGTGAAAGAGACACGATGGCGCTGAGAAGCCGATCGTGCCGCATAAGACGGTCGTCGCCATCCTGGAGGGAATGGGGGAGCCGAACCGTGAAGCCAGGTACGATGGCGCTGAGGGGCCGATCGCACTGCATAAGACGTCCGTCGCCATCCTGGAGGGAATGGGGCGATCCGAACGTGAAAGAGACACGATGGCGCTGAGAAGCCGATCGTGATGCATAAGACGTTCGTCGCCACCCTGGAAGGGAATGGGGCGATCCGAACGTGAAAGAGACACGATGGCGCTGAGAAGCTGATCGTGCTGCATAAGACGGTCGTTGCCATCCTGGAGGGAATGGGCAAGTCGAACCGTGAAGCCAAGTACGATGGCGCTGAGGGGCCGATCGCACTGCATAAGACGTTCGTCGCCATCCTGGAGGGAATGGGGCGATCCGAACGTGAAAGAGACACGATGGCGCTGAGAAGCCGATCGTGCTGCATAAGACGGTCGTCGCCATCCTGGAGGGAATGGGCGAGTCGAACCGTGAATCTGGACACGATGGCACTGAGGGGCCCATCGTGATGCATAAGACGTTCGTCGCCACCCTGGAAGGGATGGACGAGCTGAACGTGAGCCAGACACGATGGCGCTGGGGCGCTGATCGTGCTGCATAAGAGATGTTCGTCGCCATTCTGGAAGGGATGGGCGAGCCGAACATGAGCCGGGTACGATGGCGCCGAGGGGGCCGATCGTACTGCATAAGACGGTCGTCGCCATCCTGGAGGGAATGGGCGAGCCGAACCGTGAATCCGGACACGATGGCGCTGGGGGGGCCGATCATGATGCATAAGACGTTCATCGCCACCCTGGAAGGGATGGACGAGCTGAACGTGAGCCGGGTACGATGGCGCTAAGGGGCCGATCGTACTGCATAAGACGGTCGTCGCCATCCTGGAAGGGAATGGGCGAGCCGAACCGTGAGTCTGGACACGATGGCGCTGAGGGGCCGACCGTGATACAGAAAAATAGTGATGATCATCTCATGGCCCTCGGCCTGTCGGTGAGTGGTAATCGTCCTACGGCCCTCGGCCGTGCTGGTGATGTGTCAAGTCTCTCTCCTGATTGGCTGTGAGAAGCCGATCGTCTGCCAGGACTCCATCCGGGAAGGAATGGTGAGCCTGAAATAAATCTGGGCGATGTCCCTTCTACCTGATCTGGGGAGCTAATCGTCGTTCGAGGCAAAAGAAAACCTGATGTTAGCCGATCGTCGTCGGCCACTTCATTCTTCGTACTTAAGTCTTGTAATTATTCTTTACATATGTTTTTCAGTTTGTACTTCACAGCCAATAGTGCCAAGGGATAAAATCATTCTTTGCTCCGTGCTCTTCTGGCATCTTTTTTTTTTTTTTGGAGTCTTTTAGTCTTCGTTCGTCATTGGTCCTTGGTCCTACCGGCGTTCTTACATCGAAGATACGTTCGGTATCCGCGGACATCGCAATGAGGAACAGGTATATCTACATCGAGATTCCCCCTTTTTCGTTCGTCCCTGGTCCTTTTAGTCTTACCGGCGTCTCTTGCATCGAAGAAGACGTTCGGTACCCAAGGAACTCGCAGGGACGAACTGGTTTACCCTCACGGGTTCCCGTCTTTGTTATCCCACGTCCATCGATCCATGGTCATTGTGGGATGAACAGGTTTATCTTGGCAAGGCTCCCTTGGTTCGTCTAGCCCCCTCCGCGTCTCTACTAACCTCTACATCGAGAGGCGTTCGTCTTCGGCGGTGGGAGAAGATCTGGCACACCCGGACAAGATTCCCTTCCACATAGGAGCTACCCTCCTCTTCTCCCCATCTTTTTTTTTTTTTTTTTTTGAGGGAGGCAATCTATATTCTTCGTTCGTCCTTGGTTCTTGGTCCTACCGGCGCTCTTGCTTCGAAGAGACGTTCGGTATCCGCGAAACTCGCAAGGAGGAACAGGTTTATCTACATCGAGATTCCCTAGCTCTTCTCAGTCCGTCCCTGGTCTGTGGTCCTACCGATCTTCCTACATCGAAGAAGACGTTCGGTATCCAAGACTCGCAGGGATCCAGGATATCACACATAATGGTGGTGGCATAGCGAACGAATATAATGACGAGGCGATAGAATAGCTGGTCGTCATGCGAAGGCGATGGTCACCCTCCTGGAGGGGAGTCGTGAGCCCGATCGCAAACTCAAGAGGGTCGGCATTGAGAGCCGACAAACAATGATCATAATGTCGCTGAGCAGTCGGTCCTGATGAGGAGATGACAACAGTGTCCGGTCAGGCCGATATATCCGTGCAACGGCTCTCATCCAACGCATCGCGGGGATGGAACCGGTCTTCAAAAGTTAAGTATGTCGTGCCGAGAGGCCGAACATGATGTGATAGTGTCGGCAATGAGGGGCCGACCTGAAAGAATCAAGCAGCGGCCCTCATCCGCGAGGAGCGGGGATGAGGCCGGTCTTCAAAAGATGAACACGCCGAGCCGAGGGGCCGGTCGTGGTATGATAATGTCGGCAATGAGATGCCGATCAAGATATGGTCAAGCAACGGTCCTCGTCCGCGAGGTGGCGGGGACGAGGCCGGTCTTCGAATATGATAATCACGCCGGTCCGAGAGGCCGGTCGTGATATAATGCTGTCGGCGATGAGAGGCCGACCTGAAAGAAATCCAGCAACAGTCTACGTCCGCGCAGCGCGGGGACGAGGCCGGTCTTCAAAAGATGATAATCACGCCGTGCCGAGAGGCCGAACATGATATGACAGTGTCGGCAATGAGAGGCCGATCTGAAAGAGTCAAGCAACGGCCCTCGTCCGCGAGGTGAGGGACGAGGCCGGTCTTCAAATATGATAATCATGTCGGGCCGAGAGGCCGAACATAACATAATAGTGTCGGCCGTGAGAGGCCGACCTGAAAGAATCAAACAACGGTCATCGTCCGCGAGGTGGCGGGGACGAGGCCGGTCTTCAAAAGATAAGCACGCCGAGCCGAGAGGCCGGTCGTGGTATGACAGTGTCGGCAATGAGAGGCCGATCTGAGAAAATCAAGCAACGGTCCTTGTCCGCGAGGGCGGGGACGAGGCCGGTCTTCAAAAGATAAGAACGCCGAGCCGAGAGGCCGGTCGTGGTATAATGGTGTCGGCAATGAGAGGCCGACCGGAAAGAATCAAGCAACGGCTCTCATCCGCGAGGAGCGGGGACGAGGCCGGTCTTCAAGTATGGAACAAACGTCGTGCCGAGAGGCCGGTCGTGATATCATGATGTCGGCAGTGAGAGGCCGACCTGAAATCCAGCAACGGTCCTCATCCGCGCAGTGCGGGGACGAGGCCGGTCTTCTAAAGATAAGCATGCCGCGCCGAGAGGCCGGTCATGCTGTGATGATGTCGGTAATATGAAGCCGATCTGAGCATCAAGCAACGGTCCTCATCCGCGCATCGCGGGGACGAGGCCGGTCTTCAAACATGAACATGCCGCGCCGAGAGGCCGATCATGGTATGATGGTGTCAGACGGCCCTCGGCCGTGACGATCTCCTCTAGGCCCTCGGCCTCGGAATGATGGGTGACCGTCTCACGATTCTCCGTCGTGGTAGTCCCCTCTAGACCCTCGGCTACAAGGTGTTCTTTCCTAGGCCATCGGTCTCTGGGGTGGAGATGCTCGTCTCACGGTCCTCAGCCGTGATGGTCTCCTCTTTAGCTGGTCCTGAACGTCTACAAGACTCGGGCCGAGCGTCTTTTAATCATTTCGCTCGAGCGCGTCGAGCGGCTTCAGCTGCGCAATAAGCATGGTAACGGGCCGCACGGCCCGACAATATGTATACACACATAACCATCTGCATGGCTTTCTATTTAACATCCACGATTACCGGCCTATGGGTTCTCGTGACCCTCAGCCCGACTCATCGTGCGGGGTTATTGGACGTGGCAGCTCGCGGCGGGGCCAATTAGCAGCCCGCCGAACGTCACATCGAGATATTCATCGGTCTGTGAGTTTTCAAACTCAGACCCAAGTTGGTCGCACTGCCCTCGGAAAAAACGAGGTTGAGTGCTTTGGTGCCCTCGAGCCCCACGACCGCGTTTGGCAACAGTCACTTTGCGCCTAGCGGCGCAGATGGTACTAGGGTACGATCGTCGCTCGGGCACTTGGTGCCGTGCGGACTAATGCGTAACCCCCAAATTAAAACGCGTCGTCGGGGCATCGCCCTTCTGGAGACGCTCGGACTACTTAATCAAGCTGATCGAGAGTGGGCCAACAGGCCCACAAGAAATTAAATATTCAATAAAATGTTGGCTGAACCAACCATCACTAGAGCTTCACTCCACGTTATTTATTTCGGGACATTTTTATCCCTAACAAATAATGGTGATGTACGGGTAGCAACAATGATATTATCCTATCAAAGGTCATTCAGGTATGCTCCGTTCGCTAATTAAAGCCAATCGGGGGTGGGCCAACAGGCCCACAACAACCAATCATTAAATTTAAATGATGGTGAAATGAATTATCACTAGAGCATCGCTCGCATTATTTAATTTTGGGAAAAATTACTCCCTTTTAAATAATGGTGATAAAAACTAATTAACTAATAATAATATTAGTATCTCTAACTATTAAATATTAATAATTACGTGCATCAATTTAAAAGATGGGCACTTAGCTTCTTGAGGAGTAGGTTCGGACTTGGTCAAAATTCCCTGGTCAAAATTGTGCTACAAGGAAGGTGGCACGCAGACGTGGTTTGCTTAGTACCAAGGCAATATGAATGGTGCTCCGTATTTTGGGAAGAATAACGTGGACATCGGCTCATTGACCCCAAGGCCAGACCGTCCGCGTCGGCTACTCATCGAGGGCGGCACGACGGTTGCAGCGGAGCAAGGCCGGCCAGAGGGTGAGCTTTTCGGTGGGAGGTCGGTTGAGCTTCTGATGTATCCTCCCAGAGCTCCGGACTGCCATTAATGGTGGAAACTCAAAGATTCTCCGCCAACAAATCCTCCAAGCAGTGGCCGGTGAGTGTCGGAGCGACCAGGAGCCGTTGACCGCCGGCGATGACCGACGGTGCTGCGTTCTAGTTGTAGGAGAACATCTCCGACTGATGAACAGCACTGCTGCGCTGGAGGTCTCCCAGGACCGAGGTGACGAGACCTTGGAGGTTACCGCGGCCTTCGACTGGTGCGGCTAGACCCACCAGGGATTTCCTGGCGGCGGAGACGGTGGCTCCGGCGACCGCGGACCAGATCTGGAAGCAAACCCGATTTGAACCTCCAGATTCCATAACTCCTTTTTCTCTTTTTTCCTGCTTCTTTCATCCCCTTCCAGAATCTTTATTCTTTACTGAGAATCGGTCCATTTTTCGAATGAATTTTGCTGTAGAAACTGAAGCAACGTGAATCTTTTTGGACAGATTCCCACAGACGGCGCCAGTGTTGAGTTTAATCCAACACGATATAGTAAATATATGTATAAATGTGTATGAACAAGCTATTTTTACGTGGAAACCCGAAAGGGAGAAAACCACGGGACTTTTTAGGCTAATGTCCAAGCCCTCTCTTTCTCATTAGGACTCTCCTCACCATTACATAGTACAATTTGAGCTCCCATTAATGGAGTATTGTAAGCTAGCTAGAGAGAAGGGAGAAGAATAAGCTAAGGAAAAGGAGATCCCTAATATGGAGGGAGACTCCCTTATTTATAGAGAATAGGGGAAGGGGATGCTCTCCACCCTAATGGGCCGCATGGGCCGGAGTGGGCCCAAATGGCTAAAGTGGGCCGGATGGGCCGAAATGGGCCTAGCTGCTCGGGCTCCGTAGTGAGTAATGTCTTGGGCTCCTAAACAGTAATAGGTCGGGATAATATATCCCAACATGTCTCATTCCTGTCATGACGTCCTGACCCGGACAACCGTGTGGAGAACACCATCATATTTTCTTTCTGGTGGAATTTGTTGATGAATTTTTTTGAGAATGTTCCTCATCAAGTCTAGTTTATTTATACCAAATTTCAGCTTAAAATTCTATCGTGTTAAAAAAATTCTTAAAACATACTGCGTTTTATATATGTATAAAATGTGTTGTAAGAGAAGAGCCGCCACTTGGAGTGACAACTTTTGTACTGTAAGAGAAGAACCGCCACTTTAAGTGGCGACTTTTCTTAACTACAATTAAATCAGCAGTATTTTGGGAATTACTTTTAACCCAACAGTATTTTGAGATTTGTTTATTTAATTAGCATTATTTTAGGAAAAAACTCATAATTTTTTAGTTGTAATAAGTAACAAGATTCGTAATATTTCAAATCTGTTATATTTTATTGAATATTCAATCATACGAAGTTCTATTGGATAATATCAAACCTCTCGAAGGCATACATAGTATTGTTTGTAACAATTTATGTACTTGTAATAATATGGTACGAAGTATAACCCGAGTACGATTGTGAAAGGTCATATGACAAAATTGTAACGTACGGAGGAGTACTTCAAATTTCGGAATTTTTCTTGATACAAAATTCTCCCTAAAGAATAGAAAATTCTTTCTTGTTTTGATTCCTCGTTGCCTTAAAACCCTTTTGGTTGATCCGTCCGTCCTTGTATCGAATTTTCCGAAGTCTGCGTCCCAAGTCAACTCCTTCTCAAAGGAACGCATTCTTCCTACGGTATTATTTCTTCAATTTGCTTATTCTATTCTTATTGCTTTCTTAGTTAATCATCGACTGGATTTGCCTGCAATAGTTCAATAATTCAGTTTCTCAGTAATTGCTAAAAGAAAAGAAAGACAGAGAATATAGGACTGCTAGTTCATTATGTTTTCGTGAATTTCACCATGCGAATTTTTTTTAGGGTGTAATTCACTTTGCCTCTTTTGGAAACTCAGGTTGTTTTATCTGTGAAACTTGTTCTGTGGAGGTGGAGTCTTTACTGCAGTAAAAAAATTCAAGGACAGGGATACATCATGGGTGCCGCCTGTTGTTGTTTCAAACTCTCGGATGATGTTACCTCAAATTCTCCGAATGATTTCTTGTGTTTAAATTTTCGGTTACAAGATTTAATATATCAGGTGCGGATACATTATAAGCTATTTCCCTTCCCAGTTCCCGTTTTGTTCTTGCAAACCTTTTAGTTTTACATGATTTTGAAATACATTGCATTGACATATTATTGGTTCACTATATTAAGATTTGAGGTGTCATCCAAAAGGTCTGACCTAAAATAATGACACTAAAATAACGACACTAAGGCTACATCCTAGGACAATAAATCTAACCTTAACTGCACATGAGTATGATATTATCTGTTATTGAGAGTAGGCAACTCCCAAAGCTGTTAATACTTGGTTTGCTACTTATTCAAGGAAATTGTTTCTTATGTTTTCTATGTGGAACTTGGCTTGATATTCGAACAACATGCCTCTCATCTGATTGGCGGTATACCCGCCAAAGTATAAAATATTAAATAACACTATATAAGATTTTGAGCTACTTCTTCTTTCAAGTTAACATTTTAAGATGGAGTCACGAGTCTTAATATGATATAAGAGCTAGGCCAAGCTTTTGTTTGATTGTTTGTTTGACATCCATTATTTTTAGAACCATGTTTAGTCTTTTTGACCTATTTATCCACTTCTCAAGTTGTATAGCTCGGTTTGGCTAATCACGCGTTGAAGAATTTGAAATTTGTATTACACTGACAGTGTAACATATTATACCAATATATAATAGAATGAGTCACTTGTCCGGATGATGCTCCAAGTCTTAATATATACCATCTTTAATGTATAAGGAATTATGACTGGATGTCACTGCTTTAGATCACTTTGAGGTTGATTATAACAGTTATGGGGAATTTTATTTTATTTTATTTTGGTATGTGTGAATTTGTGAAGTAAGTTCAAAGTCATATCCTATCTAGTTATCTTTGATGTAATCTGAATGGAGCATTACTTTCCTGCAGTATGAAGCTTTATTTGGTGGAGGGGAACCCCAAGTCCGCAATAACAGTAATAATTATCAGGATGTGGCCTTGGCAGATCCGGAGGATACAATTTCACAAAACAATGCCAGTTTAAGAGGTCCACAGGCATACCAAGAAATTGAAATCAGGAAATTAGAGAGAGGCTCAAGCCATTCACAGACAGGAAATATTTCTAATGCTGATTTTGAACTACTTGGGAAGCTTACGAGTAAAAGCAAACAGGTTGTTTTGGATTGTGATAAGGACTTTTGCGCCCCTAAGGCTTGCCTCTCGTTTTTAGAAGTTGAGCCAGGATATCCAATTCCATTGTCAGAAGAAGAGGATGTCTGCCCTACTTGCCTTGAAGGTTTTTTTCCTCTTTACCTTATCTGTCTATGCCTTCAATTCAAATTGAGTTAATACCCAATTCATTAGTTTGTCAACTATACACTATGACTCCATTTGGTCCTCGACTTCTTTTTGACTCTATTTGGTCCTCAACTGTGCAATTTGGACATAATTTTGTTCTAATACATATTTGGTTCTAAGAACAATATTTTTATTCATTCACTCTTTTTTACCCAATTTAGGACTCAATTTGGTCATCCGGGATGTAATTTGGACCCAATTTAGTCCTCCACGGATGAAACTACCCTTCCTAATAAAGTAAAATATGTTCATTTTAGTTCAGACATCTCTCTAGACTAAGTGATCGTTGTGTAAAGTCTATTTATTTTGTGTGCTGAATAAAGACTAATTTAAGATTTGTTTTGCGTAGTCTTGTTAATGAGTTATCTCACGTAATAACACATACAAGTATGTTCCGTAAAGGTATCAGAAATAGCTGATTCAATGCATGTCATAGCCAGGACCTGGGAGGAGTACTATATAAGAGTTAAAGGATTAAATCATTTTTTACTGTACAAGTAAGTTGAATTTCAAATGAAGTCTAAAGTAAACTGCCCCTAAAGTATGTCTGAGGACTAAATTGCATCTAAAATGCTTAGTCAAGGACAGAATCATTTTTTTTTCAAAAGAAAGTTAATAGGGACTTAGGATCTGTTCGGTTCGTCTTAATAATGTATTAACTATTTAACCACTGGGTTAACAGTTCTTCTGAAAATGATGAACTATTTAATTACTTAAGAGTTCTGTCTTGCAGATTATACTATTGACAACCCCAAAATAATCACCAAGTGCTCCCACCATTACCACCTTAGCTGCATCTTTGAGTGGCAGGAAAGGAGTGAAACATGTCCTATTTGTGGTGTGGTAAGATGCTCTCTTAATTTCCCGTCGTTACTATTGACTTTTGTATATCACGTGAGACAGTCAGGACATATATTTTACTTTAACCGTAAGTGCTTGGCATATAAGTGCAAAGAATAATCTTCGAGTATTCCTGTTTCGTATGGGAATGGGAAAATAACCATTATATGATGCAACTTCTTCTATGACGAAAGTTGTACATTGGCAGAATAAGAGCATTTTTACATATATGCTCTGTTGCATAACTAGATTTTTACATGGGTAAAATTTAAACTCATTCGTGTGACATCATTTTTAATTTGACACTTTCATTTTGTATTCTCCAGGTGTTAGAATTTGAGGAGATTTCCTGTTGAATGCCTTGTCCACATGCTGGAGAACGATGTGAATATGCTTGAAACATGATATTTAAGAGATTTCCTGTGAATTTGATGGAAGCCCTTCTCAAGTGGGAGAAACATGTACATGATTTAAACAAACCGATGTGTTTATAACTGGTGGTTTTTTCTTTTACAATTGACCAATATATATAAAACGAAACTGATTAGTTTCTCTTAACTGTAACTTCACCAGTGACCGTAAAAAGTATAAAAAGTTGACGTGCAAAGTTCAGACATGAATAATGGAGTCAAATAAAAAATACTCCGTATATCATAAAAAGATGTAATGAATTAGTGGCTACCTTTCCACGCGCAATAACGTGTTAAATGAACTTAAATAATTCCGCACAATTCATGTGCGCTAGCTTAATGAGGTTTTTTCTAGAAAATTTATGAGGGTGCAATTTTTTTACAAAAATTCTATTTGTCATTTCTAATTTCTTTATACACTTTATGCTCGTGTATGTACATAGAAAATTTATCCAAAAATGACATATATACATAGATAAGATAATTTAGGATGTTTTTGCTTGGACTGTTTTCAGTTCCAGACCAGACTTAAACAGATCATATCAGACTAACCAAACTTAAACAGATCAAATCAGACTTTCGTAGTATAAAATACACAGAGGCCATACATTTATCAGACTAGACCAGTTCAAGCTAGACCAGATTTAAGCAGATCAGACTAGATCCTACCAGCAAATTTTGGTCCAAGTATAAACATTCTTATTCATTTTTGGACAAACTGTATGTTTACAATGAGTGTAATAAAGTGGTGGACCCGGTCGGGCTGCCCGGCCCGGCCCGGCCCGTTATTGTGCGGGCCCGGAACCGGCCCGGTTCCCGGGTCCGGGTCCGGTTCGGGCACCGAACTGGTGGGGGTGGAAGGTTCGGGCTCGGGTGTTGTTTTTGGCGGCCCGGGCCCCCGGGCCTAATGGTCTATTTTTTTTTAAATTTTTTTTTCCCTTTTAATTTAAAAACTCCTTTTGGGCTCTTGACCCACTTCCCAAACGGCTATATAGCCGTTGGGTGGGTACCAGGGGGGGTCCGGGGCCTTTGGGGGTGGGGGTTAAAAAAACCCTATAAATACTCCTAATTTTAAACATTTTTTCACACTTCTTCTCCAACTCTTCCTAAATCCTACTCTCTACTCATCTCCATATTCATCTTCTCAAATTCTCTTATATTTTATTTTACTATTTAATACTTATACAATTATTATATCTACTTATATATTAATTATCTACTTATAGATACATATACTATATTACTTATATTTCTTATCTACTTAATCTCTACTTATATCTCTTAATACATACATACATACTACATCTACTTAATATATACTTTATATATTAAAGTATTAAATATACTTTATAAACTATTACTATATACTTAATACATAATAATATCTACTTCTCTACTTATATTTCATATATACTTATTTTCTTATTCTCCAATCTCCAATTCTCCATTATACTCTAATATTTAATTCTTATACAATTACTATATCCACTTAATACATACATTCTACATCTACTTAATATATAATTTATATATTAAAGTATAAAATATAAGTGTATTACTCATCTTATAGTAGTATACTTATATATTATATACTATAAACATTATATTATATATTAGTTACTATAACTAGTATTATACTAGTTAATTAGTATTCTTGTCACATTTTTCATTATACTAGTTAATTAGTATTCTTGTTACATTTTTCATTATACTAGTTAATTAGTTCATTAGCATTCTTGTTACATTTTTCATTATACTAGTTAATTAGTTAATTAGTATTCTTGTTACATTTTTCATTATACTAGTTAATTAGTTAATTAGTATTCTTGTTACATTTTTCATTATACTAGTTATTTAGTTCATTAGCATTCTTGTTACATTTTTCATTATACTAGTTAATTAGTTCATTAGCATTCTTGTTACATTTTTCATTATACTAGTTAATTAGTTAATTAATATTCTTGTTATATTTTTCATTATACTAGTTAATTAGTTTATTAGTAGTCTTGTTACATTTTTCATTATACTAGTTAATTAGTTCATTAGCATTCTTGTTACATTTTTCATTATACTAGTTAATTAGTTCATTAGTATTCCCATTAATTGCTAAAACAACTCTACTTCAAAAAAGTAGTTAATTGTCATTATAGTTAAAGTCACATTAGAATATTTTCAATTTATATTTGAACGAAAAAATAGTAGTTCAATCATTTAATTAAACTACTTAACATTTTATTTAAGTAGTTTTTACTAAATTAAAGTACTTGAAAAGTTGCTATAATTTTAATTTTAGAGTCACACATTAATTCTACTTTGCACTAAATTAGTTTGAAGTATTAATTAAAATAGTTTTAATTAGTTGCATTAGTTTTGTATTCATTATTATATTTGTTGCCAATTAATATTTGTTACATTTTTAAGATGGAAGGTGGTAGATATTCGGTTGATTTGGGTAACCTCCAACGCAATCGAAGGAACGAGATTGGGAGGAAGAAATCCCGTA
The DNA here is from genome assembly GCA_945859915.1 of Cuscuta epithymum. NCBI lineage: Eukaryota > Viridiplantae > Streptophyta > Magnoliopsida > Solanales > Convolvulaceae > Cuscuta > Cuscuta epithymum. The sequence continues at coordinate 177,963 of CAMAPF010000210.1, read as the reverse complement.
AAGGTAAAGAACTTGCCGGCTCTTCATCTCAAATCCGAGATGATTTTGAAACGGGTTACCAAAGGCGAGATGGAGATGCGATGTCCGAAGAACAACTACAACAAGAATTGGCCCGACATAATAACCGCTTTCTACAACAACAACAAATCCCGACAACCATTGACGAAGAGGAGCTTGAGTATGAAGATGCGGAGGAAATGGAACCGGAGACGGCCGAGGAGGAGGGTGCCGGAAGCCACGACGCCGACGAGCCTGCCTCATCCCAAACCGCCACCGGTAATAAAAAAAGTAAATCTGAACTAATGCAAAATAATTTTGATAAGTGGAAGGACCCACAAACTGACTATTGGCACGCAACTTGCAAGTAGTGCAACAACAATTATAGCTTGGGGACCTCCGGCGGATACGGATCCGATTTTAGCACGGATGGCTAAGCAAGTACTATCAATGCCGGTTTCAATGGAACAAGAATTTAGTTCGGCCGGCAACGTCCTAACGGCATCTATATCGAGATTGAGCGCAGAGTCTCTTGAGACGCTTATATGCTACCACGATTGGTTGAAGGCCGCACGTAGAACTCAAGAAATGAGCATCACCCCCTCCCAAGATTTTATGGATGACTCAACAACCGATGGTGGCTCTACCTATGCCGGAGATTCCGGTTGATTAGTATTTTAGAATTTATTATAAAATGTATTTTGTAGCACTTGTCAAATTAATTTGTACTTGTACTTCATGTTTCAAAATTGTAAACTTGTACTTCATATTTCAAAATTGTAAATTTGTAGTTGTACTTCAAATTAATTTGTAAACTTGTACTTCATATTTCAAATAAATATGCGTTCATTTTTTCATATTAATTAATTAATTGGTTACAAACTTACGACTTAAAATTATTTTTCTAAAATCTAAAGGCGGTTTTTAAATTAAAAATACATTTACAATATGTAATTTGTTTAAATACTTGTACACCAATTTTGTAACATTTGTAAATTATAAATCAAACCACTTTTCTAAGTACAAATAGCTTTACTTAATTCATTAAATTAATTAACTTATTTTACAATATGTATAACTTAAAAAAAAGATTTAATATTTTTTTTTTTTAAAAAACCTCCCAAACGGCTATATATCCGTTGGGGCTTTGGGTGGGGGGCAGGGGGGTCCCGGGGGTGGTGGTGTGGGGAGTGGGGTTCAAAACATCTATAAATACATCCATTTTCCAACATTTTTCTACACCTCTTCTTCAACTCTTCTCCGTCTTCATCTTCTCTTATTATCCTACATTCCTACTTATACTACATATACCATTTTAAAGATGGAAAATACATCTTCCCTTATGCAAAACAATTTTGATAACTGGAAGGACCCGAAGACCGGACTGTGGTGGGCAACTTGCTAGTGGTGCAAGAAAGAGTGTAGCTTGGGGCGTTCACACGGATACGGGATGCCAATAAAACATATGAAGTCCTGTGACAAAGGGAAAACAACAACCAACGGTGGCGGAAATCCCAATTGATATTTATTAGAAAATGTATTTCGTATTGTTATTTTTTTCTCAATTCTCAAATGTAGTTCCTATTTCAAATAAATACACTTGAACTTTGTTTTTGATAGGAATTTGTATAATCTATAATTATTTTTTTAAAAAAATTTGAACCGGCCCGGCCCGGTGGGTGGCCCGACCCGTGACCCGGCCCGAACCGGAACCGGCCATAGCCCGGGCCGGTCCTGGGCCAACCTCTACCAGACCTGAGGCCCGACCCGGCCCGGGTCCATCACTGTGTAAAAGTGAATCAGTGTGTTCGATCACCATCAACCTTCTAACCCCCCCTTTCGAATCTGAAAAAAATTGGTCAGAGTCTCTCTATGATCTTCATTAAGTGTTAATCTCTTATATAATCCTTCCAACGCAGCCTAAACCCTTGCCCACTCGAGTGCAATTGAAGAGCCACCTAGATACCTTTCACAACCCTGTTTTATGGGAAGTATTGCAATTCAGAAACATAATTTGATATGTTTATTAAAAGGTGTGGTTGAAAATGGGAGCGTGGTCTCCTCATTGAAACAATTTTGGAAGCTTATTCTATCTTTTGAAATTAATTAATCTTTTTTGCCAAAGTTGATACAAGTGTCATAGTTTTGGTAGTGAATGAGATGATATAAGGAAGCATTTTCCTAGAACTTGCAATCCTTGGCCGGAAGTTCACACGGTAAGCTCTTTATGTTTTTCTAAGCACTTTCCTTGCGCAACGCAAACCCTGAAAGAGACAAAACAGTGTCCTTCGTGGATAATGTAGGGTTTTGATAGACAAACGATGCCCTTTTAGCTGTAACGGTATCAATGTGTCATAACATCTACTCAGATGTACTATCAATAATCTTGTGCGATGGATGGGAAGCATATCATGGGAAGTCATTATTGGATAATCCCGTGACTTGGTGAATAGACTTAATCTATTAAATTATACAGAGTGCTAAATTATATTTAAAATGTATTTTATCAATAAAATAAGAAAAAACTACTACCTCCATCCCACTAAGATTGGAACGGAAGAAGGTGGCACGAGTATTAAGAAAAGTGGTTTTGTGTGTTTGATATTAATTGATAAAGTAAGAATAAAGTAAGAATGATTTAGAGCCACACAATCTTTACCAAATTTGGTATGAGACAATCTTAGTGAGACTTCCCGAAAAGGTAAAATGGGATAATCTTAGCGGGACGGAGGGAGTACGTAATATGAAAATATTAAAGTAGTAATTTTTAGCAAATTCAATCAATTTAACCAGAAAAGCCACTATAACTATATTTTGATTATTATACATTTTAATACACGAAATCAAAAGTTACGTATTTGATAAAAAGTTGATTGAAACCTAAACCGGTGGTTACTTACGGACTCTAAAATTCAAAGCTACTTTCATTTTAACATTACATTCCTATTTTCATTGTTATCATATACTACCTCTGTCCTTTGAGATTGAGACAAGAGGAAGTGATGCTATTATTAAAAAAAAAATAGAATGGTGTGAATAGATAATATGTGAATAAAATAAGAATGAATTGCAATCACCAGTTGAGGATCTAGAGGGAAAGCACTCCCGCATTTGGTCCCGGAAAACACTATTTGTACTAGGGTAATTGAGTAGTGCACCCGTTTCTATTCTAGTTGAACAATATCAGTTTTAGGTTAGTGTTTAAATTTGAATGTTGTAGAAATTGGCAGAAAGAAATATTGTTGGCTAGAGAAGAGAAATGCATTTTAAAATACGGAGTACCATTTTTTGTTTTCGAGTACTGTCAAAACGGAAGAAAGAACTTGATTTTGAGTAGGGATATTACAATAAACATCACACTATAATTGCAATATAATGACCAATCTTGTGACTATTTTTACGTCATTTGCCCTAAAGAAAGTCCATGTCTTAGTTTATGGTGCTTATTTGATGATAAAACTAATTCTTTCTTACTATTAATTAGACTAGGATAAAAAATTCAAACTTGACTTGCATGTTATTAAACTACACTAAAGTAATACTACGTATTGAATAGAATGAATGAATATATATACTACAAAAATAACAATTTTAACTCATACTTCATTTTTTTTGCGAGGCATACTTCATACGAAATGTTTCTTTGGCACACTTTTGACATGGCTCTAAGCCAATATCTTGTAACGAAACAATTTTGATACCGATCTATAAATTTTTACTAAATATCGGGGTAAACACCCTTTCCGCGAAGAAATTAGCATAGAACCATACTACAAATTCTTGTCATGATAAATTCATGTTGAATCCATTTTTTGTATTGAAATGTAGTTCAATTCGGCCTGGACTCGGGCCGGGCAGGCGGTTCTGGAATGGGGGCCCCGGAACCGGCTCGGGCCTCGGGCCTTATTATTATTATTATTATTTTTCCTTTTCCTAGTCCCCCCTCACCCCCAAACCACCCCAAATGGCCCAAAATACCCAGCCCAACCCGAAAAGTAAAAAAAAAAATTGGAAAAAAAAATAAAAAGCCCCGGAACCGCCCGAACCGGCCGGGCCGATTCAGGATTTGGAGGACCCGAGCCCGGACCGGAACCCACACGGGTCGGGCCTACCCAGATCGGTCACTGACCGGGCCACTGGGCCGGGCCAGAACAGTGCCGGTTCGGGTCGGTTCTGGGTCGGGCCACCCGGCCCGAGTCCAGGCCTAAGTTCAATATTTTTTTTTGATCATAACCTAAGTTCAATATGTTAACTTTGTATTCCAATGTGGTTTGTAAAAAAAATAGTTGTAGTACTATATTTCAGATAGTTGTAGTACTATATTTCAAATTAGTAATTTTGTTGAAACACGATTCCAGTTTTACTCTAGAATATGCCTGGACTCGGGCCGGTTCGGGCCCGGTTCGGGCCTGGGCCCGGCCGGGCCTCGGGCCAGGAAAGGGAGACCCGAGCCCGAACCGCCGGTGGCCGGTTCCGGTCCCGGTTCCGGGCCAAACCGGGCCGGGCCGGGCCGGGCCGAACCGGCCCAATAATTTTTTTTTGTTCTCCTATTTAATCCCCTACCCCTCTCCCTCAACCCCAAACCATCCCAAACCACCTCAAATGGCCCAAAATACCTAATCCAACCTAAAACTTAAAAAAATTTCAAAAAAAAAAAAAAAAATTAAAATCCGGCCCGGACCGGGCCCGAACCGGCCGGGCCGGTTCACCAAAACCTGGGCCCGGGCCCGAACCGCCCAGCAGCCGGGCCGGGCCGAACCGAACCGAGGGACCCACCGGGCCCCGGGCCGGGCCGGGCCAAACAGTAACCGGGCCGGGCCGGTTCCGGGCCGGGCCGCCCGGCCCGAGTCCAGCACTACTCTAGAACTTGGTGCATTAAAGGCCATACTCCAAAATATATTTAGAATTCTAATACGAAATCGGAAATGTTGTAAAGGCAATGCAGTTCAAATAATTAAGTTCATATACAAATTCTAATCTTGATTATGTATATTTTTCATTTAAGAAGTTCAATGTTTCTATTTAGAATTATACAAATGATCGTACAATTTGGCATAGAACCAGAATATGTATAAGATCGACCCCAATTCAGGGCTTGTTTGCAATCACTAAACAAAAGTGATTTTGGTTTTTTTTAAGAAAAAAACACTTATTTTACCAAACACTACCAACTTTTACTTTCTCGGTTTTCGTGTAGAATCTACTTTTTACTTTTTCTATTACATAAAAAGCACTTATTTTACCAAACACTACCAACTTTTACTACTAATCACTTTTCCCCAAAAAGTGCTTTTATTTAAGCACAAGTGGTTGCAAAAAAACCGTTTGGCTCGATTTTGAGGAGGGGATCAATCTACACACGTGGAGTAATCAGACCAAAACTAGATATTACCCCGACACGAGGCTATCTCCCCGGGAAAAAGCTTTGGATCCACCGTTGGCAACCACCCAAATATTGATGTTTTTAATTGGACAAAAAAAATTGGTCCGGTAAATGTCTGATCTCTGTCTATTTTATAAGTATCGAAGTCTAATCTGATCTGTTTAAGTCTAGTAGATTTATTCTTGTCTGGTTAGAGAATGAAATAAGTGCAAGTGAGAACATCCAAAATATGATACTATCTAGGAGTGGGGAAAATACCGGAAAATCGGTATACTGCACTTACCGTACCAACATTTATCTATGATAACTTTTTGTATATAGTCCAAGTACTTATTAGTTATGTAAGTTTGGAGTGCTTACCTCACATCTCTCAAAAGTTCGGGATATTAAAATTATTTTCTCTTTATATAAATGATATACTTCCTCCATCCCTTTTTAATTAGCCATTTTTTACGTTGACCGATAATATACTTTCATACAAAAATATATTTATAATATGGAAATGATATGAAAATGTTATTTGTTAAATGCAGTATCATAAAAATATAAAATTTTAAGTTTCTCAAAAATATAATACGTAATTGCTAAATGATTAATCAAGGTTTAATATGAGGACGGGTGTAATATATACAACTATTAATGTTTTTTTAAAAATACAATTACGATGTCACAGTCTCACGGAAGTATCTAGGGAAAACTGTCAATTTGACCCTCATGCTATGGGCGAACCGTCAATTAAGTCATGGTACTTTCGAAACACTCAATTGAGCCCGCCAACTCTTCGAAAACACTCAATTAAGCTTTTAATCGGTCGTCTCCCCATTAGCCCGTTGCTCGCTGACCTAGTTGCTTATGTGGAGGTCGTGTAACCGTCTTATAATGCTAAGTCAATATTTTTTGAAACACATCAGCCTCCCTCCAAATTCTTCCCCAACACAACATGCGCTGTAGCCCTAACCTTGATATGAAGGTCTTTGAGATGAATTTCGTCTAAACCATCGTCAAGAATATCATATGGTTGTTGAAGAAGTTCTCAGTGCGCGGTTGTTGAAGAAGAGTAACATCAAGTTAGTTTATCCCTGTCTATGTCTCGTATTGACATGAAATCAGTTCTGTGTTGATTTATGCTATGATTATTTGCACGGTCTTGAGTGGTATTGAAGTCGTTTTTGAGTTTTTGATGCTTTGTTAATGTTACACTATGATTATTTGCATTGAAGTCATGAAACATTCATTGTTGAAGTGATTCAAAGTGAATCCTTATTTGAAACGTTTTATATGTACAACATGTTCGACAAAGTGGAACTAATAATTCACCATGCAGGAAATTTTGTGTCTCTTCCTAAATCTATGTACATTGGAGGTGAGGTGGATGTCTTAGCCATAGACCAGATTGATTTGCTGTCCTCATTTAATGAAGTGCTTACAAGCTGGAAGTTATGAGAACATTGAAAGTTCACATTGTAAAAAACCAAGCCAACCTATGACATCTGTAAAAGAGTTGTTCAATGATCAATTAACGCTTCATCAAATACATATGGCCACAAGTTATGGATAGTGTGAGATTTTTGTAAAGCATGAGTTAATTAGATGAGATAGAGTTGGTGGAACTTTCCCCTACACCTGCACCAAACGTTACACTTGAAGAACATCCTGAAATACATACATGAGAGGTGGGTACTGAAGGGCATGATGACAAAGAAGTTCCTGGAGGAGAGGAAGTGGCAGATGACATTCGTGATGCAGGCGCACACACTGATGCTCAACTACAACACCAAGGTGCAAATGAAGATGTTCATCAACCATGGATGGAAGAGGAAGTGGCGGAAACACATGACATTGATGATGCAAGTACACACCTTGATGGTGAGGTACAACACTACAACATGAGGATGCAAGTGAAGAAACAAATGAATCATGGATAGAAAAGGAATCTGAGACAGACGAATCATGGATGGAAGAGGAACCTGAGATAGATGAACATGAAGAAAGTGAAGACGAAGGCGTAATTGATGTCGAAGTTGCCTGAGAAGATATACATACAGACATGGGGAAAACTAGAGATTATGACACTGTTAATCATGGATATTGATAGAAGTTGTTAATTCTGTCCAAATGCTCCTGAAAATATAGATCATCTTTTCTTTGTAAGTCCTTTTACTAACTAGATTTGGAGAAGTATTTGTCACTGGCCGGGAGTGAAGAGGTCTTTGAATATTAGTGCGGTAAAATGATGTAAGAAAAAGTACAAGGGAGCTCAACTTAGAAGCAAATTCATTAGACTGGCCACTGTTTGAATTAGCGGACAGCTACCGCTATATAGCGGTCGCGGTAGGCACCGCTACGGCCCGCTATAGCGGTATCATTTCCGATTCACGGGAAAAATCTGCCACGCCGCCCGCTACAACCCGCTACAGCCTGCTACCGGCACTTCCGGCAGTACATCACGAACTGATTGATGTGTAAATGTGTAAATGCTGTATGAATGATGTGAAAAAATACATTAATGATGATGCATGGAGTGAAACTCTAAATTAAATGTACATGTATCCACATACAGTATTGTAGCAAATATTAATAAATATGTAAATTGTAATTATTAAAATCGATTAAATTATTAATAAAGATGGTTTAACTTTAATATCGGTTGACGAAAAAAATGTTGACTTAACAACAATTTGGAACGCAAGTGGTATTATTATGGATCATGCAAGTTGCAATGCATGGTCTACTTCTTAAAATTTGATTGTGAAAGGACAACAATTTTTCATATAAGTAACATATTTTCTGGACGGAGGAGTATATCTTTTTATTAAAAATTATTTATAATATACAAATGAAATAATAATGTTCTTTGTTAAAAGTACTTTCATAAAAGTATAAAATTTATAACTTTTATAATGTTATATTAATAAAAATCCTGATCCAAATTTTATGAAATGGCAAAATTATTTGGGACTGTAGCAGTACATTTAAATGTCTTTTTATTATTTTTGATTTATTAACTTATTTGGCTTCTCATATTTATTTTGAAGGGAAGTTCGCACTGAATATGTATTTGTAGGTGGAGACAGTGTAATATTTGGAACTTTTTGTAATGTGTCATTTAATGTAACAATCTATTTAATTTAAAAATGTGTTAAGACTTGTTTAGTTTGAAGACATTTTGATTATGTGTGTAATAATTATTTAGTTTACCAATCGTTCTACTTATCATTCTCTTTTAATTGTCATATTCTTATTTGTTGATTAGTTGTTAATGTTATAAGTGTTCAAACAAATATTCATAATATTTCTATTAACTTTAATACCCATTAAATTTATGTTTTTGCGCATTTGAAAATATTTCACGCCGTTACAACCGCTATATGCGGCTACAGGCCGCTACCGAGATGACCGCTACCGCTGCTGCTGCCGCTACCGCTGCCGCTTCGATCTGTATGGATGTATACAGTGTGGAAGAGTACTGAGTACGAATTCCAGAAATTTTGAAAGAAGTTATGCACAAGTCCAAAATATTTTTATGCAAATTAAGATTTTGACTCATAAAATTTTGTATAGGTAATATCCTTTTGATATGAATGATTTTGTAGCTCCCTTCCATTGTTATTTGGACAGGGAGTGTTTAGAGGTAGCTGGTGCAGAAGTGTAGAACTCCTTTATTAATAGCTTTTTTTTTGGGGCTGTGAGAAGGGAGTGCCTTCTGTGATAGAATTATGTAGCCTAGGTGTTTGTTTCTTACTCCCCTCCCTAGCATAAAAATGTTCTCATTTCAAAAGTATGTAGATTAATAATAATGAAAGAGGATATAAATTATTTAAAATATGATAGGGAAAATAGTGTTGTAGTGTGATGGAATAAAGGATAAATCCAAAATAAACAGTATATTATTTTCTAAATTATTGAGTGTATGTAGGGCCGGTCCTGACGTATAAATTAAAGGGCCCTGTTCAAAATTGAATATGAGGCCCTGAAGTATAAAATAAAATATTAATAATAAAATAACTGAAATTTCATATTTCGTATCTTATGTTATGTTTTTAATACTCAGACTAATATTTATAACTCTAGACTAGAAGTAACGTATGTTAATGCCTTCAGATTCGTAGAGAAGAAGTCGTTAAAATTAGATTTAAATTATCAGACTTTTTGAGAAGTATTCTTGAATAAATAGCAAAGATGCAATGCTAAGTCGGTTCTTATCATTGTCTCTCTAATTCCCCATATTGGGAATTGGTTTTTAATATACCCCGTAAGTAATTAGTTTTTTCAAGAAAAAGGCTTTAAGAACCGGATTATTTATGTTTTTTTTTTGTTTTTTTTTTATTTTTTTTGCTCATGTTTTGTTTTATTTATGTTGATAAATAGAGCCTTTAGATGATCAAAAAAAAAAAATAGAGCCTTTAGAGGAATGAAGGGATGTTTTTTTATTTATGTATTTAGACTAGCAAGCTGTCTCGTTATAGTTCCTCGGTTCCTCCTTATGTGTTCAAGGCACTGGTACTAACATTTTCAAGGCAATCAAACTATCAAAGTATAGTTTAATGCCACATTTTCACCCTAGTGGTATATGTACAGTAAATGATTTTATTTGCATTTTGAAATTGGCTTTAACAACAGAACTCCTACATGCAATTCGACAAATGACTAGAGCAAATAGAACATTCGGAGTAGTAATTAACCAGATGATTGCACGTAATACTTAACATATTAAAAATATTAGGCCCTCTTCTGATCATGGGCCCTGTTCGGCCGCACTTCCTAGACATGGTCAGGGCCGGCCCTAAGTGTATGATGAGAAGATTTAAAAATTATAGAGTGTATGACGAAAATGGAAAGTGGGATATTTTTTGGTTAAGGAGACCGGGAGTAATATATTTTTACAATTTACAAAAAATGATTTATATACTCCCTTCATCACATATTTATCTCTTGAAGTACAAATGACACACTTTAAAATAGTGGGTTGTGTGGTGGAGATTTATGCAAATGAGAGATAAATGTGTAAATATTTGTAAGAAATATTGTGAAGCACAACTTTTTTGCCAAAAAGAGAAAGAAAAGATAATTTTAGGACCAACGAAAAAAGAAAATATGAAAATAATTATGGGACGGAGTCCGTATATGCATATGATGCAGAAGCCGATCGTGCAAAAGTAGGTTTACACATTTTTGTGTACACTTTTGTACACTCGTTTGTCTCACGTATAAAAAATTGTCTGTCCAAAGCCAATTGTACAGAATGATCTATAAATAGAGAATTCTTTATGCGTCAGACAAACGAATGTACAATGTATACACAAAAATGCACACAAAACATTTTTCGTCATTGTAACGCATACTAGGCAAATTGGTAATGTTTGTTTGTTTGTGCCAAAGCAGGTGCAACACAGCCATGTGGGGGTCTTAATAAAGCTGTCCCAAACACATTTTTCATTTCAAAATAATCTCTCTCTACCCTTCATTTTTCAAAAAAAAAAAGATAATAACAGTGTGAGAGTAGTCCGACAAGCCCTAGTTATCAGTTAATCAATAACAGAAGTCAATAATAGTCATCTCTGTGAAACGGCAAAATAACAGTGTTGAAGCAACGAATTTAGACAACTTAAATGGGATAAGACATCATCATAGTTGTGCTGTATGCCTATATGTACCATATATTGTACTAAATTTGCATAACCCTAAAAAGAGATCCAAAAATGTACTCCGTACTAATAAAAGAATATTTGAATTTGGAAAATATTCGTATGTTTTAGATGTAGCAAAATAAAAAGTGCATCATATAAAACGAGAGAAGAGAGTAAGTTTTCAATCTATGTAAAATCATATAAAAGGATTTGCCAGATAAATTGAGAATAAAATTAACCACTCGCAAAAATAAAAGGATTTTAGAGCCCCTTTGGTAGTCATGTTTTTCGACTTATGACACGCTGAATTGTGTAATAATAAGAAAAAGTAATGTTGAAGTTACTTTTTGAATGCATTGGCTAAAGTTACTATACATAGAGGATCACTTTAGCTATGTTTTCATATAATATTTTCTTTAATATTTTCATAAATCAGCAGAATCAGTCAATCCAGGCACTTCAGTCAAAACTTTATAAATTTCAGCAGAATCAATCAATACCGCCGATAACACTTGAATTTCATCCTAAAATGTTAATCAACTAAGAGGAGTACACAAGATTTTATATATTAATTTGTTATATTTTTCCAAATTGGTGCAGGATATATAGTTTACAGGCCCTAAGCTATAATCCAGTAAGGCATATAATTTACAGGCCCTTAGCTATATTTATAAGCTGAAATCCGGTAGGAACAATTTACCAATATTAAACAAACACTTCAACGACGTTTAAATATTCCAAAAGAAGCCTTTAATTTAATAAATGGTAAAAGAAAAAGTGCTAATGAATAAAATAAAAATCTAAAAACAAGTCTAATGTTATTCTTTTGTTCGATATTGATGATGAATCATTTAATAATTACGGAGTACGTATTTTAAGGTGTAAAAAGGGCCTAATAATGATAATAAAGATCAGATGAGAAGAAAATGGGGATCATGGTGGGGTTTAGGGACATCTTTACATTAGGATGTCTATTTAAGTTGCAACCAAATTAATGGGCCAACGGTTTACGCAAAGTGAGTCCAAAGACTCCAAACATTCATTACTCGATATTAACAACCAGCAAAACCTCAAATTAATTTCTATGATATAATTTACAAGTTTTCAGATGGATTTTTCACACACACACAATATTTTTTTACCCAATTTCATATATGACGACTATATGTAATATGTGACTTATTTGACCAAGGACGTATATTTAAGTGTGTACAAATTAAATGTCATTTTATAAAAGGTATCAAAGTGTCGATCTACAAATGTCATTATATATATAAAGGTTGGATTATATATATCCCTTGAAAAAGTTTCTAATTTTCTTTTATGGAATGAGGGGTTGTTGACTTTCGACTTAATGGACTTAATGACAATGTCGACTTAATCATTCAGCCATTAAGTCATGTTTACTTACGACTTAACTGGAAGCATGACTTAATCATTCAGTCAAAAAACTGATTGATTGTGGAATAGATATATTGTTGGAGAATAGCAGTTAAAAAACTAATTTAAAATTCGTAGTCATTTAGCTGGAGAATAGGAGTCCCTCCCATTAAGACGTCTATTAAGATGTTTTTTCTGACAATTTTTTTAAATTGATTGTGGAATAGATTTATTATAAATGAAGTTTTTCATTGACATTATAATATAGACATAATACTAAATTGATAATTTTACTCAATTCAGACTGTTTATTATATTCAACATACAAAATAAACAGCCTTATATACAAATATCTACATCTTAACTCAGACAGACGTCTTAATACATACAGAACTTAATAGGAAATCCTAGGCGTGGAGGAACCAACTTTATGCACACACACCCAATAAAATACTTATAGATATGTACAGACTTGCACTATGCAAGTCCAGCCATAAGAGCATAACCACAACAGTCCACTCTTTTAGTTAGCCCCCCATCCCCCCCTCTCTTTATATAGTTTGATTCTCAACCCACACACACACGCATTAAACAATATAATCCCGTCCCATAAAAAGTGTATTGCATACATCTGCCGCACAATTTCTACTTGTAGCTATTTATCATCAGATTCAGAGTTTGAATTGAGGTAGAAGATATTTATTTAGAACAAAATGTCCCAGAAGTTGTTCCACCGGAGAGACGACTCAGGCGAGCTTGGTGTGTTTGAGGCTGCAAACTATTTCAACGATTATGAAGTCTCTTTCTCTGATAATAACCAAATTATTGTCAACGATGGGGGGTGCCACAGCCAAGCTGCCTCCAGCAATGGGGAAAGAATGAGCACTGACACTCTTTTTCCTGCGGGCTCCCAACATTCATCAACTGAATCTGGTACTTACAATTCTTACCTTAAGGTCTTTTTAGCATCAGGTTTCGTAGATCTTTTACAAAAAGAGACATAGAGACAAGTAGTAGTACTACGTATGTTTTACTATCATAATATGCCTTATTAAGTACTAGTAGAATAAAACTTCCGAGGACAAGAATCAATGTGTTCTGCTTAAATACGTTCCTTCGGTCCTGCTAAGTTTGTCTCAATTTTCTTTTTTAGTCGGTGTCAATAAGATTGTTTTGTACCAAATTAGATAATGTTTATGACTTCTAAATCATTCTTACTTTATCACTTTAATATCAATCACGTAAACTCATTTTTCTTAATAATGACACCAGATTTTTGTAGAACGTCATGTTCTAGCATTAGTGGAACGGAGATAGTATGATTTACTCTTATTTAGGGGATTATCTCTTTCGGTAAATATGATTGTTGTACACTCCATCACTTCTTGATGAAGTATTGAGTATGCAGTTGATATTGAAATTTGTAAAAGTATGAAGGATTATGAATCATAAAAATCAATATAACAAAATTCAGAAGAAAACAAACATTATGAGACCATTGAGACGCCTAAAGGAAACATGAGACAAATAAAATGAGATGAGTATACAAGAAGAGTTTTTTTTTTAATTACTATATTGAAGCTTGTTTTTCATCTTGTGCTCTTTCTGATTTTTATACATCTCCCAAACTTTTGATCTGTTCACTACTAATTTTCCACATTTGATACACTACTGAATAACCCCACTGTTTGTTTCTTAGAAATCTATGGTTTCAACTACAAAAGAAAGAGTGAGCATTAAATAAAAGTCAAGAATTTATAGAGACATATCATTGATCATATCATCACTTATTCCTTCAGAAATAGAAAAGCCAATAGCCTTGAAAGAGAAGTGCAAGCAGCCAAGCTCTCCAGGAGGGAAGCTAGCCTGCTTCTTGAATTCACTTTTCAGCCAAACAAACAGTTCCAAGAAGAAGAACGATAAATCGAAAACCCGCATGAACAAGGACGAAGAAGATAATGCTCACATCCGGGCAGGATCGTTGAGGAAGAAGAGAAGGAGCAGCAGCAGCAGCTCAAGTGAAGAAGATGAAGTCTATTCAGCAAATACTACTTTCAAAATCAATGCTCCATTTCCTTACAATCCCAAAATCCCATCATCCAAGGATGATGAGGATGATGATGGTGATGATCACAGGCCAGCAGGATACAAGTTCATGTTCAGCTGTGGGATTTCAGAGATCAGAAGGAAAAGTGTTCATTGGGCAGGTGAATGTAAGGCAGAAAAATATGATGATAATAATAAATGCAGCAAGTTTGATGATGATTGTGAGGATGACGAGGATGATGATTATCACAGTGATTCAAGCTCTGATCTGTTTGATTTGCCAATCAGTGAGGTGCTGGGTTATTATACCAGTACTGGTTTGCCTGCTGTTTATAAGACTGCTCAAGTAGATTACATCAAGAGAGGTGCACCCATTTCTGCTACTACTGTGATTTGAGTTTGGTCAATTAAGATCTACTAGCTCTGCTATTGATGTAAGGAAAAGTGGTGAAATGATTTTGTTTATTGTTTCATACGGAGTATTTAATAAGCTAAGTTCATATACATACACAATTGTCACAAAAAATACTACAAGTAGAAGCCTCTATGGAACTGGTGTCAACAATGGCTGAGCTAGAGGGGCTGAGGATTGAGATCTTGCCCCCAGCCTCCCACCCACACCAAAATTAATTTCTTCAAACTGCTCAATTAGACCAGTCAACTAAAAAAACAATTTTGAAACTGGATTCGCTAAAAAGATTTAAATTTATGTTTACATGTAAGTTCCAGTTATAAGACAAGTCCCTAATTCCCTAAACCAGATAGTAAGGATCAGGTCAATTCACTCCCTCAACCATAAGAAAGTGTCACAATTGCTAAAAATATCAAAACATTAATAAAAAATGGGGTTTTTACACAATATTCTAAAATAAAACTTATTTACATAAATATGACTATTCATTACTACAACGTAGTGTTGTAGTAACTTAAGTTCAGAACTTGAACATGAATTATTATGATTTCATTACTACTCTAGTAACTAATCATATTTTTGTAAATCATCTTTATTTTTTGGTCATATTAATGTAATTATTTCATAAAAAATACGGAGTTGAATACATAAAAAAATACTACGTATATTCGGAAGATATTATATTTTATATACTTTACCTCCGTTTATTATATTAAATTTCAAATCAAACATTATACGGTTTGTATGCAATTTATTTTTAGTTGTTAATATTAAATTTCAATTTTGAGTACTATAATTGATACGGAGTATTAATGTTTGATACTACTTCAATCCCAAAGTAAGGTTCTCGTCTACTATTCTTCCGTTGAATTTAAATTGTTTTTAATCTTTTACTTTTTAATCCAATTTTTATCAAACTTGTCCTTTTTTTTTTGTAAATTTGTAAATTTTTTAATGTAGTTTCTAAATAAATAAATTTTATTTAATAAAAAAATCTTATTATTGACATGGACCAATAAATTCTATAGCCAGTCACACATCGTAAACCAAAATGGGGACCTTTACCTGGGACAGAAGGAGTAACATATATTACGTTTTTCGATTTAATATTTTATTTTATGTTCAATTTTATATTTTTATATATTTTGTATTTAATACTTAGTATTTTTTAGTTTTATACTCCGCATGTCAAATTTGATACTCCTTCAGCCCCGCTAAGATTGTATCATGTTTTATGTTCGATTTGTTCACTAAAGTTCACTCATGCCAAATTTGAAAATTTTTTGTTCTAAATAATTCTTTTGTATCAATTCTATATTAAACACAAAACTCATTGTTTAAATAACCGCACCCCTCTCCTCATGTCTAATGTTAGTGGGACGAAGATAGTATATGCAAAAATCCAAAATTATAAATTATAAAAATATAGAGCCTGTTTGGTAGCACAAAAATCGACTATTTTGGCTGATTCTGCTGAAATTTATGAAATTTTGGCTGAAGTGGCTGCATTGGTTGTTTCTGGTGATTTAAAAAAATATTCTAAAAATATATGTTATTAATAAAATAAAGAAAAAGGCTAAAGGGTCAAATAGATACATGAACTAACTTAAAGTGTTCAATTAGCCCCTTATATAGGAGGTTCTGCCTGGACGTCGCCAATTGGGGTGGTTCCCGGTGGAATTTTTTGATGAATTTTTTTGAACATCTTCTTCATTAAGTCTAGTTTACCAATACCAAATTTCAGCTAAAAATTCAACATGAAAGGCAGTCAAATGATTTTTTGAAGATAACTGTGATGTTAAACAGCGCAGTACATTTCGCAAAATCATTTGACTGCCTCCTCGATTTAATTTTTAGCTGAAATTTGGTATGGGTAAACTAGACTGAATGAAGAACATGCTCAAAAAATTTCATTAAAAAATTCCACTGGGAACCGCCCCAATATGCGACGGCCGGGCAGAACCTCCTATATAAGGGGCTAATTGAACACTTTAAGTTAGTTCATGTACCTATTTGACCCTTTAGCCAAGAAAAAATTATATGTAAAAATAGCTAAATTAGTCGTTTACAGTAACTTCAGCCAATACAGCCACAAAAGTAATCCCAATCTTACCTTTTCTGCTTATTACACAATTCAGCGCACGGAAGCAAAAGTTACGTGTTTGGTGAAAAAGTTGGCTGATAAGATTGATAAACCAAAAAATTGGGTTGCCAAACGGACTCATAAACTAACACTAGCTAAAACCTTAGACCTAATATAATTTATAAAATGCAAAATAAAAGTAGTTAAAATAGTTACCCACGCACCAACGTAACTTGGGAGATTTATTTGTGTTTTCTTGTAATCTAAAGTAGGTCACACATGAGGGTTTCGCCCCCACCCCACATTGATAATGTGGCTCCGCCCAAGATTGATGACATCTTGATAAGTTTTGTTTTCTATAATACTAATATAATTTACTACTACGTATATTATGATGGAAGCTAGGATGAAACATCTAAATGTACATGTCGGAAATTTGCTTATTTAGAATATTCATTTGGACATGTTTCATTCCCAATCCAAACTATACCACACTTAGAGGTAATAATAAAATATACACATAATATCATATCATTACAACATGAGCTTAAATAGGTAAGACCAAATAAAATCAAATAAAAAAGTTTTAATCCAAGTGGAAATTTTAATACTTTTGTTTGTGACGCTATTAGTCTCATAACTTTGCGTACATACACATATCATGCCATGAAACTAATAATGTTGAGCATTTTAAAGATTTTTCCATCAAAAAGTATAATTTTCCGCTGAAAATTATACGCTATATAAAAAATTCTCTAATAGGAGCCAAGTTTTTAGTTATAGAACCAAATCTACAAGTATGTAAAGTTAAACTACTACGGAGTAATAATTTTCACATTAATTAGTTACTAGATCGACCAAAACTATAATTTCTCATATTACTAATTGTGATACTACAATTTTGAAAATCCCGATCTCAGTGGTTAACTTGGACTGCTTTTTCAACTAAATTTTGTTGTTGTTATACTAATTTTATTGTTTTTTTCAATGAAAGTCGTGTATATTGATAAAATAATAATATTCATGATCCTTGCATCATACTCAGACCACACCTTTTGCTCCTTACTAAACTCTTAACAATCTAAAGATTCCTCACCGATCAGAAATAGAAAAGATGGCTCAAGACCGAGCAAATCTTTTCACCAATCATCCGAGAATTTTGAAGAATTTTCCAACCATGTGAGCTTTAATACTCTAACCAACACATCATAGCCTATCACAAGTTTCAGTCACACACACCTCAAGACTCAAAATAAAAAAGGTGCAAATAGGCCCATGTACTAACAAAAAAGGTCAAATAAGTCCTTATTTAGGAGGATCTGCCTGGCCGTCGCCATTTGATGAAATTTTTTGAGCATCTTATTCATTAAGTCTAGTTTACTCATACCAAATTTCAGCTAAAACTTCAATCGGGAAGACATTCAAATGAATTCTTGAAAATAACTGCACATTTAGAAGCGCAGTTATCTTCAAGAATTCATTTGAATGCCTTCCTGATTGAAGTTTTAGCTGAAATTTGATATGAGTAAACTAGACTTGATGAATAAGATGCTCAAAAAATTTCATCAAAAATTCCACCGGGAACCACCCCAAATGACGACGGCCAGACAAAACCTCCTAAATAAGGGTTTATTTGACCTTTTTTGATTAGTACATGGGCCTATTTGCACCTTTTCCCAATAAAAAATGAAATAATATCCAGCACAAATTAAAACTAAAGTAACAAAATGCTACTACATGAACTTTTCCTTGGTCTATTAGACCTCCTCTCAATCTTTGACAACTATTATTCTCTCCAGAAATTAGTCTATGCGATCTGCTTCGATCCGACACGCATCCTTCCCGATTTTTGAGAAACTCAACTCAATTTCCATCGCTACCATATTACTAGCTAGTCTATTCCACTTCATCAAGTCTTCTAAGCTTCTTATCTCATTTTTCATCTTCTCGCACGCGACACAAGTGGCGGAACCAGCTCGGGATCCTTGAGGGGCACTTAATGGGAAAGTGAATGTCTCCGAAAGATGTTGCATCCACCATCTAGAATATACTACATATATACGGAGTATTTTATTCTAGAATATAATATCTTGACAAGTAAATTGAGAAATCACAATTTTAATTACATACAAGATCAAATGAGATTTTCTATGAAACCAAAAAGCAAGAAATTAAATTTGATTAGTCGATTTGATGAGAAAGCTACCATAGCAAAATTATGATTCTTATCCATGCACTAGAGTCTAGAGAGCTTAATGGTATATCGCCAAAATTTGAATACATCTATTTAAAGCCATTTTAAAATAATTTAGAGCTTAAAAAATAAACAAGTAAAACAGAATAAAAAAATTAAGTTGGGATTCAATCAATAGACCTCTAATAATCCGAGAACACATATGCAATGCCTAATCCACTACGCTGCAATGTCTTTTTGTTAACAATAGTGCTTATTAAGAGGTAAGAGTCAGATTGGTACTCGAAGTTGCATAAAAAGGGTCAAATAAGTCCTTATTGTCTAGCCGTCACCATTTGGGACGGTTTCCGGTGGAATTTTTTGATGAAATTTTTTGAGCATCTTATTCATGAAGTCTAGTTTACTCATACAAAATTTCAGCTAAAAATTCAATCGGGAAGGCATTCAAATAAATTCTTGAAGACAACTGCATTTTTAACTGCGCAGTTATCTTCAAGAATTCATTTCAATGCTTTCCCGGTTGAGTTGTTAGCTGAAATTCAGTATGAGTAAACTAGACTTCATGAATAAGATGCTCAAAAAATTTCGTCAAAAAATTTCATCGGGAACCGCCTCAAATGGCGATGGTTGGACAGAGTCTCCTATATAAGGACTTATTTGACCCCTTTTTTTGCAAGTTCGAGTACCAAATCTGACCCTTACCTCTGCTTATTAATGTATAACACGCATATTTTATAAATATTTACAATTTACAATTATATATATATAGAGAGGAAAGTTCATGTCAGGACCTATAAAAACGGACCTCCGTACGGACCTCGGCGTTTGAGCCTCTTCCTAGTGGAATTTTTTTATGAAACTTTTTGAGCATGTTCTTCATCAAGTCTAGTTTATCCATACCAAATTGCAGCTAAAAGTTCCATCGAGAAGGCAGTCAAATGATTTTTGGAAGTTAACTGCATTTTATATGTATATAAAGTGCGCAGTTAACTTCCAAAAATCATTTGACTGCCTTCCCAATGGAATTGTTAGCTGAAATTTAGTATGGATAAACTAGACTTCATGAAGAACATGCTCAAAACGTTTCATAAAAAAATTCCACCGGGAAGGGGCCCAAACGTCGAGGTCCGTACGGATGTCCGTTTCCGGATGGTCCTGACAGGAAGACTACTATATATATATATATATATATATATATATATATATATATATATATATATATATAGAATTAGGTTCAAATGAGAAAGTGATCTTAGGAGAGAAATAAGAATGAATCTGAGCCGTTAGATTGAACTCTGTGAAATTGAAAATGCATTAACTGAAACTGAAATGTGCATTAGATGAAATCGAAATGTGCAGCACAAAAGGTAGAGCAAAGTGACATCATATGAAGCTAAATTATGCATTAGGTGAAAGTGAAATGTGCATTTGGTGAAATTGAAATGTGCAAAATGTTTTTGTGACTTTTATTCTGCACATTTCAATTTTACGTAATGCACATTTAAATTTTAAATTTTATTTTGCACATTTCAATTTAACTTTATGCACATTTCAGTTTCATCAAATGCACAATTCAGTTTCACATAATACTATCCAACGGTCCGGATTCATTCTCATTTCTCTCCTGGGAGCCCTTGCACGCACACACACACACACATACACACACACATATATATAAATAACTGCAGGGGCTCAAGCCCCTCCAAGCCCCTTGCTAGTTCCGCTCCCTGCACGACTGTAGACATATAAAAATATTGGACCGATTCAGATTATCATTACATCTTTTTGAAGTGCAATTGGGCCAACATTAGACTCCAGTGGACAGCTACTAATGATTGTTGGGCCTTGCAAAAAAAAGAAATATATTAATATGGGTCCAATTGGATAAATTTTAATAATTAAATTAATTTGGGTTATTGAAAATATCCAAATAATTTAATTATAAATTAAATCCTTAAAAGAATGGACTCGTCTTATTAATTTCTTGATTTTGAGCCTATTATTAAATGGTGGTTCGATAAATAAGAGGCATGATCCAATTGATAAATAGAGCAATGAATCTGGTTAAGAAATATGTCCGTATGCATCAGAAATGGCTATGAACCTTGTTAAAAAAGATGTTCAGATACATTGCACAATTGCTGATTTTTTTGGCTATTAAAATGCAAGGAAATGGAGCCCGAAGCCCATTTTAATTATGGCCCATGGGGTATGGACGAATTTCTGCAACCATAGGCCATATTTTCACCCCCTCCACACCTATAAATAGGGTCTCAGTTGAGAGAAAGGGGAGAGAACTTCCAGACGAAGAAACGCTGCGAAAAGGCTCTGAAGAACTCCCAAAAGGCTCTGAACGATTCCGAAGAAGAGGAAGAGATCAAGCCACAAATTTTATTAAGAATATATGATTAATCCTTTGTGATTTCGTCCATTCTTGATAACATAAGTCCAAAAGTTGAAGAACGTTCGAAGATCTGAAGAACAAAGCTTGAAGATTCGAATATCTGAAGAACAATGCTTTGAATATTCGAAGATATGAAGAACGAATCTTTGAAGATTTGAAGATATTCATATGAAGTTTGAATCAAGATTCAATTGAAGATCAAGCCATATATCCCGGGAAGCCCTTTAACAGAAGATCAAGCCACATAACGGCCCTTTTGTTGAAGATCACGCTACTTGAAAACCGGAGGCCCTTCAAGTTGAATTCTGCATTCAAAAAGATTTGAAGATCCGAGGAACGAAGATTCGAAGATCTGAAGAACGCTCGAATGTTTGAAGGATTAGAGATTTAATTTTAGATTAATTATATTCATATCAAATTGCAAGTGAAGAATCAGAGGATTCATATTTAGAGATTGTACCCGATATTTTCATACATTATTATTTGCGATCAATTTTAAGTAAATACTTAAAATTTGTTTCACAACGACACCTGCCGTCATCCACACACTTTCTTCCCCAGCAATCTGTAAACTTGGACCCGTACTCTCGAATGTTCTAAAAAGCGCTAGACGCTAGTCGGACGTCAACACTCAGCACAGGGCCTAGGCTGTTAGACGGGTGCCTGCCGGAGACTAGTCAGAGACATATAAATTCTAATTTTGTCAATATTTTTTAATAAATATGGTTAGTAATGTTTTGTTTGTGTGTGTAAAAAAAATATGCATACAGATACACATTAACATGCATGAATGATAGAGTTATTACATTTAATAATATATTATACATACTCACTTAACTTCATTATGTAATAAATATTACTCCGTATTAAATAATAATAACACTTAATATTATATATAAACAGGTATAGTTTTTATCTTAATTTACAATTAGTAGCTTTCTTGATATGCATTGTTATAGTTAAAGGTACATATATCTCTTAGAATACTAAAATAAAAAAAAATTAAAATAAAATGCCCGATGAATCTAGACGCCTAGGCGGCCGATTAAATCCGGCAACTAGAGGTGCCCTAGGCGGTCGGCTAATTCACCTAGGCGCCAAATCAATTAGTCGGAGCGTCTGGACTAAAATTGGGGCCCTCGGTCATCGCCTAACGTTTAGACGGAGACTAGTCGGATGCCTAGAGCAATTTGTTTCACATATCCAACCCTCCACCTTTTCCTCTTCAAGTTGGGACCAACCATTTGTTACAACCCCCATCTTGTACTCTACCACTGGTGGCCGTAAGCCAGGATCCATATGGTCTCATCCTTCCTTCCGTATTGCCTACCATCAAATTGGGATAAAAAATTACGCATGGCCTATTATCTTACATAAGAAACAGAAATTGAACAATTTTTCATTGAAAATTTACCCAAAAGTCAATCCCACCCTCCTTTAATTTCAAACGTTTTTTCACTATCTTACCAATATCCAGCCTAATCCTAATACGCATAAAAGTTTTCCAAGTAACACAAATGAAACAATTAAATTTCCATTTTTTTGCAATTTCTACGGCTAGAAATCCTAATGATAACTTATGAGAACGTACCCAAAACTATGCCTTAGATAACATAACTATTAAGGATAAATCATCCTCATCCTCAAGTATACTCAATATAATGTTAAGATCAAGTCTTCAATGCTGCATCGGATTACAAATAAGTTGTTTTAATGTTTCTTTGATGACTTGTAATAAATAAGATGATGACACCTCATCATCTTATGAATGGATGGATTGGATTAGTTCATTAGTTAACAGTTAAAAGGTTATAAAACGAACTATTGTAATCGGTTGAGTAGCTTTTGGATGAATAAGAATACTCTCTTCTTCCTGAACTTCTTCTTCCCTATCTCACTTCTTCAGCTAATTCTTGTTATGATTCAGTAATCCTTTAGCTTAATCATAATAATTGGTATCAGAGCACATATACGACCACACTGATGGCAAAGATGAGTAATACAGATCATATTACTCAGCTCGAATTGGAATTTGCTCATATGCGAATGGAAAAAATGAACGAAGCTCAAAGAAATGACCTGGCTCGCATAACGGAACTGCAAGAGAAGCGATTTGAAGAAATCTTAGCATTCGTAAAAGGAATTAGTTCATCTTCGCATATTGAGCATGAAGTTAGGCCTCAAACTTCTGGAATACTCTCTACACCTGGGAAACATACATGTATTCAACTGGATTTTCCTCATTGTAATGGTGAAAATGCAAGAAGTTGGGTTACAAAATGTCAGCGCTATTTCTTGATTCATAATATGTCTGATTATGAAAAAATAGTGTTGGTGGGAATGTATGTTGAGGGAAATGTAAAACACTTTTTTTAATATCATAAGCAGCCCAATATTTTTTAAATGTCCACATCCAGAAAAATACATGGCAGGTCCAGAAAGGAAAGAGTAAAGAAAGAGAAAGGAAAGTCTTGGCATGCTTAGTTTGTAGCAGGAAGATTATACGGAGTAACAAATAATCTTGTGAAGATAGAGTTGTGGTTTATTATTATAAGCAAATATTTATTATCCGATGTCTTGCATGCTTCCTGACTTCTTTTGTGTTAGCCTTGACTCTTCCTCGGTAGCTGTGCTCATCTCTTAGGATCTCCATCAGGTTGAGTTCATTAGGATCCTTAACTGTTACATAGTGTCTTGAGATGAGCGCCCTTGCAGCAATGCGCAGCTTGTGAAGTAAGTCAGCGCATCTGGCAAGGGCCTGGCCATGTTTATCTGATTAGCGTGGCGCGCGGGTGCAGTTGCAAAGGACTCCAGTTTTTCTCGCGCCACTTCTCGATCCACCACTGCAGCCTTGTGGGAGGCATGCAACACCTTAAACTTGAGGAGCATGGTGTGCGACAGCGATTCCATCGGAAATGGAGCTGAATTAGCGGCGAGAATGGAGTTGAATTATCGCTATGGGGAAGATGCGCTCGAGACAGGAGAAGTAAACCAGCGAAAACTCAATGAGCTGGGATACTTTTGTAAACCTATTTCTTGACAGATTCTCTAGAGACAATGAGATAATTGGGGAATTTAACAAATTGAGGCAAAGAGGAGGAGTGGAGGTGTTGAAGATTATTTTATTGTGAATCAAGTTTGTCATTTCTCTTGTTTTTTTTTTGAAATCATTTCTCTTGTTTATTTAGACTTATCTTTATCTCTTATGATTTATAATAAATGTAATAAGTAGGCTAGAAAAGGAATTGGGACCAAATATGTTAGGTCCATATTCCTAGGTTAGGCCTATTTTCGGCAGATTGTCACCCGCGCCTATAAATACGCGCATAGGGTGTACAATTCGAAAAATCAGAAAATAGCCTTTTGCATAATTCACGCTTTCTCTGCTTAGTTTCTCGATAATAATATAAGAGAGATTTCGCTGTTCGATACATTGCATATCATTGTTTGAATCTCTACTTTTTACTTATCGATGAATCCATTCTGTAGCTGATTGATTATCATTCATACATTTTGGGACGAACAACTGGTATCAGAGCAGATTGAGTGAAGATCAAAACCGCGAAGAACTGCGAAGAAGCTCTGTTTTCAATTTTTTGATGTTTTAGCATTTTGGTCTCTGTAATCTTGTTTTTTATCCAATCGCTGTAAAAGTTATATTGCTAGAATTGCCTCTCAGAACCGATCAAGCAGTATATTTTCATTTTCGATTCCTGTAATTGTCAAATTTTAGATTTCTCGATATGGACATATCGAAAAACAGGTTTCTCGACATTGTAATAGGTTTTTCGAACTGAAACCTTTGAATGATGTTTCTCGACATACAGGTCTTTTCAGAAGAAGTTTTCGAATTGCAAAATTCAGAATTTTCTAAGTACAGGATCTCGAATTCAGGATTTTGATACCTAATTTCTTGAACTGATTTCTCGATATCAGTTTCTCGATACTTAGTTTTCGATAATTGATTTCTCGAATTGTGTTTTCGATATACTGGTTCTTGATACAGCTTCTCGATACACAGGTTCTCGACAATCAAGTTTTTCAAACTTGATTTCTCGAACTTGTTTCTCGGTAAGCAAGTTTCTCGAACTCTGTTTCTCGACATCAAGGTTCTCAAGTTTCTCGAACACTTCTCGACATCTTTGAAGTGTTTAGGCTTAAATTGCTTGCATTATAATCTAGTTGTTGAGAGGATGAAGATACTAGTCACCCATTGAATTCATAAATTTCTATCCCACCTGAATAAGTCAATTAAGAGAAGCCACATTGAGCCTGACCATTTTGTTCTTTACCCATTAATTGAGCTCCATAGCCAAATGGCCTATTTTCTTACCCTTGAATAATTCTGACAGAGTCTTGGTGTTTAGGGAACTAGGGGATTAATATGCTAAGTTTAGGAAGTTTTAGTAGGAGCCACTTTTGGCACTGTTCATATGCCTCAAATGGGGTAAGAGAGGTCACTTTTTAGGAATTTGATATTTCCGAGGATTGCATTGTACGCAGAGATTCACCTGTTTTAAATGAACTTTAATTGCTAATTTTCCTTGGTGAGGCCGAGATTAGAATTTGGTAATGTCTAGTAAAAATCTGAAAAATTGAAAAAATTAATTAATATAGTTAGACCTCTTACCTTGCGAAAAAGAGAATGTGGGACCCAGTCAAAAAGTGTAAGTATTTTGCACAATAAGATGAGACTTGTGGATCTTTCGAAAGATACGGCGTTCTTGTGCCAACATGACAAGGAAACCTAAACTGATTGAAATTGAACTTGAAGGCTTTTGCAAAATTTAGCATTAGTCCTTCGCGTTCTTCAAGTATACGTCAAAGCACCAATGTGCAACAACGGTTTAGCTTATTTGTACACCATGTCGGCTGCTTGCATATGTTTAAATGATTGTTCCAATATAGTGTCTTGCTGAACTCCTTGATCCTAAGAATATCCCCGGAATTTCTGAATGCATTGAGTCTTTTGTTAGGTTATTCCAAATTCTTTTACCATTCACCACCTTCACAAGTCCTTCTGATTAGTAGCTAGTTTATTAGTGTATGATGTCATCACTTTGAGGATGTTGTGATTAATTTTGTCATTAATTTTAGCCAGAGTACAAAGATGTAGTTTAGGGAAGAATTTTCTTGGTTTAGTATGTCTGTTCTATGAGTATCCCTTTAACTACTTGTGCATGCTGATAATTTTAATGTCGCGTGGTGATTATCGTAAGTGTGGGGGAATATGATAAGTCCGTATTTAGACACACATTTGATGCGTGATGAGATCGGATTTTGATGCTTTTCCTAACTTTAAGGTGTCATAAACCTAAATTTTAGCTCAAGTCGTGTTTTACTGGGTGTTGGTTCGAGTTTGGTTTTTTTGGAGTCAAAATCAGGGAGATTGAGCCCGACACCGGCGCTTGAGAAGCAATCGGGACGAGTTAATTAAGAAGCATTCGAGAGTGATTTGAGAGCTTTGGAGGTCACCAGGAGGTTGATAATGATGATTTGATGACAAAAGAGCTTTATGATCGACCACGAAAGCATTCAGGAGCGTTTAGAGTAAGAAACGAAAGAAAACAGTGAAGAAAAGGCCAGGCACGCCGTGCGTGCGTGGTAGAATGCCCCAGGTCACGGAAGCAGCCGGGCATGCCGTGATCGGAAGAACGAATACGAGGGTTACCCACTGAAGGTCGAGTACGTTGTGCGTGCCAGGGAGGCTCGACAGTTTTTACATGTTTTTTCTCCGAAGGCACTGACGCCAGGCACGCCGTGCCTGGGTGCCGTGCCTACGTGGGAAATTCCCAGTTTGAGCTGCATTCTTCTGTTTTCTATAAATAAGACCTCTATTTCCCCGTTTGAGGGTTACGAAATTTAGAGAGAGGCCTAGGGACGAATTTCTACGGGTTTTTTCGCTTTATTCTTCAAGACCTTGGGATTATTTGTAAGTTCCTACTTTTTAATTAGAGAAAAGGGTCAAATAAGGCCTCCTACTATTACGGAATCGTCACATAAGGTCATGCACTCAATATAGTGTCATATAAATACGCCTACTTATAAAGTATTTCAGCCCGATTTTAGCTTATGTGTCGTTATTTTTGCTTTGTATTTAAGCCAATCGTGACCAAATATTTCACGTCGGCCTTATAATCTATTTCAAAAAGAAAGTCAAACGTATGCTAAAATCGAAATTATGAGGTTGTCAACAGGTCATTTTGACTCATCCGATTGCTTTTTATAAGTAGACGTGTTTATATGACACTCTATTGAGTACATGACCTTATGTGACGGTTCCGTAACAGTAGAGGGTCTTATTTGACTCTTTTCCCTTTTAATTAATGACAATTAATTCTTTTTATCCCAATTTTGTTGATTCTTCAATTATGAATTGTGAGTAGTTTTAATTAGGGATTTCGGATTGATGAAGGGGTTAATCATGATGTATGGCTAAATTCATGATGGATTAAGTGTATGAATGTTGTTTATTTGTGTATGAATGATTTAATTGATATCTCTTGTAACCTAGATCGGCCGCTAGAATTAAAATTGCATTTAGAATGCATTAAGAGAGATCTGATTGATTCTAGGATACGTTCACACACACTTAATCGTTCGCTAAGAGATTAGTGACGATTAAGGGGTCGTACGCTTGCTCGTTTTGACAATTATTTAGAATCTTTTCGTATGAGAGCGGTGTTCCAGAGGCAAGGTAATGTCTTAACTAATTGGATTAGTTTTTTAACATGCCAGATGAGGAGCTTTACAGATTTATAGTCACACTATGGAGCATCTGCAAAGCCCAAAATGATGTAGTTTGGAAGAATATCATGTTCAGTTGGACGCGAATACTGATGGTGAGTGATTCAATGTTATAAGGTTGGCTGAAAGGCTTAGAATTAAGGACGGTAGTAAGAGGCCGGGCGGCAACTGTTATTGTTGATGGGGTTTGGCAAGAGCCGGTCAGGGGAGAAATCAGAGTCAATGTGGATGCTGCTTTGGACAATAGACGAGGAAGAAGAGCTTGGGGCTAGGTGACTTGGGGTCATTCAAGAAACTTTGTTGGAATGCAAGCTGGAATGCAACATTGCCTAGAGCTTTGGGACTTGGACGGTTCTACATTGGGTACACCAACAAAACTGTAGTAGGCCGGGCGAAGGTTGAAATAGCCTCGTCTCAATTGTAGTGTCAAGGATACTACGAGAGGAGTGCAATTTATATTGGGATGTTATTATTGATGATATTTGATACATTTTGCTTAATCAAGCGGGTATTGAAGTCCAATTCAGTAGGAGATAATCGGCCAACATGGCATATCACAAGCTTGTTATCGATGTCCTGGATAAGGCGGACGGGAGAAAATTTTACTTTTCTAGCTGAAATTGCATTTCTTACAAGTTGGTATATTGTACTTTAATTGAATAGAAATTGTTTAATAAAGGAGTAAACATAAACATAATTGCACATATAGGAGTAAAACTTAAAACTTTCTTCAATAGGA
The DNA here is from genome assembly GCA_945859915.1 of Cuscuta epithymum. Classification (NCBI taxonomy): domain Eukaryota; kingdom Viridiplantae; phylum Streptophyta; class Magnoliopsida; order Solanales; family Convolvulaceae; genus Cuscuta; species Cuscuta epithymum. Next base: position 148,951 of record CAMAPF010000210.1, on the reverse strand, counting down.
GTAAACATTAATTTTCTACCCTTAATACTAAAATATGACTTATTTGATCCTATTAAAATTTAACAAAAATCTAAAATATTTTAAAAAAAATCAATTTTTTTTAAATAAAAACTCTAAAAATAAATACAAAATAGATAAACAACATTAAAAAATATAAAACATTATGCAGTCCTTTCCCACAGCCTCAGCCATCACCTAGCAATGACACCTTCGATTGGCAAAAAAATGTCATTGTATGTAAAAACTTCCATTTTTCTTTGAAAATGTCATAAAGATGCCATATTTTCTTGAAAGCTGCCATCATGATGACATTTCAGACAAATGTTGGAATTGTTTTCGGTGGTCGGAGTTGGTGGTGTTGGGAGGTTGCTGAGACGGCGACAGATGCCTACATTTTTTTTTTATATTTTTAATTTTTTAATTTATTTATTTCATTTTTTAGTTTTTTATTTAATATTTTTTATTTTATTTTATTTTATTTTAGTAATTTTATTTAATACGGAGGATATTTTGTTTAATATTTTTTTGTTTTTTTATAATTTTATTATAAATTAATTAATGTTATTTCTTTTAGGGAGATTTACCTAAATGAGAGTGATTATATTCTTAATTGCCAAAATAGGATTAAAGTATAAAAATTCCCAAAATAGGAGTTATTATTTGTAGCCTCACAAAATACCCCCAGAAGCTTGACAAACGGACTCCCACCGACAAAGAGCATGACCAGCTGCCTCCAGACACCTGCGGCCGCCTCCAGCCACCGTCGGCCGCCTCCGTCCACCGCCGGTCTCGGATGCCGTCTTCAGCCGCCGCAACCTCAAAACTAGCCGCTGTTGCAGATCTGTTGACCGCCGTCGTAGATCTGGCCGCCATCTTCCTAGATCGAAGCAGATCTGGCCTCTGTTGACCATCGACCGCCGACCCTGCAGATCCAGCCGCCGATCCGGCTGCTGCTACCACAGATCCGACGGACGCCACCACTGATGCCAAAATTTTGAATAGAATGCCAACATAAATCGAAATTTCCATTTTAATGGCATTTTGTAAGAAAAATACGAAATTTTTAAAGAGTAAAAATGCCAATATTATGGCATTTTTAAAAAATTTGGAAATTTTAACAACCTAATTGAAAACCCCGTTTGCATCCTTCAAGAGCAATTAAAAATTCCAAATGAGAAGAGAGAAAAAGAACTCGGAGCCTAACATCACCACTACACCAGATCGAGACGGGATATTTGAAGAAACAGAGGAGTAAGAGGAAGAGGAGATCTGGTGGTTGCTGCCGCCGCTAGTCGGTGCACGTTGCTGCTTCCGCCGGGGCTTGCTGCTGCTCGTGGTTGAGGCCAAGCAATCTGCTGCGCACAAAGATGCGGCCAGGTTGAATTGAGATCGATGTGCAAATAAAATGACAGGTAGGGTGTGAGATGGGTTTAAATGATTAGGGGTAAAATTGGAAGAAAAGTCCTATTTGGGGAATAAAATTATACTACTCCTATTTTGGAATTTCAGCATTAATTTAGTCCTATTTGGGGCTATTTTCCCTTTCTTTTATGTTTTAATATCTTTTATGTTTTAATTCTTAATGAAAGTTGTTGGGGCTTGGGGTATACTTGTCCAAACACTAAAATTACTCCTATTCAAAACATTATATTCCTATTTTTGTATTTTGCCTATATTTTACTCCTATTTGGGGAATTCACTCTTAATTTAATATAGTTTGGCGCTTTACTTAAAAAAAAAATATGGTTAATGAAGGTATAATAAGCTATGGCCGTATGGGTCCATCTTTTTCATTTATTCCTCTCTAGAAATTGCCATAATTGGAGTAAAAAATGTTTGAGAATTCCATAATATGAGTGCTAGATTTTTATTCCCTAAATATGAGTAGTTATTGTCAAATTTTGAATATACTCACTTTTGACAGTATACTACCATGTTTAAAGCCTGATAGTACAAACTAGAAAAAAAATCAGTATTTCAATAATACTCATTTATTTAAAGAAGAAAAACACAATGGTCATATTTTGAAATTTTCAAACATTTTCACTTCTATTTCGGAAATTTTCTCTTTTTTTTTACATGTTTCCATACCAAGTTTTTAAATTGTGTTGCGGCCGCAATATTGCGGTTGCGCCGCCCTCTGCAACCGCATCAGGCTGCTACACAGCTGTTTTTCCAAATCGCCGATGTAAGCTGCAACATAGCCACGACAGAACCAAGACAGGACCGCGACGGCGCCGCATCGGTCCGCATCACACTGCATCCGGCTGCGACCGGCCGCAACGGCACCACATCCTGCTCTGGAGACCTATCTTCTTATACTCTGTTTTACTTGAAATGCCGCCGGTGAAGTCTGGAACGATGAAAAGATGAGTTGGTCTTTTCTTAAAGCTACTCCGTATTCTCCATAATACCGTTTTCACTTACCCAAGCTAAAGTCTACTCCTTTGATTTAGCATGTGTCTTTGTAAGTTAGTAACGATTTGCTTAGTTGTTTAGTATTTTATTATGGTAGATTCTATGGTACCCATAAGGTATTATGCATTTATCCACATAGATCCATGCGAATGTCGCAATTAAATTATTTAAATCTAAATTAAAAATGATAAAGTGATGTGGTCCAATCAAATGAATGGTAAGTACGGTATCCCATTTTTCAAAAGGGTATCGGAGTTGTCACCTTTTATTATTTCATTTATTTTACTACCTCCGTAATTGATATTTCTTCCCATTTGAAAGTAGGTGAGATTAAGAATAGTGAAAGGAGATATAAATTATTGAGGGTATGATGAGAGATAATGAAATAATGTGCTGGAATGAAGGATAAATCCAAAAAAGTAATTCTAATAGTGTATTATTTTAAAATTATTGAGGGTATGATGAGAATATTTAGAAATGAGAAGATATGAATGCATGTTATGGCTAAAAAGGGAAAGTGAGAAGATAATAATGTTACTGAGGGAGTAGTATTTAGTTATTGGGAAAACTATCAAATAAGCCCCCGTACTATACCGAAAAAGTCGATTAAGTCCTCGAACTATTAAAAAACGTTCAATTAAGCCCTTTCGGTCGGTAAGTAACCGATTTCCCGGTTAAATGTAACCCGTTTCTCGGCAGCCGGCGTTGTTGGGGTTCGAGCACGTCGTCGCCGTCGTCGCCATTTAACCGGGAAACCGGTTACTGACCGACCAAAAGGGCTTAATTGAACGTTTTTTAATAGTTCGAGGACTTAATTGAGTGTTTGTAAAGTACGAGGGCCTAATCGACTTTTTCAGCATAGTACGTGGGCTTGTTTGATAGTTTTCCCTTAGTTATTTACTCATTTATCTAGCTACAAAGTTTATTTATAAACAAACTTTGGGGGTGTTTGGATCTGATTCTCAAAACTGATTCTGCTCCTTCATGGAGCAGAAGCAGAAGCTGGAGTGTTTGGGTGAAATTACAGAAGCACTTTTGGAGCTCTAATTTATTCTCAGAATCAATTCTTTTAGCAGCTAGGGGGTACCAGCTTCTGAAAATTGATTCTGATTCTGCTTCTGCTTTTAAAAAAGAAGCAGAAACAGAATCAGTTCCAAATGGAAAAACTGTTGTTACACATTTTTTGTACACACACTTACACACTCGTGTCTGTGAAGTGTTATTTTTGTCTGTATACAGACACAACGCATTTGAAGTGTCTGTGAAATAAGTTATGTGTGTATACAGACAAAACAAAACACTTCACAGACACGAGTGTGTAAGTGTGTGTACAAAAATATGTACCCCAATTTATACGTGTAATTTATACTCCTTACATCCTAATTTGTTTTGCAAAGTCAACATTTTTTGTCAACCAATAATAAAAGTCAATCATCCCTATGGATAATTAATTCAATTTTTAATAATTAAAATTTACATATTCATAAACTACATTAAAATCTCTTCAAAGTTGTAAATTCCAAATTAGAATATAATTAAAAATTGACATCCTAATTAAGTGAATAAAACGAAACTCTTTGATCAAGAAAAGCCAGATTTTCAAATCAATTTGAGATGAAGGTAGTACTAATGATCATATAGTACTTCTTATTTACTTTGTGCAATAAACTTAACTACTATATACTTCACATTTGTTAAAGAATGTAAGAAAACCATCATACCCTATTTTCAACGCTAATGATACCGGTGGGCGTAGCTCAACTGGTAGTGAGGGAGTGCCACAAGGGTTAGGTCTCAGGTTCGAATCCCGGCAACTACGATGAGGGGTTACTATGCTGAAAAATGCATAGGGCCTCTGTAAGTACCGGGGACAGAGCTCCACTCTCTATCTGTCAGATTGTGATTATAGTCCAATTTACATCCTCCCATCGTGCCGTCCGGTCGGTGTTGGGGGGCCCTCAGGGATGGGGTGTCATCCTTTTTTTTCAACGCTAATGATAAACTTAACTACTTAATAATTAATTAACAACTGTGTATTTGTTAAAGAATGCAAAAACCATCATACCCTATTTTCAACTGTGTATTTGTTAAAGAATGCAAAAACATCATAATATTACCATTATGTGCGAACTTAAAAATATTTCACGCCGCAGCAGCCGTAATACGCATCCCAGCGGCCGCATTAGTCGCAACCACAGTGACCGCAACCGCAATTTAAAAGCATGTCCCATACTATAAAGGGGATAGGGGTTGACTCCAAAAATGTTTCACTTGCGTCGAGCTTCTAATTTGAAAGAAACCATTCACTAGTAGCAGTAGCAGAAGTTATTAGGCACACCAAATATCAGCATATAATACGGAGTACTTCTTTACCCATAGCTAGCCAACTAGGCCCCCCTCTAATTTTTAACGACAACCAAAAGTATATATACACTACGTATAAACGAAATCAACTCAAGCGGGAGTTCACTAAAAAAACAAATCTAGACATTCATGAGATATAACATTCGTCCCATTTTATGTGTTCTACTTTTATTTAGTACAATTATTAATGAATTTGTTGAAAAAATAAATTGAAATGTTACGTTGTTGATCACATATTTCTTTTCAAAATGGGAAATGGGACACTTATTTTGGGACAACAAAAAAAGAAAAGTTGAACATGTAAAATGGGACGGAGGGAGTAAATAATTTACAGAAATACTTGATTTACACGTTTTGTACACATTCCAAAAATCTACATTTCTTTAGATTAATTGTTTGTGATACCGACAAAATGCACTGAGACGTCTACAAAAGTATAGGAATGGCTTTTTCCAAGAAATAACAAGAAATTTAAAGATGGACTTTGAGCTTGACGTGCCATCTTATTTGTTTTCTGCGAGACAAATAATTAAACCTACTACCCTTACCTACTCTCCTCCCCCTTCTTCCACTATCATTCATCAGGTGACCAGAAATGAAAGTTTAGTTTTTTTGTTGTTTGTTCTTTAACTTTCTGGTCCATATATTACCCACATGCATGATATGCGTGCGTACAATCAAACTTGTTTAATTTAATCGTCAGTTTTCTGATGCGGTCGGGTTCGTTTGCTCTAACTTTGTTTTTGTTTTTTTAAGGATTTGGTTGTGTTTGTTTTCATTTTTAACTGTATACAGATTTTGCTGTCTAGCTGGGGTTGTTTTCGATCTGTTGCTGTTGGGAATTATTGGGAAAAGTCTTTTAGTTTACACATCTTCTCTCCATATATATAATAAGCTAGCTGCACAGGTTGTTGAATTAAGTGGGTTTTTATATCCACCCTAAGCTAAGTTTAGGGTTTTCATCTCTCTTCTGATCTGATCCTGGAGTGTTGGAGATAGCCAGGATAGATTGGAAGTATGGATTCGTAGAAATTCTTCTTCCAATAGTTTAACACCTTTTCATGTTAGTCCAAAAGTTGCTTCCTGGTCTTGCTAGCTCCGGCCTTCAGTCCAAATTAGGGTAAATGAATAGTTCAATACTCTATCTATCCATTCCACTCTACTCTTCTTATTTAAATTCTTTCACAATTTTTCCATAAAATTATTTTACAGTTACAAATTTGAAAATGTATTGTTTGATGCAACTATTGTACGATAAATCGTTAGACGGATCGTAAACATATATTTTTGCACTTCTGTTTCATAACTTAGGTGTTCACACGAACATCTAAGAACGAGTGGATCGATCGAGATCTTTATATATTGGTTTATTATTTTATATCAATTGATCGGACGAATACTTCAACATAACATGAAGTTTCATAATGAGATCAAGCTTGTATGTGTTTTTTCATTTTGTAGATCTTAGGTGGTGTTGCCGAAAAGGATGGATTCGATCAGCTTTGGTTTCGAAGAAAGAGGGTTTATGTTTTCGGAAAGCGGTTTTGAATTACTACCAAATGATACCACCTTCACAAGGAGCACAAAGGCATTTTACCAAATGGGTGAAAATGTGAATGGTCATAATCATCATCATCATGAAACCAATGAAGTTGAAGAGTTCATGGACTTCGGTTTAGGCGATATGCTTCAAAAGTCACCACCACTTCGAAGTGTATGTGATGATCCATGCTTGTTTAGGGTTTCAAGCGGTGAGGAGATCGACAATAATAATAACAATAATAATAATGACAATGGTGATGAGATATTATTATCTACATTACCTGGCACTATTATTATACCAGATCCAAATCATCCAACAGTATCAGATGATATAGATGCATGGCGGCTTCAAGTGCCGTTCGGTTTGGTATCAGATCATCAAGATCAAACCCCACTGTTTCCAGTTTCAGGTTATGAATCTGATCACACAGCTCCAATCTTCCAAGTGGGACATGATTGTGATAAGGGATTCTTATTAGGGGATAATAATAATTTCAAGAAAGTGAAAAGTCTTCATCAACGGTCAAAGGATAGTTCATCAATGGAAGCTGCTACTGATGAAGAGACTTCTGTGGTAGTGAAAAAGCCAAGGATCAGTACAAGTTATACTAATTCCCAGCAGCAAACTTCTATTGGAATTGTGTGCCAAGTTCATGGTTGCTTCCGGGACCTGAGCTCATCAAAAGAGTATCACAAGAGGCATAGGGTTTGTGATGAGCACTCTAAGACTGCAAAAGTGATAGTTGATGGCATTGAACAACGGTTTTGTCAGCAATGTAGCAGGTATATATGTGTGATATTCATTCTCCCTCCTATATTTGTTCGCCATTTTCTTGCTATTATATATCTTAATCAATGTGTTATACGTAGTACTTAATTTGATCATAATTATCATAGATAACCCTAAATTATAATCTTTGAGTGTTTTTAACAAATCAGTATCATAGATAGTATACTTCGTACTAAACCCTAAATTATCAATGTAGTATACACCCTTTTATTATACAAATATATACTACACACTATATGTCGAAGTTTAACATCTGTGAGAAAATAACTGATTTACTCATGTAATATATGCATGCGTCTATTGTTAGTACTGTATTTTTAGGAGAAATTCTCGAAATTAAATAGGAATAAAAATTATACTCCGTTCCAAACAATATTTCCCACTTTGACTTGAAACGCTTATTAAGAAATTAAAGTGAAAATAAAATGGAAATGCATAGTTGTGGTTCAGTAAAAAAAAGAAAATGAATGTTGAACACACAAAACTTTCCAAAAATGGTAAGAGAAGAATTTTTGGGACATCCCAGTAGTAAGTTAGAAAAATTTTATGGGACGAAGAAAGTATAAAATTACAATTAAAGGTAGAAAGTACTATATAGTACTCCCTCAGTCCCAAATTGTATGATACATTTACTATTCACTTGGTCAACACAAATCACTTTTAATCTTTTATTTTATATATCAAAAGTTTATGAAATTTGAATTATTTTTTGCAGGTTTTGTAGCGGTTTTAATGTAGTTTCTGAATATGTAAATTTTATTTTCTAAAAATAATTTGAGTGTTGACAGGGATCAATTTGCTTTATCGTCAGTCAAACATCGTAAACCGTAATGTATCTTACAAATTGGGACGGAGGGAGTATATATATACGTAGTATAAGTTTTCCTTGAATTGGATTAACTTAATTACTACCATCGTTAAATTGTACTCCATGTTTCAGCATCAAGAAGCACTAATGTGACATTATTAATATCATAATTGACAAAATATTTTTTAAGTATGATAGTAATTACTTACATTTAGATAATGAAAGTTGAATGCTCCTATTTTGAATTTCGGCGTCATTTCCACTCCTATTAAGAATAATTCTTTATTTTTAGTCGAATGCGTATTATTGCTCTTACTAATAAATGATTCCACATTATCAAACGCTTTGTGGTTCGATGACATCACTGTGACACTCTCAAAATGGAAATCAGAGATTCGAAATTCATCACAGTCAAAGACGTTGGCATTATTTAACAGAACAAATACTATTGTGAGAAAAAGAAAGTACAATCAAAAACATTATTACAAAAATAAAGAAATGTATCCACGCAGGGGCGGAGCCAGAAAAATGGCTCAGGGGTCAAAACTCAACCTATATATAGAATGAAAATGTTAGATCGTTTTTAAATCATGTCTAATTTGAATATTTCATATGTAGTTTAGATAAATAGACACTCGTAGCAAAAAAAATAGATTGTCTTTGCTCTATTTTTGAGTCATGTCATGCAAGCAGGGGCGGAGCCAGAAAAATGGCTCAGGGGGGTCAAAACTCCACCTATATATAGAATGAAAATGTTAGATCGTTTTTAAATCATGTCTAATTTGAATATTTCATATGTAGTTTAGATAAATAGACACTCGTAGCAAAAATAATAGATTGTCTTTGCTCTATTTCTGAGTCATGTCATGCAAGTATTGAGTGGATTATACCCTAATTTTAACATTTGGAAAATTAATCTATAATATGCATCAAATTTTGCTAATTTTACGTTTAGATAGTGCTGATTTTGCAGAAGTCGTAACTTTTTACTTGTAATGAGTTACGAGGGCCATAATATATCAAATCGAAGATATTTCAGACCTCTATACTCTTAAATGTTCAGCGGGGTCGGCTGACCACCTTGACTCCCCTTGGCTCCGCCCCTGTATCCACGTTAAAGACGACTATTTTACTAAAATGTACGGAGTACTATATCTAGCGGAAAACTCATGTCAATGGCATGCGCGCAGCTTAATTACTCGACTTTGTTTTCTTGATAATAGTACATTTCAGAGGATTTTAATTACGCGCAGCGTTTTTTTTTTTTTTTTGGAGCTAGGTGGGGGCGGAGAGGCAACTAGGCAAGCGCCTCCGCTTCGGGCCAAAAAAATTAATACTACTACTTATAATATATTCAATGTCCCCTTCTTATAAATATTATTTAAGAACAATTTTAGATTAAGTGTTAGAATAAAAGGCAACTACTTTTCGATAACGCTTCTCTAGGAATAGAAGAACTGACTGCAGCATACCACACTCATTGAATGCAGGTGTATATTGTTTCAGTAATTTAATAGAATACAAGTTGTCTTTTGGGGGGTTAAAGTGAGCAAAAAAGTATTGAGATTGACAAATATGTTGTCACATTTCCTGCAACAAAAAGATCAAAACATTCTCAAGGTTGTGTTGGATTCTCTCCTTAATTTAGATGTGTAGTGGTGTACAAAAAATTCTAGAGAAACTTTGATGAGATTAGTATAGAGAAACTTCCTATTTATATGAGAACGTTGAGGAGGGCTCTTGAGTGAGTCAAAGTGAGAGTCTGGAGAGGAGAGTGAGAGCCTTCTTGTGAGAGAGGAAATCTCAAACATATCGTTAGATCAGTGTAAGCCAGTGAAAAGCTTTCTTGAGGGTGGGAGGAGACACTTCATAAGACTTCTCATAAGTGTACTTGATCGAGTTAAGTAGAGTTAATTAGTCTCACATACAAAGAGTGAGTGAGGGTAACACAAAGTGACATTGTCAGCTTCACTCTTTAATTTGTAATATAAGTGTCTGGATGAGTGTAAAGAGTCTATAAGGTGGTGATCTTGAAAAAGATCGGGGGTCGTGTTTTTCTAACATGATGTAATTGTACAACATTTTGAAAAAATGAAACTCGTATTTATGATATATATGATTGATCTACCTAGATCATAGATATGAGTAAAGCAGGTATTTAATGAACTAATTTACCTAATATACTACGCTTTTATTGTTTTTATTATATTTTGAGTAAAATACACAATATTTTTAACCTCCAGTACGCCCCTCCTTCGAAAAATCTCTGGCGCCGCCACTATTTGCAAGCAAGTAATTGCATATATATGACTAGTAATTGGAACAAACATAAGTGACGTAACTAAGGGGTGTTTGCGGGGTTGGTTCTACTTTTTTTTTATATCTTGGGGTTGGTTCTACTTTTTTTTTTTTTGATCGTTTGGGGTTGGTTCTACTTAAAAAGTGATTTTATTTAAATAATATGGTTAATAGTAAAAATTGGTATGCAGTTGCGTTTGAAAAAATGGTTTTAAAAAAGTAAAAATTGATAGTAATTGATATATATAAAGAAGTAGTTTTTATATAATAGGAAAAGTGAAAAGTAGTGCACTCTGATTTTTCACATGTTTCACTTTTTAGTTTTGAAGTGCACATTTTAAGGCTAAGGGTACATTTGGTACAACTAGCTGAAAATAAACTTTTATAAACTTTTTGGTAGATGTTAGCTTTTAGTGACTGAAAAGATTTTAAAAGATAGAGGTCGTATAAAAGTTCTTAAAAACTGCCAACATTCAAGTAGAAGCTTTTTTAGACTTTTTAAATAGTACAAAAGCTAGAAGTAAGAAACTATTTCTTACTAAACATGCACTAAGTCTGGCAGCAGTAACAAGGTCATCATTGGTCGACCATGGAGGACACTGTTTTGCCCAAAAAATATCCCCGGAAAATATGTTCCGACGATCCCAATGACATGTTTCACAGCGGCACTGACATCCGAAAGTGACATAAAAATCTGGTAGTGACATGAAAAACTGCAGTGACATAAATTTTCGCAGTGATATCATATTTTTCCAAATATATGACATTATTGATCACATTTTTATCAATATTTAAAAGCAGTCACATTTTTTATCAATATTTAGTAATATTTAGAGCCCGTTTGGTAACGTTGAAATCAGCTTAATCGGCCGATTCTGCTGAAATTTCTAAGTTCTGACTGGTGTGGTTGTATTGGCTGATTTTGCTGATTTATGAATAAATTACATTTAAAATATATTTTATTAATAAAATAAATAAAAAATATATTAAAAATAGCTAAAACGGTCATCTATAGTAACTTCATCCAATACAGCCATAAAAGTAACTTCAACCTTACTTTTTCTTATTACTCCCTCCGTCTCGAGTTGTAAGACACTTTACGGTTTACGATGTTTAACCAACGATAAAGCAAACAGATCTCTGTCTGCACTCAAATTATTTAAAAAAAAAGCATTATATATTCAGAAACTACATTAAAAGTTTTTCAAAGTCACAAAACCAGAATCAAATTTGATAAAATTTTAAAATATAAAGTAAGAGATTTACTTCTTCAAAAAAAAGTAAAAGATTTAGAGTGATTTGTGTTGATCAAGTGAATAAGAAAAGTATCTCACAAAATGGAACCGGAAGAGTGTTACACAATTTAACGCGCCAGATCAAAAATTACGCATGAAATTGGCTAATAAGCATAAAAATAGATGTATTAAAGTAAAACCCCAATTAAAAAGCTCCCAAAAATTATTCGTTGGGCGCAGAGGTAACCCCACATTATTGGAAAGTGAGCTAGTGAATGTTGTGGGTTGGGGTTGATGAGGTTTGGCCGTTTGGGTTACCAAATATGGTCCTGCCCTATGATAGCACAATTGGGCCTAGAAAACTAATAATGGAGAAGCAACAATTCTAAAATACTCCCTCCATATTTAATTTAGTTCTATTTTTGAACTTTGTTCATGTTTTGGTCATATATTAGGCAATTTCTATTGATAGTACAGTTCAAATGAAAACAACTTCAATTACAACTACTGAACTGCTACGTATATCTCAAATGACTTGCCTAAGATTGTACAGGTTTCATTTGCTGCCAGAATTTGATGATGATAAACGAAGTTGTCGTAAGAGCCTTGCAGGGCACAATGAACGGAGACGAAAGCCTCAGTATGAAAGTCCCCATGGTACGCAATTGCTCTAAACTTCTCATTAATAGTTACTAGGTAGTATATAATAATGTTTTTTATACGATTTAGACGAAATTTGGGATTGAAATTGCGAGTTGGAAAAAATACTCTTATAAAGTAAAGGGGGTCAGTAAGAAGTGTGCTTTAGAATGCTACTACGTATAATTGTTTGACATTTTAAGTGTTCTCAAATAATGGTACGTTTGTTCTTAAATTGTGTTTTTATTTTCTAAATAAGAGTAGTATTGTCATATTTGAAAAATGATGTCACTTATGACGGTATATTGTCATATTTAAAGTCTCACAATGTTAAATATGATAGTAAACTTTTTAGTATAACATCAATAAACTCCAATAAAGGGAGCGACATATACTCCTATTATAAAATTTTATACTAGTATTGTTTTACTTCTATTCCGAAAATTTTCTCTAAATAAAATTACAATTTGTTATTATATTGTATAGATATTGAAAGAAGGGTTGAACTTGGGGTACACATTTTTGTGTGTGTACATACTTTTACACATGTGTGTGTAGGTTTTTTGTTTATACAAACAAAAAAAAATCTATACACACATGTGTAAAAGTGTGTACACAAAAACGCGTGTACCTTTAAAATTTTTCTAAGTAACATACCAGTCTAGTTTGTTCCTATATAGATACTCCGCATGTGGCCTTACTTCCAGGGGCGGCCCTAGGGTGCGTGCAACAGGGGCGACCGCCCTAGGCCCAAGAAAACAGTGAGTCAAAATAGGCCCAAAAATATTTCTTTGTATGTAGTGTGAGTAAGCTTCTTTCTTTATTCTTTAAGCTCAATTAATTGATTCAAGGTTTAATTTTGAAAATAAATGTAAAGTGGCATGCCTCTCTTAATTCCATTCGAAATTCCAAGTTTTATAATCCTTTTAATTACAAAATTACCAAGTTATGTTAGACCTCAAAAGTCCAAAACTCCCAATTTGCAAAGCCCATCCAAATTGATTTGTTGTTTCCCAATTCCAATATCAAAAAGAGTAAAGAACGCTGTAAAGTGGTGAGTGCCTCGGCGGTTTGTTAAGAATTGAAGTCGATCAATCGAGGAGCCCAAACGGCGGTCGGTGGAAAAAAAAAACTTCTTCTTTCAAGGCTTCAAACTAGTCATGGACCCGGGTCGGGTCGGGCCTCGGGTTTTTTTGGAGGAGGCCCGGGACCGGCCCGGGTAGCCACCGGGCCGGGCCTCGAGTCAATTTTTTTCCATTTCCTAATTATCCCCCCCCCCAAACCACCCCAAATGGCCCAAAATACCCAGCCCAACCCGAAAAGATAAAAAAAAATGAAAAAAAAGCCCGGAACCGGGCCCGAACCGGCCGGGCTGGTTCGGCTTTTGGGTGACCCGAGCCCGCACCGTGAACCTCCCGGGCCGGGCCTACCCGGACCGGTCACTGGCCGGGCCACCAGGCCGGTTCAGCACAGTACCGGTCCCGGGCCGGTTCCGGGTCGGGCCACCCGGCCCGAGTCCAAGACTGCTTCAAACAATCCATCCGTGATCAATAAACTATTCTTGATAAAAATTGGTGAATCAGGTTGGGATAAAGAGATAAAGAGAAAGAGATTAGAAAAGATAGGGTTAGGTTAGCAGGGATGAATGGAAAATTTAGCCTTTGTTAAGAAATTGAATCTTGAAAATTTCGTGAGTAACGTTATTAAGTAATGTTTTTCTTTTTATATGATACTTGTGTTGTTACTTGTCACCAAATATGTAATTTAAATAATAATAATAAAGTGTGTTTCGTTTTTATTTAATGACCTTCATTAGATAATTTTATTATAACTATTATTTTAAATAAATATAATTTATTATTTGTCTTGAATATAAGCCCGAAATATTATCCTGCCCATAGGCCCGAAAATAGACAGGACTGGCCCTGCTTACTTGTTTGGTCGAGTTTAGTCTAATTTAGTTTGGTTTTATTCAATATTATTATTGCATCTGGCATGGCCTAACTTGGTTAGTATGTTTTGCTTGGGTCTTGTTTGAGACTTAATTACTTAAATGAGCATATCATACTTCAATAAAAGATAAACATTCATAATCCAATAACCCAAATATGAATAATGTATCAAATATCAAATCAAGTTGTCACCATCAAACAATAATGTCATCCCTACTTTAAAAGTTTAAGGCAGGTCATCCTGGACATTTAATTGGCATATTAATTGCACGACTAAAAAATACTACATATTAGTTAAAATGTTATATCAAGCAGCATAAAAATGTCATCTTGATTGTCAAATAAAGCGAATGTATAAAGATATGCCATCCCAATTGCAACACGAGAACTAATATGCATGCGAGTATGTTAGATATTTTCTTTGTTCTTTAATTCTTGCAACATTGTGATTTTTGCATTATTCACGGGTCTTACTTTGACCACAATTTTCTACTAATATACACAATCAAATTATTACGTATAAAATGTTATTGAATTTCCTAAACATCAACTTTTTATAATGTTTACTAATACATAATTAAATATAATTACAGTCAAAGTTGTGCGTTGACAAACGTGAAAGTCAAATTGTTGCAAAAATTAGAGAAAAGATGATAGTATTACACAAATGAGACAACTCTAAATATATAGGAGCATATTAATCATTACATGGGAATAAAATATAGACACTCCTCTTGTGCTACTATGGCTAGGTTTGAGTCATATCTAGAGCAATTTCTTTTTATGGAGTATTATATTGTCTTATCTGTATTTATTCATAGAACATTAGAACTACTTTTTCATATGTATGTATATATGTGGGTTGTAGCTATGACAGGTCAAAGGTTCTTTGGCATGAATGCACAGTCAACGCCCTATTTCTTACCGGAACTGCTTCCTGTCAATTACTTTGGTCAAGAAAACTATGAATTAGAGAGCAATGGTAAACCAATGAAGAAATCGGAAGAGAAGCACATTTCTTTCTCCACTTTAGAACTGCCACAATCGGCAGGGCATTTATTTGCCAAGAACCTCCCTAATCTACATGGTAAGAAGATAAAAAAAAGGAACTTCATCTAACAATACTTTGTATTAATATACCCTCCCAAAATGCATGATATCACTATTGGGGTTCGACAAAAAGCTATCAAAATTAAAAGTTACATATTTCGAAGTTACATTAAACAAAAGGAAAATCGCATTTTTAGTCCCTCAAATAGTCACTATATTGAAATGTTAGACCTGTAATTCTTAGATTGTAAATGCCACCCCTTAATTGTTCAAATTGTTGTAAATGTTGTCCTTTCAGGGTGAAACGTACTTCTCACTCACATTGTACATTTCACCCCTCAAAGGATCACATTTATAGCAGTTTGAACAATTAAGAGGTGACATTTACAAACTTGAGAACACCGGTATGACATTTCAATATGGTGACTATTTGAGGGACTAAAAGAGTGATTTTCCTTTAAACAAATTATGCAATTGCACAATTTGATTTAAAAATGATAAATTTCATATATAAAAACAAGAGATTAAAAGTGAACTGTCTTGACCCTTGAATTATACGTAGTATGTAACATTAAAGTAGAAAAGGATTTTTTTCTACTATGGCTGGAATTGTTATGAACAAAATGATAAAAGACTTTTTTCTACTATGGCTAGACTTAATATGATAAAAGACTTTTTTCTACTTTTGTCTCCCTAATGATGTGGTACACCATTATAGATGCTCTGGTTAAAGTATTGTATGTATAATTTCAACAATGACACATTTGAGGAAATTAAATGTAACAAGCTAAGTAATATTATGTCACTCTTAACAAAAAGAATGAAAGATTTTTTTCTACTAGTAACTAGTGATGGGGATCTGGTAATGTATTTTTACTCTTATTTTGATCAAGTACTTTTTCTAATAAAAAAAACGTGGAGATCACTTTATTCCTTCTGCTAACTCATGAAAACTTTGGTGACATTTCAGCAGCTTCTCTTCCGGGAATAAGTCATCATGTTTCCTTCCTCAGAGACTTCACCAATAATCATTCAGGGGCAAGTACTTTAAAGAGCTTGACAGGGGATGGGCTTTTACCTGGAGTCATTGAAATGGAAGGAAGTTATTGTCATGCTTTTGACAATAGTCTGGGCATTTATTATGAAACTGAAACAGATGAAAGTTTTCAATCTACTGAAAGTGGGAAGACCATTGATTTGCAGCAGTTATCAACACATCTTCAGAGAGTTGAGCAGCAAAGAAAGCTCTGCTCAAGTGAAGCCGCTAGAGAAATGGAATTTCGTGACCTGGAAACTTAGGAAGGTTTTTGTACTTCTTGTTCCGTTTAGGGGGAGAGTGATAAGAAAATTAAAATGTCTCATTTGGAGCTCCTACTCTTGGTAAAATTCTTATTAATGGAGGAGGAGGGGGAGGATGTTGATGATGGATTATGTTAAGAATGATTTTTGTGTGATTTCCTCTCATATACTCTTCAACCAAACAATATGATAATGTATGTTTGGACTTTGAATCCTGGAAAATACCGTACAGAGAAATGAGAAAACACCGACATGTGATGATACAAATTTACAATTTTATCTTTGTCATAAAGTATGATGATCCAATGAGAGTGCTTTTGTGTCGAGTTTTACACAACATTATCCATCCACATAATATGCATCGTAAGTCCATCAATATTCATGATGCAACTCAGGAGTAACATTAGGGTTGTAAACGAATCGAATCGAACCGAATACTTAATAATGTTATTCATATTCGTATAATTATCGAATATTCGTATTCGTATTCGTTTACAATTCGAATCTTATTTGATATTCGTATTCGATTCGTTTGATATATTCGAATATCTATATTTGAATCTTTTTCGAATCGAATTCGAATATTCGAATTCGAAAAACATTAAAGTTAAATTGTGGAAATAATTAAAATTATGAAACAAAATACGATACAAGTCACTTCAAATTTAACATCAATATAAATAAATCAATGGAGAATTTTAATTGTAAATTAAGCTATTTTGACTTGGTAAAGTAAGAACGTTTAAATTAAAATATGCAAAATATTTACATGAATATTATGTTATTGATATTTTTACATTGAATTATATTATTAATAAGAAGTAGTATATATTGTATGAATATATGAATATATATATATATATATATATATATATATATATATATATAGACTTTGGTTCAAATAAGAACACACCTTAACGTAAGAAATGAGAACAAATCTCATCCGTCCAAAATCTAAATCGATCTGCGATCAACTTAATGGTAGTAAGGGTTGTTTTTGTCTAACATATGTTTGGCAGTTTTGGTAACCGACGATTTATTTATTACCTTCCTAATTCCTACGGTCTACTAATGGAAAGAATAACTTCCATATCATATTGAATATTTTATTTTATCTTGTCATATCAATTGAGCTATCCAAGCATAGATATAAAATATCATTCCTTTTGTTCAATTTGTCCATCACGTTAGTCTCCTTTCAAATTGTAATTTATTTTCTATTCATTTATTTTAATTTGCATCAAATAGCAATTGTAGTGTGTTATATCCTGCCTAATAATAAGATGGCCGGTTCATGTGCATAAAATATTGGTTGTTGTTTGTGAGATATCGATTCTTGTGCGGTAAATACTTAATGTGATTATATATACATATATTATGTGTTAAGTACTAGTTCTTGGGTGTATATTTGTATTGTGCATTAGATATTGATTTTTGTGTGTTATATATTAGTTTAAGTTGTGTGAAATCCTTACGCATTAGATATTAATTACTTTTTAATTTCGTGTGTCAGATATTGTTCTTTGTGCATTAGATATTGGATTTTGTGCTTAAGATACTTGTTTTAGCTTTTCTTATACAAATTGTGTGCTAGATTATGGTTCTTGTGCGTTAGATAGTAGTAGTTGTGTGTCATATACATATTCTTATGCATGCGGTAGCTGTAGATGTTTTTGTGATTTATTGTATAAATATTATACTTAATTTTTTATAGCAAATTTATATATGACATACTGGTGTCATATGAAAGATAAAAAAAAATTATTTAATTTGATATAATTTTTGTTAAAATCGGATTATAATTTTAAAAGTTAAATCAGTTTTTAAAGTAAAACATTTGAAATGCTTTAAGTATTTATTTTTAGCTACTTTTTAGGGAAATCAATCAAACCTCCAACGATAGGCATTAAAGATTTTTATGAAAAATTACTGCAGTGCCCTTCTTTTAACTTACGGTTGAATTGGAGAGTGGGGGTTATTTTTTAATGCATGCACTCCCACAGTATATCCGTGTATCTCATCCATTTTAGGCCTTTAATTTACTAAGATGTATGATTAAGATTTGTTCTTATTTCTCACAATAAGGAGTGTTCTCATTGGAGCCACTCCCTATATATATATATATATATATGTTCGAATAGTATTCGAATCGAATATCATAGTATTTGTATTCGTATTCGTAAAGTATTCGAATCAAAAAACATATTTGTATTCGTATTCGTATTCTACTTGTTCGAATTCGAATCGACATTTTCGAATTCGAATCACGAATCGAATCAAAATTATTCGATTCGTTTACAACCCTAAGTAACATGCTATTTTCAATGATAATGAGTAACGAGCATGAAAGCGTCTTTGAGGATATCAATGATGTTAAAGAGCATGATGATTTTATCAATGAAAGATATTGATATCAATGATGTTGAATAGCATGATGGTCCTATCAGGTGATCAGCTCTTAGCTTGAAAAAGTTAAAATGAACGTTTTCAAATGTCTGATTCTACCTAATTAATATAAAGACATAAAAGCTGGAAGCAGATGTAAGAGTGTTTTAAATTGGTTTCCAATTTTTATATTATATAAAAAACATTTTTTTTCCAAACCACCAGCAACTCTTACTTTTTCAAAAACATTTGATTCTCAACTACTATCAAAATTTACTACTCTCTCCGTCCCGTAAACAACTTCTCACATTCCTTTTTGGGCAGTCCCGAAATTAACTTCACACTTCAAAACTTTCCTTATTTGGCAAATTTTCTACATCAAAACAGTGCCAAACAGTGTCTATATAGTGTCAACAGCGTTTAAACTGTGCAAAACAGTGCACTCCACAGTAAAGTCAAATTTATTTTCTTAATCTGTGTGAAGTCAAAGTGTAAAGTTAATTGCGGGACGGAGGGAGTATTATACACTTTCTCTACAATAATTTAAAAAATCACTTTTAAAAATAGAAGTTTAAGTGTGAATAATTTAAGTGGTGAAGGTAAATGTTGATTCAGTGGTTAATGCACGTGGGGATGTTAGAGCTTGGGGATGGATTGCACGTAACGACCAAGGCAAATTCATCAAAGCATATGGGGGGTCGAGGATGGCGAACTGGTCTCTAGTGGAGACTGAAGCCTTGGGCATTCGGGAGGCTATTCCGGGAGCAGTATGTGAAGGGTGGAGTGAGGTCGAGATTGAGCCAAATGCCCAATTGGTGATACATACTGTCAAGAAGGGGGGAATGGAATTTCATATATTGGTTTGATGATACGTAGTATATGCTTCATACAAAGAGCCAAAGAGGATACCCATATTTTGACGGAGACACGTCAACTTTTTTTTTTATAGTTTTATAAGAAAACAACCTCATAAAATTTAACATTTATAAATATATCTTGTATCTGTATCCTATCTTTTTTTCGAGTTTGTCGTATCCTCGTACTCATTTCTGTGTTTCCCGCACACCTATATGGTCTTACTTGCCTTTTTTTTGTGAAATAGTATGGTCCTACATGCCTAAATAGACGAAAATGTTTGAAACTTTAATTAGAAATTACTTCAAATAGGACTAAAACTATGGCAAAAACTCAAAATAGGACTTGTTATGTTTTTTATTCCAAAATAGGACCAATAGGACCATAGTGGTCATATTGGAAACATACTCATTTCTTCCTTCCATTCTTACACCTCCTTTAAATATTAGTAAAAGATAGCTAAAAGTCATAATTAAATGTTTAATTCATAATAAATTCGAAAAAATTTCAATAATTCGTAGAAAAATAATAAAAAATTAATAAAATTTTAATAAAATAAAAAATAAGAATTTTTTTTTTTGAAAAATAATAAAAAATAGTAAAACTCCATAAAAAATTAAAAAAAATATGGATACCTTTCCCACCGCCTGTACTACCTCCCTGAACCACCACCCCCGATCGGTGTAAAAAATGCCACTTTTTTTTTAAATTCCACAAAATGACATATTTTTCTATGAGAATGCCAACATTTTCATTCTGCCAACTTGAATTCTTTTGATTTTTGCCAAAAATATGGCATTCATAATTTTTTGGCATTTTTTTACCCCGGTGACAGGAGGTGGTGGTACCGCCTCCCTGCACCACCACCTCCGACCGTTAAAAAAAATGTCATATTTACTACAAACTTCCATTTTTTTTTCGGAAAATGCCAAAAATATGGCATATTTCTCTTTGACAATGTCAACATTTTTTTCTTCCATCTTAAATCATTCTGAATTATGCCAAAAATATGGAATTCATAATAAATTTGACATTTTTTCCCCAAATGACTAGAGGTGGTGGTGCTGGGGTGGCAGAGGCGGCGGTGACAAAATTTGTTTTTTTTTTGATTTTTTTTAATTTTTTTTATTTTTTTTCTATTTTTTTTTTTAAAATTTATTATTATTCAAAATTTTTTTATTAATTTTTTTGGTATATTTTACAATTTTTTATTATTTTTTATTATTTTATGATGAATTAAAACATTCCAATAGGTATAAGGGTATATTTGTCCAACACACATAATTATGATCTTATTTGTACAAAGTGAATGACTTTTAGTCCTATTTTTGATAATTAACTCAAAATTTAATATGAAAATTCTGGTAATTTACGGAACCAGTGGTGACATACCGTAACCACTAACCACTAACAAAAGTTTTGACCAAATTCTAGTCAACTAGACCACTAGAGTAGAAATACTCTTTTTTAAATGAAGTGATATGAAAAAAAAAAAATTGGAGGGAAGTATCCTGACGCTAAAATTAATTCCCGCCATTTGAAGTCTCCAGATTCGCTGACCGACTCATTCTCTCATTCTCCAGAGTCCAGAACGGATACAATTACACGAAGATAGTGAAACATGAGGGACATGATAACTCCTGAAGCTGC
Source organism: Cuscuta epithymum (assembly GCA_945859915.1). Taxonomy (NCBI): domain Eukaryota; kingdom Viridiplantae; phylum Streptophyta; class Magnoliopsida; order Solanales; family Convolvulaceae; genus Cuscuta; species Cuscuta epithymum. The sequence continues at coordinate 127,666 of CAMAPF010000210.1, read as the reverse complement.
TATGGAAGGGAAATCTGACGGCCTGGAGATCATCTCAATCGGCAAGCTTTACAGCGGTCCTTGGGACAAGAAGTACTGGAGCTCCTCTAGGGTTCGTTTTTCATTTCCGTTCTATGATTGACACACTCGATCCACTTATGTTCTAGCTGCTTTGGTTTTGCTCTTCTACTTATGATGAGTTTTTTCATCTTTTAAATTTTGTTTTAAAATTCGAAGTGCAATTGGAGTTCGAAGTCTCATAGCTCTACCCATATTGAACTTACAGTAGAAGATAAATTGTCTCGTATATCCAAGCACTTTGGATACAAATTACTTACAACACATTTTCATGTAGTAACATAGTATAAGTGTGATAAATTTAATAGAACATCACGGGTAAGTATAAGGTAGCCTCTGACACGTAGAAGCTCCTCAATTAGAATCACAAATTATCTAGGCAATTCACTTTTTCAGAAGGAATATTAGTAGTACACTGTAATTTAAATATTTGCCGGATTTGCATATGATCGATCTCCCCCATCAATAATATGTTGCGCCATTTTTCATCCATATGACTAACTACTTTTAGGTTGCGCCATTTACATTGTGGATGCACAGATGCACTAGTTCCTTCTTAGTCAGTTAATCTAAACTTCGATGATTTTTTTGCTCAATCAGCACTAATTCAACAGATTTTCAATTTGTGCATAAGTATGATAGTCAAATGATTGTGTGATGGGTACATCGTATCTGTGAGTAATGTATATCAAGTGGCAGTGGGTCAGTGGATTGAATTTGAATGTTCATGATTCCAATGGAAGATGAGTTTATTAGAAATTTAGAATTGATTTTTCATTCTGTCAATCCTTCCGTTTCTTAATGGATATCACTCTCATTATTGATCTGATCAACTTAACCCTTATTTCATCTATGACTTTATAAATCGATCTTATATCATATTGACAATCTGTTTTGCAACTGAATAGAACTTTTTACTTTAGTTTTTAAATGTTTAAGTTTTACTGTTTAGTTACTAATTCTAAATTAAGCAAAGTTAAAAACTAAATAGAAAATATTTTCAGTCAAACCTTGTAATCCTATATGACATCCTTTTGCGAAGGGAGTAAATATTTTGGTAAATGAGCAAGCTGCTAGCTTTTTGGCAATGTCAGGCTATGAGTGGTATTGTTCAAGGAAAGACAAGATGTTTCAATTATGAATAAAGCGACATGAGTGGAAAAGGAACTAGCCTCCCATCAGTGAACTGAGTCTAGGCATTAGTTTATTTACTCTATATTACTTGGCATCATGCCATCATGAGACATTTATGATGATTTGGTGTGTTCATCATATATCTACTGAACAGTCAAACTGTTCTTACTAAAAAAAAATCTTATAAACCTTAAACTTCATGTTAACTGTTTCTTAAAATGGTCTGAAGTCCTGACTTGTCTGATGGATCAGTTCACACTGTTAAATACCTACCAGTATCTGTTTTTATGGTGAAATGTGTTTCCAGGATATTAGGAGTTCTTCCATGAACAATTATTTTGCTGGACTTAAGGGTACCCACTGTCACGTGGATTTAGAAGTAGGATTGAAGGTCATCCAATTTAAAGTCCCAAAAATGAAGCTTAAGTTTGCTTCCATCTAGTCTATTATGTGTTTATTTTGAATGAAAGGGCCATGACTATTATCACAAAGGCATGACTCATGAGTCACATGCTTTCATCCATATCCTTTTCATATGCTTCACAACTTTGATTTATCCTTAAATTCATGTTTGTTGTGTTTTCCCTTTCAGGGAAAAGATCGCTGTCCTTATCCCATCGGATACAAAGGTTTACGCAATCAAAATGGAGTAACATATGAATTGGAAATCCTTGAAGGGCTTAAAGGGCCACTCTTTCTGGTGTGTTGTAATGACCCAACTTCTGTCTGCTTCAAACCTAAGCACGGAATAAGTTGTTCATAAACTATTGTTATTGATGTTACATAGAGGCCTCCTTCTCTCTCTGCAGATTACTTCTGCTGATGGGCAATCAAATAGTGGGCGAACTCCTGATATTGCATGGGAGTGCTTTCAGAAGAAAGCATGTCCCCGGATCAAGTCATTGCCTGGGAAGAGATTCTCATGTAAAATAGATGGTGTTGAAGTAAGTGCATAATGCAGATACTTCATGTGAATGTTATAGCTTAACCCTTCTCCCCCTTCATGATGATGATGTCGTCAGGAGTTTTCGAGGGAACTTTATATTCAAATACTGATCTGTTCTTCTCCCTGCTTTTTCTTTTCAGTTTTTTGGCTTCAAAAATGCATCTGTCCAGAGATTACTCAGGGAACTGGTCGCAGATGTCAGTGAAACTGCTGAGAAGCTTCAGCCACCTTCCAACTACCCTAGCAGTGTGGCTTTGGAAACTAACCGTCCAAGACAATGCAATAAAACAGATGTAGATCCTGATTTGCCTCTACACATGAAAAAAACAGAAATAACAGGAAAGAGAAGTAGGACAGAAAATATAAAGACCATCAACTCAAACAGTAGTGCTGGCCTAAAGAAGGGTAGACACCGGAAGAAACAATGCACCTCTGATGCTTCACATTCTATTGGCAGGATCCATGAATCAATAAAAAGTCCAAAAGTGCTGCCTGAATCTGTGAGATTGGAATGTGTGGTGCAAAAAGAACCAAACCAAGGTCTAAAAGAGGACAGTTCACAATTGGCATCTATGATTACAAATGATCATCATAAGAAGCATTATCTCCTTTCACAAGATGAAAACAAATGTTCTAGTAATGAAACTCAACCATCCTTGGAAGAAGTGTGTGTTTTGCATAAAGATGGAAAGTCTGTAAGTCTTAGTTCTTATGCTCGTATTCTGTTTCTCAATAGGCGTTGTGGTTCCCCTTTCCCATTTAGTCTTCCTTGTATTTCCCTGTTATGCCCACCCATCTGTCTAAAATTGAGCACTGGCTCTAATTGATCATTAGTTATGTTTTGTCTCATTTGATCTTGGCTAATCTAATACTGGATTACTGAGCAGTGAGCTCCAATTTTTTTTTGTTATGCACATGTTCTTAATCTCTTACAGTTTGACAGGTCTGAAGTTTTCATAGGTGAGGGGCATGCTAATCCTTCCATAAAGGAAAACATTGAAAAAATGCTGGACACAAATGATTTGCACTTAATTAATGATGCAAAACTTAATGCACATAATACCTTGGATCACCTGACAGGTATGAGGTATCACTAATATAAATTACCACGTATTATTTTGGTTTTTTGTTTTAATGTAAACAAGCGGTGTTTTATCCTTTTATCCTCTTTATTTTATATAAATATTCTTTTTATCCTTTTTATCTTATCGTTTTTATCTTTATCTAATCCTTTTTATCTTACTTTATTATTTTATCTTTCTTATCTTTCTTTTCTTTTTGGCTCCGATATCATGTATCGATTCATGTTAGCCGACCTGAAAATCTCTTCGGACTAAGGCTTGGATGTTGTTATTGTTCCATTTTCTCTTCATGCTGGTTTATGTAGTATTTTCAACTTAACTCGCAAATGGCGGTGATTACTTCTTGCAGATGACTCTTCTAATCTTGCTTCAACCAATAGGGATGATGATATAACTGCTCATGACACAACTATTTCTGATGTTTTAAGGACTAATTCACATATTGAAGAAGAAATAGGAATACCTTGTTCAAATTCAAGCCCAGTAAAGAGTGAGTGTAAACGATATCATCAGGAAGTAGCCAAGCCAATGAGGACAGATTTGCCTCCTGGAGCACTTGCTTCGTATAAGACATTCTCAAGGAAGAAGAAAAATGCAGAGCCCACAGGAAAATCTCCTTACATGTTTCAGGAAGAAGCTAAGAGTGACCATGATAGTATTAAATCTGGTAGGTGGATCTCTAGTTTAACGTTCAGTAATTACTAATCTTACCCTCTAGCAGTGGTTTGATGGAATATTTGTCACATGTGCTACATCATTGTATCCATTTGGAACTAATAATAATAGATTACTTTTTTTGCAACACCTCAAAGCCAGCAAGCTTTCTGAGAACTCAAATTTGGAAACGAAGGACAACATTGAATTTGCTCAAAGAGATAAAGTTGCAGTTTTACCATGTGGTGGACGTGTAGATTCCATTGTTCCTGATAGTTTGGATGATTATGAGGATGTGTATGTTCCAGATACTGAACTACCTGAATCATGTGAAATTGTCAAAAATGATGAGAGTTCTCCAGATCTTGATACCAGACTGTGTGAAACACCAAAGCTACCCGATGTTATTGACTCAGAAGAAGGTTCACGAGATTGCCATAATTTCCAGATAGATTTTTGTGACAATGCCCATGGTGAGTTTAATGTTGAGTTTAATATACATTTTATGACAATGCCCCTGGTGAGTTTAATGATCACTTAACTCTATCTCTAGTGCACTCTTCATGCTTACTAAAGTTTATAATGGTTGACAAATAGCTCCTCTGCTTTTTGTATTCCATGGGGCTGTTAAGCTGCCCTAGACCTGTCCTTGATTGGCACACATATCAGCACAGAGCACACCCAACTACTCTTGTGTTCTTTCTTAAAGTTCATCTATTGAATTACTTTTGTGTGCTTTCTGTGCATCAATTTCAGGACGTTGTAATTATAACATTTAGTCAGGTCATGAAAATGTAATCCCAAATTCCACTATTCAACGACATATATGTGCGCGTATGTGTCTGTGTGCGTATAAGTTTGGTTTCAATAGGTATCACAATAAGTACCCATCCTTAGGGACTGCATCTCAACATCTAGATATTAGATCAAACAGTTATGATCATTTTAGTTTTAATTTAATGGCTGCTCTGTTATCTGTACTTATTAAATTACTCTGTATTAGTTAGAGAAGTAAATATCCATAGGTGGCAAGTGGTAACTATTCAAACCATTTCCATATAGATTTATTTATTTATAAAAATCAGAACTTTTATTCAGTGCAATTGAAATGGGTTACAAGGGTCAAAATACCCCATGTCTTTTAAAAAGAACAACAAAAAGAGCCATTTCCATATAGAATATAGATATAGATATATTTATATACTACCTCTGTCCTTAAATAAACCAGTGTTTTCAATCCTGAAAATGCTGTAGTGGTATTGCGAATAGCTGGAGACCGCCATTCAGACAATACTTCCGCCATTCTTTTTTAGTTGCAACATTTTCATTTTCAAAACGCACAAGTTTGACCATTAATATATATTTCATTCCTTAATAGTAAAACTTTTAAAAATGATATTTTGAAAATATAAAATGAGAAAACCTTAACAATATTTTTCAAAAATTAAATTTATAATACGTTAATAAATAAAATGTAGCCAAGGTATAGCATGTGAATAGTGTAAAATATCATCGTGTTGTGACTTAAAAGAATGGAGGTTTAAGTAGGAGGAAAGGATGAAAAATTATGAAAGTGAAAAAGAAAAAGTAAAAAGTGTAAGGGTATTAATGTACTTCTAGATGAAAAACCTACCAAAATAGGAAGTGTTGCAAGTAATAAAGTATTTCTGGAAATGGAATCTGTTGCAAGTAAATAAATACAGAGGAAGTTTAATGTTGGTGAACAGATTTAACTGAGCTCATGGAGAACAGATACTGGAATAGTAGATTGAATTAATGTACTTCTAGATGAAAAACCTACCAAAATAGGAAGTGTTGCAAGTAATAAAGTATTTCTGGAAATGGAATCTGTTGCAAGTAAATAAATACAGAGGAAGTTTAATGTTGGTGAACAGATTTAACTGAGCTCATGGAGAACAGATACTGGAATACTAGATTGAATTAATGCAGTAATGCTATGTTGAATTTGGCCAAGTAGTTGACATCAGTGACGGAGCCACTTATGTTCAAAGGTGTTCATATGAACACCCAAAATTTTGAAAAACATGTAGGTATAATATATGTGTAAATTTGGTATAATTATTTATTACTCTTTAAATTTGTAGTTGTAAAAAACAGTGAACACCCAAAACTTAAATTTCAAATCTGCCACTGCTTGACATCTGTCTAATTGAATCAAAATGGGTCTACGTATTTGCTTCAGTTGCTTGCTGAATATTTTCACAGAAAAATGTTCCAATTTTTTGAGTTTTAACTTGTGACAGACTTACGGATAAGTGATACCAGCATGACATGCAAATCGACTTTGGAAACAGTTAGTAACACCATAGATGGATGTGGGGTTGTTGCTATTGAAGCCCTCACTATTGTTGAACCCATGCGAGATAATGTTCCTCTCTCCGAAAGTATCATATGCAGGGAATTCCGAGATGACTCTGATGGAGAGGCATGTGCCAAAGTAAGCCCTTCAAGCGCTGTGTGCCCATCAAAACGGCATGATCATGTCCAGAGCCAAGTGGAAAGAGAATTATCTGGTAATGAACAAAAAGTTGGTCGCTCACCTCTATTTGCCAATGTTAAGGATAGAGCAACAAGTGTTGATGGTGTGCTTCATGATGTGACCACTCTGCTTCAATGTGAAGAAAATAATAGGATATTGGATGGTGATTATAATTCAGATGCTCATCCAACTAATTCACGCCAAGAAGACCAAAATCTTGATGAAGTTGGTGAACACGCTGAAGACCAAAATTTTGTTAGTTCTTCATTCTCATATATGCAAAATGACAGGATGGATACTTATGGTTGCTTGAGTGGAAAGAAAATGGAAAGTGATGATTCAAACATCACTAGTACGGGTATAAATGATAGTAATAACAAGCTAAAAGGATCTTTAAAACTTGTTTCTTGCTACGTTCATCCTGTGCCAGTTTCTATGGTTTTGGTAACTACCACCGAAGAAGTAATTCATATATGTGTTTTATGTGGGCCCTATTTGCAAAAGGAAAGGAAGCTTTTTATATATAAGGCACCCCTGGTGGGAGAAGACGAGGGGCACCCTTCTTTTGTTGGCTATGCATCATTAGTTTTACCATTTGGAAGAGACGTAAGGCTTTTCTGCTTTCTATTTTCCATCAGATGTAACTTTTACTTTTTCTGATCAACATTTTTTTGTGTAGATCAAACTAGACAGTTCTGCTATGCAGTTTTCTCCTGATGGGCAGTTCCTCTTGTTGTTGAACAGTATTAAAGTTCCATGCTGCAGGTTGAATATATTCTAATATTGGCATACACTTGAATTCTGCTTGGGTACTTTGACCACTAACCTTCTACTAATGTCCCCAGGGAGGGTAATGTATATTGTCCCTGCTCAGCATGTGGATCTGATCTCCAGGATAACGCAGTAAAAATTATGCAAATTAAAGCAGGTTATGCATCTGTCATAGCTAGATTACAGTCGACGGAAAGAATTTGCTGCATTTTAGTCTGTAGACCTCATCACCTTATTGCTGCTGATGACAGTGGGAAGCTGTACATTTGGACAATGAACTCAAAATGGAGGTGATTGTTTCTGAATGTTTCCCTCCAAATTGAGTTTAAAGGATAATAGTAAGATGGTTACTGTGGCTTCCAGGCTTCCATCATAGTAGGTAGTACTTAAATTACAGGAAGTAATATGCAGCATCTTTTATTTTCTAGTATGGTGTCATTCTGTTCATACTTTTTTATTCAAAATTTTAAAAATGTATATATTGATGCTTCTGCATTCACTATTTTTTTTTAATTGGATAAGGTTGAAGATATGTGAAATTCGTCTTAGTAATAAGTTGAGTTATTGAAACAGAAAAGTATAAAGTAATCATCTAGGGGTTGAGCTTGACATAATAAAGAAACTTATGCCTTCCATGATAAAGTAATTTTAACATGTGCCATGATTTGACATGAATTGACTGCATTAAACGTTGAACATTTAATGTTTCAAGTTTGTTCCAAATTGAATAACCATTGATTTAGTTTTTGTGACTACTATAATTAAAAAGACCTGTGCTTCTTAGTTTTGATAAAACAGAATTTTTTACATGGCTTCATCTAGTTTTCATTATGAGAATTATGATGCTTAAAATGCAGCGAGAAGATGGAAGAGTGCTTTGTGCAATCACCAAGTTGCATGACTCATTTAACAGGGTTGAAGAGAATACCAAACCTCTTGCATTTGGTTCTTGGCATTAATGGATTGGGGGAGTTCAGTGTATGGTAAATAGTTCTGCTTATCCTCTATTTTCTGCAGATTGTTCACCATCATAACAGTCCATCTCTTGGTGCTGGACTGATGTTAAACAGTGCGAGTTCGTTCCGAATACTATCCAAATTCTTTGATGGCTTGATCTAAATTTGGAAATCATGAAGGAACGAACAACCAAATGTTGCATCATTTTTAAATTAGGTGTACTATTTTTTCCCATTTTCATACAATGCACATTAATATCTTACCGAGGCTTATTTTCTGTTTTCTTCTACAGGGATATAAACAAGAGAGTTCTTGTTTCCAAATTCTCTTCTCATACTTCAGTTTTTCAGTGTGTTCCTCTTAGTTTGTTTACATGGAAAGCAGGATGCAATATCCTTAAAGATATGTACATTGCAGAAGTTTTAGGTAAAATTGTTGATTCCACTAAGGCATCACTTTCAGTAAAAGGTGGCAATGAAGTTGTCAGCTACATAGAGGGTGATGAGGTGGTGGTTTGGCTTTTGGTTTCAACTGCTCCAGATTGTGATGAACTTGGGTATCATTACCAAAGTGAGCAATCAGACCCACTTAGATGTTGGAGGCTTGCATTACTGGCAAATAACACTGTAATCATGGGTGATATGCTGGATCCCAGGTAAGGAGAACATAAGTTTAGGTCTCTATGGAGACAGACTAAAAGATATTTCTGGGTATATCATCTTAGTGCCTTTCCCCTAAAAATATTTAAAAATCATGGACCCAGCTTTAGATTCCTTGTCTGAACATGAGCATGCTCCCTTAACTGACCCACTTAGGCTATTTTTGAAACTTATCCCCACTAAGCTCACCCACTTAGGTCTCGCATGGAAAAATACTGAAGAAATTGATTTTTGATGTTTGGTTTAATTTCAAAAATATGAGTGAAAATTAAATTTGATAAAACCGTTTTACATGTGATTTCTTAGCCTTACATGATAAAAAACTAAAGAATGATATATTGAGTTTGAATATGTATGTAATGTATTTAAAGTTGATGTATTTAGCATAAACATATATCTAAAATTTATTTATTGAGTTTGAAACAACTTTTTTTTAATTTCCCTCGCATTATCATTCCTTCCAAAAATCTTCATATATTCTTTGCTTGCAATTTCCCGAGTTCTAAATGGATTCACATGCCCACATGTGCGCACGCACTTGTGGGAAGGTTAGGACTTAGGACTCAGGACTACTGTTAGGAAGGCATATGTAAACTTACCCTGTAAGTCAAAGTACCATGGGAATAACATAGCTTCAATTCCTTGAACTGAAAATCCTTTTAGATGGCTGTGATGGGTCATATATGTGCATATATGACGCCATTATTAACATTATAAGGAATTTACTTATGTCATACCAAATTACCAATGGAATAACAAGACAATGCGTCAGAACATTGTTTTTACTTTTTAGGTCTGGGACTCTGGTGGGAGTTTCACCACATAATATGAAAAAACAGGCCTTAATCCTAATTCACTCGTATTGAATGCATGAACCAATATATAATCTTCTGAGGTTATCCACAATATCTTGGGTTTCCACTCTTCTTTATGTTGTACACTTTATGCTCATTAAGTTTCAATGTCCCAATGTTTTTTGCACATACTTAATTCATGTCATTTTTTATCTACCACAATTCCTCATCAAAACTCTATTACTTCACATTTCCAAGACTCCATTCTCTCTGCTTGGGACATTTACCAACCTCTCGATGGGAAAGGTGTGTGAACAAACATACTCAGCTTTCTCATATATCTTCAACTCACACATCTTCGATACACTCATCTTTTTCATTATGTCTATCTGGTTCGTGATCACAGAGGTGAATTTGGTTTTACACTTGCCAACAACTTATCACAGTCCTCCTTTATTTAGGTTAGTTGACTTGCTATGGACAACATAGGGTCACATGCCGAGTTGGAATATGAACATAATAGCGCAAAAGCACCCTTCTTGCAGAAGAAGCTTTTATAATAACTGTTTTTTTCAGCAACACAAAAATTCAATTTGCTGCAGGACTGCTGCAGTAGGTGCTTCTGTTGGAAGTGGAATTATCGGTACAAGTGATGGACATGTCTACATGTGGGACTTCATCACTGGAACCAAAATTGGAAGCTTGCACCACTTCAAAGGTAAATTATTGTTGAAGTCAGAGGTGGTGTTTTGTTCATTATGCTATTATACTCCTTCCGTCCCATAATGTAAGATACATTTGGGTTTGACAAATGTTTTAAGAAAGTAAAAGATAAAGTTGTTAATTTACAATTCTAACCTCAAAAAAGTAGGATGAGTCCACAAAAAGTAAAAAGGTGAAATGATAAATAGAAGGATAAAGTGGGAAAGTAAAAAGTAAGTTAGTTGATTTTAATTTAGAAAAATGTTCATTCGTAGTATTATTAAGACAACTATAAGGAAAGTGTATTTTACAAAATGGGATGGAGAGGCTGGGAGTACTATATATCTTAATCATTTTACGCGTAGTTATAGTAAGATTTTGATTATTATAATTGCAACTCTAAATCTTGGGGAAAATATTAATTCTCCCCAAGCAAAGTTGAATCCTGGCTCCGTTCTTATTGTATAGTTGGCCTGCAAACTTCATTTCTGGAATAGATCCAAATTTCATAATTTGATGACGTTCTATTGTCATTCTTCTAAACACTAAAGAAATCGGGTTGTCATTTACTTTTGAATTGTTATGTATGTGTATCTTCAAATCCCAATTCTGTGCTAGTTTCTGGTATTTGCGCGAAATATATCTTGTAAGTTAATTAATTGTCTAAAATTACTTTCACTTCACTTCTACTTGAATACAATTTTTTTAACACACACCATATGCAATTTGGTTCTGCATTCTGAATTGGAAAAACATAATTAAGTTCCCTACGCGCTACATACTTATGAATGCCAGTCAGACATATTTTAGACTTTTTTTTTTAATTTTCTAAAACCAGCTAATATATTGGAATCTTTTAAATGTTCCCTGTTAGATGGGTCGGTTTCGAGTATAGCCACAGATGATTCACATACGGGTGCTTTGGCTATAGCTAATGATGGAGGTCAACTGATCGTGTATTTGCCCACTTGAAGGGGTTCTGCAAATTCCATGCATAACATAAATGAGTCTGCATTCAGAAAAGCAAAGGATATATCTACTACTTGTATATAAGTATATGCTTGAAGACTATTGGCATTAAATTCTGTTGTGTATTTGTATTCATACATTAAGGACACTACCAAGTACCAAAGGATGTTGAATGAACTGAAATATGTTATACGCGGTATTTCCTAAATTTGAATCCGTATATTCATAACTACTTGGTGAGGTTTCATCAAGTTTTTCATTTACCCTCGCACCATGGCTTCCTCTTATAAATGTTCTAAATTCGTACAATTCATCAAGACCATCAATTTCACCACTTCTTAGAGCATCTCCATTCATGATCTCTAATAATCAATTTTTTCTATGATTCTTACCATTTAAATATTGTTATGTAATTAATTTTAAAATAATCTCAAAATTCGTTTATGTCTCTCAATTATCATCTTCAAATAATTTGCTTTTTCTGTCCTGCATTAATATTTACTATGTATTACATATACTTTTCAAATAATCCTAGAATAATCCGGATTCATATTTTGATCCCGAATTATTGTAGCAAATAATCCCATTAAATAATCTATGTCACTCAATGATAATTCCTTAAAAAATCTTTCATGTCACCCATTTAATCTCATAATAATCCTACCAATGAGGATGCCCTTACTCCACGACATATAAAAACTTCCGCTTTGGTTTAAACTTGATAATAGTAAAAACTTTTCAAAATGTTTTGTATTGATCAAGATCTCTTCAGTAAATTTTAGTTTAATTTTGTTGTTGTTGAGTTGTTATATATATAGAATATTAATTAAAAGGTATTTATGGAATATGTATTATGGATTATACATTTTTGGTAACTTTAATTTAGTAATAAGTATTGAAACCTTCATGCAATGGACTCCGAGTTTACCTATATTAAACCTTCTAATTTAACTAAATATCAACATTTACTTTTGCATGTGGAATGATGCCCGACTCGAGTTAGGGATGGATTGGAACGGGTCGGCCCGACTTGGCATTGTGCAGGCCCGACTCGACCTGCTACTTTTCAGGCCAGGTCCCAACCTGACCGGTGGCTATAAAGGTGTTCTTCGGGTTCGTTTTTGGGGCTGATCTGGCCGGGTTAGGGCCGGGTCCGATTGCGTTATTTTTTTAATTTATTGCCCAGTTCTGTCCTAAAATCGAGCCTGATCCAGTATTGTTTAGGCCCGGTCCCAGTCCACCCCTAAATAGAGTGGCACATATGGTAGGAGACAAGGGGAAAAACACATAATTCTAACTGATTTTCGGGTACATTGCATGATGTTTGTGGACATGGTATTGCATGATGTTTGTGGACATGGTAAGGTTGTCTTAGAAGATGACTTTAGATGAGGAATATGTAGCCCCCCATCTTTGAAAGCGAGGTAACAAAAGGAGTGGTGGGGGAGAGAGATTGTGTAGTTTGAAAGCGTGGTCGAAGATATAGATAGGTTGCAATTAGGGATCGATGATGGATTAAGGATTGTCATTTCCAATTTTATGTGAAAGTTGATGTATATAGACTAAGGGAGGTGTATTCCTTTGGGACTTTATAAAACATTTTAGGATTTTCAAAATCTGGATGCATTTCATTGGGACATTGTGAGAGTCTAAAAAAGACATGGTGTAACATCAACAAAACTTCTGAATTCTTTTCTGGATTAGAATTTGGTAGGATTTTACCATAAAAATACATTGCCAGATCCCATTATCAAATCCCATGTGCATACAGGAGATTTGTGAGACAAGAATTGAGAACGACACTCGATTGTGGCGCATCATATACTGATTCAAGGTCGGGCCATCATGGTTAAGATCCAATTCAACGGTGTCACCAATATAGTCATAGTCTTCACGGTAGTCTTGACGAGTTGGTTCTTCAACCTTCTCTTCATATCCATCTTCCACTATCATGTTGTGCATTATAATGCATGTCATCATTATATCACCTAATGTGCGTAAGTCGTGCAAGACCTCGCACAATAGCCCACCTAGATTGTAAAATTCCAAATTCTCTTTCAACATCCTTACGAAAAGCCTCTTGCATTGAAGCAAAAAGTCTTTTCTTAGATTATAGTACTTACCATCCATGCAGAAACCTACCTGAGGGGCAGATCCATTTTCAACAACCTCACAAACCGGAGAGCTTGCAATTATTGAAATAATTAGATACTCTACACTTCCATTATTTCCATATCACCATGTGTATTGTTTTCATTAAAGTTAACACCCCTGCGTGGGTATCATTACATGCATGTCCCATGCATGTTTCCTCTCTCTTCATACCACACTTATTTGTATTATATATAGCATGAAAATGCTCCTGCATGTATACACGCATATATTGAACTCCTTCAAGGAGGATTGTTTCTTCCCATCTATTTCATCGTTTCACCAATACTTATCAATTTTATCATGGTATCAGAGACGAAATCCTGGAAGTAATTTCTTAAGTTCTCATAAAATATGGCGTATACATTGCCACATGTTCGTTCTTGGATAATTGACTCTGGGGCTACTGAACACATCACGTGTAGTGATAACAACCTCTTTGATATCAATCACACGCCAGAGCCACCAGTCAGAATTCCTAACGGTGATTTAATTTCGGTTCATGCTGTTGGTAGTTTATACTTACCCAATGGGCTCCGACTTAAACGTGTTCTATACATTCCAAAATTTCAGTGCAACTTACTTTCTGCTAGTCGCCTAACAAGCGATCTAAATTGTACACTCACGTTTTTTTCAGACTTTTGTATTTTACAGGATTTGCCCTCGAGAAAGTTGATTGGTGTGGGTAAATTTCGTAATGGTCTCTACTATTTGGAGTCCTCGAGAAGTGAAGGAGTGGCAATGTCAGTCTCTATTACCTGTGATTTATGGCATCAACGTTTGGGGCATGCATCTGATGGAAAGATACATCATATTGGTTATCTCAAGGGTTTTAAACGGGACAATATTTTTTGCGATCCTTGCATGCGAGCTAAGCAGACCAGGCTGCCCTTCCCAAGAAGTACTATTAAGACAACTCGCTGTTTTGAATTGATACATTGTGACATTTGGGGACCGTATAGATGTGATTCAACCTCCGGAGCACGGTATTTTCTATCTATTGTTGATGACTTTACTAGAGGTGTTTGGGTTTATTTAATAAAAAATAAGTCCGAAGTTCCTCACTTGTTGATTCACTTTTGCAATATGGTAAATACCCAATTTGAACGTCAAGTCAAGCGAATCCGCACCGATAATGGCGCCGAATTTCAAACCAATGTTTTACGTGAGTATTATAACCATAACGGAATTTTGCTAGAGACATCATGCACCGATACACCACAACAAAATGGGGTAGTAGAAAGAAAACACAGACACATATTGGAAGTTGCTAGGGCTCTCCGTTTTCGATCTGGGTTACCCATTAATTTTTGGGGAGAATGCATTTTGACTGCCGTCTACATTATTAATAGACTTCCGTCACCCCTTATCTCAAATAAAACTCCCTATGAAATGTTATTAGGTAAGGTGCCAAATTATGAACATTTGCGAGTATTTGGATGTTTGGCATATGCCCACAACAATAAACAAAAAGAAAAATTTGGTGAAAGGGGGAGTCCTTGTATTTTTATTGGGTACCCATACGGACAAAAGGCTTATCGTGTCTTTGATTTACAAAAGCAAACGGTGTATAGTTCTAGGGACGTCACATTTTTCGAACAAAAGTTTCCGTTCAAAGTTATAGATGATCCAGATCTTGACTTTGAGAGACAAGTTGATCAAGTGTACAACCATACAATAAAACAAAACTCTCCAATAAACCATGACAACTGCAGTCGGTCATCCCCACCTAACCAAAGAAATAGCGGACCCATATCAGGGATGGGTGGCCAAGATAATTACAACAGGAACACAACTACTAAGCTTCCTGCTTTGGAGAGCGTGGGCAGCGACACTCAAAGAACAAATCCTCATGGTCCAATTAATATGGACAGTTGCTCTCCCTTGGACAAAAGCTCTCATCAAGGACAATACCAACAGGCAGGTACGGGAGTTTTTGAACACTTTGATGTGAATGACCAACCTCCTTTGGAAAGATGCCTCCTTCCAGGAAATGAGATGGAGGGACCCACTAGCCAAAATGATCTCAAAGTGGAGAACCAACTTTCTTTGGGAAAATGTCTCCGTCCAGCAAATGGAGTAGAAGGGCCCACTAATCAAAATAGTTCAGAATTCACAGCTTCACGGAGTCGCACTCTCCAATTGTGACTTCTAAATACGTTGTACCAACACGTGAATCACAGGAAGGAAAAAGAATTCGGAAATGTCCGAAGCACCTGGCAGATTATGAGACTGAATTGCCACCCTCACTTGACCATTCACGGACCACCGCCAACTCAGCCGACTCAATGGTATATCCTATTTCCCACTTTATTAATTATGATAAATTCAGTTCCACTCATAGAGCCTATCTAGCGGCCATCACCTCACGTGATGAGCCGAAAAATTTTAAGCGTGCTGTACAGGATCCTTTATGGAGAGAGGCTATGCAAAAGGAAATCACTGCCTTAGAAGAAAACAATACTTGGACTCTAGTCAACTTGCCACCTGGAAAAAGGACAGTGGACTCTAAATGGGTTTATAAAATTAAATATAAACCCAATAGAGATGTGGAACGTTACAAAGCTAGATTGGTAGCCAGAGGCTTTACTCAAATTGAGGGAGTTGACTTTCACGAAACATTTGCACCGGTTGCAAAATTAGTCACGGTGCGATGCATGTTGGCCGTTGCGGCCAAGCGAAATTGGATTGTACACCAACTTGACGTTAACAATGCTTTTCTCCATGGAGATCTTTCTGAAGATGTTTATATGCGTATCCCACAAGGATTTGTCAAAAGTGGTGATACTCGTGTTTGCAAGTTACAAAAATCTCTATACGGACTACGACAAGCCTCCCGTAACTGGTATCACAAATTTACCGAAGCTCTTAATGACATCGGTTTTCGCCAATCCCGAGCAGATCACTCATTGTTTACTTTCCAAAATGGTCACATAAATACTTATGCCCTTATTTATGTTGATGATGTATTGTTGGCCGGAGATGATATTTCTCATATTTCCACTGTCAAGAATTACTTGGACACAAAATTCAGTATAAAAGACCTGGGGAAGCTAAAATACTTTCTTGGCATTGAAGTTGCACGATCCCCCGATGGTTTTGTCTTAAGCCAAAGGAAGTATACTCTTGACATCCTGGAGGAAAGTGGGCTTCTAGCGGGCCGCCCCAGTGCATTTCCCATGGAGCAAAATTTAAAATTGAGACCAGACGATGATAGCCCACCTGTGGATGCCTCTTCTTACCGCCGGCTGATTGGGCGTTTATTGTATCTCACAGTGACCCGGCCAGACATTGTATATGTTGTTAGTCAGCTTAGTCAATTTCTCAACAGCCCTCGACAAACTCATCTCAATGCCGCCGTACGTGTCCTACGTTACTTAAAGCACACACCAGGACAAGGGATTTTTTATCATCTATTAATGACCTAGCATTAAAAGGTTATTGTGATGCTGATTGGGCAGGATGCCCTTTTACTCGTCGCTCCAGTACTGGTTATTTTATTACTCTAGGTGGTTCACCTATCTCATGGCGCACAAAGAAACAATCTGTTGTTTCTCGTTCTTCCGCTGAAGCAGAATATCGTGCCATGGCCGTCACTGTTAGTGAAATAGTATGGCTCCGCTGGTTGCTTCAGGACCTCACGGTTAACCACAACAGTCCCACACCCCTTTATTGTGACAACCAGGCAGCCCGTCACATTGCACTTAACCCGGTTTTCCATGAGCGGACCAAACATGTAGAAATGGACTGTTATTTTGTGAGAGAAAGGGTTGCTAGAAATGAAATTCAACCACTGTGCATTTCTACTTCCAATCAAGTTGCAGATATATTTACTAAAGCACTTGGAACCGATCGTTTTCAGTTTCTTCGAAGCAAGCTGGGTGTTCGCAATCTTCACACTCCAACTTGAGGGGGAGTATTGAAATAATTAGATACTCTACACTTCCATTATTTCCATATCACCATGTGTATTGTTTTCATTTAAGTTAACACCCCTGCATGGGTATCATTACATGCATGTCCCATGCATGTTTCCTCTCTCTTCATACCACACTTATTTGTATTATATATAGCATGAAAATGCTCCTGCATGTATACACGCATATATTGAACTCCTTCAAGGAGGATTGTTTCTTCCCATCTATTTCATAGTTTCACCAATACTTATCAATTTTATCACCAATGGTTTTGACTTTTGACTTCTTACCTCTCAAGAACACACTCTTTGAAAGATTTAAACCGAGAGTCCATTTGTCCTACTATTTCTAAACTTGGCTAGTAATGTCCTGGCTTTCTACACAGCTTTTGGAGTACTCGTCGTTCATGGATAAGAAATGAAGGTTACTAGCAAGTTCAAACTCTCACACAGTCCTTTGATTGAGTAAACACTAATTAAGCGATTTGCTTAGCAACTCTAGGAGGTTAGAGGCTCATCAACTGAAAATCTCTAATTTCATATATGTTTATTTGAAATCAAAACTTCCACAAATAAATTAATTTAAATGTAGAAACTAATATGATGACACCGACTCGTTTTGTGTTTCATTTTTCGTGTCGTTTTTCTTTTGATATAATTGTCTGTTTCGGTTAAATGAGTTTAGAGATAGTACTAGTATGATACAATATAAAATCAAATGTATGGTTGATAAGTCCGTATTTTGACACGTATTTGATGCGTGCTGAGATCGGCTTTTGATGATTTTCCTAGCTTTAAGGTGTTACAAGTCTCATTTTTAGCTCAAGTTATGTTTACCGGGCGTTGGTTCGAGTTTTGTGTCATTTGAAGTCAAAATCAGGGAATTTGAGCCCGGTACCGGCACTTGAGAAGAAATCGAGATGAGTCGAGAAGCATTCGAGAGTGATTTGAGAGATTTGGAGGTCACCGGAAGATTCATGATGAAGATTTGAAGAAAAAAAGAGCTCTAGGATTGGCTTCGGGATCAAAAGAAGATGAATGAAGCTTGAAAACGACGATCAGGATGACCTTCTGTCAATCGTTCAAGCATATCTCTTTGTAGCAACATCCAATGTACACGATTCAAGTTCCATAGGAAAGCCAACTTCAAGGGCTACAAATCATATGAAGACACCTTTGCGAGAATCTGAGAGGAAGAAGGTGAAAACAGACGATGAAGTCAGATGATCTCTGCTGCGATTTCAGAAAGACACCTTCCACCGTTTTGATCATATCTCTTGATTGGAGGATTCAAATCACATTCGGAAAATTGGGGTGAATAGAGGACTTCATTATCTACAACTTTCATGAAGAAAGCATTGCCAAATTCGGAAGTTAAGTAGGCACGATCGTGCCCTCAAAGTCAGACACGATCGTGCGTGAAGAGAAAACACGGAGGAGTTACTGCCAGCCAGGAACGATCGTGCCTGGAGGGAGGCACGATCGTGCCTGCCTAAAATGCGCGTTTTTGCTCCGGAGACACGATCGAAGGCACGATCGTGCCTGGCATCGTGTCTGGCTCCGAAAATCCTAATTCAGCTCAAATTTCACCCGATTTTTCTATTTAAACAGCCTGTAAACCCCCGTTTTCAAGGGGGAGCTTAGAGAGAGTGCCTAGCACGAATTTTAGAGGGCTTTCAGCCTTGTTCATCAATCGTTTGGGATTCTTTGTAAGTTCCACCTTTTTAATTAATGACAATTAATTCTTTTTATTCCAATTCTATTGATTCTTCAATTATGAATTGTGAGTAGTTTTAATTAGGGATTTGGGATTGATGAAGGGGTTAATCATGATGTATGGCTAGATTCTTTTCGGTTTAATTGCATGAATGCCGTTTAATTTGTGTTTGAATAATTTAATTGATATCTTTTGTAACCTAGAATCGCGACTAGAATTACAATTGCATGTAGAATAAATTAAGAGAGATCTAATTTGTTCTAGGACACATTCACACACACTTAATCGTTCGCTAAGAGATTAGTAGCGATTAAGGAGCCGTAAGCTCTCTCGTCTTGGCAATAATTTAGGATCCTGTCGCATGAGAGATCAGCCTGGACCCCTAAATTATTGTACTCTACGCCGCGAGAGCGGTAAGAACTTAGTAATGATTAGCTAGGCTCAATTAAATTAAATTCATGTGATTAGGCCTGTTCTGCCAGAAATCTGGTTAACCCCGGAATCAATTCCTGTTCCCTTCGTCGTTAATTAAGGAAAACCAAATCTTTTTATTCGCTCATTAGCATTAGTTTTAGTTTAATCAATCCATCAATCTCGCACAATTGCATTTTTATTTTATTTATTTCTTCTTAATCGCTAAAGTTTAGTTAATCTATTTCCCTTTTGTCCGTCCCTGTGGAGACGATACTCGTACTTTCAACCACTTTTCTACAACTATTTTTAGTGCGAGAAAACTCACATCAATGGTCGTCAACTTTTTTAAGGATGCGCGATTCGAATTTTTGATAATTATCCAAACATTTGATAGTAAAACATGGTATCCCTAATGTATTGATTGAATAGATTGTAATGCCTCTTTTTGGCATGAAATATATTCAATTTGTAATCTATTTACTCATTAAGGCGTATGTTTTTCTTTGTTTCTTTAAGAAAAAGAGGACAAATAAGTCTTGGAAGTATTATCAATTCGACAATCGGGTCCTTGAACCAGAAGACTCGCAAATACGCCCTAAAGGCCTCAACTCATTAAAAATTAAGTTATGGTATCCTTTTTACATGCTGATGACGGTAATTTCTCATGAGAAAATTATCGTTTTACCTACATAAGGTAAAAAAGTATGTATTTACATGTCTTCCGGTTCATGAGCTTGGTTGCAGAATTACTAATAGTTTGAGACTTATTTGCTCATTTTCTCCTTTAAAAAAACACCTGAGTACATACTACCTCCGCTTCATAAAACTTGACCAAGTTTTTTGACTGCCACAAAAATTTTATCATTTTCATTTAAAGCAACAAATATGTGGCTAAAATTATTTTTAAACACAAATACTCGGTATCAAATACTAGTTGGAATACAACTTTGGCTAAATTTGTTTTTACTTTATTAATGGGTGGAGTACTAAATACTCTACAGAAGAAAAAAGCCCCAACTACAAGTCTACAACTCTCCATTTCCCCAGTACTTCAGCAAGGAAATTTATACCCATCCGTTTTGAGCTGTTTGAGTTCGGCTCAAGGCTTCTATCTCAATCCACAACGACAGGAAGCGCAGAGCAATTTAGGGCATAAGAATCTGATAAGAATAAGAAGAGATGCCAACACTAACAAAGTTATATTCAATGGCAGAAGCAGCTGAGCACAATACTAAGGACGATTGTTGGGTTGTTATTGGCGGCAAGGTCCCACTATACTATTTTCCATCTACTCCGTATATTTTAGATCTACTTCAAAAAACTCGAATTTAATGGCATAAGTATTTCTGCTATGTTTCGTTTGATTGAATGGTATAATTTGATTCCATTTTATCTGAATTCATAAGTTACCAAACAAACAAAAATTGCCAGCGAAGAACTTGTGAAGTTGTGGCTGTGAATCTGTTATTGTTTGATTTCGATAATATATTTTTTTACAAGACCTGTAATCAATGGCAACTTGAACGACACGTTAACTTGTTGGCGAAATACCTGTTTGAAAATTCTTTTTCTTTTGAGGTTCTTTTTCTGCCAGCATGGTAGCTTAGTTGGTCCCAATGGTGAAAAACTGAAAATTGGGAACACCGTACTCCCTTTCTCTGTCTTGTTATACGTGCTCATAAAGTGTTTGGTAAATTATCTGAAAGAACATTGTTTAAATTATTAAGCTTAAATGTGATGTTTACACGTCCCTAAGTCCAGATTTATCAAACACGATGAGAACATATTTCAGCTTGAATACCAAAAACATTATATCCAATTGAGCTAACTCAGCCAATTCCAGTAAATGAGTAAACTCTTATGTCATTCTTATGAAATCACTTTTTACTTCATACTAAAGTTGTTGAGTCATTGCCACATCATACTTTTTACGAATCACCATGTGCGGAGACGAAATTTGGTTTGTGTTTGTAACCACATGCTCAAATGGTTAGCAGAGTTGAATTCTTGATTACTTTTTGCATCAAGTAAAACATATCTTCCTATTTTTAAAGGTTCTCATGTGACTAGCTGGCTCACATGTCATCTCGAAATATAGAGAAATTCTATATTTAGACAAGGACAAAATGGATGTAACCAAGGTATTAAAAACCAAACCATAATGGAGTTAGGACAACCTATTGATTATTGAACCGGTACTGGAGTGAACTGGTAGAGAACCGTCTGAATCTGTTGATAACTGATGAAAACTGTGTGAACTGGTTGTTGAATCAGTTCACTGGATTGGTGTCTAGTTCTGTGCAGCCCAAAATTATAGTTTTCATCGGATCATGCTATTCAAGATGAGATAACATATAATGATTTTAATTTAAATGAATTTTGTGGTGAACAGTGTTGCTTGGTAGTATTTATCAAGTATTATTTTCTTTTGGATGAAATGTAATTGCTACAAGTTATAATTTGCCTTTACCCTTGTGAAAAAGTGGCAAGTTGCTCTTATAGATGCCCAATCCTATAGGACAAATCGCTGCAATATCCTCCTGCAAATATTAGCTCTATTTAACCCAATATTGGCTCCAACGAGTAATATATAACAATTGACAACTAATCTTTTTGTGAATCATATTCTCTTTTATTCCATGTAATTGTTTGACTCTTCTTAGGATTCTCCAAGCAAGCTCCTTACATGCCTTGTCTTTCCTGTTTATGACCACATTTTCATTTGTTGTAAGCCCTCTTAGACAAGTCTTTCTTCATTGTTTCTTGTGTGTGTTCTTCTAGCTGCATGCCTATAATTTGTCCTAAAGTTAATTTCTCATTTAAGCACAATGGGAACAGATTTCTGAAACTTCAAATGCGCTGACCTATTCCACAATCCACATGTCCAGGTGTATGACGTTTCATTGTATTTGGATGAACATCCAGGTGGAGGTGATGTCATACAAGCTGTCACCGGTAAAATAGATTTGATTTTGTTGATGCAGTGTATTTTCATGTCCTCCCATCACTAAGGGTCTGTTTGGATGGTGGATTTTAGAAAAAGGCCTATCTTGATAAATAGAATGTTTCTGAAGACGAATTAAAATGTTACTACCTCTGTCCCATTCCAATGAGCTACTTACACGGTCAACTTAACTCTGTTCAAATCTTTAATTTTATATAATAGATTTTGATCGTCTTCAAATTCTTTTTTGCTATTTAGTAGAACTTCTGCGCAGTTTCATAAATGGTATATACTAGACTTAATATATATTTATAAAGGAAATAAATATGCAGTAATTATTATATGTACTTTAATTATATCAAGGAAGAGGTTACATTATCACAGTAAAACATCGTAATTCACACAAAGAACCTTCATATGGGACAGATGGAGTACAAGATAGCATGTTATGTTTCAACTTTTATAAAATTTCAAATATTATTGTAGTAGTAATATATACTAAGCACTCACCTCCAGAATTATCCAAAACACTTCATTCAAATAGATCCTATATAGTTTTGCATATGAAAGGGTCAAAAGGGGGAATAATTAATATAAAGGCCTCAAACAGTGATAAAACCGAACAGTGTAATTGGTATTCTTAAAAAAGATGGTGTTCTTAGTTTGACTTGGATTGAATTTGGTTGAAGGAAAAGATGCCACAGATGACTTTGAAGATGTGGGGCATAGCAAGAGCGCAAGGGAAATCATGGAGAAATTCTTCATCGGGGAGCTTGATCCCTCATCTGGTCCCAGCATCCCTAAACTTGAGATCGTTGTGAAGCAGTCCAGCTGCAGCTATATAACCCAGAAGGTCATGGATTTCACCAAACAGTATTGGGTTCTCCCCGCCACAGTGGTTGGCATCTCTGTGGTAGCCAGTTGTGTGTTCCTGCATAAGAAGTAGTAAAACACTAAAAAGTCTCCTTGGACGGAAGTTATTGTACTAATAGCTTGAGGGGTCACCATCACTACTCGCAAAATATTGCAGCAATTCCTCTGGAGGATGCTATTATTTGGCATTTTGAATTTTAGAATTAAATGCCCTGCATTGAGTTTTTGTTATAACATTTTGAGTAACGCTTTTGGGGTATGAGTATGATTACATATAGTTTGTTACGGAGTATTGTTTTAAGGTTGTTGTTCTCGATGAATTGAGAGTGTTGGATTTTACAATTTTGCCTTTTCTGAAATTGAATTATGCACTAAAATGGGGGGAAATGTGGTGGCATTATTTCCAATAAATTGATAAAGTGAACTTTATTTGTTTTTGCCTGAAGTGCATTATCTCAACAAAAATGTGCAACTTCATGAGGCTCCGTTTTACACTATTTTCTTTTGAGATCGGATCATATTACGGTCTACGGAGTACGGGAGTACTATTTATTACTCATACTATGTAGTACGGGGTATATTTCTTGCAAATATAATCTAAAATCTTATAAACACCAATGATAGTAGGGGTACAAATGGTATCAAAAAAATGTTGGTGTAACATGCAAGCGATATTAAGTTGTTCCATAAGCCTAAATACTTGTACCCAATTCTTACTCCGTTAAGTCTTTGTGTTTTTCCGTTTATGTGCTTGTTGTTCCTTCCGTTTTCCATAATTTTAATTGCTTAGGTGTAACCCATGTATGACCTACAGAGTAGGGCTGTAAACGAGCCGAGCCGAGCCCGAACACCTAAAGCTCGAGTTCGGCTCGATAAGGAATTAATGGTGTTCGGGTTCGAGCTCGAAGCCCGACGAGCTTTACAAATGAGGCTCGTGTTCGGCTCGATAGACGTTCGATGTTCGAACTGAGCACTCGATAAGCTCGATAAATTTGGTCGAATTTAAAATTTTAGGTGATGCTCGTTAATAGGTTCGTGCTCGAATGATTCGACAAGTATTCGGTTCGCTAATAATCATATTTAAATTCATAAAATTATACTAATTATAATTAAATTTTGATTATATATAAATTATATTTATAATTTCAGGGTGTTCGATAGACTCGAGTTCGAACCGAGACGAATACTACTATGTTCGAGCTCGGCTCGATTAATTTTTTGAACTTAAAACTTAGCTGGGGTTCGAGTTCGAAAGCTCGTTAAGCTCGACTCGTTAGGTTCGAAACCGAGCTCGAACCCGAATAGCTCGATAAAAGCTCGGTTCGTTAACAGCCCTACTACAGAGTAATTAATTGCTTTGATTCCTTCGTTTTTCGCTTTTTGCAATCGAAATAAGGTTCTTTTATTTATTCATTCATTTACTCCACTTAATTTCACTCTTCTTAATTTACGAAGAACATGAAAGGCCCTCATCCATGAAGTAGAACATGGAAAACTGCAGGAAGAAGATGAAAGACCTTGTGTGGCTGTGTGTTACAGGTTATTATTATATCCAAAAGACTAGAGAACTAGAACATTTAGCTCTCTTTATCTGAATCAATCGTTGTACGCCTGAGTTGGTAGTAGATTAATAAGTCAATCCATCAGTGAAGTTATGAGTCTATGACAGATCCTTTCTCCTTTCTGGGCAGCTACACCAGGTTCCTCAAGCGCGACAATCCTCTTCATTTCATGACCCGCGCTGAAGTCTGCTCGAGAATTTGGTGCTATAGGAAGCATATTTATTATTTGCAGGGTGGGCTTGGAAGTGCTGTAATGGTGCTTTACTGTCTCTTGGATTTGGTGCCATGTGTGTTTGGAATTGGATCCCACTGGTTGTAGCTTTACAGGTATAACACCGCAAAAGCTAAAAGATTAAGCAGAAAAATTAATTAAGTCTTTAGTTATAGGAAAGTGACCAGGGAGTAAGAGAATGGCCCAGAAATTCTAAAATATCTCAAATTTACCCAAATCATATTTTCATCGTTGAACTCTTTTATCCTCTCCACATATATCATTATCCTTGCATGGATTGAATTGAAATACTATTATGACAAATAAAGGACTTCTCAAGTTATTCAAACATTTTACTGTGTCTTTGTAGGAGTTGTGATTGAGCTTGAGTGCAATCATTTCTAAAAGTCAATTTCATAGCAGGAAAGAAAGATTTGTCTTTTTGGTTTTTTGTATTTGTTCCATGTGCGATCAGTCTATAAACATCAAAATGTGCCATTCTAATTCAAGTCATATTTTTATCTCATTTAGGAAACAACTTTAGGACCAACTTTTCTAGCAAAAAAAAAGAACTTTTTTTATATCAAATTTCCATTCATAACTAACTTACCTATATTCAGCTCATATTCTAAACACGATAACACAATTTTCTTCCGAAGCATGTCTCATTTAGGGCATTATTCCATAAACTAATTTCTAAGTTCTTGGACTGGTGGCAGAATAAAGTTAGAGGGCAGTCTTAAATTTTACTTTATTCCTCTCCTATCAATGCAATAAGATTCATTTTTGGTGTTGGGGTTCCATGATGTGTGTTGGTCCCTATTTCTACTCTATAATGTATAAGATCTGATTAATAGGAGTAGAAGAAGCTTTCCATTGATAGCCAGAAAGTTTACATGTAGCGTAAAACTTCCGTAGGCTTCTAGTCTATGCGCAGAGAATTTTTCTAAGGGAGGAAAGCTTAACCTAGCCATTCCTAAGGGGTCTATTTATAGCCTCCTTAGAATGGTAGGGTTTACAATGATATGGGCTCTCCTTTTTAGGAGGCCCATTCCTAATTTAGCTTAGTAGCCTTTTCCATTTAAGGCCTACTAAATACACAATAAATACTACCAAGAGGCTAGATAAAATACATTGATCACAATACTAAAAATATCTCTAACATTCTCCCCTTTGTGATCAAATGTCCGTTGTTGGCTCTTGTGGATTCTTCTGCCTCTTGTAGTAGTTGCTTTGTAGTGCTAGAGCATGTTCATATTGGTGCAACATTCTCCTCTTTTCGATTCGAGCATTGATTGCGTCTAGCACCGCTTTAGTCGATCAAATTCTTTCAGTTCAGCTTCTTTTGTCTTCTTGGAAAGGCTTCATGAAGAAATCCTTACAATCTCCCCCTTGGTGTTATTCATTCAATTCGTTCTTTGATGCCGGGGGTTGAGGGATTCTTCAAAATCTTGCTTTTAATCCTTGCCTTTCAAAAGTTTCTCTTGATCAGCTTGAATGAATCCGATGGCGCCTTTAGAATGATTGTTCTGAAGAAATCTAGGCGCATAAGGGATTCATCTTCAGTATTTGATCATCCGACCTCTGTATCCTCCAGAATGTAGCCTTTTATGACTATTCGGTTGTGAATGCTTTTGAGGAACAGTTGTCAGTGGCACAACGAAAAATGATGGTTGACTTGTGAGCATGGATGACCTTTAGATTTGAAGCTGACTTGGCAGTTGATGAACATGAGAGAGTAGAGAGCCATTGTTTTTTAGCTGGAGGAGAGAAGTGTCCGAGAATGATTTTTGAGAGTAAACAGCGTGTGGACCACTCTCCCCCTTTATGACAATCCAATGAATCGAGATGTCTTGCCTTTATTCTTTTATTCTGGAAAACTGAAAATGCAAAAAAAATGAAAAGATAAGAACCGGAGACACTGTGGTGTTCCGTTGACACAACATCAGTGTAAACATTGATGTGTGGCCTGTATATAATGATAGAAACATTGTAGCTCTAACAGGACTTCCAACCAATCATTGTGAAACATCTGAAGTAGATGTCACTCTGGTCGTTATGGCATGATCACTAGGATAAGCATGGATATTTGTAGTCCCCCGGGATCATGTAGACACCCGTTATCATCACTATAGAGATGAACTCTAAATGATGGCCTGAAAATGTTGGTGATTTCTATGTTGCAACATCAGGACTTCCATCCAATCATCGGTCTACATCTATAGAAGATGAGCCTATGGAAGTTCTCGCATGGTCACTTGGACCTGCAACTGACTCTAAAAATGTGTCTGTGTCCTAGAAAATTCAAAACATTTAGGAGTCAGATAACTAGACACAACGTGATCAATGAAAGTTCAGTGGCGTGGGGCTGAGGGCCACTGTAGTCAGTATCAGTCGCCTCAGAAGGAGACGGTGATAAGAGATGAGGTTCCCCGTGAACAGTGATTAAACACCTGTCTGTTGGGAGACAGATGAGTGGTCTAGGGTAGGGTTGTGCACGCGCCGTTTGGACAAAATGCAGCGACTTCTACCCGGGATCTGAATAAATTCAGTCCTGAACCTATGGGGATTGTCCGGAGTATTTGAGTGACTGGGATTGATTCCTCGATTGATAGCTCATTTGAGGTAGCAGATTTGTCATTGATTATTGTCTTCTTGCTCATCGGAGCCTTCTGCTTCCTCACTCTCATAATATTCACTCAATTACTCACTTACTCTCGGCTTTGTCCCTTGGGTAGGCTTAGTTGGGTTTACTAAGCCATTAGGACATCTCTCTCATTGATATGTTTCTTTATTCTCTCTCTGTACTCCCCCTCAACTGGAGCACTGAGTAGGATGCCTTTGACGATGTTTGGCGCTTGGGAGGAGAACTTTGAAAACTCCCCCTTAAAATTTGCATCCTTGAGAGAATTCTTGCATTTAATCTAGGTTGTTTGAGGGTTCAAAATGGGGTTGTTGGCTAGATGAAGCACCATGCTCAAGTATCCGTTGCCTCTTATTCTCCCCCTCATGAGGAGCCGAGTCATTGGAGTCCTCATGCAAATGTTTGTGACCGCGGAGACTGTCATGGCATGTGCTTTCGGTTTCAGGTACTACAAAAAGAGCTCTTTGTTTGTCAATGAGTGGAGCTTCTTCGTTTTCAAGAATTCTCGCTAGCATAATGGATGCTAGGTCATCGAATGGCATTGTAAATGGGATAGGATAAGGATTGGGGTGAGTTGCTGTTGGGAGTGGGAGGATGAGGGTTGAGTTAGGGTTTGATGATGTCATTAAGAAGCGTCGGGGTGGTCCTGAATTCCTATGCCCGAGCGGTTATTGCTTCGTGCACCCATGGTTTAATGGTGGAATCCAAGCAACGCTGCTGAATGACTGCAAGGTCGGTAGGGTTAGGGTTGTCCGGTTACAGGGGTAGTAACCGTTGTCACAACATCAGTAAAGTTTACTGGTGTGTGGCCTGCAGATAATAATTGAGTTATCTGTTGAGCGGCAGGACTTCCGATCATCATCGAAGTATCTCCGATCGTTGTTGACAGGGAAAGTGGACCTGTAGAGTGAGGTGGTGTGAAAAGTGTATGTGTCCTAGCAAATTTGAAAATGTAGGGAGTGTGACACCTAGACTCAATGTGATAGAAGAAAGGGTAGTGGCCCGGGGTGATAGACCACTACGTACATCCTTAACTGCTCCGTAAGGGGGCAGAGAGGTGGGTATAAGATCCCCTATTTGTGAAACTACTACCTGTTGGGAGGCAGCAGAGTGGCTAGGTGTGGCTTGTGCATGCGCAGTTGGACAAGATGCTGCGTCTTCTACTCGGAAGCTGAGAAAGTCAGCTTCTGCTCCTATGGGGTCAGTCCGATTTACTACATCTAGGTTTATACACTCGTCAAACAGGGCTATTTATTTTGCCAGATTGCTTACGTCTTGTGTCCTCTATGTAGGAGTGAATGATGAGGAAAGGATGTCATTTTGATGTTTGGAGCGCGTCGCACTTATAATGATTTCTTCTTTGTTTCTCCGTGAGTAAGACACCTCTCTTTCTGCTGTTGTGGGGAGCCTGATAATGAGTCGGCGTTTTTGTACCGGAGGCTCCCTGGCTTGATTAACGTTGTCGTCCGCATCATCATTAACCTCATCATCCTTGTTGACTTTGTTGCGCTTGTTAGCCTTGCTACCGGAGCCCTCATCATCAGCGTTTATTGTTCTGGCTACGCTTGGCGAATCATGGAAAATCTCCTCAGCAACTTGGGGGTGGCCCTCAGCAGACGTCGTCTGATCATCATGGGGCCAACTTGCCACTGGTCTTTGTGGCTGGGTAGAACTCTCAAGACCCTCACTTACTCTCGGCTAACTCCCTGGAGTAGGCTCAGGGGGGGTTTATCTGAGCCGTAGGGAGTATAATGTTATTCTCCTTGCAGTAGCGTCTGGCGGATGGTTCATCACGATTGGCTAGTAGCAGAGGTTGAACTGGTATAGTAAGAGGCACCAGTGTAGGATCCTCAGTCATCTTCTTGAGATACTTGAGGGTTGGAGTGCTGACGTTCTAAGTGGATAGTCTTCTGTGGATAATTGGAGTTGTTCTGCAGATACATCGCACCAGCAAAGAGAACCATCTCATGTATGGTAGATGGTTGAATGGATCGATGTTTTTTTTTTGTCGTCCCAGATCAGCGAGACAAAATCGTAGTTTTTGTTGAATGTCACACCATGGAAGGCAGTAAGAAGATAGATGATACACATATCGAAGCTAGTGTGTTTGGCAATGCAACACTTGTTCAAAGTTGCCATCAGAGTCCTCCATGGTCGTGGTAGTCTGTCGGGCTTGACCTGGGAGATGAGCTTGATCGGCGTAGCATGGCCTAACGTGATCATTTCTTTCATGATGTCTTTTTATTGGCCAGTTCATCGTATTCACCTTGTTCTAGGATTTGGGGCATTCAGAATCTACAAATCCATCATGTTGTGCTACATAGACCTCTTCTTTCAGGTCTCCATTCAGAAATGCAGTCTTTACATTCATCTGACAGACGGTGAATCTTTTGTGAGCAACATAATCAAGAGATAATCTGATGGCCTCAATCCTCACCACTGGTGCAAAGGTCTCATCGTAGTCAATTCCTTCTTGTTGATTGTAACCTTTTGCTACCAGGCGGGCCTTGTTTCTGATAATCACACTGTCCTCATCCTTTCTGTAAGAGGACAGTTCGTCTTATTGTTGCTGATAATCACACTTACCTGGTGAAAAGGCCTTGTTATTATTGCTACCAAATTTGGTGCCAATAATGGTTTTTCTGTAAGACATAGGCACCAGGGTCCAAACTTTCAATCTTTCAGACTGGTTCGTCTCTTTCTGCATCGCAATCACCCAATCCGGATCAGCCAATGCTTCAGTCATATTTGTTTATTTTTTCTGACTAAAGAAATATGAATATAAGCACTCATTGGCTGAAGCGTTTCTGGTACTGATTCCTTTTGATGGATCACCAATTATTAGTTCTGGCAGATGTGCCCTCGTCCACTTTCTCTCATGTTGTAGAGGTAGTGGAGTTATGACTGGATGATCTGGATCAATGTATTCTCGATCTTGTTGTGTCTCTGGGGTTTATTGTGTTGCAATTGCTTCAGGTTGATCATTATGCGGGGTAGATGGTTCATATTCAGCTTCGTCATCTGTGTGCTCATCATCATTCTGAGTGGGAGTGAGTGTTTCCTCTGCGGTGGGAGCATATAACAGGAAGGTCTGAGAATTTGTAGCGGTTGTAGCTGGTGATGCACATGGTTGACTGTAAAAGTGCTCGAACAGAGAATCTAGTACCACATGCTCATCCGATCTTGTCTCGTCTCCCTCTCCTCCTACTACAGAAGATGATTGAGCCTCTTCGTCTTCAGTAGCTTTCAGATCACGCTGCCCCCTAACATCCCTATCATTCATAATGTAGCACTTGTAGCCAAAGACGCAGATGAAGACAATGTTAGGGAGACCCTTGAACACAATCTCATAGGGCATCTTGTCGGATCATTTGTGAATCACCGTCCAGTTCTGTGTGAAGCAAGCTGTGTTGATAGCTTCAGCCCACATGAAATGAGGAAGCTTTTGACTGTATTAGCATGGTTCTGGCTGCTTCCACCAAGATCCTGTTCGATCGTTCTACGACACCCTTTTGCTTTGGTGTTTCAGCTACAGAGAACTGTTGTGTAAATCCCTGAGCTTCGTAGAACCCAGTTAACTCCTTGTTCTTGAACTCCGTCCCATTATCAATTCTAGTGTTTGGAGCATTTGATGCATGAACTCTTTGGTGTTGGTCACCTTGGTGTTGTCAATGGTGGGTTTCAGAATTCTCGCACCAGAGGCATCTCTTGCTTAGTTGAGTGTTCCCCAGAATTGTTAGAGATACACCCTTGGTGCTTCGGCAATTTTTGTTTAGGGCCTTCTAGATTTTGCGGCCTTTGAGAACAACCACCACGACATCCTTGAGTTGTCTTGATTGCTACTGGTTCTGCCATAACGTCCTTGGGTTGTCTTGCATTGATCCTTGATTTGCGTCAGGAGGAGAAAATTGTAACTCCCCCTCAGAATGTGCAAGGTGTTGTTTGTCACCCGGGGAGTAAAGTAGAAAACTCCCCCTTGATATGTGCTTTCTTCGTTGTAAGGCACCAGGAGGAGTGAAAAAGAGACACTCCCCCTCAGAATAAGCACTTGTTGTTTCTTCTTGGCATGTGTTGGTGTTGAGGTGTGCATTTGTTGATATTCTGCTCAGTGGGGTAGTATACATGCCAATACTCCTCCTTAATAATGTGCACCAATTGATTGCTCACAGCTCTTCTCACCCGCCATGTGTGTGGAGCAATCGGATCAGGTACCACACATGACGGACCTACAAAACAGATTAAGTGCGTTTTGGTACCCACCTCCAGATGGGTCCTTCCTTATCAATGTCAAAGAGATGTTTCAGCTTTTGTTTTATTTGGGACCCTAGGCTAGCTGATTGAGTAGTGTTTGGCATTCTTAATTTCTCAACTTCGGCATTAGGAACCCATTGTTGTTTGAACTTTGGAGCGAGAGAGGTTTCATTAATAGTGAGTGAATGTTCAGACAAATAATCTTTTAAAATTGTTTCCTGAGAGAGCCTTCTCAAATGTTTAACTGAGCGAACCTTGAGGGGATACCTTAAACATGGTAATTTGTACTCCCCCTCAACGTTCACTTTCACAGAAGTTGATTTCTTTGGGCATCTCTGAACGTTCACATTCTTGTCTTTGTTTGATGAGGAATCAGACTCAAAACAACAAGCTTTCATTGACTTAACACAATTCAGAGAACAAGTACTGGAGCAGCGTTTCTTAACAGATGTCTTAGAACTAGAAAATTTAGGAACCACTCTTTTAGCATTACTAGTCGAGGATTTGCTTAGGAAATTCCTAGGAACACCACTTCTAGTACTACTAGTTGAAAGCTCACTAATGCCAGATCTAGACTTATTCTTGGCATAAAACAAGGCACTCGAACGTTGATTCTTATTTCCTAAATGAGATTCTGTTTCTCTTTTCCTTCTTCTCAATTTCTCCTCGATCCACTCACCTCTCTTCTCTACTCTCTTATTCACTTGGTTTCTTTTCGGAGAAGGAGACTCAGAGTGAGTGGAAGAAGTTTTAGAACCATTGGTTGGATTTTCTAAACAATTTTCTGAGGAAGAAAGGGAAGAGGGTTGAGAAACTGTGATGGACTGAGAGGATGTTTTTAAAATGGATATTTCTTTCAAAAGTTGATCTTTTTCCTGTTCTAAAATCTGTTTCTCCTTTTCAAAAGATTCTTTTAACTCAGCAAACTTTCTTACAAGAGGTGGAACGTATGCTGGTTTGACTACAGGTTCTGAAGTTGAAGGTTCCTCTCCATCTTGCACAGTTTCCTTTTCAGGAGCATAAGTTATAACTTCTTCAGCAGGAGTCAGCGG
The DNA here is from genome assembly GCA_945859915.1 of Cuscuta epithymum. Taxonomy (NCBI): domain Eukaryota; kingdom Viridiplantae; phylum Streptophyta; class Magnoliopsida; order Solanales; family Convolvulaceae; genus Cuscuta; species Cuscuta epithymum. The sequence continues at coordinate 94,706 of CAMAPF010000210.1, read as the reverse complement.
GAGCGCTTTGGTTTTGTAACTCTTGTTCAACTCTGTGTAGTCAAAAGGAACCTCGACACCAGCCTTTATTTTTCTCTTTTCATCCTCGAGGGCATTCGTTTCTTCAGCACCAGTGAAGGCCATAAGCTTGGTCAATCCTATTTTCATGTATCTAACATCATAGAGTTGTTTACAGTTGACCTTTTTCAGGTTCTGAGGATTGGTCAATCCTAGGCCCTCCTTGGCGTTATAGAAACGAGTGTCCTTAGGCTGATTAAGGAAAATAGTCTAGTCTGTTTGGTCCCTCTTAGCTAACAGGTCTTCGAGTTCTTTGATTTTGGTGTAAAGAGCGCCCCTCCTTTCCATTAGTAAATTGTTGACACCAAAAAGTCTAATTCTCTCCTTTTCAGTAGTCCTAAGCTTCTCTGTCAGTTCTTTTTCGCTAGCACTAAGTCTCTTATTTTCAGTTGTGAGCTTAGTGATAGTTTTCTCTGAATTGATTATTTTGATGTTCGAGCATGTCTGTTTTTCACGCAGTTGATTATAGACATCATACAATCTATCATATTTCACCTCTAGCTCCTTAAATTTATCATGCATATCAGTTTTTGAGCAAGAGCAAGTATGAGCAGAAGGATTAGAAGTACTTACAGCGCTGTCTGCATTCTTGTTTTGAGCAGAGAGGACAGTCACTTTATCAGCAATATTGGGAGTGGTCATGATCGACTGTTGAAAATTGATCGTTAACGTGTGGTTGATTGAAGATTTCTGCAAGTTTGTGACTCTTGAAATGTAGCTTTGATTTTGAGAAAATTTAGTCTTAACCTTGAGATTTTTTTAATTTTTTTTTTAAATCTCAAGGTTGACTATTTGAAGCTTTGAAAAAATGTTGAGCTTTGGTTTAGGAGTTTGACCTCAAGGTTTGAAGAGGAGCTAAAAATTAGCACTTGAAGTGGATTTTGGGAAAAAATGTACTTGTCCAAGTGAAGGAAAAAGTAAGCTTGTTAACTTATCCCACACCTAAAACCCTTGGAAACTTTAGAGCCTATTTATATGGAACACTCCTTCCTTAAGATTAAATGGTGAAGGAGAAGAGGGGAGCTCTCGCGCACATGGGATTTCGGCTTGTAGTTCAAAAGCGAAAATTCGCACCCCCCCTGCGCAGGGCGACCTGCGGACACGATAGTCGCAAAATTCGCCGGGTCTCAAAAGACGGTTTTGCCCTTCCTTCCCTTTTTGTTTTTCGAGTTAATTTGCAGCTCTTTTAATTTGCGCACGGTGTAAGATTGCGCAAAGGGAAAATCGCGCAACTGAAGAAGATCAAATCGTGCAACGACTAAGATCGCGCAAGTCTGATTCGCACAACACTTCAGGCACCTGGATCGCGCAAAAACAAAGAAAATCTCGCAACTGGAGAATCGCGCAGGTCGTTTAGCTACAGAAGATCGCGCAAGTCCTGTTTTTTTTGCGCAACTAAACTTCGCTCGTCTTCGCGCAAGGAGTAGATCGAGCAGGAGTTCGCTCAAAGCCAAACCGCTCAGGAGGCCCCCTTTTTTTTGTTCAACCTGTTAATCGCGCAACTCTGTTTTCCCGCAGCACAAATGGTTTTGTGCAACGCTGACGATCGCGCAAGTATGAATACCGCAACTACAGATCGCTCAAGTGTTGATCGCTCAAGTCTCCAAATCGCTCAAGTAGAATTGCGCGATTTTTCAGGATCGCTCAACTCCTGAAAAAGATGCGCGAAGATGCAGGATTGCTCAACTCCTGCTTAACCTGTACGCCAAAGTTCTGGATGCGATTTTTCACAGAATGAATTCTTGCAATCCTAGAAACACTTTCCTGTAAACATTTTCCTGCAAAAATAACAACAAAAATAGAACAGAAGATCGTTCAACAAGCAAAAACTTCGTCGATGAGTTTCGCGCAAGAGTTTTCTTCTGTCTTCAATCGATCGATAAATTTGCAGAAACTTCAATCGGTCACACGCTCGGCTCTGATACCAATTGTTGGTCCCTATTTCTACTCTATAATGTATAAGATCTGATTAATAGGAGTAGAAGAAGCTTTCCATTGATAGCCAGAAAGTTTACATAAAGATGAAGAACATGTAGCGTAAAACTTCCGTAGGCTTCTAGTCTATGCGCAGAGAATTTTTCTAAGGGAGGAAAGCTTAACCTAGCCATTCCTAAGGGGTCTATTTATAGCCTCCTTAGAATGGTAGGGTTTACAATGATATGGGCTCTCCTTTTTAGGAGGCCCATTCCTAATTTAGCTTAGTAGCCTTTTCCATTTAAGGCCTACTAAATACACAATAAATACTACCAAGAGGCTAGATAAAATACATTGATCACAATACTAAAAATATCTCTAACAATGTGATTTTGGAAGTTTTTGGAGCCACAAAGTTGGTTTAAATTTATAATGTGTGAACTGGAATGCTGCTGCTATTATGTAGGTATTTTTTGTTGGTTTTCATTGTTTTTGGTACAAGTGAGATTTCTTTTTAAACTTCAGTTTCCCTCCTATTTTGCTAATTGTATAATAGATCTCTTATCAGGTACTCTTATTCTGAAAACTAGAGTGACTCTAGCTACTGCCATAAGCTTTGAGTTTAGTGCTTGCTTTCTCAGACTTCATATTTCTTTTTTTCTTTTTTTTCTTTTCTTTTGATTGCAAGTCTTTGTTACTGTACTTTATGGATTCATATGTACCAAATTAGGGGCGAGCAGCACCTTGTTTGTATAAGGTTCCAAACCTATTAAGCTGCCCGCAAGCTAAATCTATAAAAGTTTACCTATCAGGTAAAGTTTCAGGCATACAAGTTTATAATATTAGTGTTAATTCTACAAAAAACAAATTCAAACCGCATTTTTCCAAATTTTTTAAAGTATAACCAATTGTAATACAAGTGCTATGCTTGTCTTATTGATTCCTGATGCTTGCAATGAATATAGATACATATAATGAGTTAGAGTTTCAAAGTATAGTTATTAAATTTTTACCAACTAGAAGTTTAGTGTGCAGCTATATGTTTGTAAAAATGTTCACAAGACATTCTTTTCATACTTTTAATTGTTTAAGAGCTCTTTCAAAATCTTATGATCCTTTTACAGGATATTTGCAATTGCTATATATTTTCACCTATTTTCTGGAAAAGTTTAATGCAATGGTTTTCATCTCTTTAATACAATTTTCTCATATATATTTGACCGAACGCTGGTGATATTTGCGGTGCATGTATATCAGACCTTCTTACTCCATGTTTTTTTATGAATGTAGGGTAGAACACCCTTGACCATGAGCGTATATTTCCTCTAATGAGTTATTTGATAACATATTTTAGAGGCTCCAAACACAGGATTTTACTAGCTCAGTGTGATTGGACTTGCAAGAGCACATAGTTGAGAACCAACAATCTACTTCATTGGTTAGTATTTACAAGTTATTAACTTTTTTGACAATAAATAAGTGAAATTAGTGTACATTCATATCTAAGTTGTACAACTTAATTGTTGGTGACCTTTTGAAGCTATTTAAAATATTTGGAACCTTGAATTTTCATTCAAAGAAATAGGTCTGTAATATGCATAAATGTATAATCAACTGGGTTGGTGACCACTTCTCATTTATGTTGGTTTGTTTTTTTCATATCAGGAATAAATAAAAAACCAAGTTATGCATAGTATCTATATAATTTATATTTTAAGCTAAGAGGTTTATGCGTGGCCCTCTAGTTTGATGGTCATGATTCTCTTCTATATTTGAGTTGTCCGGTTTAACTCAGTCACCATTCCTTTATATCTAATTTATTCTGCTAAATTAATTATCATCAATGTCACCACCATCACTCATCACCTATGTAGCACCGATACAGGTACGCAGAATCGTGGAAAGGCGGAAACGGGTACGGCGATACGACAAAATAAAACAAAAGTAGGATATGGATACTGGGCCTTTTAGCGCAAGGCTGAAATTATGAGGCTATTTGCTAACACTGTTTTTCAGCTTATCAGGCTTATCAATCAATGTTTTCACCATACACGTAACTTTTGTTTTCGCGTTCTGATTGTGTAATAATAAGAAAAAATAAGGTTGAAGTTACTTTTCTAGCTGTATTGATTGAAGTTACTGTAGATAACCATTTTAGCTATATTACATATAGTTTTTTCTTTATTTTACTCATAAAATTTATTTTGAAAACATTTTTTCCTTGAATCAGCCAATGCAGTCACTTCAACCAGAACTTCATAAATTTTAGCAGAATCAGCCGATTGAGTCAATTTTTGTGTTACCAAACGGACTCTATATTTGTGTGTTATGTCATGGGGATGATTTTGTCACATACTCACATTCTCTCATGCAAGGCACATGTATTGACGTTTGTTTTTACCATGCTTATATTAATTTTTAAACGACTCTCGACAACTACATAGATAGTACATGACATGTTTTTTAGCCAAGAGGTATGCTAATCTAAAATTCCAACTACACTATCAGAACACATTTAAACGAGTTGCTTGATATTTGCTTACAACGGTAACAGTTCAACCACATTAACACATAAAATCCATTTTATATTATTCTAATATAAATGTATATATGCAAGTTTTTGCATGCGATTCAGTTTTACTATCCAACAACATATATATCCTACATATATTGATGCAATGAAAAAAAATTGGGCATTTTCCTTTTCGCGCAACGCGCGTCGCAAACTAGTCTTACATAGGAGGAAGCAGTCCAGCCCAGCTGGTCGCAGACTCACTCTCCCTTACGGGAGGGTCGGGTTCGAAACTAATGGAGTGAGTTTCAGCCTCCATTGATGGCTACCTCGATGGGATCATTGCTACACCGGATCAATTTCTTGATATGGTCAAAACACAAATTAATTCTTGTTATACTATCTATTATCGACAGAACAAAACCCATTATCAGTGCACTACTTGGTAGCTGCTCGGATACTATCCAACCCATTATTTCATTAGCTCTCACCGCCAAACAAGCCTGAAATAAACTCAATCTCATGGCCGGGTTATATCCCTCAAAACTACTCTGTCCCGCACCAAGAAGGGTTCCCGGAGCATTCCTGATTACCTAATGGAGATGCGGGCAATTGCTGATGACCTCGCCCTTGCTCAGAATCCCATCACGGATCAAGACTTGCTCTCGATTATTTTTTTGTTCAGGATCTTATTGAACAAGGAAAATTAAATATCCAGCATATCTCAGCAAAGTTACAGATAGTTGACGTCTTGACCAAACCATTGTGTCGCTCTCCATTTTTTTCTTTTGGTCCAAGCTGGGAGTTTCTGACGGAACCTCCATCTTGCGGGGGCATATTAAAGCATAATTTATATATTTACTATTACGTATTATCCGCAATAAATATATCAATTCCTATCTTATCACGTAGTTATGTAGATAGCTTATTTAACTCCATTGTAACTTGTAAGTGTGTGTGTGTGTGTGTGTGTGTGTGTGTGTGTGTGTATATATATATATATATATATATATATATATATAGACAAATCTTCATGTCAGGCCAGCCTGACGGGATGATCCGTCCGGCCGAGCCCATTTGGGCATCTTCCGGTGGAATTTTTTGATGAAATTTTTTGAGCATGTTCCTTATCAAGTCTAGTTTGTCCATACCAAATTTCAACTCAAAATTCGATCGGGAAGGCATTCAAATAATTTTTTGAAGTTGACTGCAGTTTTATATGTATATTTTGACGCATATTAAGATTACAGGATGTGCATCATATATTCATAATGTCTGCATAAGTTACTTTAGAGGTTCATATTGATAAAATATGTCGAAGTTGCATTTCAAAAGTTCATATATTACATTCTAGTAAAATGACACGTGCATTTTAGAAGTTCATATGTTGCATCTTATCGTTATGACATTTGCATCGTATACTCAACTCACATGCATATGAGTGCTCAACATACGTGCAAACTGCATATTAAGGTTACGAGATATGCATTTTATTATTAAAACGTACACATATGATAATATTTGTGAAATAAATTCCTTTTTACGAAATTAATTACTTCATAATTATAACGTCTGCATATTAGTTGTGTGTATGTTGCACTTTCAGTCACATGATATGAGCGTTATTTATATAATGGTTGTCATATTGATCTAATTAATCTATTACGTTGCACTTTGAAAGCCTATCATTATGACGTGTGCATTATAATTTTCGAAATTCATATGTTGCATTTTATCATTATCACCTGTGCATTTTTAGAAGTTCATATATATTGCATTTCAGTAAGATGACAGGTGCATCTTAGGGGACCATATACTGCATCTTATCATCATGACATCTGCATTCTAAACTCATGTGACATGCATATGAAAATCATGAGGTTTAGAACGCAAGATGCATAATATATAAAAAAAATGCTCTAAATGACAAAATTACTACTTCGTACTATATTTTACGTACTAAAGCTATAGGAATTTCGCATAAATACGAAATCGTGTGATTTTATATGAAACAATTCCGCATAAAAACTTTTAGATACTAAAATTACAAGAACTTTGCATAAGCATGTAATTGATGAATTGATATGAAAACAAAAATATAAAAATAAAAATAAAAATCCGGCATGCACATCGGATCCCATGGCGTTTGAATAGAAGAACACTCATCAAATTTATATTAAATTTGATATGGAGATTGAGATAAAGATGGAGATGGAGATGGAGATTGATAAGTTCGTATTACAACACGCATTTGATGCGTGTTGGGGTCGGATTTTGATAGTTTTCTTTGCTTTAAGGCGTTGCAAGTCTCAATTTTAGCTCAAATTGTGATTACCAGGCATTGGGTCGAATTTTGTTGCATTTGGAGTCAAATCGAGGAAGTTAGAGTTCGGCAATCGGTGCTTGAGAGGCAATCGGGAAGAGTTGGAGAACATTCGAGAGAGATTTGAGAGTTTTGGAGGTCACCAGGAGGTTCACGACGAAGATTCGATGAAGAAACGGCCTTTGGATTGATCAAAGAAACATTTGGGAGCATTTGGAGCAAGAAAAGACAAGATTTGAAGAAGAAAAAGGCAGGCACGGTCGTGTCTAACCTTAGGCACGCCGTGCCTGTAGTTTAAAAACGTACCTGGTCGCTGGAAAGGCAGGCACGCCGTGCCTGGCCTTTAGGCACGGTCGTGCCTGCAGAAGACAAATGTATCGGGCTACTGGAATAGCCGGGCACGCCGTGCCTAGACCCGAGGCAAGAAAACACGGTCTTGCTCCGTAGGCACGGTCGTGCCTGACCCCTGGGCACGCCGTGCCTGGACCCGTTTTTTGTCCCAATTCAACCTGAATTCATCTGTTTTCTATAAATAAGGCATCCCTTCTCCTATTTTGAGGTTACGAACATTAAGGAGAGGCCTAGGGACGAATTTAACACCGTTTTTACGTTATTTTCTTAAAGAACCCTGGGATTATTTGTAAGTTCATCTTTTTAATTAATGACAATTATTTCTATTCATCCCAATTCTGTTGATTCTTCAATTATGAATTGTGAGTAGTTTAATTATGGATTTGGGGTTGATGAAGGGGTTAATCATGATTGATGGCTAGATTCTTGTCGGTTTAATTGCATGAATGCCGTTTAATTTGTGTTTGAATAATTTAACTGATATCTCTTGTAACCTAGAACGCGCGCTAGAATTACAATTGCTTGTAGAATGAATTAAGAGAGATCTAGTTTATTCTAAGACACATTCACACACACACTTAATCGTTCGCTAAGAGATTAGTAGCGATTAAGGGGCCGTAAGCTCGCTCGTATTGGCAATAATTTAGGATCTTGTCGCATGAGAGAACAGCCTGGTCCCCTAAATTATTGTACTCTACGCCGCGAGAGCGGTAAGAACTTAGTAATGATTAGCTAGGCTCAATTAAATCAATTTCATGTAATTAGGCCTGTTCTGCCAGAAATCTGGTTACCCCGGAATCAATATCTGTTCCCTTCGTCGTTAATTAAAAAGAAACCACATTTATTTTATTCGTTAATCTGCATCAGTTTAATTTTCCAACCAATCAATCTCGGACAATTGCATTTTTATTTTATTTATTTCTTTTTAATCGCTGAATTTAGTTAATTTTATTTCCCTTTTGTCCGTCCCTATGGAGACGATACTCGTACTTTTCACCACTATATTACATCATTTTTAAGTGCGAGAAAACACACATCAGTTTTTGGCGCCGTTACCGGGGACAGTGTCGGATTTGTGGATTAATTAATATCAGCGACTTGTTTTAGTTTTTCGTAGAATTTTTGTCTGCTAACCTTGCAGGTCAGATCTGTTTATGCATACACGTTCAAAGAAGGGAGAATCGCTTGTCCCTCTTAATCCTGAGATTGAGAAATTTGCTAGACAGAACCGCAAGGCTTTTCGTGAGAAGAACGCGACCATGGAACCAACATCATCTGGAACAGCTGGGACGTTTGAGGTCCAAACCACTTCTGGTAACCTTGATTTCTATGTCAATACCTCTCCCCATTCTTCACCCGAAAATTCACCTAGAAATTACTCGGGATTTCAGAATTTCCGCACCCCATTCTTTCCTCAAAATCAATCCACTCCACAATTGAATCTTCCACCACTATATCAGCTTTTCCAAAATACTTCTACTGCTCCTGAAACCACTTTTCAAAACCAAACTTATGGGATGCAAAGTATAGAGAAATCCAATCCGGTCTTTCAGCCCAGACATAACCCACCTCCAGTCACGCAAAATCCACCCCTGACTCAACAGCAAACTCAGCCTTTTCAAAACCAGTTTCAACAGTTCCGTCAGCCCCAAGTTCAGCCTCAACCGCAACCGAACATCATCCGTCCACAACCTATTCGACCACAGCCAGTTATTCAGCCTAGACAGTAGGCTCCTCCATTCCAGAATTATGTTCCGCATGACAACATGCTCTATCAAGGAGAGACCATTGCAGATTTCATCACTCCGGATATTACAGAGTATGATAGCATTCAAGTGCCGGGAATTACTGCACCCTGCTACGAGATCAAGCCAGCGGTGATCAACATGGTCTTGAATAATCAGTTTGGAGGGAGCCCTACAGAAGATCCAATGACACACATTACCAAATTCTTGAGGATGTGCCAGACATTCAAAATCCCTGGGCTAGATGACGATCAGGTACAGATGCTATTGTTCCCTTTCTCATTAAGGGATGATGCGCATAGGTGGTTGGATATCAATCCACATCACCATATCCAGACTTGGGATCAGCTGCATAAGGCCTTCATCAAAGAGTATTTTCCGACATCAAAGGCCATAAAGCTGAAAAAGCAGTTGCAAGACTTCAAGCAAGGTTCTTTGGAGACATTGGCTGAAGCATGGAAGAGATTTAAGGTGCTAAGAAGAGCTTGCCCTCAAGGCAAGATGAGCGACTGTGAGATTCTATTTTGCTTCTACAGCGGACTCAACAATGAAGGGAATATGATGCTTGATGTTTCGGGAGGTGGAGCTTTTCCTCACTTACCATCTGAGGTTCAGGAAGAACTGGTGGAGAAGATTGTGTCGAATAATGCATCATGGTAGAGTTCTTGAGACACACCTCATCAGAAGGCCCCGGGTTTGTATGAGATCGGTGATAATTCTGCCCTCTCTGTGAGGGTAGATACGTTGACTAGCATGCTTCAGAAGCTCATTACCAGTGTGTATGATAATCAAAAGAAGATGGATCTTGCTCTCTCGGTGCCCAGTGTTAATATGGTAGCCCCTGGTCCTATTAGTCGATCCCTCTTGTACTTTGTGTGGGGGACTTCATTCGCCACATGAATGCACTATGATGGCACACTCGGCAGTGCCTGGAGTAGAGCAAGTGGATGCGATGTATTATCAGCGGCAAGGCTACTACAATCAGCCCTATGGACAGCAGCTACAAGGGAATTACGGGCAAGGAAATCAACAGCATCAGCAGTCTAGGAAGTATAATCAGCCCCAAGCACCTCAAGGTCAGCAACAAGCACCTCAGCTGGTGCAAGGGAGTTTCAGGAGGGAGACTGAGCACAAAAATTCTTGCTTAGAAGAAACGCTCGAACAATTAGCGAAAATTAATTAAGGGTGGACTCAAGGATGAAAAACATCGAAAATCAATTGGGGCAGCTTGCAAAGGCTATATTTGAGAGGCCTCAGGGATCCCTCCCTAGCAACACTGAGCCGAACCCAAGAGAACATGTTCAGGCCACCTTGAGGAGTGGAAAAGAGCTAGAACCTGCTGACATGACAAAGAAGCCCAATGAAATTAATGACGTACCTGCTGCCCTGGAAGAAGAAAACGAAAGAGAGGTGGCAGCTGCACCAAAACAGCCCGTTCCGGTCAAGAATTACACCCCACCTCTTCCCTATCCGGCGCGATTGACTAGGAAGAATGACAGTGACCAGTTTGGTAAGTTTCTGCATCTCATGAAACAAGTGCATATTAACTTACCATTCATGGATGCACTAGCACAAATGCCGAAGTACGCGAAGTTCATGAAGGACCTGCTTACGAACAAGAGGAGGCTGGAAGAAGCGTCTACTGTGATGCTTAATAAGGAGTGCTCAGCTGTGATACGGACAGATCTGCCAAAGAAGCTTAAGGATCCAGGTTCTTTTACTATTCCCTTCTTTATAGGAGATCTCACTTTTGATATGGCCATGGCTGATTTGGGTGCAAGCAGTAATTTGATGCCTTATGCTTTGTATGAAAAGCTTGCACTCGGTCCACTTAAATCAACACGTATGTGCATTCAGCTGGCTGATCGTTCAGTCAAATATCCCCAATGGATTGTTGAAGACGTGTTGGTTAAAGTGGACAAATTTATTTTTCCGGTGGACTTTGTTATTTTGGACATGGATCAGGATCGGGAGGTACCATTGATATTGGGCAGACCATTTTTGGCAAATGCCCGAGCACTTATTGATGTTGGAGACGGTAAACTTGTCCTCCGCGTTGGGGATGAGTCTGCTACCTTTGACATGTCCAAAATAATGAAGAGGCCGTGTCAGGATAATGGAGAGTGTTTTTACATGGATGTGGTGGATTCTTTGGTGGAGGATTGCATTCCTAACATGCTTTCTAATGAAGCCTTCTTTGATCTTCTTTTGGATGATAGTTTGTCAGCAGAGGATCTTGAGCTCCTCCCTAGTTTTGATTGTCTTATGATTGGTGGAGAGGAAGACTCAAGTGATGCTAGTGATGTGAAGGGGAAGGAAGATGACTTAGATAAGGTGGAGAAGGAAGATAATCAGACTGATTCTTCTATTGTTACTCTTTCTCCATTAAATCTAAAGCCTCTTCCCTCCCACCTTGAGTATGCGTTTCTAGATGATAGTTCTGACCTCCCTGTTACTCTTGCATCCGGACTTGAGCCATCCCTAAAATCTGCATGTCTTGATTTACTTAGTGAACAAAGGGAAGCTCTAGCCCGAAAACTTTCTGACATGAGAGGAATCAGTCCTTCTTTCTGCACTCATAAAATTTTGATGGATGATAATGTTAAACCGGTAGTGCAGCCACAAAGAAGACGGAATCCTAATATGCAGGAGGTGGTTAGGGAGGAAGTCATCCGTCTATTAGATGTAGGCATTATTTATCCGATTTCAGACAGCCATTGGGTCAGCCCGACCCAGGTGGTTCCCAAGAAAGGGGGGATGACTGTGGTTAAGAATGAGAAAGATGAGTTGATTGCTACGCGTACGGTCACCGGATGGCGGATTTGCATTGATTACGAAGATTGAATGCCGCCACCCGGAAGGACCACTTCCCCCTCCCCTTTATTGATCAGATTTTAGAGAGGCTAGCAGGGCATAAGTTTTGCAGTTTCCTTGACGGGATGTCTGGATACTTCCAGATCCCCATAGCCCCCGAGGACCAGGATAAGACCACTTTCACATGTCCATTCGGTACCTTTTCTTATCGAAGGATGACGTTTGGATTACGTAATGCCCTTGCTACCTTTATGAGATGCATGTTTGCTATTTTTGGGGATTTTATTGGGAAGTTTATGGAGGTTTTTATGGATGACTTTTCTGTGTATGGTGATACTTTTGACGAGTGCTTAGAGAATTTTAAGAAAGTCCTAGTTAGGTGTCGAGAGGTGAATTTGGTGTTTAACTGGGAGAAGTGCCACTCCATGGTTAGTGAGGGAGTGGTCCTAAGGCATAAAATTTCGAGTAGGGTGGTTGAGGTTGATCCGGCTAAGGTTGATGTAATCTCTAAATTGCCTCCCCCTACCTCGGTCCGTGCCATTAGGAGTTTTCTAGGCCACGCAGGTTTTTACCGTAGGTTCATCCAGGACTTTTCTAAGATAGCCCGACCCATGACTAAGCTCCTTGAGAAGGACACACCATTTGACTTCTCAAAGGAATGTTTAGAGGCTTTTGAGTGTTCGAAGGAGAAACTGGTCAAGGCACCGGTGGTAGTAGCTCCTGACTGGTCTTTACCTTTTGAGATTATGTGTGATGCTAGTGATTTTGCAGTAAAAGCCGTTCTTGGACAGCATCGAGAGAAACATTTTCAGCCTATTTCTTATGCTTCTAAGACTCTCGACAGTGCCCAAGAAAATTATACTACCACCGAGAAAGAATTGCTTGCTGTTGTGTTTTCTCTTGACAATTTTCGTCCTTATTTGATTTTGTCTAAGGTAGTGATATTCACCGATCATTCTGCTCTTAAATATTTGACGCAAAAAGTGGATGCTAAGCCTAGATTGATTCGGTGGATATTACTACTCCAGGAGTTTGATATTGAGATAAAGGACAAGAAAGGGGCTGAGAATTTAGCAGTTGATCACTTGAGTAGGTTAGAAAACCCCTTTCTTGATTCCTTGAGTGAGAGAGACATTGAGGGTACTTTTCCTGATGAGAGACTTTTGCGTATTGTTGATGAGGTGCCTTGGTTTTCTGACATCGCCAACTACCTTGTTGGGGGTGTTATTCCTTCTTATTACACACCTCATCAACGAAGGAATTTTTTGTTGATCTTAAGTATTATTTCTAGGAGGAACCATATTTGTTTCGTATTTGTGCTGATCAAGTTGTTAGAAGATGTGTTCCCTTTAGTGAAAGAGTTGAAATTCTTAAACATTGTCACTCCAGACCGACTGGGGGACACTATTATTTTAATCGGACAACTCGTAAGGTGTTGGAATGTGGTTTCTTCTGGCCCACTTTGTTTAAATATGCTCTAACTTTTGTGCAGGAATGTGATAAGTGTCAACGCACCGGGGCGGTTACCAAGAGGGATGAGATGCCCCAGAATTTTATATTGGCTTGTGAGGTATTTGATGTTTGGGGCATTGACTTCATGGGGCCGTTCCCGGGTTCTAAAGGTAATAAATTCATTCTTGTTGTTGTGGATTATGTTTCTAAGTGAGTTGAGGCTGAAGCTCTGCCCACGAATGATGCTAGAGTTGTGATACGTTTTCTGAAAAAGTTGTTCTCTAGATTTGGAGTGCCAAGAGTTTTGATAAGTGATAGGGGCATCCACTTTAGGAATGATCCCATGACGTGCCTTTTGGAAAAATATGGGGTCACTCATAAAGGGGGTGTCCCTTATCACCCTCAAACTAGTGGCCAGGTTGAGAACTCGAATAGGGACATTAAGACCATCCCTGAGAAGACCGTTGAGACTCATAGTAAGGATTGGTCTGATAAGTTAGATGATGCACGGTGGGCATTGCTTACAGCATATAAGACACCCATTGGCACTACTCTGTTTCATTTAGTTTATGGGAAGGCGTGCCACCTTCCGGTAGAGATTGAACATAAGGCCTACTGGGCCTTGAAAACACTGAATAAGAATCTTACTTTGGCATGTCGTGAACGGCTTGGGAAGCTTAACGAATTGGATGAGTGGAGGCTCATGGCCTATGAGAACTCTAAGATTAGTAAGGAGCGTACCAAAGCCTATCACGATCGGCATATTAAACAGGGAAAAGAGTTTTTTCAAGGGGGGACAAGTTTTGCTATTCAATCCCCGAATGAAAATTTTTAAAGGACAATTGAAGTCTAGGTGGTCCGGTCCTTTCGTAGTGAGCGAAGTTTTTCCTTATGGAACTGTTGAGATTGACCATCCTGAGAAGGGCCGCTTTAAAGTTAATGGCCATCACCTGAAAAAGTATTATGGAGGACCGTTAGAACGAGAGCGTGAGGTGACCTTTGTCACGAATTTTGAGAGTTGAGTGCGTAGTAGAGTCGGGCAAACTTCGTTATAAATAGCGCTTCTCGGGAGGCAACCCGAGCTTACTTTTGCTTCATTAGTTTAGTTTACTGCTTTTCAAATAACCCACAAAACCCCCCAAAAAAAATCATCCCAGGCTATTTTAAGGCAGGCACGTCGTGCCTGGCCTATTGGCACGGTCGTGCCTGAAGAAGAAACTTGTTCCGAGTTGCTGGAATGCCAGGCACGCGTGCCGGCGTGCTCGGCCAAAATTTCAAAAATACCCCAGCGTCTTAAAACATATCCCAACCCACCTCCCCTTTTCCTTCTTTCTTACGCGAACGCATGCAAATGCTTCCCCAGCCCCTTGACCGCGGCCAACGACCGACGAACCACCCACCGCACCACCATCTCCTGCCGCGACCGCCGACCAACCCACCACCCCTTCTCTCTCTTTCCTCTCTCCTCAACAAGGTAATTTCCTTCTCTTCTTTTTATCCTTTCTCCATTAATGGTGTTTCAAGCTTTGTTAAGTCCGAAATTGCATGTGCTCAAATCTTAGGGATTTTGATTTCTATGTGTGAATTGAGGCTTGAATTGATGTTATTAATGTTCTATCTGTATGATTTTTCCTCTTTTGCTTGAAATCCCTAATTTTTGAGTTGACTTGGCCAATTTAGGGTTGAACTTTGTTGAATGAAATAAAAATTGGGGCTTTTGATTTCTTTGATCACTTTGATTCTTAATTGTTGCTTGAGATAATATATACTTGTTATTGATTCCAATTGAGTATGAATCCCCCAATTTTTAGGCCAAACTTTGTCTATATTGAGAATTGGAGATTTTTCCCCTAATTGTGATGCTCTTGCTAATTCTTTGGGAAGACCTCTATTCTCTAATGATTGGTTGTGATATTCTAGGCTTACTTGTGACCTTGTTTATACCATGTGTCGTTGAAAATTTGACTTTTATTCAAAGAACTTTTCTTTAATAAAAGTTCAACTTTTCAACTATTCTGGTTAAACTTGAGTGTGTTTTGGCATATGATGAAGTTTCATGTTGTTTAATTGCTGACGGAGTGACGGGGCCATTACTTTTGATTTGTGAGTTATATTCTAACACTTGGACACCCTGTTGGATTTCTGTTATTTGAATTGTTTTGACAGATGCCGAGAAAGAAGATCGCCAAGAATGTCGTTACTCCTCGACAGCCGAATGTTGGCCCTTACCAGCCAGATTTTGGTGATGACTTGGTCGCTTTGGACAAGTTCAAGGGATACATACGCAAGCAAGTCGGGGCCATGTATCACCCCCATGAGCCTACCTTGGACAAAGAAGTGTTGGTAGACAATGTGAGATTTTTGTTGCGCCGACGGTGGTGGCATCATTTGTTCTTTGGGATTCGGGAGCCCACCATCAAGGTAATCACATTCGGGAGCTACAATCGACCTTCTGAAGCTTATTTCCACAGAGGATAGGAGCAACCGCGTGATTAAGTTCAGGGCTTTTGGAGATGCTCTCCAGCTGAGCACCAGAAATATCGAGACACTCTTGGGATTTGATGATATAGAGCCGGGCACGTTTGGTACTCTTGGATTGAGTGATTTGCCACCCGACGTGAACCAGCAAGCTTTTTGGGAGTCGATTTCGAGAGGGGGCACCGAGTACAAGCCCAAGCTTTCTTCTAGCACATATTTATATCCCCAGAAGTTCAAAGTCATCCATGCACTCCTGAACTCCACTGTGACGGGGAAGGCAGAGGTCAGGGAAGGTGTCTACGACTGATCTTTTGTGTTTCTACTGCATGGTCCACGATAAGAAGCCCAACATGGGGTCCATCATTGCGATCTTATTCCACCGACAGGCCAAGAACCACTTCAAGGAGCATTTATGTGGCCCTTACATCACCCGTATTCTGAGAAGAATGGGCTTCAGTGACCATTTCCGGGGGATGGAGGGGGTTTCTTATTTCCGGCCATTGATGACGTTACCCTCCATGACGACGGGAGTAGGAGCTCGACTGCAGAGAGAGGCTGAGCAGGCAGCAGCAGCAGCTGGAGGAGGACTGGGGACATCCCAGCAGGGTGGCATTCAGATATATGATTAAGGGTGGCGGAGTAAGCCACGATGAGTATGATGATGCTGAGAGTGATGAGCAGGCATATCACGAGGGATCCGGAGCTATGGATCATGATGCTGCTGAGGACATGCCATATGTGCCACCCCCCCTGGTTACACTAATCCTGACACTTAGGCGGGATGCACGCACATCAGGACGATATCTACCATAGGCTGTCTCGTGAGCAGAACGACCGATTTGATCAGATGAGGTTTGAGCAACAGGATTTCTACAGGGAGATGCGGGAGGATCAGCATATCCACTATACTGAGATGCGGTCCCGGTACACCCATATTGACGAGCGTCTCACTTCATTGGAGACTAGCTGACGCTCATTCTTTGAGGGATACCAGCCACCTCCCCCTCCTGATCAGTAGATAGCTTTAGAATGTCCTCCTCTAGCCTGTGTTTTTGATACTCTGTTGGATGACTGTACTTATTTAAACACTCTCACACATTAACTCTTTACTCTATCTCTCTATTGCTTTGCTTTGGTATATGATTGATGTTTGCAGCTTAAGAGTTTGCCATTAGGATGATACGCCGAGTTCAGTTGACCCAGTTTTGATCTACACCGACCAGCGCCATAGGGAAGTTCCTTTCACTCTTTTACTCGCCTGTGTAACTAATGACTTGAGTTGATTTTGAGCACGCGTGACCCTTTCCTCTTTACCCCTTGTGCGTAGTGCATTTTTTGTCATCGAGGGCGATGCCAAAGTTTAAGTGTGGGGGGGGGGGGATGAATTGGGCATTCGGGCAGTAGTTGTTACATGTGATTATTAGAGTTAGCATGCGCAGGTGTTAGTTGTATATCCATAGGGAATTCATGTCAAAATTTTTGAAAAATTTTCTTTAAATTATGTGTTTGTAAACTGGCTAGCATTTTGACTATGCTTCTAGAATGTCTTTGAAGTGTTTAGGCTTAAATTGCTTGCACGATAATCTAGTTGTGGAGAGGATGAAGGCATTAGTCACCCATTAAATTATTCCATTAATCGTCCACCCCACCTGAAAAAGTCCTTTAGGAGAAGCCATTTTGAGCCTGATCATTTATTTTTTACCCAATTAATTGAGCTCCATAGCCAAATGGCATGTGTTTCCTTACCCATGAATTTTTCTAACAAAGTCTTGGTGTTTAGGGAACTAGGGGATTAATTTGCTAAGTGTAGGGAATTTGTGTAGGAGCCATTTTTGATACTGTTCCTATGCCCCAAATGGGGTAAGAGCAACCACTTTTTAGGAATTTGATATTTTGAGGATTGCATTACAGGCATGGATTCACTTGAAATAAATGAACTTTTAATTGCAATTTTTCCTTGGTGAGGCCGAGATTAGAATGTGGTAATGTCTAGTGAAAATTAAAAAGGTGAAAAATTAATATAGCTAGACCTCTTATCTTGCGAAAAAGAGAATGGGAGCCCCGGTCAAAAAGCGTAAGATGAGACTTGGGTATCTTTTGAAAGAAATGGCGTTCTCGTGCAAACATGACAAGGAAAACTAAACATAATTAATGAACTTGGAGGCTATCTCAAAAATTAGCTTTAGTCCTCCGCGTACTTCAAGTATACGTCAAAGCACCAATGTGCCGCGGCGGTTTAGCTTAGTTGTACACCATGTCTGCTCTTTGCATAGGTTTAAATGATTTTTCCTAATTTGTGGCCTACTAAGTTCCTTGTTCCTAAGAATAACCCTGAACTTCCTATATGCATTGAGTCTTTGTTAGATTATTCCAATCTCTCAAAGAAAGGGACTGTTATTGTTTATTCATTGACCATTCACCACCAACTTCACAAGTCCTTCTGATCAATACCTAGGTTAATTGTGTACGTTGTCATTACTTTGAGAGTGTTGTGAATAATTTTGTCAGATAGTTTAGCTTGAATACAAAGATGTAGTTTAGGGTAGAATTTTCTTGGTTTGGACTGTTTGTTCTGTGAATATCCTTGTAACTACCTGTGCATGCTAACTATCTTAATTCCGTGTGGTGATTATCGTATGTCCCGTTGTTTGATTTGCTTTAGGACAAGCAAAAGCTTAAGTGTGGGGGAATCTGATAAGATCGTATTACAACACGCATTTGATGCGTGTTGGGGTCGGATTTGTTGGAAAAATCGAGTATTTCAAATGAATAAATTATTTGCTAATTTTATTTATTTTGATAATTTGTTTATTCAATTAAATTTACACTTTGTACGTTACTTCTAAAAAGAGTAGTGTGTGTTTATTAAAGTTAATTTGCACCAGTGAGCTACGTTTTAATGGATGGTGAGTTAATAGCGCTTATTGTTGTCACAAATTATAATTATTACACTCCAACGTTCCTTAACCTTAATATCAATCTGAACGTTGCTTCAGGAGTTTTCTTAACATCAATATTTACTAATTTCAGCCGTTGGAATTTTTGTCCAGCAACGTTCATTGTGTCTATATATGCGCAAAAAAATTCTTGAAACTTACTGCACTTTATATATGCGCAGAATGTGCAGTAAGCTTCAAGAATTTTTTTGACTACCTTCCCGGTCGAATTTTGAGCTGAAATTTGGTATGGACAAACTAGACTTGATGAGGAACATGCTCAAAAAATTTCATCAAAAAATTCCACCGGGAACCGCCCCAAACAGTAAAGTTCGGACGGTCCCTCCCGTCCCTCCGGAGGGACCTGATCTTTTCTGTGTATATATATATATATATATATATATATATATATATATATATATATATATGCATGTGTTCGGCCATTAGACTTGGGTGAAAAACAACACATTATTTTGAGATAAAGATACAAGCTAAAACTCCCCCACACAAAATTACTCTGCTGGATTAATATTATTTCTTACTCTCGTTGTTCTGTTACCGGCGTAAGCCGAAGAGCTCGTTTTATCTTGGGGAAAGGTTTTCGCTAGTCGGAAATACTTTCTTGAGGACAGCGTTTATGCGACTCGAGCTATACAATTTTTTAACGCCTTTTTGCAGGTTTATCCGGCCGAATTTCCACCAACAATCTCAAGAAAGTATTTGGCGTCGGGTATGTCTGCACGTGTGATCTCACAAGGCGTTGTCACTACACTCATCACGGCCATGTTATTCTTGCATGTGTGGTATTTGGATATACTCTACGTATAATGCTTACTCTCTTTACTTTCCTACTTACAATGAGTCATACTTTAACACCAATTTTTGAGAAAAATATTATTCCTTTATTTAGTGGTAAAATGACAACTATGAAAAACAACAACCCACTAAAATCAAGTTTAAACTTGGTTAGTAGTGATGATAATTTTATTGCGGTTGTTTCTCAAAGTTGGAAAACGAATGATGTGAATGAATGGGTGGTAGACTCCGGAGCTACCAAGCATATTTGTAAAAACAAAAATGCTTTTACCTCCTATACTACTATGGGAGATGGTGAAGAGCTCGTATACCTAGCGGACTCTAAAACCGTTAAGGTGCATGGAAAAGGGAAAGTTCTTCTTAAACTCACATCGGGGAAAACTTTATGTGCCTAAATGATGTACCTAGGGGACACTAAATGATGTGCTTCATGTGCCCGAGATTCGGACTAATTTAGTATCTGTTTATCTCTTGGGAAAAGTTGGGGTTAAAGTTTCTTTTGGTTGTGATAATTTTGTTATGACCAAAAATGATGTTCTTGTGGGAAATGGCTATTGTAAGAAAGGACTATATATACTTGGCATTTCTGAAATATTGCATGATAATGCTTCTGTCTATTTAGTTGACTCTTATGATGTGTGGCATGCTAGATTAGGACATGCAAGTAATTCTTATATTAAAATGCTAAATGATTGTGGTTTGATTTCTAGTAAAAATAAAATGACACTAGAAAAATGCGATGTTTGTGTTCAATCTAAACTAACCAAAAAACCTTGTCCCTCCACTTATAGGGAATCTGAATTGCTTAGTTTAATTCACACGGATTTAGGTGATTTGAAAAATACCATGACTAGAGGTGGTAAAAAATATTATGTCACATTTATAGATGATTTTTCTAGATACATTAAAGTTTATTTGCTTAAAAATAAAGATGAGGCTTTTGATAAATTTTTAGTGTATAAATCCGAGGTAGAAAATCAATTAAATAAAAAGATTAAGAGAGTTAGATCGGATAGAGGGTGAGTATATTTTATTTAATGATTTTTGTGAGAAAGAAGGGATAATCCATGAGGTCACTCCACCATATTCACCTGAATCTAATGGAATAGCTGAAAGAAAAAATAGGACACTAAAAGAGATGATGAATGCTCTTTTAATTAGTCCGGGTGCACCTGATAATCTTTGGGGGGAGGCTATTCTTTCTGCTTGTCACTTACAAAATAGGATTCCTCGTAAGCACTATAAGAAAACCCCCTATGAATTGTGGAAAGACTTTGCACCTAATTTGAAATATTTGAAAGTGTGGGGGTGTTTGGCTAAAGTCTTATTGCCTGATCCTAAGAAGACGAAAATTGGTTCTAAGACTTCTGATTGCATGTTTATTGGTTATGCTGAATCTAGCGCTGCTTATAGATTCCTTGTTTTACAAAGTGAGGTGCTTGAATGTGATACAATTGTTGAAACAAAAAATGCTAAATTTTTTGAAAATGTGTTTCCTTTGAAATGTGAACACAAGACCGTTGCACCATATAGTGAGTATGATCCATTACAAGGAAATGAAACCTTTAATGATGAACCCTCTAGTGATAGTGAGCCATTAAAAGAAAATGATTCTTTTTGTGATGAACCTTCTCTTTTGAGAAGAAGTAAGAGGCCAAGGATAGAAAAATCTTTTGGAAATGATTTTTATACATATCTTTTTAATGATGAACCTTTAACTTATTCACAAGCTTTCTTCCAAAGAAGCTCCTTTTTGGATTGAGGCCATACAAAACGAAATTGATTCTATCAAACAAAATAAAACTTGGATTTTAACCGATTTACCGAAAGGTTGCAAACCAATCGGATGCAAATGGATTTTTAAAAGGAAATTAAATCCGGATGGTTCAATTGATAAATACAAAGCGAGGCTTGTGGCGAAAGGTTTCTCTCAAAAACAAGATGTTGATTATTTTGATACATTTGCACCGGTAACGCGTATTTCATCTATACGAACTTTAATTGCCTTGGCTTCCATTCACAAACTTTAATTGCCTTGGCTTCCATTCACAAACTTTTTATCCATCAAATGGATGTTAAAACTGTGTTTTTAAATGGTGAGCTAGAAGAAGAAATTTATATGGTGCAACCGGAGGGTTATGTAGTTATTGGTCAGGAACACAAAGTATGTAAGTTGATCAAATCTTTATATGGTTTGAAACAAGCTCCAAAACAATGGAATGAAAAATTTGATGAACTGTTATTAGCTCATGGTTTTACCTCACTTGAAGTAGATAAGTGTGTATACACTAAATGTGAAAATGGTGTGTGCATTATTATTTGCTTGTATGTGGATGATATGTTAATTTTTAGTAGCAACCTTGAGTTAATAAATGAGACAAAATCTTTTCTTGCTTCAAAATTTGTGGTGAAAGACTTGGGGGAAACAAAATTGATTTTGGGTATGAAAGTCATAAGGAAGGATGATGGTTTGGACATTTCGATGTCACCCCCGTGAGTATCCCTTATGACTCTCATATGCATTTGAAAAAACAAAGAGGTGATCCTGAGGCTCAATATGAGTATTCCCAAATTATTGGAAGTTTATTAGAATTATACGAGGCCCGACATAGCTTATGTTGTCGGAAGATTGAGTCAATACACTCATAATCCAAGTGGGGATCATTGGACCGCGTTGAGGCGGTTACTCAGATATTTGAGAGGTACCATTAATTATGGTATATTTTATAGTGGGTTACCCGCTATACTAGAGGGATACAGCGATGCTAACTGGGTCACTGACTCAGATGAGAGAAAATCCAATACTGGATATATATTCACCCTTGGAGGTGGTGCCATTACGTGGAAATCAACCAAACAAAATATAATTTCTAGATCCACTATGGAGTCCGGGCTTATTGCTTTGGAAGTAGCCTGTAGTGAAGTGGAGTGGTTGAAAACTTTCTTAGCAGAAATTCCGGTTGGTACAAAACCAACACCATATGTGTCTATTCATTGTGATTGCAGAAGTGCAATAGATACTGCTAAGAAATTGTGTTATAATGGGAAGAATAGACACATTCGTTTAAGGCATAAAGTCATTAAACGATTATTGAAGAATGGAATTGTGTCCATTAATTTTGTGAGGTCACAAAGAAATTTAGCGGATCCTTTGACAAAAGCCCTAGGACGAAAATTAATAACCGAAACATCTAAGGAAATGGGATCGGACTAGTGTCACTTTGAAACGAATGGGGATGGGAACCCAACTTGTGTGATTGGAGATCCCATTAAGCAAGTTCAAATGGGTAATAACAAGTCTTCCATTTAGTTCTGCTAGCCTAACTAAAATTGCCCATTTCCATGATGTGAGATATAGGCTAGAAACCGCATACTTTGAGAGGATGAGCCAAAAACTCTTAATGATTATCATAGCCCTTACTTTTAGGGTGGTGTGAAAAAAGCGGTACACACTTGATGATATCACCTATATGAGTATGAGGTGGGGCCGCCTCCATGAAGCATGACAAAACTTCTAGAGCACTCATGAAAACCAAGCACGCGCATGGCCTTACGGCGCACAACGGCGTAATAACGAGAAATTGTGCAGGGTGAGACACGACCGTTAAGACCCTGATTTACCAATAGTAGCTTGTTGGTTTCAAGAAACTATATGTTTCACCATAAGCTCGGTTTATTAAGACTTAATCGTCTCGGTTTGATTTCAAGTCTACGGACACCAAACTTAAAGTCTCATTCCTTTAATCTAGCAGAAATTTTCTGAACTATTTTCAAAATCTAAAATTATTCATTTGAAATATGTGGGGGATTGTTGGAAAAATCGAGTATTTCAAATAAATAAATTATTTGCTAATTTTATTTATTTTGATAATTTGTTTATTCAATTAAATTTACACTTTGTACGTTACTTCTAAAAAGAGTAGTATGTGTTTATTAAAGTTAATTTGCACCAGTGAGCTACGTTTTAATGGATGGTGAGCTAATAGCTTTTATTGTTGTCACAAATTATAATTATTACACTCCAACGTTCCTTAACCTTAATATCAATCCGAACGTTGCTTCAGGAGTTTTCTTAACATCAATATTTACTAATTTCAGCCATTGGAATTTTTGGCCAGCAACGTTCATTGTGTCTGTATATATATATACATGTGTTCGGCCATTAGACTTGGGTGAAAAACAACACATTATTTTGAGATAAAGATACGAGCTAAAACTCCCTCACACAAAATTACTCTGCTGGATTAATATTATTTCTTACTCTCGTTGTTCTGTTACCGGCGTAAGCCGAAGAGCTCGTTTTATCTTGGGGAAAGGTTTTCGCTAGTCGGATATACTTTCTTGAGGACAGCGTTTACGCGACTCGAGCTATACTATTTTCTAACGCCTTTTTGCAGGTTTATCCGGCCGAATTTCCACCAACAGGATTTTGATAGTTTTCCTTGCTTTAAGGCATTGCAAGTCTCAATTTTAGCTCAAGTTGTGATTATCGGGCATTGGGTCGAGTTTTGTTGCATTTGGAGTCAAATCGATGAAGTTAGAGTTCGGCAATCGGCGCTTGAGAGGCAATCGGGATGAGTTGGGGAACATTCGAGAGAGATTTGAGAGTTTTGGAGGTCACCGGGAGGTTCACGACGAAGATTCGATGAAGAAACGGCCTTTGGATTGATCAAAGAAACATTTGGGAGCATTTGGAGCAAGAAAAGACAAGATCTGAAGAAGAAAAAGGCAGGCACGGTCGTGACTGGCCTTAGGCACGCTGTGCCTGCAGTTTAAAAACGTACCTGGTCGCTGGAAAGGCAGGCACGTCGTGCCTGCAGAAGAAAAATGTACCGGGCTGCTGGAATAACCGGGCACGCCGTGCCTGGACCCGAGGCGAGAAAACACGGGCTTGCTCCGTAGGCACGGTCGTGCCTGACCCCTGGGCACGCCGTGCCTGGACCCGTTTTCTGTCCTAATTCAACTCGAATTCATCTGTTTTCTATAAATAAGGCCTCCTTTCTTCTATTTTGATGTTACAAACATTATGGAGAGGCCTAGGGACGAATTTAACACCGTTTTTACGCTATTTTCTTCAAGAACCGTGGGATTAATAACAATTATTTCTATTCATCCCAATTCTGTTGATTCTTTAATTATGAATTGTGAGTAGTTTAATTAGGGATTTGGGGTTGATGAAGGGGTTAATCATGATTGATGGCTAGATTCTTGTCGGTTTCATTGCACAAATGCCGTTTAATTTGTGTTTGAATAATTCAACTGATATCTCTTGTAACCTAGAACGCGCGCTAGAATTACAATTGCTTGT